>JAMXKT010000043.1:670418-1310837 GCA_024211575.1 Phytophthora melonis
TTGGACTACGTAGTCGCTGAGAATGCGGCGAACGACCCCCAGAAAGCGTCAGATTGGCTTAAAGAGAGAGAAGGTCGGTACCACCGCAGCTTATGGGATGCCTTGCTACTAGAAGACAGGAGTGCGTACTTCGCAGCCCACGAAGACAACACATTTCCGCTGGCTGAAGCCCCTAAAGGAATCTACCGGTACGACGAGCGCAAGAATCGAGTCCCTACATTTGTCCCAGTGAAATCGCCTCAGTTGGTACACTGCTCGCCAACAGACCGCACCGACGTGGCGGATGGAGCTCTGCTGGGCAGAAAATTGGTCGGTATTAATACAAGGAAGCGACTACGAACTACGTTGCTACTATTCGTACGGGTGAGCTACTGCGCCTCTCGCAAGCATGCAGGTCGTCGGACGAAGCCAAGCAAGCGTTAAGATCGGTCTCAACGATTCTGAGCTGCCTAATAAGCGACGTAGGTTGGCAGGTACCAGGAGACAACCGAAGCTCTATTGTTGGTGCAATTCGAGAGGCAGCTACAGCTATCGAAGTCGCAAGAACCGTTGCCTTGTTGGCATCGGAGGATGAAGAGTCCGACATGATGTCTCGTCGGATGGTGTGGTCTAACAGTTATTTGTATGGCAATGCATGCGGTGGCTGATTTTCATTTCGTTTAAGTATGGTGTTCCGTTTTGCGCCGGTTTTGGCGGAACGGCTGATTAGGCCAGCACCTCGTCCTCGGCACTTATCTTCCGTCGATCCGCGTAGTACCGCTAGAGCAGCTATAGATGTACAAAAGCCACTGCTAGATAGAGCGTGATCTCCTCTATAATTATATGTATGGTATAAATGATCACGACTTGTAGTTTTTGTGCTATGACGGATTTCCTGAAGCACCTTAATTGTTCCACAATGTGTCCGCTGGGGATACAAAAGTTCATATAAACAACTGATCTATGCGCGCGTACGGGTATCCTAGGATTGTAACCGTACGCTTTCGACCTGGGGAGAAAAGATTAAGTTTAGCTGAAATCAATCGCAAACAAGACGGAAACACTAGTGTTTGAATATAAGGCGGTGCTTGTGTATAGACGATGGGGTTCAGGACCCTTCCCTTCTTAGAACGCGTGACGAAAGACCCATTTCGGATAGATGGAGCTGGTCCTGGACCGAGTGTCGACGCTGGAGCATCCACAAGACGTACCTAGGTATTGCTAAGTTCCAAGTCAACTTTGCAGATGCTGCTGCGAAACAGGCGCAGGAGATGCGCTGTAATGAGCGATTGGGCTTTACCTACTACAAAAATATAGGTCTGCCTGTAATTTCAGAGCTTCTTCGTACAACGCGCGACTTCGTCGGAATCTAACTGAGTCGGTATGTCGCTTCAACATGTGCCATTCTAAGACGCAACTGGATAGTGTATCCGCCGTCGACATCAACATCGTACAGTTCTGGCCATACCAGAGGCCTTTCAACGACGTCGAGGTTCAAATTAATCAAACCGCAAAAAACAGAAGCAAACGCTCAAATTTCCAGTCTATTTGGCCTCCATGCGGATGCAGGAGCTTTTTTTTATGCCGGGCCCGTTCAAATGTTGGCAGGCTTGATGACGCTCCACTGCTGGTTCGGGTTGTTGGGCGAGCATCCGTAGAGCTGCACCTTGTTATTCTGGGCCGGGTTCGCGTCGAGGCAGAAACCCTGGTGCTTCGCGGGCTTGAGCTTTCTGGTCGATCTCTCAAACGTCCACTTCTGGTTGGCCTTGTTGTCCATGCAGCGGTAGACGTGAACCTTGCCGCCGTTCCGACCTGGTGCGCGCCCAGGCAGCGGTCGCTGCTCTTGGAGCGGATCTGCTTGGTGGTCGCGTCGAAGAACCAGACCTGCTGCTCCTGCACAACCCAGTCGCTTGACTTGGCCGTCATCGTCAGGTTGGTGTCCTTCTCGGACAGAAGCAGCTTCGATCCGACGTTGCGGATAACACGAGGGTCTCTCGGGTGGATCGTCAGGTGCTGGAAGTTGCGCTTGAGCGTGCCGTTGTTGTAGAACACACCGTAGGCGTCATCGATCTCCTCCGTCGTGTCGAATGCGAAGTACCAGTAGAAGTCAAACTTGTGCGTGCGAGACACTTGATACAAGTCCGAGAAGTACTTGGCCTGGTTGGCGGGGGTAGCCTGGGAGTTACCACCGGAGCTCCAGCCTGTCCCAGATATCACGAACTTCTTGCCCTTGCTAGCAGCGAGGACACGCAGGTCCTTCAGATCCTTCAATGTGTCGGCAACGCTTTCATTGACGTCGTCGCTAAACAGGTAGGACTGGTAATCCACGGACACGTAATCCACTGCGTCCACGATCTTCTTGGTGTACACGTCGTAGGAGTTGGCAAGGGTGACGGGGGTGTTCTTCCCGCGGCTCCGGAGGTAGTCGCGGATCTCCTTCACGTAGCTGACGGCCGTGTCCACCTCGAACTTCTCGAGCCTCTCGTACATGTAGATGCCTACGTCAAAGCCGATGACATTGTCGTCGTACAGGCCCTTGTCGATGAGGCTGGCCAGCTTGGCCTTCTCCTTCTCCAGCGTCGAGTGATTGAACGTCGTCCAGATGCCGAGGTTGACCTTAAGCCCAGCCTTCTTGGCCGCCGGGAGGATGGTCTCGGCCTGGTTGCAGGCGAGGAGAGAGTAGATGCGGATCTTGTCGGTAACGGTCTTAAGCGTGTTGAGATCTTTCTTCATCTCGGCTGGTGACTTACACTTGACGCTGTCCCATTCATAGTGCGGGTCCTTGCCGACGATGTAGTTGACACCGGGGAACTTGACGTTGAGGGCTTCAACGGCTCCATTGGAGAGCGCGAGCCCCACGGAGGCGGTGATGGCGGCGAAGAAGAACCTCATGGGGTCAACTGACTAGGCACTTGCTGGAGCGAGTGAGACGAGCCCAGGAAATTTGAGAGTGTGCGAAGGAATGCACGAACGGCGGGAGCGGGGGATTACTGCGAAACTCCAGGGGTTCGAACTTTCGTCTGTTGTGGCACATGTACCGACTGTATCCAGGACAGTGCAGTGGTGGTGATACACTGCCTTCCGATCGCGCTTCGGTGCCGAAGCGCTAGGAAAAGCTTTGTCTTTGCTTACATGTATTAGTCAACATTGTTCACTGGTCAAGCTCGTCTCACCGCTGGTTCTTTGTGATGATTCAGTATTACGTGGGCACACTCGTTACTAACACCATGTGATCATTCAATGATCACAGCTTAGTCACAAAGCTTCGTTTCACGACCCAATGTTGATCGTAAACGAATTTCCATGACTAAACTCCTGGCGTCGGGTTGAACTTGTTGTGTAATTTATCGAGACAATGTAGTACCTCTTTAACTCGATCAACTTTATCGCGTATCGGATACCGTCGTTTACGCTCGGTACTAGCGCCATATGATCATTCAATGATCACAGCTGAGTCACAAAGCTTCGTTTCACGACCCAATGTTGGTCGTAATTGAATCTCCGTGACTAAACTCCTAGCTTCGGTCGGTGTATTTACCGTCGTTTACGCTCGGTACTTGCGCCATGTGATCATTCAATGATCATAGCTTAGTCACAAAGCTTCGTTTCACGACCCAATGTTGATCGTAAACGAATCTCCGTGACTAAAGTCCTGGCCTCGGGTTGAACTTGTTGTGTAATTTATCGAGACAATGTAGTACCTCTTTAACTCGATCAACTTTATCGCGTATCGGATACCGTCGTTTACGCTCGGTACTAGCGCTATATGATCATTCAATGATCACAGCTGAGTCACAAAGCTTCGTTTCACGACTCGTAATTGAATCTCCGTGACTAAACTCATGGCTTCGGTCGGTGTATTTTAATACAATACAATTATGTGACGAAATTATTAAAATAATTTTGTCGCGTAATTTACCGAGAGAAGCACTTTTGTAACTCGATCAGCGGATAAAGTTCCGTTACCAACGGATAAAGTTGATAGTGCGCTCTTCACACCTGGGTCTTTGACGGCAAGGATTTGGAAGCACTATCCTTGGCTCGAATTCGGAAAGTTTTTTTGCTAAAAGTTGACACTTCTAAGAAAAAGAAGGACGGCTCTGGTCACTGTTTCCGCGAGATTCTGCGTTGACCGTGTTTGGTAACACGGTACGACATTCATGTTGCAGTTTCTTCGCCTCCTACGCCTTTGCTCCAGCTCGGCAGCCCTGGATCGTTGGAGAGTCCGCTACGTGCGTCCGTTAGTAGCGGTTTGCAGCCTACCGTGGCCCCGCTGCTCCGAAAGCTATCTATCTTACCGCAACGAATTTTTGTGTCTTTGCCGCCCAAGAAAACGCGCACGAGGCAGGCTCGCCTGGTCCTGCTGACTTCGGTAGCTTGCATTGATTGTGTGCAGCTCACACGGGCGGCTCAGCGAATGAATGGTGCATGGTGGCCATTGACGTCTTCTACTGTACAATGAGGGCACGAGCCAACTCTTGTTGCTTCTGTGGTACTTGCGGCCCAAGGGGTGCGACTTGTCTGCTTTCGCCGTGAGCCCGACGGGCTTGGTTGGAACAGTCAGCACGAAGTCGAACAGGGGCACCAGTGGTGTTGCAAGGTAAGACGTAAGACGATTCTAGCGCCTGTGTCAGTATTCGACCAGCGGTGTCGTGTGGGGGAGAGCATGGAGTGAATACCTGCACATGTACAGGCACATGCACTACAAGGGATCGTGAGATGACGGGTTCGGCGATGATATTAGTCACCCGCCCTTCACCTGTATCTCGGTGCTGGTGGCGATTCCAAGCAGTCGTGGGTCACGAGGCGTTAGAGCGGTCTTCCAGCTAGGCCTTAGTCTCAGTGCAAGCCCACTGGCCATATTGGCTATGTACTCGCGTACTATTAATTTTTTCACCCCTACGGTAAGGTGCAGCAACCTGCCAAGGACCGACTGTTTGCTTGATTTTTTACTATCGCGCATCTCTATAAATTTGTGGCTACCGATTCGGCAGGGACCGCACCATTGTGCATACCCCCCCCTACTACTATGGTACTAAAATCCATAGCGTCAGCGTCAGCTCTCAGGTTGCTATTTGCACGAGATTTTACGTTTGCCGTGTTGCCATAAGACTGTGTTATGGTAAAATTGTAAACGGTAAAATGGCAGTGTTCCTGTATCTGTTTGGGCAGCTCAGCCTACGCGGTAGCCCAGGATCGTCGTGAAATCCACTACGCACATCCATACATAGCGGTTTGCAGTCGACTGTGCCGCCGCTGGGCATTCAAAGCAAGCTACAGTATTCTACGACACACGCCTATTTTGGTCCTGGCCAATTGAGCGGCGCTCGACCTGAGCACCAAAGCTATCCGCCAATCAATGCGTCCGCGTGTGTACTTTTTGCAGCCTCCTCTGTAAATACACTGCGGTCTTCTGTAATCGCACGGCAGCTTCTGTAGATCATACACGGTTTCTATGATCCGACCCGTTCCTCTAATGCTGACGAATACATGTACAGTAAGCAAAAGCAAAACCGAGGGTTTAGTCACGGAGATTTGATTACGACCAACATTGGGTCGTGAAACGAAGCTTTGTGACTAAGTTGTGATCATTGAATGATCACATGGTGTTAGTAACGAGTGTGCCCACGTAATACTGAATCATCACAAAGAACCAGCGGTGAGACGAGCTTGACCAGTGAACAATGTTGACTAATACATGTAAGCAAAGACAAAGCTTTTCCTAGCGCTTCGGCACCGAAGCGCGATCGGAAGGCAGTGTATCACCACCACTGCACTGTCCTGGATACAGTCGGTACGTGTGCCACAACAGACGAAAGTTCGAACCCCTGGAGTTTCGCAGTAATCCCCCGCTCCCGCCGTTCGTGCATTCCTTCGCACACTCTCAAATTTCCTGGGCTCGTCTCACTCGCTCCAGCAAGTGCCTAGTCAGTTGACCCCATGAGGTTCTTCTTCGCCGCCATCACCGCCTCCGTGGGGCTCGCGCTCTCAATGGAGCCGTTGAAGCCCTCAACGTCAAGTTCCCCGGTGTCAACTACATCGTCGGCAAGGACCCGCACTATGAATGGGACAGCGTCAAGTGTAAGTCACCAGCCGAGATGAAGAAAGATCTCAACACGCTTAAGACCGTTACCGACAAGATCCGCATCTACTCTCTCCTCGCCTGCAACCAGGCCGAGACCATCCTCCCGGCGGCCAAGAAGGCTGGGCTTAAGGTCAACCTCGGCATCTGGACGACGTTCAATCACTCGACGCTGGAGAAGGAGAAGGCCAAGCTGGCCAGCCTCATCGACAAGGGCCTGTACGACGACAATGTCATCGGCTTTGACGTAGGCATCTACATGTACGAGAGGCTCGAGAAGTTCGAGGTGGACACGGCCGTCAGCTACGTGAAGGAGATCCGCGACTACCTCCGGAGCCGCGGGAAGAACACCCCCGTCACCCTTGCCAACTCCTACGACGTGTACACCAAGAAGATCGTGGACGCAGTGGATTACGTGTCCGTGGATTACCAGTCCTACCTGTTTAGCGACGACGTCAATGAAAGCGTTGCCGACACATTGAAGGATCTGAAGGACCTGCGTGTCCTCGCTGCTAGCAAGGGCAAGAAGTTCGTGATATCTGGGACAGGCTGGAGCTCCGGTGGTAACTCCCAGGCTACCCCCGCCAACCAGGCCAAGTACTTCTCGGACTTGTATCAAGTGTCTCGCACGCACAAGTTTGACTTCTACTGGTACTTCGCATTCGACACGACGGAGGAGATCGATGACGCCTACGGTGTGTTCTACAACAACGGCACGCTCAAGCGCAACTTCCAGCACCTGACGATCCACCCGAGAGACCCTCGTGTTATCCGCAACGTCGGATCGAAGCTGCTTCTGTCCGAGAAGGACACCAACCTGACGATGACGGCCAAGTCAAGCGACTGGGTTGTGCAGGAGCAGCAGGTCTGGTTCTTCGACGCGACCACCAAGCAGATCCGCTCCAAGAGCAGCGACCGCTGCCTGGGCGCGCACCAGGTCCGGAACGGCGGCAAGGTTCACGTCTACCGCTGCATGGACAACAAGGCCAACCAGAAGTGGACGTTTGAGAGATCGACCAGAAAGCTCAAGCCCGCGAAGCACCAGGGTTTCTGCCTCGACGCGAACCCGGCCCAGAATAACAAGGTGCAGCTCTACGGATGCTCGCCCAACAACCCGAACCAGCAGTGGAGCGTCATCAAGCCTGCCAACATTTGAACGGGCCCGGCATAAAAAAAAGCTCCTGCATCCGCATGGAGGCCAAATAGACTGGAAATTTGAGCGTTTGCTTCTGTTTTTTGCGGTTTGATTAATTTGAACCTCGACGTCGTTGAAAGGCCTCTGGTATGGCCAGAACTGTGCGATGTTGATGTCGACGGCGGATACACTATCCAGTTGCGTCTTAGAATGGCACATGTTGAAGCGACATACCGACTCAGTTAGATTCCGACGAAGTCGCGCGTTGTACGAAGAAGCTCTGAAATTACAGGCAGACCTATATTTTTGTAGTAGGTAAAGCCCAATCGCTCATTACAGCGCATCTCCTGCGCCTGTTTCGCAGCAGCATCTGCAAAGTTGACTTGGAACTTAGCAATACCTAGGTACGTCTTGTGGATGCTCCAGCGTCGACACTCGGTCCAGGAAAGCAATCGGATAAGAGTGTTTTTACGTATTGTACGAGTAGTTTCACTTTCAAAATTTTAATGTCCGGCTATGTACGAAATTTGATTGATCAACTTCAAACGCGATTATCTCGAAAACTCCAAACGGTGGCTTAGCGTCTTTTTGTTTGACGCGGTCTCATATGTCGATAATATGATTCTATCATTGGTCAATACAAAGTCGCGCGCACGTTGCGCGAAGAAGCTCTGAAATTAAGAGCAGACATGTCTTTATGTAGTGTGTGTAAAGCCCAGTTGCTCACTTCAGCGCAGCATCTGCCAAGTTAACTTGGAACGGTTAGCTTTTTCTATGGTCTTATTCTGACATGACATGGCATTTGGTCTGAAAATTGTGGGAGGGATGACCCACTTTTCCTCTGAAACTGAGCCTGAAGGCGCTCTATGTTGACCGGTACTCATATAAACACATGAACTAGCGAACCCATTGGCTTCACCTTGTTAAGCATTGCCTCGTGACAGGCTCTGGACTGTGGCCAGATGCGCGCTGGACTGCACTGACCACATGGGACACGAGACAGGTACTATTCCATAGCGTAGGTAGAAGTCAACTTGATGAGTTTGGCAGTCGGAGGTTGCCGAAGTGATCGCTCATGGACCCAGTGCCAAAGTATTCTCCGCGCATAATCTGCGGCATCAACATCTTCGTAGCTAGGTTAAGTACGAGCAGAGTTCGCCCCTCCTACATCAATTCACTTTCCAAATCAACTCAAGCATCTCAAGTGCCTCAGCCAAGTGTCCTAGACTTCACCCTCCTAGTGGTTATGAGCCCAACGCCCCTCGGACCCAACGACGTCCTCCGCGACGACAATTACTTCTTGTGGGAGTTCAACGCTCGGATGACCCTCGCGCGCAAGGACCTCCTGAACCACATCGTGCTGAAAGCCGAGGAAGCCGCGCTGCGAGGCACTGCAGCATGGGAAGCCGCGGACCTCAAGGCGCTGGCTGTGCTGGTCAAGCTGCTCGGACCCACCTACCAATCAATGGTTCGCGAAGCGTCATCGGCCATCCAGGCCTGGGAAACCCTTCGGAGCTTCTTCGTGAAGCAGAACCTGCACAACCGTGTACAGCTGCGCAAGCAACTCCACGAGTTTGAAATGAGCACTGGAGACGACCTCATGCAACACCTCATGCAGTTTGACGAGCTGTGCTTACGGCTCTCTGCTGTCGGTGACGTGGTTGCAGAAGACGAACGTCTCGTGATCCTACTCGGCAGCCTCCCGCAGGACTATGATGGGATGGTGAAGATTATCGAGGCCCACGGCAACATGACACTCCTCGAGGCGAAAGAAATGCTCCGCCGAGAGTATGAGACGATCCAAAAGCGAGAGAAGCAGGAAGCTGCTTTTCACGCCTCAACTGGCGATGATCAAGGGCGCGGTGGTCGTTCCAATAGCCGTCAAGGGCGTCATGGCCGTCGGCAGCATTGGCGTGGCCCTCCACGTGATCGCAACGGTGTACAAGGTCGCAGCGGACGAACCAGTGGTGGTGCCTTCAACGGCAGGTGTTTCCTGTGCAAGGAGTATGGGCATAAGCGCGCCCAGTGCCCGCGCGCTGGTTAAGACGGTGAGCAGAGCGAGTATGCGTTTGCCGTATCGACCGGGGAATCCTCGTCATGGATCCTCGATAGTGGCGCCAGTTCCCACATGACAATGGATCGTGACGACTTTGGGGAATTTGCGGAACTAACAGGCCCGCTTGAAGTTCGTGTTGCGAGTGGCCATCGTCTGCCCGCTCGTGGAGTAGGCACCGTTCGAGTACTGGCCAGTGACGGGGTTACGGTTAAGATGACGAAGGTCTTGTACGTGCCTAACCTCGATCGGAAGCTCCTATCAATTCCTGCATTGGCCTCCAAGGGCATGACAGTTCTTTTTGAAAGTGACGGATGCTCAATCCAGTATGAACGCAAGGTGGTGTCTCGCGTGCGAAAGAACGGCGCCATGTATGCATGGGATGTCCAAGTGTTGAAGGAGGCGCATGGTGTCGAGATCGCTGCAGCGGCAGTGAGCCAAGCCGACGCGGCCGTGTGGCATGCGCGACTTGGGCACGTTTCGCTGCCCCGGATGCGCGAGGTGAGTCGCGCCGTCCCTGGTGTACCTGAACTTGATTCGGGTCTGGCTCTAAGTGGTGCCTGTGAAGGGTGTGCATGCGGCAAGATGTCAGTGTCTCCGTTCTCACATCGCTCTAGCAATCAAGTCAAGACCCAGTACTTACTTGAGGTTGTGCACAGTGACGTCATGGGACCGATGAACCCAAAGTCGAAGGGTGGTGCTCGGTATGTCGTAACTTTCATCGACGACTTTTCTCGCTACGTCTCGGTGTACATGATGAAATCGAAGGCGGAAGTGCTCAAGTGTTTTGAAGCCTATCGCCAACTCGCTGAGACGCAGACAGGGCTCACGCTCAAGTGCCTGCGTACTGATAATGGTGGCAAATATGTTGGCAAGCGCTTCGGTCAATTCTGCGAGAAGCATGGCATCGTACACCAGACAACTACCCCCTACACGCCCCAGCAAAACGGTCTAGCAGAACGGATGAACCGGACGATTGTGGAACGCGCCCGGTCCATGCTGTACTACCAACAAGTTGACAAGTCCTGGTGGGCGGAGGCAGTCGTGACGGCGGTGTACCTCACCAATCGTCTGACCAACACTGTGCGCAGTGACGTCACGCCGTTCGAAGTGTTCTGGGGGAAGCAACCTGTGCTCGACCACCTCCGTGTGTTTGGATCTCGGGGCTTCATGCACGTCGACAAGAGCCTGCGCACCAAGTGGGATAGTAAGGCTCACCGATGTATGCTACTGGGCTATGCTGACCATGCTAAAGCATATCGTGTCTGGGACTATGACTCTGCGCGCATTGCTACGGCTCGTACTATCAGTGTTGATGAGCGCCCACCGTCTACTGTTCAGACGATCAGCACGGGCGGTAGTTTGGCGGAGATCTCGCAGTCTGCGGACGACTTCGATCTCGAGGCTAACACACATGGCCCTCAACCAGGTGCACCGACGGGTAATGGGGACGTGGACATGGATGTGGTCAACCACGACGCCGACACGATGGAGACCCCGATGGATGTCGACCTGGATGGCTCCGTCACTCCGGATGCGCTTATGCCTGCCGTGAATGATACCATGAATGCCAGTACGATAACAGACGGTTCCAGTCTCCACATCGACAGCGGCAGCTCTGGTCTCGTGCAAAGCGTTGCGCCTATACCGGCGCTCCCTACCTCGCAGTCGTCAATCGTTTCGGGCGAGGGGGAGAGTCGACTGGTCTTCCGAGGCTCACGGCGTAGTCCAGTGGTTGGACGCAGTGTGGTGCCGCATTTTCTCCCTGCTGTGGCGCTGCCTAATCGAGAACAGCTTGCACTCCCACCGACGGAACACTCTGCGTCTGATAGCAGCTCGCTGTGGTAACGACTGCAGTCCATGGTGCCTCTTCCGGTGACGTGATTGACGATGGCAATGCCAGTGATGACACGCGCGAGCCGGACCCTAAGCGCCCTCGTCTAGATGACTACGAGGTAGCTCTTGCTGCTGCTGACGTCCCCCTTACGTATCGTGAGGCAATGGCATCGCGAGAGGCATCGCGTTGGAAGGAAGCTGTTCGCACTGAGCTGCGTGCTCATGTTCGAAACCACACGTGGGATATCGTCCGCCGTCCTCCTGGTGTGAAGGTAATTGGCAACAAGTGGGTATTCGCGCTCAAGAGAGATGAACACGGCAATTTTGTTCGCTTCAAGGCGCGGTTGGTGGCGTTAGGTTTCTTGCAGACTTTTGGTCTAGACTACCACGAGACCTATTCGCCAGTTGCTGGGCTCCCCACGCTACGCATCTTCTTCGCGGTGTGCAACCATCTCGGCTACTACATGAAGCAGTTTGACGTAGAGACCGCATTCCTAAATGGAGATCTGGATGAAGTTGTGTACATGGCGGTTCCCGTGGGTGTTAAGGTTAACAGGGGGATGGTGTGCATGCTTCGACGCAGCCTGTACGGGCTCAAGCAGGCGGCAGCAGTTTGGTTTAAGACCATTCGCACGGTCTTTCTGGAGATGGGGTTCAAGCAGTGTCGAAGCGATACATGCCTGTTTGTCCGAACTGGCCCCCACGGCCCAGTATTTGTTGTGCTCTACGTTGACGATTTGTTGGTGGGCTGTGCTGCGGAGAGCGAAGCCAACTCCATTGAGGCAGACCTGTCGCGTCACTTCACGATGAAAGCACTAGGCGATACGCGTTTCGTTCTCGGTATGGAGGTTGACTACATTCGGTCGGAAGGAAAGCTCCAGCTGCGCCAAGCCCAGTACGTCGCACGTATGTTGGAGAGGTTCGGTCAAGTTGATGCATTTCCAGTTTGCAACCCGAATGTTGTTGGCCAGGACCTGCGCCCGCAAGTTGATGCGTCGGCACTTTCGACTGTGAAGCCCTACCGCGAATTGGTTGGCTCCTTGCTCTACGTTTCGAATTGCAGCCGTCCCGACATCAGTTTATCGACGAGTATGCTGTCCCAGTACTTAGACAATGCCCAAGATTTGCATTGGCGCGCCGCTATTCGAGTGCTTCGCTATCGGAAAGGCACATCTGAGATGGGGCTGGTGTTCAAGCGAAGTCAAAGCGATAACATTGCAGTGACGGCGTTCTGCGACGCAAACTGGGGTGGCGACTTAGCAACACGAAGATCGACCTCTGGAGTGCTGGTTCTCATGGATGGTGCGCCTGTTATCTTCAAGAGCAAACGCCAAGCTTCGGTTGCGCTCTCGACAGCAGAGGCGGAGTACATGGCACTCGCCCTGGCGACGCAGGAGCTCGAGTGGCTACGCCAGCTACTTGGTGAAATTGGTGTGTATGTTCAAAGTCCGATGCCAATCAAGTCGGCAATCAAGCTGCGATCAGCATGGCGAGCAACAGCGGATACTCGGCACGAGCAAAGCACATTGATCTGAGACTGCACTTCATTCGGGACCATCTCGACGCTGGCCACATCGCTGTGAAGCACGTTGCGTCCGAGGAGCAGCTTGCCGACTATCTGACGAAGCCACTCGCGACGCCGCGGTTTGCCAAGTTGCTCCAGGCAAGCGGTGTGAAGCAACCCCTTCAAGTTGAGGGGGAGTGTTAAGCATGGCCTCGTGACAGGCTCTGGACTGTGGCCAGATGCGCGCTGGACTGCACTGACCACATGGGACACGAGACAGGTACTATTCCATAGCGTAGGTAGAAGTCAACTTGATGAGTTTGGCAGTCGGAGGTTGCCGAAGTGATCGCTCATGGACCCAGTGCCAAAGTATTCTCCGCGCATAATCTGCGGCATCAACATCTTCGTAGCTAGGTTAAGTACGAGCAGAGTTCGCCCCTCCTACATCAATTCACTTTTCAAATCAACTCAAGCATCTCAAGTGCCTCAGCCAAGTGTCCTAGACATCACCCTCCTAGTCACCTTGCCTCCCGCCCTACTGTACTCACACAACCTTGTGAAGATTGCTTGGCGTCGAAACCTTGTGCATGGAGCAACCAAGCTCACAGTTAGCGCTGCTCGCACTGTCATGCCACATCGTTGTTACGTCGCAACAATCGATGTGGCCTATCCTGTTCGCATATGTACGATTTGCTGCACTGGGGCTATCTTGATAATTATATAGGGGAGGGTCAGACCCCAATTCCATGTCATGTCAGAATACGGACATGAAAAAAAAACTACCACTTGGAACTTAGTAAAATGTCAGTTTCTTTGAGCATTACCCTCTACGATCAACTTCAGCCCACGGTACAATCTGCTCTACTCTTTGCTTCACGACTTCACCGCCTATTGCTTCTTGTCGTGTCAATTTTTTTTCAATGCAAGCGCTGAGTATTTTCTTTGTGAAAAGCGTGGACGTTTTTCGGGCGGCCGGACGTGCGCAGAGGGGGGGGGGGGGGGGCTCTTAAAGAAATAGTTTTTGGCATATGGAGACACGCTTGGGTTCTGTAGGCTGGTATATAGGTAGCTGAAGGACGTAGTAATACCCTCCATTTTTCGAGATAAATTGAGCAAGTCTTCATAGCGAATGAATTTGGAGATTTTTTCTAAAATGCCAATGTTAACGACAGCGGTATCGTCGTACCACCGTGCGAAAACTAACTCAGAGCGGTACCATTGTGATGTAGAGGGCTGATATACGTCGCTGATGAGTTTGGGACCGATAAACGCTTTACAAATACAAAATATAGTCCGTTGAATATTAGTCTTCAATTCCACTGAGGTACTGTATAACATGCCGTACCAGCTATTGCACAGCAATTTTAAACTGTTTTTCTCTTGAAAAACACATGGCCCGGTATGCAAACTTGTTGATAAATTAACTTTGGACGAGTATGGAGTCACATACTATGTCATGGGAAAGGGCAAATTATGTGTCGATTATGTGTCTGGGATATTCGTACTTCGAGGAATGCAAGAATTGCAATTTATCGTACTTAGACGAGTGCGAAATATGCGTGCGCCCGCATTGCAAGCGACCGAAAATGACAAGTCGAAAATGGAAATGGACGCCTAAGCCGCTCTTCATGGTGAAGTTGCGCGTTCATTATTCATCACTAATACCTACGAGTCGCGAAACCATTGGGAAATATATGTATTTCATCCGTTGCAAATGGAACTCAAGCAAAGAACTTCGTATGCCTTTCTGCAAGCAGCATCCTTACAGAGCTACACAAGCGCCAGCGCGACGGTTGCACTACTGAAGCATCGTACACGTAATTTCGAGGGAAGATATACTTTAGCATGTCACTGCGTGCGGCTACTCAACACTAAAACGCAATACAAGGGCAAGTGGGCATTCGAGCGCTTTCTAACGCGACAAAAAGCGTATCTAACCTGTATTCATGAGCCTGCAAGCGCTCCTACTAGCTGCAGACGTGCGCAACCGCGCCTTGGTACTCGGCTGCATGTTCATACGCACGCACGTTGCGGGTCAATCGTCCAAGCGCGCCGCCGCCGCACGCCAAGCATCCCGCCGCTTGCCTCGAAGTCTGCAATTTCCAAAATGAAAAGAGTGGATAAGGGCGAGGCAGAATCAGATTTCTGGTCCGGCACATACTCGTAACATATTTCGTACTTTCCCGTGAAATAGTATGTGGGTGTATCCACTCCGATTAACTTTTGCCAAAGCATACGGGTATTCTTGCATCCTGGATACCCGTATGCTTTCGACCTGGGGGATAAATGTTAAGAGCGGCAAGATGACCGGGTGTGTTGCGAGCATCTCACTAGTCATCGACAACAGGCTACCAAAAAATACGCCACGAGAGCTGATTGGTCGAAAGTATGTTTTGCGTCCTAGAAAAGGGTCGATAGTGCATGGAAGGACGAGTGATCCCGCAAGAGAAAGGTCATATTGTTTATAGATATTGAACTCGGCAGCTTAAAAAGCTGTCAATTTCTTTTGAAAAGCTTCCGAGAAGCAGCTTTCTTTAAGCAAAACATACTACGTCATTCTACAATAGCAACCGAAATATACTCGGCTGGTTCTTGTTATTTTCTTGGTGATCAAGCTTAAACAGAGCTGACGTTGGCGAACTATGTTAGCAGCATCGCCCAAAACAAGCCTGATGGAAACGAAGTGCCTTAGGTACACTTCAATAAAAGGTTTAGACGTACATGCTTACATTCTTGCTGGTGTGGACTAGCTGCCATCCATATTTTTAGCGTAGGCTTCAACATACATGTACTTTCACGCAACATCAAGACCGTACATAAGCGGAGGGGGGCGACGACACAGGCAACATTCACGTAATTTATGAAGTTTATCGGGTATTAGTTATGGAAAGTGACACTGTACCAATATCATCTACTGAAAATATACTACCTCTATATACCAATATATTTCAGTCATATAAATTACCGGATGTTTATCGGTTGGAAAAACGAACCTCCACCCGGATCCTCCCTTAGCTCTGAAATAAATTTCAGAGAACAAAATTCGCTTAGGACAGGGGCGATGCGGTATGTCGTTCGGCAATTTTACCAAAATGACATTCCCCTATTTTGTGCGGAAACGTGTGCTCGAAAACGCGTACAGATGACCACGGAAAAATACGCCAGCGCTGACCACCATCCTCCATAGTAAGCCGGAGCACATCAAGGGGATGTTTAAAGGCATGCAGATAATTATTTTTGCAAATGTCAAGAATTTTAGAGGTATTAGGCTGATCCTTATTGGTTAAAAATACATATGCTCATTTGTATCGAAGTCTGGATGTGTCGCATGGCGTATTTTTTGGTGGAGCGTATATTTCCATCGTTATCTGTACATTATGTGGGCAAAGCGTCTATTGTGAAACGCGGCTAGAATATCCACGCCTTATTAGCTAGCATATTTATACCGGGAGGGCTACGTAGTAGCCTGTAGGGCACCACCAGCTTTATTTCGTTCAAAAAATGTCGACTGCGTTACAGGCAACATTTGCGGTACTATCCCATGACACCTTAGGCAACCTTCGCCCAACTCACTGCCCGCCGTGGGGCTCGACGTGCGTTAGGTCGAGTCACTCACGCCGCGATGAAGCTGCAGATGCCAGCTTTCTACACGGAAGCTGGATGCTTCGTGCCACTGGGCTTCATGATGCGGGTCTTAGCCGGCGGCTTGAACAACGCGGAGTCCGTGGTGTGAGAGGGGAGCGCCTGAGCACTCAGCCGCACATCACGGACACTCTCATACCTGTGACCGACGGTGTTGATAGCTTTGATGACCTAGACAATGACGATGTCGAGGATACGGTGGCGATTGAGCCACCGCGATAGGACTTCTGCAGTTGCTTCATCTATATGGACCCTGGTTTGTGGAATTTATCTTTTGGTGGCAATATTGGCGATCGTGGTGAGGATGAAGGAGGACTCTACAGAGCGTGTGCGCTGTATTGGTGATGGCCACATAGGCGGAGTTTGTGCCACACCAGTGGCACAAACTCCGCTTCACTGACTTCAACCATGCTACGAAAGGCGTCCGTACAAGATTCACTTCGACGAGTTTGAGCTTTTGCATAACGAGTTACCAGCCATCATCATCGCCCGCATTGGGAGTTGGAGACTTTTAACCCTTTTGCGATGATTTTTATACTTGGAATTTGTATGGAAGTCTCCCGATACAAAACCGTAAAACATGACTAGATGCATGGTTTTACGCCGAGACCCGCAAACCAAAATCGGACATAAGACTGGATTTTAATCGTGCCTAATATAAAACATGCTACTTAGTCATGTTTTAGTACGGTTACCGCCCCGACCTTTACTGGCTAAAATTATCATTCTAAACTCTGATTGGGTCGATTTTGTAAAACATGCTAGTTAGCCATGTTTTACACAGAACCATCGCAAAAGGGTTAAATCTAACACCAGCTTAACTGCTAATTCTAGGCTACACATAGGTGCTTGATAAGATTATGAAAACCGTGGAGATATGAATTTCTTGTCGCGATTCACAAACTTGGCCTTGAGTCATATATTGCTTCTTCCCTACGGTAAACCGTTGCCAAAGTTTCATATATTAATAGTTCATCATCGCTGCTATCCACTACGATCGGAACATGAAGATGAACCCCATTAGTGAAACATGCAATTACTAGATGTACTTGATCGTTGTTGTCTGGACGTGTTTCACTTGAGAAACCCCTCCCGGTTTAAGCGACAGCGATCTAGTCTTAATCGGATTTGAATATCCGTATGTATTGTGAAAACCGATTAGAATGTCTTATTGGATTGTTAATCCGCCGATTTAGTGGCTTAATAAGACCGGCGGCCCCCGATTTGATAAATCCGACCTCCTAATTAGACTGGGTACCTCGATTTATACTCAAGATTACTACGTAGGCTGTCTTACAGAACCAGAGCATATGAGTCGGATTTACATTTGCTAATTGGCTGATTAAGCCAGGGCCGGCTGATTTGCTTGCTATTCAGATAGAATGTCCGATGTGCAACCGGCATTCGCTTCTTATAGGCTAAATCAGCCGCCAGACAACAATCGTTGCAGTCGCTCTTGGCTATGTAGTAAAGGCTACATGTACAACACTAACATCATAACTATTAATAAGAAGGAAAAGTTTCACGTTATAATACGTGTAACTGAGATATGCAGGCGACGCGTTTAAGCGCGGTGTTGTCGCTGCATTTGGTGAGTCTCGGGCCGAGGGTACATGAATGTTGATCGAAATTGCTAGGCTGCACATAATTACGAGACCGATGAGCGATTTATACCCCGATTATAATTGAGACATCCCCGATTAATTAGTCTTCAAATCCGCTATGAGCGATGTTTAACCGGCTAATTCAGCAAGACAAACTAATCGGTTTTCACAATATTGTAACTAATCGGTTTTCACAATATTGTGAAAACCGATTACGTGAAACTTTTCCTTCTTATTAATAGTTATTATGTTAGTGTTGTACATGTAGCCTTTACTACATAGCCAAGAGCGACTGCAACGATTGTTGTCTGGCGGCTGATTTAGCCTATAAGAAGCGAATGCCGGTTGCACATCGGACATTCTATCTGAATAGCAAGCAAATCAGCCGGCCCTGGCTTAATCAGCCAATTAGCAAATGTAAATCCGACTCATATGCTCTGGTTCTGTAAGACAGCCTACGTAGTAATCTTGAGTATAAATCGAGGTACCCAGTCTAATTAGGAGGTCGGATTTATCAAATCGGGGGCCGCCGGTCTTATTAAGCCACTAAATCGGCGGATTAACAATCCAATAAGACATTCTAATCGGTTTTCACAATAAGGGTATAAAACTAGCTACAAAGCGAAATTGGTAAGCAAATACGAGTGTGTAATCCCGCTTGGACAAGCTGGCGAGACTCGACTCGGTCTAATTTAGCGACGGTGGCTAAGAGCTACCGAGACGCCTTTAGCCAATATAGCCCGAAGTGTGGAGCCTTCCATGCAAATAAGGTTCCGACGGAGCTGACCATCGAGTGCATTACTTCTAAAAAACGCTTTGGCACCTTCCACATTGCATGCGACAAAGCTGATGGCTCACATCGGCACCAACAGAACTATGATTATTTAGCTCAAATAGCTCGGAATGTCGGCTTCCACGGTGACATTCCGCCTTATTTACAAACATATCTGTTGCGAATCGGATTAAGCGCTGCTAATCTCCATGATAATTCTTAGTCTAAAATAGAGATGGAGAATCTAATTAGGAGATCAGTCGAAATAAAGAAGACTTTAAACTTTAAATTAGACAAAATCTCGGCCGATTTACTATCCAATTAGACATTCGGGGTACTGATCACAATATACTGTATATTAGTACATTATAAAGTCGTGTGGTATTGATTGGTTCCTGCTGTCGCACTTAACGCAGGAGTCTATCTCGATAAAAATAATCCAGGTGGCGGCCACTTGGTTGGGCCTCTCTGATCGCCGCGCGCTATTGAGCATTTAAGTTGTTTAAACCGCTCCGCCTTAGCAATAAAAATCAACGGGCCCGAGATACACAATTCCCAGTGCGGAAATTCCGGGCAACTGGTTGGACACTTTACTGTATAGTATATTCCGCAGTCGACATCAACATCGCACAGTTCTGGGCTGTCGACATCGTTGACGATTCAAATGACCACAAGAACAGAAACAGCACTCACATTTCCAGTCTAAGATGCATGAGTCGAATGAATCAAACATGTATTGTGCTTTGCAAACGTTTTGTCGTTTTGACTTGGAGCTCTCCTCGATTTATAATAAGTCGAGGTCGATTTAATAAATCGAGTTCAAAGAAAGGGACAGAGGTACGACAAGCCAAATCAGGGCTCTAGGTCGATCTCCTGGCAGATTTGAGCAGAACGAGGTCGATCTACGGCAAACCGATCGCTTTTGCGTTTTCAAAAGCGCAATTCGAGCCGATCTATAATAAATCGAGATCGTCCCTCTGATTTGTGCCCTGATTTGTGGACCGGCCTTCCTCGATCTAGGCCATAAAACGGGGCGACATTTTATCTGCAAAGCACAATACCAGCTAGGTACTCCACGCGGATGCAGGAGCTTTATTACGCCAGCCCTGTTCAAATGTTAGCAGGCTTGATGACGCTCCACTGCTGGTTCGGGTTGTTGGGCGAGCATCCGTAGAGCTGCACCTTGTTGTTCTGGGACGGGTCCGAGTCGAGGCAGAAACCCTGATGCTTCGCGGGCTTGAGCTTTCCGGTCGAGCTCTCAAACGTCCACTTCTGGTTGGCCTCGTTGTCCATGCAGCGGTAGACGTGAACCTTGCCGCCATTCCAGCCCTGGTACGCGTCCAGGCAGCGGTCGCTGCTCTTGGAGCGGATCTGCTTGGTGGCCGCGTCGAAGAACCAGACCTGCTGCTCCTGCACGACCCAGTCGCTTGACTTGGCCGTCATCGTCAGGTTGGTGTCCTTCTCGGACAGAAGCAGCTTCGATCCGACGTTGCGGATGGCACGAGGGTCTCTCGGGTGGATCATCAGGCGCTGCAAGCTGCTCTTGAGCGTGCCGTTGTTGTAGAACACACCGAAGTCGTTCTCGATCTCCGTACGAAAGGTCGTGTCGAATGCGAAGTACCAGTAGAAGTCGAATTTGTGCGAGCGAGACACCTGGTACAAGTCCGAGAAGTACTTGGCCTGGGTGGCGGGGGTGGCCACACCAACGCCCTGGAAGTAGCCACCGGAGCTCCAGCCCGTCTCGGATATCACGAACTTCTTGCCCTTGCTCGCGGCCAGCACACGCAGGTCCTTCAGATCCTTTAACGTGTTGGCAACGCTCTCGTTCACATCATCGCCGTACATAAAGGACTGGTAATTCACGGCCACGTAGTCCACTGCGTCCACGACCTTCTCGGTGTACACGTCGTTGGTGTCGGCAAGGGTGACGGGGTGTTCTTCCCGCGGCTCCGGAGGTAGTCGCGGATCTCCTTCACGTAGCTGACGGCCGTGTCCTCCTCAAAATTCTCGTACATATAGATGGCCACGTCGAAGCCGATGATGTTGTCGTCGTACAGGCCCGCTTCGATGAGGCTGGCCAGCTTGGTCTTCTCCTTCTCCAGTGTCGAGTGGTTGAACGTCGTCCAGATGCCGAGATCGACCTTAAGCCCAGCCTTCTTGGCCGCAGGGAGGATGGTCTCGGCCTGGTTGCAGTCAATCAGCGAGTAGATGCGGACCTTGTCGGCGACGGCGCTGAGCGCGTTCAGGTCCTTCTGCATCTCGGCCGGCGACTTACACCTGACGCTCTCTGGCTCCCAATCTTGGCCCTTGCGCGGGATGTAGTTGACGCCGGGGAACTTGACGTTGAGGGCTTCGACGGCTCCGTTGGAGAGCGCAAACCCCACGGAGGCGACGAGAGCGGCGAAGAAGAACCGCATGATGAGGTAGGTAGATCACTTGAAGCTGTAGGAGCAAGTGAGATGAACACGGTAAAGTTCAGAGTGAGTGAAGGAATGCACGAGTGACAGGAGCGGGGGATTACTGGAAACGCTAGGAAGCCCGAGCTTTCGTCTGTTGCAGAACATGTGCATCCAGGATAGTGTACAATACAGTGGTGCTATGCTGCCTCCCAAATCGCTTTCCGGTGCCGAAGCACAAGAAAAAGCTTTGCCTTTGCTTACATGGATTCGTGAGCAATGTTCACTGGCCATGCGGAAGCTCGTCTCACGACAACAAGTGGTGCTTCGTTGTTGATGATGATGATTCAGAATTACGACACGGCGAGCGGCTTACGTCGCTCGTTACTAACGCCAAGCGATGGTTTGTTGTCGTGACACGAAGCTCCGTGACTAAACCTCTGGCTTCGCTTGAACTTTTTTTAAGCCTATGCCGTCGTGTAGCTGTAATTTACCTACGAAGACCTTTTGTACCAGGAGGGCTACGTAGGGCACCACCAGCTTTATCCTGGGAGGACAGCTACAGTAGAAGAGCTGTATGGACAGCCTCACACAGTTAATCGTCGAAAAAAAGTTGCGTGTAAGGTAAAGTGCCAGTTGCGTGCCTACAACCAGTTCCGTGCCCACTTGTTTTAGCCAATTAGCATATTCTCCTTGTTAAAATCTCGCAGTCCATTGGTTGATTTATCCAGCGTCACATGCAATTTCCAGTGAGGAGTCTCCAGGATTTGCATTGTATACAAACGTGCTATCAAAAAGAGACAGGAAACTGGCAGCTCACTCCAAAGCAACAATATTTTCAAAACAATACCAAGAAGTTCTGCGAAATAGACACAGGCCAGCGTGAAGTGCATAAATTCAGCCTAAACGAGCAGATTTAGCGGGTGTAATCAGATTTCAGAATGGACAATTCAATGAAAAGTTATGCCACAGCAAGCCCGCAAGTTCGAAGGACGGCACGAAACTGGCAGAAGACCTTAGCATTATGTCACACCATAAATACCATAATGTACTTACACAAACGTAGCCGTTTATGCATACGGCGTGTACCATTCAAAGCTCATGTTGAAACGGACAGGACAAAGCAGTGTTGGTAAAAGCAGTGGTTGCAAAAACCAGAACGACCAAACGACCAATTAGGCTGGTTGCACCACCTGGTTTTTTGGTTTTATGTCAAGTTGGTGTGATCTCTTTTTTCATTTTGTGCACACCGTTGGTGATTCAGGCGAGACTCCAGCAACTCCGGAGACTCCAACTGCTTCATCGGCTGGAAATACTTCTCGAACTACGAGTACTTCTCCATCTACGAGTTTTTCTCCAGCATTGGCCCCTCCTCGGGCTCCTCCAACGTTGTAGACTGTCGTGGCACCAAGGACGCCCCTGAGCGTCCGTATCCTATGCGCGCAAGCTCGCCGACAACCCGTCATACGATGCCGAGCCACCCTCGGCCTAGCAGGCCAGCAAGAAGCTTGCTTCACGGCGTTCGACACAGGCGAGGCCAGCTCGCTGCCCTCGCGGGGCAAGATTCTCACAGCAGCGCGACTACGGGTACAACTCGTCCGTGCCGCTTGTGCAGCACAAGACCCACGGCTGTTCGCTAACGCCCCCGGTCATGAGGACGCCGACATCAGCAGCAGCGTGGGCATGGGCTCCAGCAAAACCAGCGGCGTGAACCCCGAGCGACCGCTGGCGCCCACGTTCGTGGCCGCGAGGACGCCGACAGCAACAGCAGCCGCGTGGACATGGACGCCAGCGCCGTGGGCCCGAGCGCCCGCTGACGCTCACGTTCGTGGCCGGGAGGACGCCGACAGCAGCAGCAGGGTGAAGAAGGGCTCCAGCAAAGCCAGCGATGTGACCTGCGAGCTCTCCTTCTGGTTTGCCTGAGCTCGCGGCCGCCACGGCTCCGAACCGGAGCGACAACTACGCCTCTACACGCCCAGCCTGACGTCCATCTTGATCCCCATGCAAAGCGGTGACGGAAGTTGCTGCGACGTACGGTGTCTCAACTACTCGTCGTCCTGCAGCATCACACACAAGCTCAGCGGTCTCGCGCTATTAGTAAATTTCAATCCAATCGACTTCTTTTGCCTAGAACAAGACCGAACGATAGCTAGATGAATCAATGCAACTTTATGTAGCTTAGGTTTCATCACCATCAGTGTGTCTCTGTATCATCCTCGACGTCGAAATGGTTCTGGGCTTGCGAAGTGCCAAACTGTTGGAAGGATGGCAGGAAAAGGAACCACGTTAGTATCACACACACTAATTCAATGTTCGACTTGACGTACCTGGTTCAGCCGACTGAGCATCGGACGCACCTGAAAGCTCTGCCAAAGAAGCTTTCTGACCGCGCAAACCTGGTAGTGTTTTCTCCTGCGGAAAACGCATGTCGTTGTAATTTGGAAATGGACGTCGATCTGGTGTCGGTGTCGGCTCCGCAGACTGGGCTTTAATCTCTTGAACCTTCGAAGCAAAGAGCCTCGCCTTTCTCGCTGCATCAGCAGCAGCAGTATCAGGGGAGGTAGCAACATTGGTATCTTGAGGCGTATCAGTCCGCTTTTGGGGATCACTATCAGGCTCGAGCTCACAAAGCACAGCTGACCAGTACTCCAACGCAGTATCGGGCCCTTCCACAGCATCGTCCTCCGGATTTTCCTCCTCGGGCCCGCTGCTTTCAAAACGGTCGTCTCGATCTCGTAGCAGTGTACGCTCCGCTGGGTCTATCAATCGCTTCCTTTTCTTTGCTTTCACCGGGTTGTGCGTTAGGTCATACTCGCGTACGCGCTTGCAAACTAGAGCTAGCTTCCGAGCCTTCTCTGGCGACATTGTATTTCGCTTTGCAGTGTGGATCAGCGCCAGCTCGCTGAAGTACCGCTCACAGGTGGCGGTATTGACGGCAAACGCGAGAACCGTTAGCGCAAGCTGGGGCGGCTTACTTCCTGGCATGTCCGCCTCCAGTATGAATCGACTGTTCTGAAGTCCGCAAAAGGGAGCATACCTCCATCGTCACCGTCAATCCACCATGCCAAATCTTCGTACAGGCCAGTGGCATCCTGGTTGACATTGTAGCGCTTGAAGTAGTAGACTCCAATGCGACACAGCGACCCAATAGTAGTCAGCGGGGTCTTGTTGAGAAGCTTCTGGCTAGCTTGCCTGTGTGCAGGGTGGAGAAAGAGCGCCAGCAACATCAGAGGCTGCTCGCATTGATGCCATCGCTTCTCAACCTCGTCCACGAGGCTTTTGCTTCCGAATGAGTGCTTAGAAAATCCTTCAAAAATATCGAGATAGCACACCACCACATCAGCCATGGTGTTTTCATTACGCTGCAGCTTCAGCGAAGCATACGAAAGTGGACGTACAACTTCTTCAGCGTCTCGAAGCGCGGCCCAGAAAGTTGGCTTCGAGAATACTTTAAGGTTACTGGGCAAGTCGTCGGCATTTCGGAATTTAAGCTCCAGCAACTCCAACGCCTTCCGAACCCGCAACAAAGAAGCAAAGCATTCATGCATGCTATTTCACCTCGTTTCGCAAAGTTGTTTGAAATTCAGTTTGTAGCCGTACGTATCCGTCATACAAATGTGTGCTTCAACTAACCGTTTTCCAAAAGAGGCGATAATGGTATTCACGGCATCCGAGGCTTGCTTGGTGACCTCGGCATAATTCGACCTTAGCACCGCTTTCACCAAATTGTTCAGATCATGAGCAAAGCAAATAACAAACGCCATTTCAGGCCACCGAAGACTCAAAATCCGACGAGCACGACCACACTGACCTGCGTTATCTGTAACTACAGCGCCAATGTGCCATCCGTCGTTTTGCATTTTCATCATTGCGCCCTCCATTTGCTCCGCGATTGCGATCCCATCATGACGTGAACCAGTTTCAAAGAGACCGTACGTAAGTTCGTTTCCCTACAACGACAACTTACAGTCCAACAAGTGCTCCTTGGCAATATTTTACCAGCCGTCAGAGCAAAAGCTCACGCGTCCTCCTGTTTTCGCTTGGCACTGCCGCAAATTGGAGGTGTCCTGGCCATCACAAGCCACCGCATACCCGTCCAAAATAGGACCACCAAGCGACTTCCTCTTCGGCAAGGGGGCTGCGTCAATATCCATCTTATGTGCTAGATCCAGTAGACGAAAAGTAGACGGTCGCTCAATAAAAGTTTCTGAGAGGTTGTTGTCGGCCTGAAATTCAAGAAGAGCGCGTTCGAAATCTTTGCGTGTGTCGTTCTGTGCGGTTCCAACGAAGAAATCATCAATTGTCGTCTGGGTCTTCGAAGGCGGAACAGGAGTCTCTAGCTGCACGCAAGAATCACGGATGTAGGCCAGGTAGAACTTGCAACGTTTGAGGTGGCTTTGAAAGTTCTCTATTCTTCCCTTGATGCGTTTCGGCTCTAACAAAGCGCTGCTCTGCTCGGACGCCTTGGAAGCTTCATCGCAGTGCCTGCACACGTGCCATGTGCGGTTGTTTCCGCAGTCGATGCCCAGGTTGATGAACTGCTTGCGTTCATCACTTGAGGGGTGGCCCATCGTCGACTTCGCCGCACGCTCAACTTCCGTTGCGTGCGGCGGCAAGACGTCCTGGCTTGCAGACTGAGAGTGGCAGTCGCTACACGAACGATAGCGAGGCGCGCTGTGAGGGGGCCGCGCCGTCCAGCGGAGTTTGGACGCCGCGCCGATCAGCATTGGACGCAATTGCTAGTAAAAGTGCTCGTTTTGTGTCGACGTAGTGCCCGTTTTGGCACCTATGCACACGAATCTGCTCCTGGTCAGTCCAAAAACCAGCTACGACCAGGTTGTTGTGGTAGTCCACGTTTTTCACCTGGTTTTACAGCGGTTTTTGTAAAACCATTAAAAACCAAAAAACAACAACCAGCCAACACTGGACAAAGAGAGGTACAGATTTCGCCCTCACTTCTGACCTTGTGTACCACTGTGGGTTTCTCAAAGTATATTTACTTAAAGAATATCACTATTTTCTACAAGCGCGATGTACATGCCCGCAAAATGCCGTGGAGGTTAAGTTCCACACCGTAGCGACAGGAAGAGCGCTCGTTAACGCCGTTGAAGATAATACCTGTTCTGGGAATCCTCAAACGAGTCACCTGCGAAATTTATGAGGCCACCGTGAGCCTGGAAGGACCCACAGCGGACTTGGCTTCAATCCGCCGCTTCTGGTTGGTTTTCATCCATCATACCATTGGACATCGGGTGCTGGCGTGTGCGGTGGGGAAAGCTTGGGTCGCCTGAAATTAATTGTGCAGCTAGGCGTGTGTTCCGACAGACTTAAGCCCCATTTCTCGCCTTGAGATGTCAATGCGGGGATTTTCTTGTATAAAATAATGTTATACATGCATATAAGGTTATTAGTTAATCAGGGTGTCAGGGCGAAATCTGTACCACGCAAAAAAAACGTTTTGACAACTAGAGAGATTGGGCTGGTAGTGCGCCCATAGAACTAAAAGCTATATATGTATCGAAACGACTGCAAGTCGAGCAACGCTTCCGAACAATTCGTCAGTCTTCAGGCAGTGAAGTAGATGCTGTGGCAAACGCCATCACCTGCTGGTTTCACGTGAGCCACCTTCTGAGACTTCCGATTGCTATGGCGCTGGATCAGGTAATACTTTATTTAGCGCTCCTAGTACAGCAAACGTGCACACTGTTGCCCTAACTCATCCAGCTTAAGTCGTGCGCTGGCATCTCCTTCGCCTGCTTCGCAGACATAGCATCTACCTACTTTGTGACTGACATTAATCACCTAGACTTTGAATTCGTAGATCATTCTGTCCTCGCTCATTCTAAATGACAGAAAAAAATATCGCATGTATCGTTGGCATTTATTCAGCCTACAGCGACTACAACGACTCTATAACTACTAGTTTGGAGTACTGTAAATAGAGGATGCCTTCACCTCGGCGCAGCAAACTGTATGGATAGAGAGCCCCATGCCTACAAAATATCAAATCTGTCCGACAAAATGTCAGCTCAGATGACTTCATATAGAAAATAGTGTTTAAAACACTGCAAATGAGTGACTTCGCCCCTCGTTTGCACCGCAGCGTGGTTCTTCGTCTAAACAAGCAAAACGTAGCTATTGTTGTACTGTTAGAATTGATAGATTCTGGTATGTATGCGACATGGCCTTGCAGTGATCGCTAAAACTGTACGACTCGGTCAAGGTAAGCAGAAGCCGAAAACATTATACAAGTATCAATACTTGCAATGGAAAATCACTAGCTTGTCTTGCCCCTTTGGAAACCAACGGTTGATAAGACTTAACTAACCAAAGACTCCTGCCAATCTACAACAGAACAAACTCTATACTAAGAGGGCTATGTAGTAACATGTGCAGCTGTATTTCGTTTCGCTGCATGGAAGTACATTTATCACGGAGTACTTTTGAACTGCGAGGCGTCATACTTGCTGGTATGGATGACACTCTTCGTATAGATTTCTACTGTACTAAGTAGAGCCCGCCATTGCATCCCCATCAGCCAATATAAAAAACTTCAATGTATTTTAAGTTTATTTCCATTACTTTACCTGCGCCTGCTTCGCATCCGCTCCATAGGTTAGATTATGCGCCCCTGAGGTCGACCAGTAGGGAAGACTTACAGGGCTCGATATGCAAAACTGACCTTACCACTATGACTTCAAAAAATCACTAAACTACCCATGACAAAGAAAGCGATGTCTGTTTCATGCGGTCCTCCCAGCCTAACGCAACGCACCCTTGTTTCGTTCAAAAAAAATGCCGAGTGAGTTATAGGTAACATTTGCTGTACTATCCCATGACACCTTGCAACCTTCGCCCAACTCACTCCCCGTCGTGGGTTTTCGCTTGTGTTTGGTCGCTAACTCGCAGGCCGCGAAGAAGCTGCAGATACCAGGGCGTTTCGTGCAGATGCGCTTCAGCACCCTTACGAGCGCGTGCGCAGTGTTGGTGATAACCTTATAAGGGGATTTTGTGCCATTGGGGTGGCACAAACTCCGCTCGCTGACTTCAGCCATGCTGCAAAAGGCTTCCTTACGAGATACGCTTCGACGATTTTTGAGCTTTTCATAACGAGTTATTCACACCGTAGCCTTGGGAGTCCCAAGTTGGGACCCGCATTTGGAGTAAGAGATTTTGAAATCTACCACCAGCTCAACTGTCAGTTCTTGGCTACACATAGGTATATCTAAGATGCTTACCAAAACCGTGATATACGCAAAGTCATGATTTTGTGTTTGCGCGTTTCACATCTGTACACCCATGCCCACCGTGGTGTGGGGGGCATTATCGGCTGGAGCGCAATCACGATAAGAACTCTCGGAGCTCGCGGCCTTCATGCTATAACCTAGCTGGAGTGCCTCGGAGACAGCAATCCCCGAGATAGGTAGCAGGGCGAGCGGATTGAGACGATCGCCGACAAGTTCATAGGATGTCGTTAGCGAACAATGTTAAGTGACAACAATGCACCTCACTGAAAACTGAAAATGTTTCACATGAGCTTTGAAAAGCAGTGATAGACTGCTTCTTATTATACTATGCATTCTCTACGGCAAAACGTTACCAAAGCTTTTGTATAGTTAGTTATCGGTCATTCGATCGGAAGATGAAGGTGGCACTCCACTTTTGAAGCAACAGCCTTTATTAAGCGAGAGCGATTTAGCACATCTAGCCACTTTGTATTTTCACCGCCAGCGATCTAGTCACTTGGATCAACAAATAACTTGACTCAACTATTATTAACGTTAAGAGAAGTCTGTCCATGCAATTCGATCTTCATGTCTAGACTGTGCTCAAGGCTGCGATGGTGATACCCTTGATCGTCTCGTACAGTACACCATCAAGTCTGATACCTTCGCGCCGAGCTGGCTGGAGCGCGCAAAGCGCTTGGCGTCCGGTGGGAGCTCTGTTGAATGCATCCAATGGATCTTGGTGCAAATATACCGGTAGACAACGCGCTCGACTCCATCGTCCACCGTTCTGGCCTAACCAGGACCTTATTAACAATGAAAGCGTGTCAGGGATTACTAAAAAAAAAATGAAGTACCTAGAAGATAAAAACTTACGCCCCAACGAAACTTCGCATGACAGTCGTAGTTTTATTGAGCGGGTACATTGCGCCTTCATCGACGCAATCCCATAGTAAAACACTGTCCCCAGCGCTGGCGCGTCCGTAAGAGATGTCCCGACTTTCGAGGATGACTTGCTCTCATGGTGCTCGTTCACGTCGCAGCGGATCTTGAAGTTTGTGGACAGCACTTCTAAGTGCTTCGCTGAGGAGCTCATCAGCGATTTGCTCGGCCAAACGGCAGCACAGTTCACAATGGCGTTCCTGAAGTTATGCAAGTATTCGTTGCGTCTATCGCATACACCGCAACCGGGGTGATCCCAAAAGCCGATGTACCCAACTCCAGCGCCACTTGGCGTCGTGAATGGGCGAGCGCTATTGGTCTCGGTGAGGAAGGCAGATCCAATTTGGCGTCGGTACAGACCGTGTCGAGATGTCGAGTGCAAGCCTGGGCAGCTCCGCGGCAGACTGAAGGAAGCTGTGTATGTTTAAATCAGCGCGGTACGGCTTCGACACTGGAATCACGGACTTACGGCTACTCAAGAGTGCACTGTGTCGGACGTTTTCCTGCCGAATTTGTTCGTGTATCGCTCGGCTTTGTGAGGTTTGGGGAGCTCCGTGAGGACTAAATTCGTAATGTTTGGTTCAGCAGAGACTGTGGCCATTTTCTTAATTGGCGAGCAGTCCCTCAGTCACAGCGGAGACTAGAGAGATTGGGCTGGTAGTGCGCCCATAGAACTAAAAGCTATATATGTATCGAAACGACTGCAAGTCGAGCAACGCTTCCGAACAATTCGTCAGTCTTCAGGCAGTGAAGTAGATGCTGTGGCAAACGCCATCACCTGCTGGTTTCACGTGAGCCACCTTCTGAGACTTCCGATTGCTATGGCGCTGGATCAGGTAATACTTTATTTAGCGCTCCTAGTACAGCAAACGTGCACACTGTTGCCCTAACTCATCCAGCTTAAGTCGTGCGCTGGCATCTCCTTCGCCTGCTTCGCAGACATATCATCTACCTACTTTGTGACTGACATTAATCACCTAGACTTTGAATTCGTAGATCATTCTGTCCTCGCTCATTCTAAATGACAGAAAAAAATATCGCATGTATCGTTGGCATCAATTGAGTCAAACTTCACGAAAAGCAAAGTATCCGTCGATATCTTACGCCAAAGCTGGGTCGCACCGGGCGAGCTACCTGGATCAAGGTTTCCTGAAAGAAGTCCAGCCATCTAAAATAAATCTAAAGTTAACCCAACCCAAGTACTAACTCATCGTACGTGCAACGTAGCGACGGCGACAAAATGTTGTCTTCCACTTCAGCGCCTGCAACGTTTTCAATCGGATCGCGCAGTTTTGTCTCAGATCCTGTCAGAAGCTCATTGAATAATTTACCCGTTGTGATTGGCACCCGCTGTTGCAGGGACGTTTGGCTCCGCTGAGGCAATGCATATCTGATGCAGGATCTGCCTCAATCGGGCTACATTGAGACACATTATCGCAGTCAAGCAACATTCAAAGTTCATTTTATCAATATCGAAGACATCAAACAGTCATCGATCCAACTACCTCATAGTGATTGCCCTCATGGTCGGGTCTGTGCCCGATTCGATGCTGTACGCGTTGAAGTAGCTCTCGACCAGGCTGCCGTCCAAATCGTAGTGTTATTAGATAAAAACGAAAATGGAAGATTGAAAATTGATCGGAGAGATCGGATCATTTCAATCAACAGACTCGTAAGATATTTAGTCTAAAGAAGACAGTTCTAAGAAAATTGCCATAATTGCGCAGACCCCGCACATCAATTCAACGAGTTTCTCTCACTACCTAATTTGCGCTCAAGGTGAATTCTGACGCCGCGGCAGCCACCCCCACCCTTCTAAGGGACATACTTCGCTGTCGTGGCGGCTCAGTTCGCTGAAAGCGCAATTTGGTAGTGCCGTGAGATGGTTTGATTTCTACTTTTGAGTTTGATGTTGTTGGTGCGTGCTTCGATGTATCTTACCACCGAGAACTTATTAGCGATGGCTGCGCACGAACGTCGAGGGGGGGGGTCTTTGCTTTATCGTCGTAATACCAGTGACCCTGAGCTCAGCTTGGAAACGAGTGAATCGCCGTAACAACGGTGGTGCGATCTATCTTGCTTGCGGCCGTCGAGCTGTCAAGTCCTGTAGCGCACGTCCTTACGCTTTTACGCTTTCCTATGGACGCTGATGCGCGCGGCGTACTCTACGAGCAGCGCAGCAAGTTGCTGCTGCTGCTGAGCAACCGCGTCTTTGACAGCAACGACTATGAGCGCCTCATGCCCCTCGAGGCTGAATGAGCGCAGACACGACGGTGCCACGCCGCACTATCCCTAGCACTCGCATCGACTCACTTTCTGTAGTGCAAAGCATTTGAATGCATTTAGCAGCTTTTACCTACAGTATCACCAAGGCTTGAGAGCTGCTGTGCTTTTTCTCCCTTCATAACGTAATATGACGGCCCCTTCATATCGGGCTAACCTGTTAATTTCAATGGTAACTCGAGAAGATATAAAGGCCTTGTACCTGAAAATTGTATTGAGCCGCTAATTACGAGTTGGGTGGTCCACGTATTTTGAATTAATCCCTATTGGGCTGTCCGTACAACGTGTACCACATTGCACTACCAGGATAAACCGTTGTTCCAGATAGGTTCAGGCTGCTTTTAGCTTTGATAAGACTTCCAGGTCTTATCAAAGCTAAAAGCAGTCTGACCCTATGGCTACTCTAGCAATCTCCGATATGTAAGCTGGCCGCCGCGCCAAACGTAATATCATCATCATCATCATCACGTCTTCGAGGTAGGCAGGTTTTGTAAGCATGTTACGTATTTAGCCAAAGCGTTTGCTCACCAGTCTCATTTCGATACCTCTGCTGCCACCCTATCGTCCAACGAAACTAGGCATGCGCTTGCTGGCTCTCGTTTGTGCATCCTTGCTCGGTTTAGCTGACGAGCCCTCGGTCGTTGAGTGCAGCGCCATTGGCTCAGATTCCTCCACCCTTGGTGGTGGTTCTGTCGCCAATAATGCCCGCGTTAGCGTGTACACGGGTCACGACGACCTCAACTGCTCGACCGCTTCGACGGTCGTGATCCAAGAGGGAGGCTGCGATGACTCGGACCTTTTCCAGTGCACCCCCTTCACGGTCGGGGCGGGGACTACGTACTACGGCCAAGGGGTCTGCAGTGACAGTCGAGACGCCTACTTGCAGTCAACGGATGAGCACATTCTTGACTCTGCTGCTGGCGATGGTGGCCATTGCGGCGACAACTTAAGCGGTAATAACAAAGTGCTTGTCGTAACACGTCGTCAAGCAAATTAATATTCAATGCAGATTTGTACTTCACTCGATCTTTTCTTGATCCTCTCGAAAGTCCTCACTACTTTTAGTCCTGGTACTAGACTGCATGTACGCCATAGTTCACGGCACAGTTCCGTTTATCAAAGCGAGGAGCCGTGACACTCAAGTGGCGAGGTTGTTCACGCATGCTATTATACCATCTAAACACACACAAACGCGTCCATTGCCGTGTATACTCAAAGCTTCCGGGACTGTTGCTGCTGCTGCGTCTGCTCCGTGGAGGTCGAGCTTCCAGTGGCCGAGACCTGCTGCACTTCCTGGCCACTGGAGCTGGTGGTCGTGGCCGCCATAGACGCGCTACCGCTGCTGCTGGACGGGAAGAGAATCTGCTTGAGCTTCTCGTCGCGCAGCACGGCGCGCAGCGACCACATGTTGTCCTCGGTCTCGTCCGCGTAGATGCGCCAGCTCCAGTAAGTCCAGCCTCCTTCGGCCTGGTTGACCACGTCCGTCTCGGCCTGCGCGAACTCGTAGAAGAGGTCCTCGTTGTCCTGGAACTTGCCGTTCGTGGCGAAGCACCACTCGCCGATGAAGAGGCGGTTGTGGCCCGAGACGGCGTTCCACGAGCTCACGCTGTTCTGGAAGTTGGCCTTGACGCTCGTGTTGACCAAATCCTCGTCCGACACGTCGTCGTAGCCCCAGACGAAGTACGGGTGCCACTCGACCCAGACGTTCGTGTACCCGGCCGAGGCCAGCATGAAGTCCGTCAGCACCTCGGCGTTCTGCTCGGTCAGCAGCGGGGCCACACTCAGCACGCACTCGCTGCCCGTGGCCCGGATGGCCGCGTACGCGCGCTCGTAGTAGTCGTACAGCACGTCCGTAGTCGTGTCGCCGTTGGGCTCGTTGAGCAGGCCGAAGCCCAGGAACGCGTCCTCGTCCTTGTAGCGCTGGGCCAGGTACGAGACCATGGCGATGGTGTTGTTGACGTTCTCGGCGTAGGATCCCCAGAACTCTGAGCCGTAGACGGTGGGGGACGAGTTGTCGGCCCCGTTCTGCGAGCCCTTGGCTGCGTGGACACTCAGTAGCACGGCGACGTTGTACTTCTTGGCCCAGTCCGTGATGAGCGCGTCCAGGTATTTCAGCGTGCCGTTCGTGTAGACCTTCCACTCGGCCTTGCCCGACGGGTCGTAGTCGTCGAAGCCCACGATCCAATAGCCCACAGGTACGCGCACCGTGTTGATCCCCACGGCCGCGATCTCGGCGATGTCACTCTCGTTGATGAACGTCGAGTGGTGGTACTCGAGGTGGGACCGGATGGCGTCCGGGTCGGTGGCCTGCGCGATGGCGGTGTACTCGCCCTGCGAGGCGTTGGCTGCGCCCGTCCAAATGTCCGCTGTGGAGGTCATCCAGTACTCGGCCACGAGCCACGAGCCGAGGTTCACGCCCTTGCTGCTCGTCTCGCCGTTGCGGATGCTGTACTGCACATGCTGCGAGGACCCGGACCCGGAGCTGGAGGTCGAAGTCGAGGCGAACGTTCCGACAGTGGCCGACTCGGCCGCCGAGTTGTCGGAGCCTTGCGCCTGCACGGTGCCCATGAACTGCTGCACGCCGTCGCTGCCGGTGAAGTCGAACGTCGTGGCTGACGCGGTGGCCGCGGCCACAGCAGCCAGCAGAACGGAGAGCGACCGCAGCATTTCGGAGGGGGTGACGGAAAGGTGGCGAATTGCAAAGTGATGAAGACTGAGCGGGGGCGACCGAGGTGGTGGGAGGCTTCCTCAGTATCATTCTGGTCCTGGCCACCTACCTCACTGGTCGCCATCGACGCCAGCCGCATCCATTCTTGCTAGTCGTCGTAAGTGCCGCACCCATGTCCATGCACGGTTGGGCATCCACCATCACGTCATTCTGCAGATGGCGAGTGCGAACGCGAAATCAGGACTGGGGCTTTGCTCGACACCTCTCATGTATTCCGACCAGACCCCGCTATCGACTGATACGGATCGGAAGGAGTCTCTGGCCAGCTTCCAGCCATATCGTGTAGCCAGCTTTCGGTTGGGCTAAGGAATTCGACACGCCAAAGCAAATCTAGAGCAATCTCTACTCGTTGTTTGATGACTTAGATACACGTGACTACTACAGTTCCCCGCACACACCGAAAGGCTACGTACACCTTCAACTATAGTGGCAACGAGGGGTTGCGACGTCGCTCAGCTCTGGGCCGCGTTGGGGAAGAAGATGCTCTTGAGGCGGGTGTCACGTAGCACGCTGCGCAGCGACCACGCGTTGAAGCCGCTCTCGTCGCCGTACAGGCGCCAGCTCCAGAAGGTGAAGCCACCGCCGGCCTGGTACATGACGTCCACCATGGCCTTGCAGAACTCGTAGTAGCCCTCCTGGTCGTTGCCGAACTTGCCGGCCGTGGCGAAGCTCCACTCGCCGATGAAGAGGCGGTTGTGGTTCTCGCGCGCGTTCCACTGGCTCACGCTGTTCTGGAAGTTGGTCTTGACGGCCGTGTTGGTCAGGTCGTACTCGCTCGTGCTCTCGTAGCCCCAGACGAAGTACGGGTGCCACTCGACCCAGACGTTCGTGTAGGCGGGCGCCTGCATGAAGTCAGTCATGACGTCGGGCGACTGCTTGTACAGCAGCGGCGCCACGCTCAACACGCAGTCGTTGCCCGTGGCCCGGATGGCCGCGTACGCCTTCTCGTAGTACGCGTACAGCTTTTCCTCGTCCGTGGACGCGTTGGGCTCGTTCAGCAGGCCGATGCCCAGGAACGCGTCTTCGTCCTTGTAGCGGTCGGCCAGGAACGTGGCCAGCGTGATCGTGTTGGCCACGTTCTCGTCGTACGCGCTCCAGTGCGAGTTGCCCGGGTCGCACGGGGACGAGTGGTCGGCCCCGTTCTGCGAGCCCTTGGCCGCGTGCAGGCTGAAGAGCACGGCGACGTTGTGCTTCTTGGCCCACTTGGTGACCAGCGCGTCCAGGTACTTCAACGTGCCGTTCGAGTAGTGCGCCCAGGCCGCTTGGCCGCTCGGGTCGTCGTGGTCGAAGCCGACGATCCAGTAGCCCACGGGCACGCGCACCGTGTTAAGGCCGGCAGCGGCGATCTCGGCGATGTCCTTCTCGGTGATGAAGGTCGAGTGGTGGTAGTCGAGGTTGGACCGGATGGTGTCCGGGTCGGCCGCCTTGGTGATGGCCGTGTACTCGCCCTTGCCGGCGTCTTCGTCGCTCACGCCCTGCCAGAAGTCGGCGGAAGAGGTCATCCAGTGCTCGGCCACTAGCCACGAGCCGAGGTTCACGCCGATACTGGACACGTCCCCGTTGCGGATACTGTACTGGATGTGCGTAGTCTGGGTGGCCGATCCGGTGGAGCTTTGCTGCTGCTGCTGCGTGGTGTCGCTCTGGCCTTGGTAATACGAGCTGCCGGACGCCGTCACTTGGGTGGCCGAGCCGCTATCGGTATAGTTCACTCGCGGCGCAGTAGTCTTCGTGGGGCATGGCGTTGAGGTTGAGGGGTGTCGTACTGGGAGACGTCGTCGGTAGCTTGACTTGGGCCACGGCGTTGTAGTCGCTTCCGAGCGTGTTGAAGTCGGTGGCAGCCGTCGGGTTCACCGTCAACGCGGCCACCGCGGCAGTCAGGCAGGCGAGTCGGCGGAGCATGGCGGAACTTGGGGGCGAAGTGCGCTCGAGCTGGCAAGTTGAATTGTGAGTGTGCGAGGACTTCCGCTGTCCGAACGACCGACTTCGACTTGAGGCGCTGTTGGATTAATCGCGGCGCGCGTGGTACGGTATCGGCTTCGAGACGGAGCTGGGGCCGGAACTACAGCAGCCTGCGGATGCTGGAAGCTCGCCGTTCGACCACATGGTTGTCTTCTCGCCAGTGTCCTTTCACTAGTTTCGCCTCGATCGCAGATGGCGACCGAATGAGAGCGAGGTGTCAGTTGTGGCAGGCCGACCGGATACTTCCGTCGCGGGAAGGTTGTGCGTGCGAGTGTCTAATGGAGCGGCGGAGCAGTGAACTCCAGCTCCGTCCAGGGAGTGCGTCGAGCCTTTCGGCCCAATGTGCAATTCAAATCCAGCACTAACCATTTACGTGGTACTTAAAAGTGAGAACCGCGCACAGGTACGTTGCAGCATGTAGAGTCATATAAGGCTAGCGGCATCTTGGTGTAGAGGCATATCCTGGGTACTGGTGCACCTGTGTCTATCGTCATCTGGTCATCGTATTCATGACATTTCACGCCAAAACACTCACGAAAAGCTTGATTCAGCCGCTGCCATCTGCCCTGGGCTCCTGTTCCAGCGGACTCGAGCGTCACGCGTTGACCAGCAGCACGTGCCCGCGTATCAGATACTGGTTGAGTTGGACTGGTCAGAAGGTTACGCTCCCGACTCGACGCCACCGCTCGATGCGTGTGGGCCTCAAGCGCTTCCTGGAAACGGTCGTCTTGACCGACTCCGTTTGCATCGGTCACCTCATCGAGGCAATGGTGCTCTCTTTCCGCATGGCCGAGAGATATCTCGCGTAGTTAATGGACCAACGCAAATGCGAACAATTACATGTAGGCGGTTAATAGACATTGCGGCGCGACTCACGTGCGTGTTGCCTTTCACATGCCAGTAAGATGCCAAAGATACCAGCGGATTTTTGGAGCTGTATTGCATCGTTATCTGCGATGCTGCACACAACGAGATGCTAACGTCTTCGAGCCTCGCGCAGCTCGCCTTTCGCCTCAGTATCACTCGCCAAGGCGTCTGCGATGCGGAGCAAAAACTTCCATACCTGGAATTGTTGGCAAGCCGGCCACGAAAGGGGTCTTCTTGTTGCTGCGCTGGGTGTTCGAGCGCATGCTTATTCTCGTACTGTAGTGCAGTGTTTGGATGTGAATCCGTACAATATCCGTCCAGTGAAACTAACCCCGACGACATCGACCAGCGAGACGATATCTAGCGTCCATTAGCCGAAACTACCGAGAATAGACAAAGTGAACCATACGAGCTTACTATTCCCAAGCATTGATCACGTCGTACAATCTCAAAGCGCACGCAATTGTTGAAGCACAATTCCAAAGGCCTCTTCACATGGCTGGAGCTCTTCGCGGGTGTACGTTTGCTCCATCAGCGAGTTGAGGTTTTCGACAGCGTCCAACAAGTTGCGCTACGGCATTTGCAACAGCAACAAAGCAAACAGATAAGCGTCAGTTATCATGAACAAAAAATACCACTGGTTGCACAGTAGTTTCCTTCGCCTTACCTGCACGGGCTTGAACAGGATCGTCTCCGTCGATGCGTTACGAAGGTACAAGTGAATAGTCTGCAAGATTTCCGGTAATGCATCGCGCACTTGATGCGAGACAGTCGCAAGCACGCTGTAGACTTCGGCGGGTGCTGTGAACGCGCATTGTCGGAAGTCGAGTGCTGTTGCCTTCTGCGTCTGCTGCACATGGGCGATCTGTTTCATCAGCGCTAGCAAGGGCTGGGCTAACTGCTGCAACACGATCTCAATGAAGGCTGTGCAGCTCTTTTTGAGCTCTTGTTCCAGCTCCTTCTTCACATCGGCCGTCGTCTCCTGGATATGCGGGATGCCTCGAGTGAACAGCCCCACAATGCCATTAGGTCCTGAGAACCGGAATAGCGTCGACGCGTCCACGAGGAGCTCGTTCATCGCATCTGCGCTGCTCGTGAAGTCCAGCGCCTTGCTCGTCTGTGCGAACTGAATCTCGAACGGAGTAATCTGCTCCCGCAACGTAAGCAGGTGCTTCACGAGGAACAGCGATCCATGAAGACCCCCTTGAGTTGCCATGATGTCAGCAGAAGCCATCTTTAGTGATGCTGTGCAGATTTGAATCGCATCCTGGGCCAGCTCCTCGAAGATCTCCATCTAGAATGACCGCATGAAAATGATTAGCACCTATTGTCCTCGGAAACGATTGTGAAGCAGAACCTCACCTTGACGAAGTGATATCCCTTCGATAGACACATCAGAGTGTGCTCAAGTGACGGATACCACGTAGCATAGAGCGATGCGCCAGTCTGCTCTGCTGCTATCAGCTTGGCCGGGTAATCGAGGTCAGCGGCAGTAGGCACATAGCCTTCAATCTCGTCGCGGATATATTTCTGCATGCACAGGATAAGTCGCTCCTGTGCGTCCTGAATCATACGATGCATTACCGGCTCAGCGTAGCCCACGAGCGCCGCACGCGGGGTAATGGACGCCTCGATCACCTCGCTTCTCAGAACCTGAATGACTTCACACAGAACTTCCAGGTCCTTCTGAGCTAGAAATTGAGGCCTCACGGTGCCGTAGAGCAACCCGCTTAGCTGGAAGATCAGGCGCCTAAGCAGGAAATAACATCCACAAGTTAGCTCATGCTCAAGGTAAAGCTGAATCCGACGGTACGTACTCGAACGCGTTCTCGTTGTCCTCCTCGCTCTGATCGTCCTCGCCCAGAGCCATGTCACCGCCTGAAAAGGTGAAGAGCTCGTCGCTCGGATCGTGGCCGAAAAGCTTCAGGAAAAGTCGAAACTCGGCCTCGCACACCTTCAGCAACTGGGCGCAACTGGCGCGCAGCACGTTAACAATATCCGACGTCTGGGAGACCGCGTCCAGCCACGCGCCCAGCACAGGCGACAGCAACTGCACGCGCTGGGTCGCGTAGGCGTCCGCCACTTCTCCGAGCACGCGCAAGTTCTCGGCACTGTCCTGTGGCGACTGGGCGCTCAGTCTTTCGAGCTGCTTCGCCACAGCAGCGAGCGCGGGCGCCACCAGCTGAAAGTTCACGTAGTAGGCCGAGGTCTCGTCCAACTGGCTCACCAACGAGATCGCCACGCCGCTCTGCTGCGCCGCCATGGTCTCCTTCTGCACGGCCTCGTACACTGCGTCCTTGGCCGCCTCCAGTCCGCTCAGCGCGTAGTCCTTGAGGCACTGGATGCCCCCGGCCGCCAGCGTCCGATAAGCCTCAATGAAGCACGCCGAGTCCTTGTACTCCAAATGGTCCGTAAGATAGGCCACCGACGCGTCGATCTTCTCTAGTGCCTGCTCGAAGGCCGGCGTCGTGGGGTCGATGCCGCGCCGGTGCTGGAAGACCTGCACAGCCTTGCTCGAGTCCGTCGTCACAGCAGGTGGCGAGGTCCTCGCTGCGCCCGCGCGCTCCATCAGCACGTGACCCGAGCCTCCTCCTCCGCTGTTGCCGCTGGAGGGAGCTGCGAACTTAACGCCGAAGCCGAGCGCGTGCGCGACGCCGTCGACGGCCGTGAAGTGCGGCATGGGGGCGGCGATGGCGGCCACGCGCGCATCCAGCGCCTCCACCTGCTGCAGGACGTCCTCGAAGCTGCGGTACAGCGCCTGCGTCTTGGCCGCCACCTGCACGTGGCTGGCCTCCATCTCGGCCACGAGCGCCTGCGAGGCGTGCGCGTGCGCGTACAGGACGTCCCACTGCGCCATGCAGGTGTCCACCTGGGTGGACAGATGGACAAACGAAGTGTCCAGCTGGACGGAGGCTTTATTATTACTGGAGGACCCTTCTGCCGCCGCATCGACCCGCTGGGCGACAAACTCGCGCAGCGTCTCGGGCGCCTCCTGCCGCCGCTGCGAGCGCACGAGCGACGCGTGCGTCTCCGCCTGCGTCTTGAGCTGCAGCTGCCGCTCCAGCGAGAGCAGCAGCGCCTCCTGCGCCGCGCTCAGACGCGTCTCCCGCACGCCGCGGGGCGCCGACTCGGTCGCCGATGGGGCCATGGGGAAGTTGAAATGCGCCAAGTGTTATTGCGATCCCATGTTAAGTACGCGAATTAAGTACGCGTTATAAGTACGATCGAGAGACACCTCTTCAAGTTGAAGAGGTCTTCAACATGCGCCTCGAACCGGGCAGTTCTGGCACAGAAATCACGAACTGCACGAGGTCGGAAGCTCCGCATCCAACGACCAACCGCACCCTCGGGTGGTCGACAAATGAGAGCGCAGCGTGGCTAGCAAGATTTCAAGAGAGAGAGAGAGAGACCTGCTGTTTGTGGCATTCGAGCACTGGGGGCTAACCACTCGACCGCGTCAAGTCGAAGTGCTTCGTTCACTTGACAGAGCATTTCCAGCGTCCGGCAGCTTGGGCAGCTTTGGCGCGAGTTTTCGCGTCGGTTTTGCCTTTTTTTTTCAAGTTATTTTGGCGCTCTCGTCTTCCCATCAGACCCGCTCCATCTCATCCCCGAGCAACGGCCCACAAAGAAAACGATGGGAGCGGAGGCTATTTTCACGACAATTCAGGTGCAGGTTGCTCGCTTCCTCATCGCATGCGACTCGGTCTAAATAAAAACCCTTTTGCATATCAACCAACGAGTGCTGGAACGCGAGCTGCTGCATCCCAGCGAGCGAGTGAGTTTCATTCGACAACAAACCTGCCATCGCGTGTCGCCTCATTCTCCCTTTGTCTTCGGTGCATCTGGCAGCTCGAGGTTGGGCGACGATGGGGACGCGCGCTCGACGACCGACTCTGAGGCGCAGGCTGGCGGTGCTTACGCTGCTGGCCGCGAGCGTGTTGGCCACGACGCAGGCAGCTCAGCAGTCTCTCGAGGTGATGTCCAAGCTGCGCGGCTTCAGCAGATCAGCGTTCGCGCAGCAGCAGCACAGCTACGACGCTAGAGCGATGGTGAGCTACCGGCGACTGGACACGGCTTCGACTCAGGCGGACGCATCGGCAAAGGCGAACGAGGTCGGCGCCTCGGTCCGCAAGGCCATCAAGCAGCTTCGAGGAGGAACCGACAAGTTCTACCAGGACCTCATCACGGCCGTCAAGATCAAGCTGTGCGAGAACGACCTCGCGACGAACCGCGTCCGCTTCGTGAGCTGCAGCGCGGACAACGCCTACAAGGACGACAACGGCGACGACGTCAAGCTGCCGATCTCGTCGCTGACGGACGACGAGACCGTCCAGGCCTACAACCAGGGCAAGTGCGAGGTCAAGCCCAACTGCTACTGGGCCGAGATCGTGGACGGAGACACGGCCCGCGCCAAGGTGTACGCGGACCCGGACAGCACCATGGACAGCTCCGCGGCCGACGCCAAGTTCAAGGAGTGGGCCACGGGCGTCCTCGGCTTCGTGATCCCCGGTATCGGGTTGGGCGTGCTGAGTCTGCTCACGATGGTCTTCTTCCTGATCTGCCGCTGCTGCTGCAACCGATGCGGCGGCCGCTACCCGCGTGAAGAAGGCTACACGTGCATGCAGAAGTTATTGCCGCTGCTCTTCTTCCTGCTCTTTGCGATTGGAGTCATCGTCGTCTCGGCTGCCGCGTTCCTGTACCGCGGCACGATGCTCACTGCTGTGGACGACATGTTTAACGCCACGTCGGGGACTCTGCAGAACGGCAGCGACTGGATCGTCACCATTCGCGACCCGCTCCAAGATATCGGCGACACAGTGACGGGCTCGGCCGACAAGATCGGCCAGCAGCTTGACGGGACGGACTTCATCGACACTGGTCTGGACGACATCACCGGCCAGCTCGATACTCTAGGCCAAGATTACTCCACCAGCCCCGAGTTCCCGGATAGCTGTGTAGAGCCCAACTGCTTTACGTGCGTTGCATGCGGTGAAATTGGCACGCAGTCGACCAAGGCATCGAAGCAGATGAAGGATAACGCTGGGCCGGGCCTCGACCAGTTGAGCGCGGTCAAGAAGGATCTGAAGGAGAAACTCGTTGACATTTCGGGGACCGTCGAAAGCGCCGTGGACACGCAGGTGTCGACTGCCAACGACCTCATTACCACCGTCGAGAAGACTCAAGGCGACGTGGACGACTACGACAGCAAGTTCCAGAGCTACCGAGACCAGCTCGGGTACGCCATCATGGCGCTGTTTGCCCTCGCTCTGGTGGTCATCGCCATCGGCTTCATCGGCATCCTCTTCGGGCTCACGCCGCTCAAGATCCTGGCCAATCTCATGAACATCGCGTACTTCCTCGGCTTCATCGCGCTGTTTCTCACGTTCATCATCAGCGCCATCGTGTTGGCGATTGGCGTTGTGCTGGGCGATGCGTGCGAGGTCACGATGATCTTCTCGAGTAACTGGACGGTGCCGCTCGGAGACTCGGCGAAGGCGGTGGACGCCTGTTTCCAGAATGAGTCGCTGCTGGACGTGTTCAACCTGTCGTCCAAGCTCGACTTCGCCCGCGGTGGCATCGAGTTCCCGGACCTCGACATGACCGAAATGTTCGACTTCTCCGATCTGGACACACTCTCCGACAATGCCAACAGCATTGACGCAACCTCGTTTGGCATCGATGTAGTAGCGTCCTTGGCGATTGTAAACAGCTACGCGACACAAACGACGACCCACTGTACGCCAGCCGACGAGTACACGGTGGATAACATCAAGCAACCTTGGCTTGACAACAGCGACACATTCTCCGGCGAACCAGCAGCATACATCACAGCTCGCTACTCCGGGGATGATGGCAACTGCGCGGGTGAATCCGGTGGCAACGTCGACTCGAGCTACGGCCAGGCTTTCCAGTGCACGCCGGCTAATGCAAACACGTGCACCTTCTCGGTGTTCATGGGGGAGCAGTTCCAAATGCTGGTGGCGATGGTCGACGCGAAGGAGGACATCGACACCTACACGACTACACTTCGAGGCCGCGTTACGGCAATCCAAACCTCGACGAGCACCTTCGAGGACGATACCAAGGGCTTCAACGACAACATCAACGGCATCAAGGCCGACCTGAACAGCAACCTCATCAAGTATGTCAAGGAGTTCGAGGAGGCCATGTACTGCACCTTCATCGCCGACGGGTTCTGGACCATCTACAACGCCCTGTGCGGAGACCTCATGCCGTCGATCACCATGATCGCGCTCATGCTGTTCCTCTGCGGCATCTTCCTCATCCCCGTCAACATCTGCCTCATCATCGGCGTCAAGCGGCTCAAGGCACACGGCAACGGCCACATCATGGACACCGAAATGAAGTTCAAGTGAAACGTGCCACCAGCCGAAGGGTAGGATAGCTTTTGCTCGATATCTACATATTTGGAGCGGTAATTTTATGAAGACCACCTATTTCTTTCCTCTAGTGAGTGAATTTTGAAGTGCCTTGCTGTAAGGCAGAGCTCATTTTGCAAGGTGATCAATCTACAAGTAGCTCAAAAACTGTCATGAAAAGGAACTATGGCAATAATTGCTCCGAGGGTAGCCTTTTGCAATTGGTTTCCTGTTAGGAGCCTCTGCACGCAGAGGAAATAGCAATAAATATGCCATCCTCGATGCTTGCGCGCATGACAATCCAAAATAAAACTACCACGAAGTCGGTCTCCTAATACCCCTACCTCTCTCATCAGCGCCTCACTCGCTTTCGTGCAGGCTCTGTAGCTCCAAGCCGAAAGCTCCGAATTTCGAGTCACCTCGGCAAATGACGACTTGGAAGACGCCATCGCGCGGTCTGAGCTCATGGCTACTTGTACCGCTCCTCTTTCAACTCATTGTTGCTACAACTACCTCTTCTGCGATGAATCTCCCGCAAGTCCTCAGTAGCGTCATGACACGCCCCGAGACCAGCACTGACAGTACTTATCGAAGGCTCGACGCGCTGTCAATTGAGGAAGAGAGGGCTTCCGCCAGGGCGAAGGGTGTGGGCGCGTTCTTCAGCAACATCATTCGAGAGCTCCGAGGAGGAACCGACGAGTTCTATCGCGACCTCATCGTCGCAGTCAAGATCGCTATGTGTGAGCACGACTTGGCCAAGAACATGGTGCGGTTCGTGAACAGCAGCGCCGACGACGCCTACAAAGACGACGATGGCGATTGTGTCAGACTACAAGTGACAAACCAAACAGACAGCGACGCTGTGGCTGCCTACGACGACGGGCTTTGTGAGGTGCAGCCGAACTGCTACTGGGCTGCGATTGAAGACGGAGACACGAACCGAGCAAAGGTGTACGCTGATCCAGACAGTGCCATGGATAAAGACACAGCCAACGCCAAACTGAAGCAATGGATCGTTGGTATCGTGGGGTTCATAGTCCCAGGGATCGTATTGGGCGTAGTAAGTCTACTCACGATGGTCTTCTTCCTGATCTGCCGCTGCTGCTGCAACCGATGCGGAGGCCGCCACCCTCGGAAACAGGGCTACACGCGCGCCCAGAAGTGTTTGCCGTTGCTGCTCTTCCTGCTCTTCTCCATGGCTGTATTCGTGATAAGCACAGCGGCGTTGCTCTATCGCAACTCGATCCGTGGAGCTGTGGACGAGATTTTCCACGCCAGCTCCGGTCTGTTACAGAACGGCAGCGACTGGGTCGTCAGCATCCGCACTCCACTCGAGAACGTCCGCGACAAGGTCAACAGCTCGGTGGAGCTCGTGATAATGGAGCTCAACGGCTCCGACTTCATCGAGAATGGCGTCTACGGCCTCATCGGGAAGCTCCGCGCGTTCGGAGACTTCGCGGCCAACCGCACGCTGCCCGATGGCTGCTCTGTGGATTCCGACCAGTCCGAGGAGAAATACATCGGCACTAACGGCAATATCTGTCTCCCTTGTGACGTCTGTACGACGATTAGTGCGGAGATCGACGCAGCGTCGGACCAAATCGAGGCGAAAGCAGACCCGGGCGTCCAGCAGCTCATCACGGTTCGGTCCCAACTGAACAACAAGCTCGTTAACGTCGCGGACTCGGTGCGAGACGCCGTGGACTCAAAGGTTCAACTAGCAGACGAACTGATCGCCTCGCTGGACACCACACGTGGCAAGGTGGACAACTACGACGGCACTTTCCAGGCGTACCGAGACGACGTGGGGATTGAAATCATGCGGCTCTTCTGGTTTGCCGGGGGTGTGATAGCGCTGGGTCTTGTGGGGATTCTCTTCGGTCTCACGCCGCTCAAGTCGCTGGTTAACCTCATCCACGTGGCGTACGTCTGTGGGTTTATCGCTCTTGTGCTCATCTTTATCATCAGCTCCGTGGTGCTCGCGCTTGGGATCGTTCTAGGCGACACGTGCGAGGTCGCTCTCATCTTCTCCACCAACTGGACGGTGCCGCTGGGGATCGGCCCGCGCAGTGGACGCGTGTTTCCAGAACGAATCGCTGCTGGACGTGTTCAATCTGTCCACGCAGCTGGCGTTCGCTCGGGGAGGCATCAACTTTCCCACAATCAACGTGGACTCGATGCTCGATTTCTCGGCTCTGGACAATTTCTCGTCCCAAATGCAGACCACGAAGGAGGACACTTTCGCCTTCAGTGACGCGTACTTCGACGAGGTCGTAGTGTTCGTCAACTCGTACGCGTCACAGGATTCGCTGTACTGCGAGCTGGACGACAAGTACACGGTGGAGAACGTGCTCCACCCCTGGCAAGACAACGATGAGTTATCAACGGAGACTCCCGTGAACTATGTGGCACAAAGGTACGAGCCCCACAATGACAACTGCTCTGGAATCCCCCCTCCCGACTACGGCCTGCCCTTTGCGTGCACTGGCCACTCCAACCCGTGCCCGTTCTCGGCGTTCATGGGCGAGCAATTCACCGTCCTCGTCAACTTGGCCGACATCAACAACAGCGTCGTCGTGTTCGTTAACCAGCTCCAGCAGAACGTCACAGACGTCGTCGACTTTACGCACGAGTTCAAGGCCAACGTCACCAGTCTCTTGGAAAGGATAGAGAGGATCAAGGACAACCTCGAGAACAGCCTCATCAAGTACGTCAACGACTTCGAGAAGGTCATGTACTGCACCTTCATCGCCGACGGATATTTCAGCATCTACGACGCAATTTGCGTCTACATGGCTCCGTCCATTACGATGATCGGCCTCATGCTCCTGGCCGTCGGAATCCTTCTCATCCCAGTCAGCATCACCCTCATTATCGGCGTCAAGAGACTCAAAGCACGCAGATTCAGCCCCGTAATAGCCTCCGACACAAAGTTCACCGACATGAAACTCGCACGAAAGGTAAGCAGCAGCAAGAGCCCCGATTGTCCGTTTTGAATGAAAAGAAAAACAGTGGCCGATGGTATACTTTCTTATGGGGGTTCTAGCGTCTACGTGCAAAACTTGAGTCGGCCGAGTTGGTGTCTCCGCAGTCGACAACCAGAGTAGCAATGAATTAGCCGGAATTACTAAGCACTTATTTAGTTAACTACAGTTGATTGAAAAAGTGCAAAAATAGTGAGTATGATAGATGTGGTGCAAACCCACTTGCCGAGCGAGCATCCACCTCTTCGTGTGGCTGGAGCAATTTTTCACGTGAAAAGTAGGATCTGTCGCGGCTATTTTGTAAAGATTTCGTACAGATTTCTAAATGGCCACTTCTAGATGACTTATCGGCGAGATCAACTCGACAGATTTAGCTTCTGTTGGAGGCAGAGGGGGGTATACTAGTAGATCGCGGCGAAAATGTTGCTAGCAGGTGTTTTTGCATACGATGGACACGGACAACTTCGTCAACGAGTCTAACAGCGCTACCGTCGTCGCAATGGCAGCTCAAGGCGAGCGCAAAGCATCTACAGCACCGACAGAAGCAGACAACGTTGGAAGATGTGTATCAAATCCGAGGTACGGCACAGAAATGAGACGACGGCAAACAAAAAATTACTTACGAACCTAAGTACGAATCGCGATTTAGTGGCTTTATCATGAAGAGCTCTGTCTTGCGCACATTTTGAGCCCTTGTTTACTTCGAAATATTGAAAACTCGAAGAGTAGTCGACACTCGAAAAAAATATCTCCATTTTCGGGGGTTCAAAATCACGCCACGTTTCGAATGATAGTGACTCCAATTCTTTCTCAAAATTCGCGTAGCGTATATTATCGGAAAGCTCTCGTTAAAAGCAATCGTATTTGAGTGTTTTCCGCTTTCTACGAGTAACTTTCACTTTTAAAATTCTGATTTCCGGATAGGTACGAATTTGGATTGGTCAACTTTAAAGTCGATTATCTCGATAACTCTCAATGGCGCGTTAGTAACATTTTGTTTGCCGTTGTCTCAAATGCATTTGCGATGCCGGAATGACGTTGCATTCATGTGTTAGCATCGCCGCCACTCTTGGCTGGCGCTTCGCATTGTCTACCTTGTAATAAGTGCCCGACCGCTTCAAGTTCGGAGTGTACACGTAGATTTGTATCAAACTAAGACATCTAGACACTAGATTGCCGGCCGACGTACGGGTTGTACGAGATCTGAACGCGAGCTTTTAGACAATAAATCTGTCGGATTTTAGCCTAGGGGAATCGGTCCAATATGTGGATTTTCTAAGTAGCCGTAACTCCTGTTCTACTCGTTCTTTCGGCATTATCGCAAGTGTAACAGAAAGCCAAAGGGCCTAGCTTTCCGATGGAGTGCGCACGGCTTCATAACCCGATTTTCGTACACAACAACAAAATTTGTGGATTTGGGTGGCAATTTAATAATATTGGTTTCAGTATTTACTTGTACCGGTACATGTTAGTGCCTTACATGTCAATACTGAAACCAATATTATTTATGGATGGGGCACTAAAGTTTTTATCCTCCGTATGCTGCATCGACTTGTGGATGTATTTGGAATCCAGGGTCGCAACGCCACCCTTTTTCGATTAACGCTAATGTACGAACGTGGTCGCACAACGTGTTGTCTTTCGGTGAGACCACAGGATGCCCTTTGTCTGTTCGAGCGGGCACTTCTCTCTGTACAGTACGGAAATCCGGCGAATGCTACAATAATTTTACAAATAGACACGGTTTCTTCGTCCACGATGGTGTGCAAAGTGCAACACACGCGCGAGGCCTTCCAGTGCGTACGCTGAAGTAATGCCCTACATGTGCGCTCGTATTGCTCGCCACGGTGGCCCTGCAACTTCTCATTCCCAAATCTGCTCCCTTGCGAGAAGATTACCTTACAGCTTCCGTTCGACAAGATGGTCTACTCGCCCAGCACCTACCTCGTTTCTGCCGCCGTGGCCGTCGTGGCGCTGCAGATGCAGCAGACGGCTGCCACCTCGCTCTTCTACGACCCGTTCACGTCGGCCGACACCATTGGCAAGATCAGCGGCAAGTTCCCGGCTCGTGGCGCTGATGTGGCCGACCAGGACTGCGCCATCACGGTGCAGGTGGACCCGACGCTGCCGGACATCACCACCATCTTGCCCGAGCCTTCGGAGTACCCGGACCTGCTGGCCAACATGACCACAGCCCCGGCCGATCCTGTGTCGACAAAGGTGGGCACGGTTGTGCTCTCCAAGCTCGTCCCCGCCACCGTTGCTGGGCTGGAGGGCTGCCTCGGCAAGGCCACGCCTAAGAGCAAGGCCGGCGACGCCCCTCTTCCGGGCTCGACCACACCTGCCACCAAGACGGGCGCGTCCACGGTTACGACTGCTCCGTCCACGAGCACCAATGAGACTCTTGTGAAGACCGGCGTCGTCACTCCCGCTCCCCAGTCGGGCTTGGTGCAGGGAAAGACAGGCATCAAGACCGGGTGGGGGGAAAGCAATCCCATCGCCCCGAAGCTGCGTGAGGCCGTTATGGTTGGCCGCACCCTCGAGGAGAAGCTCGAGACTAAGCGTCGTCTCGAGGCCAACGCCAACAAGGACATCGCTAAGCTCGAGGCCTACTTCGGCACAAAGATGGAGATGAACCTGAAGAACCTGCCCACCGAGGGCGTGCACACGCCTTCGCCCTGGCCGGGTCCGTACTGGCCCACATACCAGGACGGCATCAACGTCCAGTGGAGCCGGGGCGAGGCCGGCCCTGCTGAGAAGTACGCGACGGCGTTCGGTCTGGATCCGACGGAGTTCATGGACAAGGTGTCCAAGGACAACGGTATCGACTCCATGAGCACGCGCAAGCAGTGCACGTCGGACAACGACTGCGCCTCTCTGAGCGACGGCAGCGCCTGTGGTATTCGTGCTGGCAAGTCGTCGGGCTATTGCATCCCTTCGTGGTTTGGCATTTGCCACGCTTGGGCGCCTGCGTCCATTATGGAGGTTGAGCCCAACTGCCCCGTGACGCACAACGGCGTGACGTTCCACCCCATGGACCTGAAGGCTCTGATCTCCGACATCTACGACGGAGCCAGCGTGGCCACCGTGTTTACTGGTTCACGCTTCAACGGCGGCGCCGACACCCCTGACGAGTACGGCCGCCACTCGAGCGCCGCCTACCGCGACCTGAACCCGGCCTACTTTCACATCGCTGCGGCCAACATGCTCGGCAAGCTCAACGCCACGTTCGTTGCCGACGTGACGGCCGGCGCCGAGGTCTGGAACCAGCCCGTGCGTGGTTTCAAGGTGTATGAGCAGACGAAGATGTCGACGAAGAAGGCCGCACAGACCTTCTACGGTCTCAAAAAGTACCCGTGGAATGCCGCCGCCAAGAGCATCATGTACGTCAAGACGCGCCTGTCGTGGATCTTCGAGACGTACACGGACGGTGGCCTCGTGTCCTCTGGTCAGGTCGACCAGTTCACGACTGGTGCTTACTACACCTACCTCCTTGAGATGGACAAGCAGGGGAACATCATCGGTGGCGAGTGGGTCTACGACTCGGACGAAAACCACCCGGACTTCCTTTGGTTTCCCAAGGCCAAACCCGCTGCGGACACTGTGACCAGCGTTGGACTGAGCTACGCCGACGTGAGCATGCTCTTGAAGAAGTCGGCTGCGTGCAGCGCCTAATCGGGCTGTGAGTTCAACAAGTAGTGTGTTAAACTAGCTGCAGAATGACCATAACTTACCAAGAAAACTTAGTAAAAAAATCCCAGTTTTTCGTGAATAGTCAAGTGAGTTTTTTATGATTGTTCCATATCGGCAATACGTGTACACGTCCATCAGGGGTTGTGTTAGTGTACTCCCTAACGCTAACATGTTAGTTGCTATACATGTTAGCTAACTGTTAGTTAGTGTCTAGTATTTTGAACTAACATGTTAGTAGCGTTAGAGCACAAAGATAGGTCACCTTAAGTAAATGTAGGTGGAGGAGAAAGCTCTATTTATACAAACGCCTGTAAGGCGTTTGTAGGCTATTCTAATAATCTATTGTGAGCTATTATCGCATTCATTGATCATAGTGTAGCTTGGACTAGGTTGCAGACCATACTTGACGTTTAAACCAGGCATAGAAGCCATACTTGAAGTCCAAACTAGACTTAGAGGACATAATTTCCTTTAACTCTTGGCTTTATTTACTCATTGCGCGGTGCGTGTGCACCAACTAGGGCTTCGCGGGGGCTGAGATCGCAAATATAAAATAAAACAGATAAACGCACAGCGCTGGCGACTGGTGCGCCGCAAGTGCGGCGCGCCAGTCGCCAGCGCTGTGCTTGCGTTCAAACACACTCACGATAATATGAATTTGTTTTCTTGCCTTCGCGCTATTAATAACCAAATACAAGCAAGTTATAAGTTGCAGCAGCGCCCTCCCAAGCAAACGTCTATTCTTACCTTGGCTCTGTAAATTCACCCTGGTGTTGCTGCGTCTGTGGACGTGAGAACTATAAATGATTCGAATGAAATGAAACTTGATGATGCGATTGATGCTTCTTCATTGATAGAAACCGACTAGGTAATTATGCACATTACATATTAAGTTTACCTTCATAATATGTCAACGTATAATGGATACTTAAACGCATGCGTTACACGCACGGCTTCATGCGACACCGAATTAATCCCCTGCCGGCTGCGCCAGCAGCATACCTACGGTACGCTTGCTATCTCAGTATAATGTATCGATAAACCAATCCATGGATTTCATTTGTAAAGAAGTTCCTACCGGCCTAGTTAGTGAATATGCAGACCTATCAGATGCAACATCAAGCGAGATCGACTCCGACTCCGAAATCCCAGCTGGAAGACCGGGGATTTACCATGCGGAACGGATTTACGCTCGGCGAACTGTGAACTACCACCCAATTACCTAGTAAAAATGGGTATGTTGGGAGGAGCTCACATGGGAGCCGCCTCACCACTTGCCAACAGAGCTGATAGCGGATTGTGAAAGAGATCAATTGGTGCCTGGCCTAATTATATCAGAATCCCATGAGGTCGGTGGCGCGGAAGGTCGACGTGAAGGCTAGAGGAGGACCCGGAGAAACTAGACTTTGATTAGACTTCGCTGCAGAATCGCTGAATAAATACATTGGCAAACTATACAGTACAGCTATACAGTACTAACATGTATAGTTTACAACTAACTGTTAGTTAGTGTCTAGTAAAATTAGCCAACATGTTAGTGGAGTACACTAGGTTGTGTGAGGTGGGACCAAATTGCAAGAATCGCGCCAAACGCGTCGTGACGGAGCTCATTGTCGGGCGGCGAGACTTCCCTAGCGTGGAGTCCCAAGTGCGCGAGTCAGTCGCATTTCAGGTTACGCACCATCAAGTCTAGGAGCTGAATCTTGCGCGCGAGGCGTTAGACTTCATATTGGTTTCAAGCCCCGCATTGCAACATCCAACTACCGTGGAGCGCACGTGTGCCAGTCTGATAACGAAGGTGCCTTACACGAAGTGCGGCATTATCTGATTATCATATTCCTGGCGTTGTACATGCTGCTAGCCACCAGCCCAAGGCGTGCTGTATCCTCCCCACTCCATGACCACAGTTCATTTCGACATCCAGCGAGCAAGCCAACGCCAATTGCAAGATGCACCTCGCTTACAACTTCTCCGTGGCCGTGCTCGCAGTGCTGTCTGTATGGACAACTTTTGCTGCTGCCGACGCCGGATCAACAAGCAACGACACTCGACTCGAAGTATCCGCTGGCTCTGCCCACGTGCAAATGGGAATTCGCAGTGGCGTAACCAAAAGTCGAGGTGTTAACCTCGGCGGCTGGCTGGTGGCGGAGCACTGGATGACTACAAGCGCAGCGTTCTGGGAGGAATCGACGACCGCGTGGCCAACACGGGCGAGTACAGCACCATCACGAAAGCGGCCAGTCCCGACGGCGTCCGCGCCAAGCTTGGCAATCACCACGCGACTTTCATCTCGGAGGTCGATATCCAGCAGATCGCGGCGGCGGGACTCAACACGGTGCGCGTGCCCGTGGGCTTCTGGATCCTGGGCTACGATAACCACGACCCGGCCAACCAGCGCGAGTGGCAGGCGTACACGCGCGGAACGATCGCGTACTTGGACCAGCTCATCAGAGGCTGGGCCACGAAGCACAACGTTGCGGTGCTCGTCAGTTTACACGCGGCCAAGGGCTCGCAGAACGGCGCGGACCACTCGTCGCCTGCCAGCCCCGGCCAGTCGCTCTGGAGTCAATACCCGGAGAACATGGCCAACACCGTCGAGGTCGCGCGCTTCCTGGCCGAGCGGTATCTCCACGACGAGGCGTTCCTCGGCCTCGGCCTGCTCAACGAGCCCAGCGGCAGCACGGACCAGACGCTGCTGTACCAGTACTACCAGGACGCGTACAGAGCGGTGCGGGCGACGGGCAGCGACTGCGTGCTGAGCGTCATGCCGCTGCTGCAGAAGCAGAACCCCGACGAGATGGTAGGCTTCATGGAGGCGCCGGCCTTCACGAACGTCTGGGTCGAGTGGCACCCGTACTTTATCTGGGGCTACGAGCACACGTCCGACGATCAGTTGGTGAGCGTGGCCGTCAAGCAGGAGTACAAGGCGCGCGTGGACAAGTGGAACGCGCGCGCGGGCCACAACCGCCTGTTCATCGGCGAGTGGAGCGTGGCCACGGCCTCCAACATGCGCAAGAACAACCCGGACGCCTTCTACGCCTTCGCGACGGAGCAGCTTAAGGTGCACGAGGAGGCCGAGGGCGGCTGGACGCTCTGGACCTGGAAGGCGGCGGGCGGAGGGACGGAGGACTGGGCGCTGCAGAACCTGCTAGCCGACGGCCGACTCAACGAGATCCTGAGAGACCTCGGAAGCCACCACCCAAGACTGTAAACCTGTAGGAGGTATGTAGAAAATTCAACTGCGTCCAGGCCCTGTGGGCCTAACCAGAAAACGCAAGATTTTGATACCTTCTCAGCGCATCTCCCATGTTAAAGTGGGTACACCGTACAAAACTTCAGAAGAGCCGTTCAGCTATATAAGTTGCTGCTGCATTCGAAGCACCAAAAACTTCAGAAATGGCGGACAAGACGCAGATGCCACGCCGGACGAGCTCACGAGTCATCCCAAAAATTCTTTCTTCTTCCGATTCACGAGTGTGCTGCTCGTCGTCCCGAACCGGTGCTCCTGCCTGATTGTGACATGGCAGTGTCACAGCCAAGGGGACATTGCGTTTACGTGTTGGGGACAATCTAGACGTTCTAATTCAGCTTAGAACGATTTAGACCGTTCTAAATCGCTCTAAATCGTTCTCTGGGGACCCTCCTCGCCACCCATCCCCGCCATACTGAAAGCAAGATACTCTGGCTTTGTTAAACCACGTGCGAATTGCATAAAAGTTGTTTGTCCCGGCGATCCAAAATGCAATCTAGGAAAATCGGAAGATCTTTTCTGTTGGTTGCCTCCACGACTAAAACTTTTCCCCCTAGACATCCAAGCCACCGAGTCGCAAACTGCGCCCACGATTCCGACGCGTGTTGTTGCCGTGTTGGCGGCGATGCATCAGCTTCGTCTATTGTTTGTTGGGAAATTGCACAAAGCGCAAGTTCAACCCACGCAAAAACCGGCCTCTTGCTCCACGTGTGGCTCTCGTTCAATCGCGCTCTAAGTCTAAACAGGGAGGGGAAGGCATAGTCAGATGCAGTGTAGTTCGTCATGACATCCACCCGACCCATGTTTTGGCATTTTCAGGCTGTTTGCCAGACCGCGTAAGCCGCGACTGACCTCAGCCTCAGTTTCCCATCTGCGGCTCCAGGCGCTCGAAGGAGAGGGACCCCGGCAGCAGTTTAAGCTAGTGCTAACCATGACGCAACAGTGGCTGGCCGCGGCCTCCAAGGCTGTCCGCCGCAGCGTGCGTGCCAGCGCCCACTCGCGCGTGGTCCCCAGCGTCGCGCCGCGCAACGTGGCGGCCCGCTGGGCGCGCGCCTTCTCGTCCACGCCGCACCCGAGCGAGACCTTCATGACGGGCACCAACAACGCCTACGTGGAGGAGATGTACTCGAGCTGGAAGTCGGACCCCAAGAGGTAAAAACCAAAGTTTAAGCTAGTGCTAACCCCAACTGTAAGCTAGTGCTAAACCTGGTTTAAGCCAGTGCTAACCGGTATACACCTGTTGCAGCGTGCACAAGTCGTGGGACGTATACTTCCGCCAGATCGAGAGCGGCAGCGTCCCAGGCGAGGCCTTCATCCCCCGCCGACGATCCAGCAGGGCGTCACGCCCGTGCGCTCCGTGGGCGGTGCCGCCGCCTCGTCCACGGCCCAGAACGACGCTCTGGGCCTCAGCTACCTCATCCGCGCCTACCAGGTGCGTGGCCACGAGGCGGCCAACCTCGACCCGCTGGGCCTGCAGGAACGCCCCGCGCTGCCGGAGCTGGACATCCAGATGTACGGCTTCACGGAGAAGGACCTGGACCGCGTCATCGCCATCCCCAAGAACTTGTACGTCATTTCGGCAACTTATGTCTGTATTTGCCTTTTATAGGGTGTATACATTGTATACATTCTCTGTGCAGGAGGTGTCATTAACATTATGTGTGCTTATCCTGTCGTTTTTGTGTCTAACCAGCTCGTCGGGTGTGTCGGGCTTCCTGGAGGAGCTGTCTGACGGCAACAACAGCATGACGCTGGGCCAGATCATCCAGCGCCTCAAGGAGACGTACTGCAGCTCCATCGGCGTGCAGTACATGCACATGTTGGACCGCGACCAGTGCAACTGGATCCGCGCCAAGATGGAGCACCTGGTGCAGGACGAGGAGTCGAAGGAGAAGAAGATGCACATTCTTGAGCGTCTGGCCTTCTCCGTCGTGTTCGAGCGCTTCCTGGGCAACAAGTACAACACCACCAAGCGCTTCGGCCTGGACGGCGCCGAGAGCCTCATCCCCGGCCTCAAGTTCATGATCGACCGCGGCACTGAGCTCGGCATGGAGCACCTGGTGATCGGCATGCCCCACCGCGGCCGCCTCAACGTGCTGTCCAACGTCATCCGCAAGCCGATCCAGCAGATCTTCAAGGAGTTCCAGGGCACGCACATTGACGTGGAGTCGTACAGCGAGCCCGACGTCGAGGACTGGTCCAACGCGGGCGATGTCAAGTACCACCTGGGCACGTCCTACGACCGCGCGTACCCGGACGGCCGTCAGGTTCACCTTTCGCTTGTGGCCAACCCGTCGCACCTCGAGGCTGTGGACCCCGTGGTCGTGGGCAAGGTCCGCGCCAAGCAGTTCTACCTGGGCAACGACGATGAGGCCGAGAAGAAGGTGATGCCGCTGCTGCTGCACGGTGACGCGGCCTTCAGCGGCCAGGGCGTGGTCTACGAGACCATGCACCTGTCCGGCCTGGACAACTACGACACGGGCGGTACCGTCCACGTGGTGGTGAACAACCAGATCGGTTTCACGACCGACCCCAAGAACTCGCGCTCGTCGCAGTACTGCACGGACCTGGGCAAGGCCATGGACGTGCCCATCCTGCACGTGAACGGCGACGACCCGCTGTCGGTCGTCAAGGTGTTTGAGTTCGCGGCCGAGTGGCGCCAGAAGTGGCGCTCGGATGTGATCATCAACCTGACGTGCTACCGTCGCTTCGGCCACAACGAAGTGGACAACCCGTTCTTCACGCAGCCGCTCATGTACAAGAAGATCGGCGCGATGAAGTCGGTGCTCGACACGTACATCGACCAGCAGGTGGCCTCCGGCGCCGCCACCAAGGAGGAATGCGACGCCATCGTGTCCAAGGTCTGGAACTTCTTCCAGACCACGTTCGAGGAGACGGAGAAGTGGGAGGACACCAAGAGAAGCGACTGGCTCGCGAACCGCTGGGACTCGTTCAAGAGCCCCAACCAGCAATCGCGTATCCGCCCCACGGGTGTGAACATGAACGTGCTCAAGCACGTCGGCGAGAAGATCAGCACCGTCAACCCGGGCTTCAAGGTCAACCGCCAGCTGGACCGCATTATGACGGCCAAGAAGAACACGATCGAGTCGGGCGAGGGCATCGACTGGGGTACTGCCGAGGCTCTGGCCTGGGGCACGCTGCTGCTCGAGGGCAACCATGTGCGCATCAGTGGCCAGGACGTCGAGCGTGGTACGTTCAGCCACCGTCACGCTGTGCTGCATGACCAAGAGACCAACGACGAATACGTGCCACTGAACCACCTGGCCACCAAGACCATCCCTTCGGCCCCGCTGGAGTACAAGACCCCTGGCGATGGCTCCGTCCCGGACACGCAGGCCGAATTCGTGGCGTCCAACAGTTCGCTGTCGGAGTTCGGTGTGCTGGGCTTTGAGCTTGGTTACTCGCTCGAGAACCCCAACGCCCTGGTGATGTGGGAGGCTCAGTTCGGTGACTTCGCTAACGGCGCGCAGATTATGATCGATCAGTTCCTGAGCGCCGGTGAGGACAAGTGGATGCGCCAGTCTGGTCTCGTGATGCTGCTGCCGCATGGCTACGAGGGCCAGGGTGCTGAGCACTCGTCGTGCCGCGTCGAGCGCTACCTGCAGAACACGGACGACGACCCGAACGTTGTGCCGCTCATGGACGAGGAGAACCGCATGCAGATCCAGCACACGAACTGGCAGGTGGTGTACTGCTCCACGCCCGCGCAGTACTTCCACGTGCTGCGTCGCCAGATCCACCGCGACTTCCGCAAGCCGCTGATCTCGGTGCAGCCCAAGCACCTGCTGCGTCTGCGTCAGGCCTCGTCCAAGCTCGAGGACATGGCCGAGGGCACGCAGTTCCAGCGCCTGATCCCGGAGGTGGCGCCGGAGAAGCTGGTCGAGGACGACAAGGTCAAGCGCGTCATCTTCTGCTCGGGCAAGATCTACTACGAGCTGGCCCAGGAGCGTGACGAGAAGGACATCAAGGACGTGGCCATCGTGCGTGTGGAGCAGATCGCGCCGTTCCCGTTCGACAAGGTAGCGGAGCAGGCCGCTCGCTACCCGAACGCCGACATCAAGTGGGTGCAGGAGGAGCCGCTCAACATGGGCTTCTGGACGTACGTGTCGCCGCGTATCGAGACGGCACTCACGCAGCTCAACAGCGACTCGCGCAGGCCGTCGTTCGTTGGCCGTGCCCCCGCCGCCGCGCCGGCCACGGGCTACAACGCCGTGCACCAGATCGAGCAGGACCGCATCATCAAGAAGGCGTTCAAGTTGTAAGTGCCAATTGGTGCAAAGGGGAAAATAACCCGGCTCGCTGGCAGGTGGCTGCAGCGCGAGCCTGCAAGGCAAGAGGCTGGGAGCTGACCTGCGGGCCGATAGAAGGGCTTGGCGTGTTTTGTTAGCTTTGCTGCTTGTGACCATTTACTTGCCTGATAAACAAAAAAGTAAACAAGAAGGTAAAACCACACCCTCTTCTTCTACAGTCGTGCACCTCTAATTCGGCACTGGCATAACCTTATAGTTTAGGATAACCTATTCAGATTTGAACGGTTTCCAAGTCATGGAACCTCCAAGAACATATCACTTCTGGGTTTACATATGGTCCGCCCTGCCGAATTAGAGGTGCACGACTGTACTTCCTCCGTATCGTAAAATTAGGGACAATTGGTTTCAAAGTTCAATTTCTCAGCCAATAGCTAGTTGTTTTAAATGCAAATTTGTTTGAATGAAAAAGCTGAACGAGAGCTATCGATTGGCGTACTTCTTGTCCCAAACTAAGCAAAACCCACTTCACAACACCAGAAGGAAACTCGGCTGAAATGGACGACTTGCTTTATTTTTCCGCCACGATTCAACCATTGCCCCCAAAACGCTTCAAACCAGGTGCGTTTGATACGCGAGTGATGATGCTAACGGGAGCTCCAAGTGCAATGCGTTGAGACGTTCTAATTGTCGAGTTATGGCTCGATAACCACCACTCAGTAATACAGGCGTATACAGCGATAGTGTATCGTCTACCGCTCGTTCAAACGACTGCAACGCCTGAAAGAGTCTATCGAGACTTCTATAGTGGATGATCTGTGCAGTCGGCAGTAGATACCCGTGGCAGTGAGGCGCAACAGGGGCGCGCTTGTTGGCGAGGCCACCAGCACAACTCTGGTGGTGGAGTTGGATAGCTAGCCACTACAAAAGTCAAGATAAAAGTGACAATCACTGTGTACAAGTACTTATTATACTGGGATAGGAAGCAACGTTAGTGCTGCTATCGCAGACCAAATAGGATTATATCCGTGGTACGTCAAGTCACAATATGACCTCTCTTGACATCTAACTGGAACCTTTGTATGAAACCGGTACGACTCCGGTGGCGCACTGCCCCCCCAAAGGCTTATATGCGTGGGCAGCCTGAACCGGTACGATACCTGTAACACCGGTATGGCCGCGGTGCCTCACTGGCCCCTCCTAAAAGTTTATATGCTTGGGCAGCCTGAACCAGTGTGCTACCGATGACACTGGTATGAAGGTCAATAAATATACTTAGCGAAGTAAAGGGACGATTGAGGTGACTGTATTGTATTGTGAATTTCGGCCAAATTTGGACTTCTGGGGAACTGTGAAACGGTGATGTACCTTATCATTTCGTATAAGTACGGATCCAGCGCCTAAAATAGCCTAGGATAGTACCAGGGCGATTCGGGGGCGGTTGATTGAACCAATCGACCACTCCAATTTTGAGTAGAACACACAATACAATAGCATGCCGATTCTACTAGCTGCAAATAGACCTCAGCCAGGGTTCGTCTTTTTAATTTTGGTGAGCATTGTCTGTTGATATATTGCATCTACAGCTATAAGGCAAATGCCCGGGCAGATGCTGCGGCTGCGAAGCAGGCGCAGGAGATGACCGAATTACTACGTAAAATTGTTAATTGGGCGAAGCCCCAATAGTGTGAGCTTGCATGCGGAATTTCCGGTGTCCTTCTCTTTACTTGCTTTGCGTTCACCAACCTGAAGTTTTTGCTTTTTTTGTTCAACAGCACTGGCATGGGACTAGGCCAGGCCGCTAATCAGAGGGGGCGGGGACAGGTGTCGACCGTGGTGGGTGACTTTAGGAACATTCGCAAGTAAGGTGTTAGCTTGGCAAAACGGTATTTCATACGTGTCCTTACTTCGCGTTGCTCTTAAATACCCCCCAAGCTAGGATGGGAAGTATATTTAGGGCTAGCTTGGATTGAAGCTACAGGACACGCTGATAATGACGGCAGCGGAGTTTCTCGAATGCCAGTAACTTATAAGTCACGGCGCTATATGTTTTTTTAAGTTTACTACGCACTACTTGGCTAAGCGGAAGCGTTAATCGTATTATTACATTCTCGTACGAATCCGGGGCAGGGGGCAAGCCCGTAACTGTGCTACGCACAGTTAGGACAGCCCCTCTCCAGCAGGCATTGATAGACTCTAGTATATATAAAAATAAATAAAGGGTTTATTCCAAAATCCTCCTATCCCAGCCGTCGCGGAGCCCTAGTTACGATACAATTCCGTCTAAGAATCATTTACGTCGTCAACATCAATCGAACGGAGTTTTGGAGATGAAAACTAAAACTCCAAAACCGTGCCAATTTATTCGTAATCTATCTGGAATTTTGGGGATTATTCAAAGACACGGTTTTTCAACATCTTCACTTCCTCCGGTTAGACAATCGCGAGACGTGAAAATTCGTATGATGTTCAATAGGATATTGATGACGTTAGATAGGGTAGTGGTAGCACCTTGACCACTTCAGTGCCGTCAATTGCGCAGTGTCAAGTACGCACTGCGTAGTTGGCACTGAAGCTTTGAGTGCTTGCCTCAATACCCACACAGTCTCGCCGTAGCGTGGCCATTAATTCAGCCAAACAAATCGTTTCCACTAGTATGCATTACTTGGCTGTAAGCTTAGCTCTTCATGGTGAGTGCTCTACTGTAGCCCAGCTCAGCAGTTATTGATACATGTGGCGCTAAGTAGACACAAATGCGGTACTAACGTAGCGCATGCAGAGATGCATTGCTAGGCTTCGACAAGCTGCAGAGCGCTCCCCACTTGAGCCCACCGAATGTCCTCGATTGCCTGGAATACAGTGGGGGTCCACTTGGGCCTCTCGAAGGTACACATGCGCTTACTGGCGATAAAACCCGTCAATTGTACAGTAGCGCAAGGCTTTTCAGGAAGCTTTAGTGAAGTAAACGCCTGTGGTTACTTGACAAAGTCTATTTCATTTTGTGCACAGCCAACGCGAAGCACCAGCCTCGCAGGCCTGGACGCACACGACCAAGTCGTTGCAAAGCGCCTATAGCATTTACTTTACTACCATCTCTGCGCGCAACGAATATCGTAATTCGCAGTTCGAAGAACTGTCGATTGGGGAAGGGTTTTGGATGACATCGAACGACATTCACGCTACATTCGTCACTTCACCCCGTGCGGATGACATCAAACAACATTCACACAACACCATACAGCAATCAACACATCCAGGTTTTGATGGATGCCTATTCGCCTCGAAGCTTCTTTTCCTTCTACTGTAGATTGATGTCAGATGCCCTTAGACCTCCGCCACAAACAGAGCTACTACGCCGAACAACATATTGTGTATTAGCGGACTACTACGAAGAACAGCGTATTGTGTATTAGCAAGCATTGTATTCTTTTTATCACTATGATACATCGGTGCTAATGATGCTAACCTTGAGCAAACTGGTGCCCCATCACTGCATCGTATTACACTGCTTTACATGCAGCGCAATAATACTTACTACAACAGTTGTCAGGAAATACCTTTTCTCAAACGTTATTTGCTAAAACTTGCACAGCAAACATTTTATTAGTCTAAAAGGATGCAGTAGAACAGGACGAATCGTATGGTGCGCGCGTTGCAGTCGATGGATGGCTAAAAGTTGAGCAGCTTCGTAAAAACACCACGCCACCTCTTCCTCACTTTAGATTTCGCCCGTCCTCCCAACCTCCACGATGTCCCGCAGCAACGCCAACGCCACCACCAAGCCCAAGAACTCCCGCGCCCCGCGAAAGGAGCTCAGCAACGACGGAAGACGTCGCGTCGTCTCCGACCTGCTCAAGCGCTCCACGAATGGCAACCCGTACCGTGGTGTGATTACGGCGGTTGCGAAGACCACGGCGTGCATGAACGCACCGTTGCTCGTGTTTGGCGCCGCGCAAAGCAGAACGCTGACTCAACTGGCATCTACGCCGCCGACTCGCTGAAGCCATTGATAGGCAGGCCCCAGGTGGACCACACGGACGCGCTGACGCGGCTACGTGCGGTGCCTCTAAACCAGCGCTCCACGATGCGCTCGGTGGCTGCTGCATGCGGCATTCCCGCGACGACGCTCGGACAACGAATTCGCCGAGGGGACGCCCGTGTCGCCACCAGTGTGACGAAGCCTCGACTCACCGAAGCCAACAAGCAAGCGCGTCTCCTCCACTGCATTCGTCACGTCGACTGAGACTCATGCCTGTTCGACGACATGTACGACGTCGTACACGTCGACGAGAAGCTGTTTTACGTGATGGAGGTGGCAAAACGCTTTGTCCTGCTGCCGGACAAGCCTGTCCCGGAGCGCATGTTGCAGAGCAAGCGCCACATAGCCAAGGTCATGTTCCTAGCAGCTGTGGCGCGCCCGCGCTTAGACGCTGCCGCCGCGCGTTACTTTGATGGCAATCTGGGTATTTGGCCGTTCATCGAGTACACACCGGCTGCAAGGAGCAGCCGCAACCGACCGGCCGGCACCTTGGTGCTGCAGAACGTCTCGGTGACGTAGATGACGTACCGCGAGAAGCTCATCACAGAGCTGCTGCCGGCACTGGTGGCACGTTGGCCCCGCGATCAGGATGGAAGGCGCGTTGTCGTGCAGCAAGACAACGCGTCCCCGCACATTGACCCCGCCGCCCCGCGTTTGTGGCTGCTGCGGCCGCAACTGGCATGGACATCGCGCTGTCCTTTCAGCCGCCGAACAGTCCGGACATGAACGTTTGCGACTTGGGAGCGTTCAACGCAATTCAGGCGCGTCCAAAGAAGAAGAAGACCAAGACGCTAGAGGACCTGGTGATGGCGGTCACGGAAGCGTACTGGGAGCTACTGAGCTCAACGCTGAACAGCACGTTTCTGTCGCTACAAGCTGCGATGGAGTCATATATGAAGGATGGCGGCGGCAATAACTTTAGACCAGCTCACATGCCCAAACGCAAGCTTGCTTGGGAGGGAAGACTTCCTGTGCGCCTTGGATGCGCACGTGATGTTGTTGAATCGGCTGTAGCCGCGACTGGCTTGACTTGGTAACCACATAATAAAAGCAAGTCATTTTAACGACAACAATTATGGTTTTTGGTAAAGAGTGGTACCGGACTATAGTTGTGGATCGAAGTAGTATTCAAGTAGCGGTAAAATTATCGATTCGATCTGTTTCGAGTCATAACCTATGTCCTCCTCTTTCAGACACAGATTTTCTTCAGCATGCATAGTTTCTCAGAAAGAGATATTGAAAATCGTGTGGTCAGCTGAGTTTGCCGTGACGTAAAATGTCGGCGGGTAATAATGTGTGAATCCCCACACTCATTAGACTTATCTGGATGGATTAGACTAAACCTTCCACTAAAACATTGCAAAAAAACTTCTTAAAGTCCTAGGTTGTGCAATCCAAGAAGGGAAGTACTGCTCGATTTTATTTTGTTCAACGTATTTTTTTTAATCCAAACCCGCCGACAATGCGGTGGCGTCCAATACGGTTGCGAACGAATCATTTAGCGGAGACTTGTTATTCGGGACTTTTCAGTACCGGTGACAGATTTTGTGGGTAGGTTTTCGTCGACAGCAGTTGAGTTGATGGTTCTACTTGCCCCGACGGTACCAGTATGGGGGCCAACAAATAAATAAAGAATTTGCGATTTGGTTGGTATCATTTGCGGACCCCCGGATCCCCGCCAATCGTTTCATTTGTCTACGACGACTTGGCTGATTTAGACTTGCCTTATGTGAGACTACATTGCGACCCGGACAAAATATGCGTGCGGCTGTACCATGTTTTAAAACAAACAGAGTTTGAATGCTCCTATGCTGTCGCTTTACGCCGCGGATTCCTGCGCAAGAGGAAGTCCCGAGCGGACATCATCAAGCGAAGGACAAACACCCGATGTATCTTACTCTTACACGCTATCGACTGCTAGACCTCAGTTTTCACGCATTACACTTGAAGCAATTGCTGACTTCATCGGGTTATCCTGCAAGTTCGGTTGAACAGTTATCGTGATAGCACTACATATTCGAATGCACGTTTGTTTTATCGCCAAGTGTCATTTTCTGAGCACAACACTGCAATCTAAGCAATGCAGGATTCTGCCTGGGCATCAGCGCGCATTTAGTAGCAGGAAGGATGTAAATTACGTTGATTAGCTCATTGTTGATTACTGTTCTACGAACTACAAATAACTAAAGTTAAAACTAAATGTATGGAATCCTCGTCTGACGTGTAGGAGGAGGTAGAATCACATAGTGGGTTTGTCAAACCCAAACGTGAAGTACCAATTCGTTGGAGTGACGATATATGTATATCAACTGGCAATACCTTTGAAAAGAAGCGATCAAGCTTGGTACACTTGATTGTACATGCAGTGGTAGATTAGGCAGATACGGCGGTTGCGAAGTAGGCGCAGGAGATGCCCGAGTACATCGACTTCCTTGTAAGGGTAACCGTACAAGCTAGCTCCGAACTGCGACCCCCCCCCCCCCGGGTTCACCACCCGGGTCCCCAAATTATATATCTCGTCGGTGGGTGACGAGCCCCTCGCAGACTCTGTGATAATATTACATTACTGCCCTTGTGTAGTGGGTCCCGGGTCTGAAGACAATCAACACAGGGCGATGCGGGTGGCTAGCCCGCAAAGAACTGATGCCTTATGTATTGATCGATAGATGGAAGATTCTGGAGTGAGGCCAGAGTCTGATCGTAACCAGCTCCGTTGGACTCATTCCAGCTAAATGTGCAGTTGGGCATACAAGTTCTAAAATATGCAGGAAGCATACCGGAGCAGACACTTACAGTCTGTCCGGCCTGTGAGTGGTGTACCCATTCTCGTCAACTGATAGACGGACATTTGGGCACCTGTTGTAGCCATGGAGTCGGCTGCGGTGAAACCAAGGTGACTGAACCTCGGCATCCACTACACAGCCCCCCAAGCTTGGTTTCACCGCTACTGGTTCTTCAGAGCAGTGATGTTCATTCACGGGGACTCCCGCTGTCGACTTCGGTGATAATCGACGGGTGTGCGCGGGGTTGGAGTTAGCGGTGTTCATAGGCTGCTGCGGTTGTCGTCGAGGTAGTGTAGTAGTTGTTGCTGTGGCTTGCGATGTTGAGGGCAAAATGTAGAATGGTATTAGTTTTTGTTTTGGTTTTGCTGCCCTCGTTGTTTCTCGTTTCCTCCTAGGACCTCGCTCTAGGAACATCACCTTCTATACAAACAGTAAGTCTTGCTCTCCTCCAAGCTTATCGTTTACGGCTTCGGAGAGGATCTTCCTCGGCTGGATCTCCTTACGCTCCTGGGTTCGCTATGTGCAGGTTGAAGCGCTCCGATACTAGTCTGGTGCTCCACCAGCCTTGCCTGGGATCTGCTCGTGCTCCGACGCCGAGCTGTGCTGTTGACGCCACTGACATCAATGGGCGAGTCACGGGTTGCTCTTGCCCATCCACTCTGCGTGCTGTCGGTGCGCGTCAGCGCGCTGGAGGCTGGAAGCTGACAACCCCCCTCGAAGAGTTTCGCTTGGCGAGTTGCTGCTCCCGCACCGCCTTGACTAGACGGGGCCAGTGAACCACATGCTTAATGTCTTTTTCTCTTTCCCAAGCGCACTCCGACATCGGCTCTCCAAGCCACTTGACGAGATATTCGGGCTTTCTGTTCAACTGTCGTTTCACAATAAGTTTCTCCACAATACGCATGCTCTCGTCTCCGACGTCATCAGGCAGGTCAACCGGGCTTTCCTTGGCTTTGGGCCGCGACTGAAACCGCTCATGCGGCACTGGATATGCTGCTAGTAAGTCGACGTTGAAGGATGGATGCACTCGACGAAACCGCTTCGGCAGCTTGAGGCGAGCCACGTTTTCGTTCACCATGTACTCGATAGTAAAAGGTCCCACCAAGCAGGCGGCCAACTTTGCCTTCGTAAGCTCCGTGTTGTGAACCACATGCTTGAGCGAGAGATGCTCGGTTTTCAACAGAACTTGATCACCTGCTTTGAAGTCGGGCTCTGCGCGACGTTTGTCGTAGTACTGCTTTTGTTTCTTCTTGGCGTCCAGCAGTGCCTGCTGCGCACGCTCAATAATAGTCCGACGTTGTTCAGCAAACTGCCGATCAAATTCTGCTTTTGTACGCACTGGGCGAGAGTCACCTTCCGACTTCTTATCTCCAGGGTGCCGTGCCACACGACCGCAGTTAATCTCGAACGGAGTAAGTCCAGTAGAAGCACTCACCAGCGTAGCATGGGCGAACTCGATCGTCCCCAGTAGTTCCGACCAATTGGAGCCATGAATACTTGTCATGCAGCGCTATGAGTCCTCCAGGACTAGGTTCTGCCGTTCCACTTGGCCATCAGCTTGAGCACGATGGGCGGTGGTCATTCGCAGTTTTACTCCCATGCGCTTCATGAGTTCCTGCTAGAATGCTGCTGTGAACCGAGAGTCGCGGGCACTCACAATGACTCGAGGTAATCCATGATGCCGTACGACAGAGTCAAAGAAGACTCGTGCACACTTTTCTGCCGTCGCTGCCGAGTGCATGGGTGCATATTTTGCGCGCTTGGACAGAAGGTCCACAGCAACCTGAATACAATCGTAGCCATTCGACTCAGGTAGTCCAGTGATGTAATCAACACCGACATGTTCCCAGCAATCCGATGGAACCTCAAGCGGTATCAGCTTTCCTTTCTTCCGAGAGCTTGGAACTTTGAATTTGTTGCACGTTAAGCAGCTTCGCACATAATCGTTCACATCAGTCTCCACATTTTCTTCCAATAGTACCACTGCGAGAGCTTTGCCAGTGTCCGAGGCACACCGGGGTGCGCAGCTCCATCATGGCACTCAACAAGAAGAGAGGTTCGCAGTTGATAGTCATTTGGAACACAAACGGTGTCTACCATGCCGTCGGTATGACGATAGACCAAGCCACCGCTCTGGTAGAGCTCACCAGCGGTGCGGCGGTACGGTGTCCCACTCGAGATGTCAGCAAAGTTATGGTCAGCACGGTATCCAGCAATGAAGCGCGAGCGAACTTGCTGTGAGAGAGCGACGGTCGTAACATGCCGCGTGGTGCTGCTTGTGTGTACTACAACACGCTCTTGAGCCACCAATGGCGGCGTCACAGTACTCTCCCCCCGTGACTGGTCATCAAGCAAGAAATGTAAGTCATAGGAACTGCGTGAAGCAAGCTCGTTCATCACACACTGCCGGTCATCAATAAGATTCTGTGCCTCCTGGCATGCCTCCGAGCACGTGTGAAAATGGACGGTTGCAACGTTAACCTCAACGACGCGGTCCTCTTCTTTTGTGGCATCCGTACTCTCTGCTGCATCCAACGGTCCGACGGTGTCAGCACTTTCATCGGGTACATGGCGCGAGAGCGCATCGGCCACGATCTTCTGCACGCCCTTCACATGACGGAGCTCAAAGTCAAACTGCGAAAAGAAATCAAGCCATCTTGCCAGCTTCGCCGAAACGGAGGGATGCTGTAAAAACCAGCGACAGACAATGCTGTCCGTATACACCAAAAGCGACGCCCATGGAGATAATGTCGCCACTTAGCCAGCGCGGCTTGATGGCATACAACTCTTTCTCGTGTGCGGGCCAATTCAGTTCGTGTTTGCCGAGCTTCTTAGAGTAAAAAGCTATCGGATGGTCAAAGCCGCCGTGGCGCTGAGAAAGCACGCCGCCGCAGCACTGACGAGAAGCATCCGTCGTCACCACAAAAATCTCATTGAAATCAGGAAGTAAGATTGGCGCCTGCTGCAACGCTGCTTTGATCACGAGAAAAGCGTTTTCTTGATAGCTCGTCCACTGCCACTTCTTATCCTTCTTGACCAGGTCGCTCAGGGGCAACACAATGTCGGCGAAGCGAAGAATAAAACGCCGGTAGTAACCCGCAAGTCCAAGGAAGCTTTGCAGCTCCTTAACAGTCGTTGGTGCTTTCCACTGTTCGATATCAGCCGTCTTAGTCTGATCAACTTGCAGTCCTTCCTGCGAAATTGTGTGACCCAAAACGTTCACCGATTCCTGTGCAAAGGAGCAGTTCTCCAGACGTGCGTACAGTTGTTCGGCTCGTAGAACATCGAAGACAGCTCGGAGATGTTGCAGATGTTCCTCCAGTGACTTCGAGTAGATACAAATGTCGTCCAGGTATACGACGACAAAGGGAGACTTCCCGAGTAGAAGCTGCATCAGCCGCGACCAAATACCCGGCATTCCAGCGACGCCCATCGGAGCGACGCACCAATGGTATGTCGCCGTTGCAGATCTGAAAGCAGTGTATGGTCTGCTGCTCGGCTTCACCCGCATTTGGTGGTAGCCCTGAGCAAGATCTATCACGCTGAAAACGACTGCACCAGCCATCTCGTCGAACAGCTCTTCAATGTTCGGTAGCGGAATCCTGGGGACCAACCTGTGGCTGTTCAAGTATCGATAATCAACGACCCAGCAGATGGGTGACGAGGTGCTGCCACTGCGAAGCCACTTACCGCGACTCATCTGCTTTTCAGTGGCAGGATCACGCTTTGGGACTCCGAATATGTTCGATACCCAGGGCGAGTCGCTGACCTCTATCCACTCCTTCTTCAGTAGATCGTCAATAAAAATCTGAAGTGCCTTCTGCTCCGTCTTCGACAGTCGGAATGGGGCGCGGCTGCTTGGACGAGCGTCAGGTTTCATGTTAAGCTCAAATTCCACTCGACGCTTGGGTGGCAGACCCGTTGGCAGCGTGATCGGAAAGACATCTTCATACTCGGTCGTAGCTCCTTCGGGTAGTCGTCCGTCTTGTTTTCAACCGACCCTTTCACGTGATAGAACGCGTAATCCTTCGATATCGGCAATGCGTACATCTCACGAGACTTTTCTGTCATCGGCATTTGCCGGTATCCGTCACTAATGTACGGGAACGAAGAAAATGACAGCGGCACCTCAACCGCATGCGTACGCCAGTTGATACTTGGGTTAATGCGCGTGAGCCACGGTTTTCCAAGGATACCATAATGAGCCTGTGGTAGGTCGTACTCTGTGAACACGATTGCGAGTGTACATGAAGCGATCCATTACCATGTCCGCTTTCACCTCTCGCAGCTCCACATTGTGGCGGATGCTCTTATCAAAGCTCTCAATTGACGCTACATGCCGTTCACCGGGGCCATCGACTATACCAGGTCTCACCAGTTTGTGATCAGCGCCACAGTCGATCAAAGCGAGAACCATGTGCCCGTTGATCTTCACCTGCTTACGGATGAGGTTGGGCTCTGGCGCAATCTTCGCTGGTTGGTGTACCTCTGCCATGTTCACACTGTAGTTGCGAAATGTCAATGGTTCCTTAGCTGCATGATCGGCGAAAGTCGGGTCCTTAATCTGCACAGCATTGGCTGACCGAACGCCATGTTTTTCAAATCGTCCATCTCTTCGAAAAGAGTTCTTCAGTCGACAGTTATTCATCCGATGCCCAGGCCTCTTGCAGCGAAAACACAAATTACGTCTGCGGCACTCCTCTTGAGAAATCTTCCGCAGATTCACGTTGTCAATTTCCATGGGGACTGCTGTATCTCCAGCACGGTCATCACGGCGGGGCCAAAAGTTTCCTCGCACCGTGGAGTGAGCACGCTCAAACTCCAGGGCGACAGCAACCGCCTTTGATACTATAGAGCAACGACGATACGCCACTTCCTCCCGAGTTCTCGTGACGAGTCCGTGAACAAAACCATGTGACCTGATCAATGTCACTCATGTCTCGGACCTGGCAGATAATCTGTCGGAACTTCGCCACGTAGTCCTCTAGGCTAGCGCACTGGATCTGCTTGAGCTTGAAGAGATCAGCTCCAGTCGTTCCTGAAGGTCAGGTGGCACGAACTCAGCCTGTAATCCTTCTGCCAGCGCATTCAAGGTCGCGAACTCGCCCCGATTAAACGTGTACCAGGCCGCAGCTTGTCCTTTCAGGTTCGTCGCAACCATTGCTACAAGTCGGTTCTGGTTCTCTGGAGCGTTGACATCAATGTTTTGGCACTGAAGTACAACTGCACTTGCTGTAGGAACACCTGCAGCGATTCTCCAATCTTGCCGAAGTAGGTCGGCATCGGAATCCCCTCGACGCGCCTCTCTGTCGACGTCTTGGGCTTCATCTTCTCCGCACTTGCTGCTGGTGACACGCTCCCCCACCAAACCGTGGACACGGGTGTAAACGCTTAACGGTCAACGACCGGGTCTTGTTCCGTCAAGCCTCCTTCTCGAACGAGTCAATCCACATCGTGTGGACTTCTCTGAGAACTTCTCGGCGCAACGCGCCTTCACATGACTTCAAGTCATAACGCATTTTGGTCTTTCGACCGCAGAAACCCTCTCGCGAGGTCCGCCTCAGAGCCTCGCTCCTCTCGCGCTCCAGCACCTCGTGCCTGCGAACTCCCAAGCCCCCGACGCAGGTGCGCACACCGACCACGCCTCCCAGGCTCTCGGTCTCCCAGTACTTCGCGGCGCAACGCCTCAAGCAACGCTCGCGGCGATCACGGCCCAGCTCTCCTCGAGCACTAGCCCATAAGACCATGGATCTCAAAGATCTCTTCGGAGATAAGGAGGAGGGCGAGGTGGACTACAGCGAGTCCGATGCCGGCTCTCCGAGCCATGAGGGTGAGGCAGCGTCCCCACAACGCTCCCCCAACCGCCGCGACGCTTCGCCCACGCCGCCGGCACAACGCGAAGGTGGCACGTCGGCCACAGTTGGCTCGTCGAGCTCCCGCGATCAAGAGCGCCGCGCGCGAACGTCTCCTGCGCGCTCGTCGAGCCATCTCTCTACTGAGCGCACTGCGTCGTCGAGGGAGGAGCCGCGGCCACCGCTGCGCACTCCAAATCCGTTCCCTGAACGCTCCTCTGGGCTCCGCGAGCTGCGCGAGCTCACTGAGTCACGGTACTCTCCGCCTCGTGCGGGGAAGTGCCCTTGGGCCCCGTCATCTCCAACCCTTTGGACGAGGTTCAATCCGAGCAGGTTGCGGCGCAGCTGGCCTCCATGCGCGCCCAGCGCCCCGAGTTGCGGCCCCTGCTGAACCCCAGCACCGCCGAGTACGGCTTTCGGCCTCGTGACCCCGCGGAGGCATGCCGTCAGGCATTCCAGCCGACGCTGGCTCAGCATGTCATTGGGCCTGCGGCCCGTACTCCGGAGGATATCACTCTTCGAACGTCTCTACGACAGCGACTCTTGACTCCACAGTCTACGACTGTCTCCGAGTACCGCGAGCGGTTGCGCCTGAAAGGCAAGGGGTTGTCCGTGCCCGCAATGCGGACGTACCCTGTGGTGCTCAGCCCGGGCGAAAACCTGATCAAACACGAGGCTCAGTTCGAGCTCTGGGCTGAGAAGAAGAAGAATCTTAGCTCCATGGATGCTCTTCGAGCTAGCTTCAGCGAAGTGGATGTTCGTATCGAACGCAAGCTTCGCTTCGACTTTGCGAAGATCCGAGCCAAACGCAGCCTCTCGGCCAACGCTCAGCCGCAGACCCATTCTAGCGCTGCGTACTTCGCTCCTTTGAGCTCTCCAGTCGCTCCTACCCGAGAGGGCGTGAGCGCTGTGGCTCAGGAGCCAACCCCGGAGCAATGTGGTTGACCCAGCAGCTCCCCAGCCTATTGCCGGGAAGCGCGGGGCGGCCGGCATGCCGGCCTCGAGCCCACGGGGCGCTGGTGATCAAGCCGATCAAAAGCGTCCACGACGTCTGGGCAGTCTTGGCGAAGGGGCACCTCAAACTCCCATGAGTTCTCTGAGTGTGGGTACCCTCGCCACTTCACCAGATACTGGTTTTGGCCCCGGCACCGCCGCTTCGCCAGCAGGCGCTCCACATGGTAGTGAAGGTTCCCTTGCTCATCGAGCAGCGCCGGTGGAGGACGCGCCAAGCCGCCTCGCGACGTATGACGAGTTGTACGAGGTTCGGCAACAGACGACTCGTCTTTGGAACCATGCCCACGATGTCGATGCGCATCTCGCGCGTACTGCCACGGAGCTCGACGAGCTTGCTCGAGACTTGGGCTGGGTTCAAGTGCCTCGCGAGGTCTGGGACCGGCTTCGACACTTGGAGAGCTGGGTGCAGTACTATGGCGATCGCGACGAGCGTCGTAGCCAGGAGCTCTCCGAGCTTCGTCGTCAGCAGATTGCATTGCAGGGTCAGATTGACCTTCTGGCCCGCATGCAAGGCCCGCCCGCTGCGCTTCCTGCACCGAGGGCCCTGTGCCTGCGGCACTTCCGACTCCGACTCTGCCCTCAGGGCTCGCGGCACCGCCGATGCCGAGCCTTCCGCCTGTGCCTGCAGCGCCTGCGATGATGGTCGCATCTGCGACGCCTGCGACTGCGTCCTCGACGCTCGCGACCTCCGCGCCTGCGACCTCGTCGCCCTCGGTGTCCTGCACCTGCGTCGGGTCATGGTACGGCTTGAGCAAGCCCACGTAGAAGACGGGGTGCGTCCGCATCTTCTTCGGAAGATTGAGCGTGTACGCAAGGCCCTTCCTGGCCACGACCTTAAAAGGTCCAATGAAGCGCGGGCGCAACTTCGTCTTGAAGACAGCGGACACTGCATGTGTAGGTAGGTTCATAGCATTTAGCAATACCAGGTCCCCGACCTCATAACTATCAACATTGCCTCTGCCTCTAGCATCTGCATGTTCCTTTTGCTTGTCTTGGCTCTCAGCCATTGCGTCACGCACGTGTCGTAAGATACTCAAGCGCGTCGACAAGAAAGTGTCAACCTGTTTACGAACAGTAGCCGGGCTGACATCAGCTAGCCGATCAGCTAAATCGGCTTCCTCTCCCCCACCAGGCCCGAGGCCTCCACGTGGCGGTGTCAGCGGGACGCGGGGATGAGACAAGCTGTTCACGTAGAACGGCGTGTAGCCGGGCGAGGCATGCACGGCGTTCTTCAACGCAAACTCAACGAGTGGCAGCATAGCGCTCCAACGCTTCGGCGTCTCAGCGCAAATGCTGCGAAGCACGTCCTCGACGACGCGATTCACTCGCTCCGTCTGACCATCGGTCTGCGGGTGATCTGCCGTGGACATGTCCAGCTTGGTGCCAAACACCGCAAAGACCGCAAAGACCGCGCTCCAGAAGTTGCCCGTGAAGCGGGGGTCTCGCTCGGTCCGAGACAATCGACTCAGGGAGTCCGTGTTGTCGAAACACTCGGTCCAAGAACAGCGTTGCTGTACCCTTACCATCGATGGTATCCGGCACAGCCGCAATGTGAGCCATCTTGCTCAGTCGGTCTACAAAGACCACGACTCCAGTGTTGCCCGCCGCATCCGCCGGCAGGCCAAACACAAAGCCCATACTCATGGATTGCCAACAGCCCGACGGGACAGGCAAGCTTGCCAACGGGGCTGCAGCATGGGGGTGACGACTACACTCGCTGACACGTCTCGCACGTGCGCACATAAGTGCTCGTCCACTTGTACATCTTCGGCCACCAGTAGTGGGTGCTCACCGAGCTGTAGGTCTTCTCACGGCCAAGATGGCCAGCCACCGGCGTCTCGTGGGCCTCATAGAGGATACGATACTTTAGGTCCTCATCATGAGGAATGACCACGCGTAGCGTGTCCTCGGAGCCAGTGCTGTAGAACAGCAGGCCACCATCGAGGGTGTAGCGATGCAAACGCGCGCGCACTCGCGCCGACAATTCAATGTCTGAGTCTTGAAACTCCTTGCTCCCGAGAGCCTTCAGCAACGCGACGCAAGTGTCATCCTTGGCATAAGCCGTTCGGATCAGATCCGGTAATGACGAAGTCACGGTCGTTACATGAGCCAGCATAATCCGGCCTGCGCGACAGCGCGTCCGCGAGGACATTCTGCCTGCCAGGCTTGTACTTCACCTCGAAGTTGTACTCCGCGAAGAAGGACAACCAACGGGCCATCCTTTGCGAGAGATAAGGCGACTGAGTCGCAGTGCGTAACGACGCGTGATCCGTGTAAATCACGAATGGCTGAGAGCCCAACAGGTGTACCCTGAACTTGACGAGCGCATACTTCATCGCAAGTAGCTCTTTGTCATGGACAGGATAGTTCTTCTCAGCAGCCTTCAGCTGACGAGATTCGAACGCCACCACGCGCTCGCGCCCCTCGGCGTCTGCTTGTAGCAGGGCAAAGCCGATGGCAAAGTCCGAGGCGTCACAGACGACACTAAACGGACGAGCGGGGTCTGGCAAATCCAGAATAGGCGCATGAAGGAGACTAACCTTAATTGCCGCAAACGCATCTTGATGCTCGGTGTTTCAACACCACTCCGCGTCCTTCTTCAGGAGATTGGAGAGTGGCCGAGCCATCTCAGCGTAGTTCTCGCTGTAATTGTGCAAGTAATTAGCCAAGCCAAGCCACTTGCGAAGATCCTTCTGGTTCTGGGGACCGGCCAGTCAACAATGGCCTTGACCTTGACCGGGTCGGCCCTCAGGCCACGCTTCCCGATGAAGCACCCTAAGAAGGGAATCTCTTCTGCTCCAAAGATGCATTTGTCAATGTTGGCATACAACTTGTTTTGACGCATGCACTCGAGCACAGCACGCAGGTGCTCGACATGGTTCTCCATATCAGACTTCCCGTGCTCCGCACGACTGTGGACAAAGATGTCATCGAAGCACGTCTGCGCGTACGCCCGATGGAGCCGGAAGAGCTGCGTCACAAGACGATTGAACGTCGCTGGCGCGTTCGAAAGCCCTTGGGGCATCACCAACCACTCCCAGAGCATGCCGCTCGGAGTACTCACCGCAGTGAGGGGAATGTCGCTCGTCCTCATGAGCAATTGGTAGTAGCCATCGACTAAGTCGAGCGCACTGTACATCGTACATCCTGCCATGTTGTTCTGAAGAACGTCCTTTCCAGGAATCGGCGTCTGCGCCGGAATGGTGGCGGCATTCAACTTGTTGAAAGCATGCACAATACGCCACTTGCCATTCGGCTTTCTGACGCAGAACGTCGGCGTGGAGTGAGGAGACTTACTCTCACGCACCATGCCCGCTTCGTGCTTCGCACGGAAGAACGCGTCAATGACGTCACACTGCTCCTTCGGCAAAGACCACTGCCTCGTCACGCAGTACTTCGTTCCCGGAACGAGATCAATCTCATGTCGAACACATCGATCCGGAGGTAGCCCCGAGGGCGGTTCCTTCGAGACCACGTCTTGATAATCCTTCACCACGTGATACAAGGGGTCCGACGGATCCTTCAGGATCGCCGATCCGCTTTGCGCATTCAGCGCCTCCTTAGTGTCTTCCAGGACCGCTTCATCCAGAAGCGAGGACGAGTTCAACTCTTCTTCAGGTCGTATGACCACCACCTCCGCCAAGTCTCCAGCCTTCAAGGCTTCGCCCAACTCGGCCAAGGACATCTCGTCCAGCTCCAGGAGAGCAGATAGTGAGGGCAAGTCGTTGAGACTGATGTCTCCGTCGACTTCGCCCGTCACTCCATTCACGAGTGTGTAGAGCTGCTCGCTCTTGTGTGGAGCCTCACCGCTCGACACACCCTTCTCGACTCGTGAGACCGCAGACGCCTTGCGTCGCGCAGCCAACGCTTTGCGGCGCTGCCGCCTCTTCATGGACACTGTCCACCCAGAAGAGCTCCGTGATTTCGCGTGCTTCTTGACGCCAGGTGTCATCACCTCATTCAGCTCCAGAGGAGCACCAGTGTCTTGATCGACACTCAGCGAAGGGCTGCACGACCCGCAGCCTCCACTCAGTGGATTACGTACCACTCCACGAACTTCATCCGGGCAGAGCCCCTTGTCCCTCGGCATCGTGCCGACCGCTCCGTCGCTGGCACGCAGCAGGGCGTCGCCCTCAGACGCACACCCGCTCAGCGGAATTAGTGCCGCTCCACATCCTTGATCCCGGTAACGCCCATCTTCACTCGACTTCTCGTCGACCGCGCCTTCACTGGCACGCAGCAGGGCGTCGCCCTTAGACGCACACCCGCTCAGCGGAATTAGTGCCGCTCCACATCCTTCATCAGCCGGGCCTCGCCCATGGCTCCTCGGCTCCATGCCGACCTTGGCCTCACTTGGGTACAGCGGGGCGTTGCCCTCAGGCGCACACCCGCTCAGCGGAATTCGTGCCGTTCCACCTGCCGTCCACGAGCCACGCTCGGAACGCTCGTTCTCGACACACGCAGTGTCCACCAACTCGGAAACTCCGATGTCTAGCACATTGACCGACTCGATCCAGTGCTCGCGCCAGAAGCGCTTCTGCTTCCTAGCAGAGGTGGGTTCATGACTCGCCAATGCTCCGCCAGGAGAGAAGTGCGTAGCACCAAGGGTCTTCGACCTCCAATCTATCCAAGGCTCATGGCGTTCCAGCCACACCATACCAAGGATGAGATCATATCTCGAATCGAGGTCTAAGACCAGACAGCGTTCCACGCTATCAAAATCCAAAAACTTCACGCCCAAGTCCACAGGGACTTTAGGCACCGTGACACGAGTGCCCGTCGCGAGACGAACAGTGACGATGTCACTCCCACGCGCTACCAGCGCCTCAGCATAAAGCTGACTTCCGTCCATCGTGGAACGCCGGGCGTAATTACCCGACGCTCCCGAATCGATCAAAATCGTCCATGGCTTTGTGAAGCCCTTCACCCAAGCCTGGACAACTAGCAAGCCCGGCTTGCACACACGTTCCGTGTTATAGAGTACAGCTCTCTTCGGGGCTAAGTCCTGTCGACCTCCACCTCGCCGAGGTTCAATAGAACTTAGTAGGCCGCCCCGCGCCTACTGGTTTTTCTCGTTTCCCCGAGACGAACCAGAGCCCTGGCTCGAACCCGAAGAGCGGCTTGCCGAAGCCTGGCGCTGGAGGCGCAGCGGACATCCGGCGCGCAAGTGACGCGTGTCACCGCAGATAAAACATCGGCGGATACCGCGCCGCTGCTTAGCAGCCCGAAGCTCGGCTTCTTCGTCTTCAGCATAGCTGAGGTCCATAGGCTCCGGACCGTTCGACGAACTGGTGTGAGGAGCGTTCCACCCAAGTCTTGACGACTTAAAGTTGTGCTCCGCGTTCAACGCGATGCTCACAGCCTCTTCAAAAGAGCTTGAGTGAGTGCGGAAGACTTCCGTCCTGGCCACGCCAGTGCGAAGCCCTTCCATAAACACCGTGACGATGACTACCTCAGCCAGAGGCTCGGCAGACATGCCCGCAATGAGAGTTCTCAACTCCTGGACATAGTCCACCAAATCCTTCTTGCCTTGCCGGGTAGCCAGGAAGCGTGAGCGCACGCGATACGTCTCGTTAGGCGGAGCAAACACCCGGGACAGTTGTTGCTTCAGCTGGTCCCACGTCGAGAAGGCCATGTCGACCGACGTCCCTGACGTTAGTGCCCACTCTCTCGCTCGCCCATCAAGCTTCGAGATAGCTAGCGCCACGCGCTGCGACTCCGTCCGGAGTAGAGCTGAGCTCATAGCCATCTCGACTTCACGGGTCCAAAGCATTAAGCTTTCCCCTTCCTTGCCTTCGAAGGTCTTCACGCTCAACATGAGCGGCGTGGGTCTTGTTCCCGCGTCGGATGACGTAGCGGGCGCTTGCGGCGCCGCGACCGTCGCCATCCTCTGCTGGAGGTGCTCCAACAGAGCATTCTCGTAGCTGGAGAACGCCTCGAGACGCGCATTCACCGCGTCGGGGCCTTGTTGCGCCAGTTGCGTCACGCCCTCCGGGCTTAGCAAGGACATAAGCTTTTTAACCCCTTAGTTCCCATATGTTGTACGGTACTACATAAGCGGTGTAAACCCTAATTCGCTTTTTTCGCAGCGTCTCTGTTATGTTGGACCTCCAACATAAGGATTATTTATACCTAGTATTTGTATAGAGGCAGATCCTAAGATATCATATAATGAAAGTAAGATATTATACTTGCAAAAAAGAAGCGAATCCACAGGCTTAGGTTTATTGTCTGTGTGTACGGTTGCAGGTGGTAGAGAAGGGAGGGCCACACCCACTAACCACGGGTGGCCAGCAGGCCAAAGACTTCATTCTGCAAAAATACGACTCGAGCCCAAGCTGATACCCCAGCCAGCAAAACCCCACGACACCAGTGCAAGGAGTACAAGTGGCTCCTGTGCCTTGAGACACTGCTGAGCGCCCTCTTCGAGCGTGTTCAACGAGCGCAACAGAAGGCGAGTGGTGAAAGCACTGGAACGGCAGTAGCAGTGAAGCGTACGCCAGCCTTGATTGAGATCGTGGAGTGAAAGGTGCTCGACTAAGGTGTCGGTCGCTACACTGCAGCCGAATCCAAGCAGGCGACGGGCAAGCAGTCAGCAAAGGCAAGGACGACGGAGCCGAAAACAAGGAGACGGCGTATAACAAGAAGGCTGCGCACGTGTCGCCGACGCCCTGCCAGAAGAAGCGGGAGGCTAAGAGAAAAGAAGACTGCGACTAATCTGCCGTTGTTTGACCTCAAAGCCGATGACCAGCGAGGCGGCGGACACGTCGTTAGCGATAAGGCGACCAAAACACGAAACATCCTGCTTTAGTCGTTATCTACAAAGACACCGCTAGCATCATTGAACCTGTTCCGCTTGCCTAAAGCACCACTACGCATGCCGGAGTAGCAATGACGCCATCGCTACGACCCGGATAGTATTCGTGGCGGCGCTCGCATCAAGACAGTGCTGGCGGTGAGCCCGGTAACGCGACACCAACGTCCTTGGATCTATCTTCAATGCGTGTATAAGCTAATAGCGTAACGAAGTCGATGCACGTGTACATGACAGCAAAGGCAGACAATGGTTTGTCTACGCGCGCGTGTAGCAGGCAATACAGGTGTCATCAATTGAAACGGTGCATGCTTCTTCTTGTACTATTGGCTAGATTTAGTTGAGCCATGATTGCAGGACGTGTGCAACAATGCAAAGATGGGCTTACCAATAACCGGGACATATTTTATGTTGTTTAAACCATCATAAGCGACGCGACAGGCCTTTTTTGCCTACGTAAGACACCAATATGTTGTATATGTCAGTCCTATGCTCACACGTCTGCTCTCGTACCCACCCCCAACCCGCACCTCAAAATCCGTACTTAGACTAAGGTACATACAAAAATTAAGATGTTAGATTATGGGACAGGAAAAAATATACACCTCGTATCTAGTCCGGGAACTAAGGGGTTAAGCGCATCCTGCTGGTTAGGGGGCAAGTGAGCGAACTGCTCCATCCTTCACAGAGGGACAGTCTATCCAGACTCAAGTGTCGGATTGACTACTAGTGCTACCAAGTGCAGCGGGGCTGCCGTAGCTTTAGCGTCAGAGGAAGACTTAATAGACTCACAGAGTTGCGGCTAAAGATAGCCCGTTCTAATACCAGAACGCACGAGTCCGTACTCCCTACGGACTCCAAGAGTCAACCCTTAACTCTTAGCTGTGAATCTTCAAACTGCATGTATTTCTCTATATCGCGGCAGAGCCGCCTTCGGTGTAAATGTTCTGGTTCACTATCTAGCATAGTGAACCCTAGTCATATGCATAATCTGTGGCTCTGAAGCCATGTACTGATTCTCCTACTGAAATAGGTTAGACAGTGTGCACCACACAAGCTGTGTGTGCCACACTTCGTAACCCTTCGGGTAACATTCGTGTAACCCCGTTACAGGAGCAGACACTTACAGTCTGGTGAGTGGTGTACTCGTCAACTGATAGACGGACATTTGGGTCACCTGTTGTAGCCATGGAGTCGGCTGCGGTGAAACCAAGTTGACTGAACCTCGGCATCCACTACACCTTGTAGCTACATGCACACTACCTTGGAAATGCACTTGAGAATGCGAGGCGTGTCTTGTTGTGGTACATGTATGCAAGTCCGATTAGGAACGCTTGAACACGCAGTGACTTATACTGCTTCGATCCCAATCATGATCTTGTGTGTGCTGGTTCGACAACTCGTCTAACGGATTCTGTGCGAATCACGATTTGCACGTGTAGCCACACAATTAAATAGGGAAGCGAATCAAGACTTTGGAAACTGGCAGACACGATGTCTACTCCGCGAAGGCTGGGATAGGAGGATTTTGGATATAAACCCTTTTTTTAATATTTGTTACTTATTAATTCAGTCATCTCCTGCGCCTGCTTCGCAGCCGCAGCATCTGTCCGGGCATTTGCCTTAAAACTGTAGATGCAGTATATCAAATAGACAATGCTAAATTTAAAAAGGCGAACCCTGGCTGAGGTCTATTTGCAGCTAGTAGAATCGACATGCTATTGTACAACACAGTCCACCTCAATCGTCCCTTAACTTCGCTAAATATATTTATTGATTCATACCAGTGTCATCGGTAGCACACTGGTTCAGGCTGCCCATGCATATAAACCTTTTGGAGGCCCTATGCGGCACCGTTTCCATATCGGTGTTATGGGTATTGTACCGGTTCAGGCTGCCCACTCATATAAACGGGCCCAGTGCGCCACCGGAGTCGTACCGGTTTCATGCAGATGGTTAGATGTCAAGAGAGGTCATATTTTGACTTGACGTACCACGGATACTAGGGCTTCGCGGGGGCTGAGATCGCAAATATGAAACAAAACAGATAAATGCACAGCGCACACGACTTAGGCGCGCCGCACTTGCGGCGCACCAGTCGCCAGCGCTGTGCTTGCATTCAAACACACTCACGATAATATTAATTTGTTTTCTTGCCTTCGCGCTGTTAATAGCCAAATACAAGCAAGTTATAAGTTGAAGCAGTGCCCTCCCAAGCAAACGTCTATTCTTACCTTGGAGCTGTAAATTCACCTTTGTGTTGCTGCGTGAGAACTGGAAATGATTCGAATCAAATGAAAGTTAATGATACGATTGATGCTTCTTCATTGACAGAGACTGACTAGGTAATTATTCAGACTACCTATTAAGTTTACTTTCATAATATGTCATATATGATAGATACTTAACGCATGCGTTACACGCACGGCTTCATGCGACACCTAATTATTATTAATCCCCTGCCGGCTGCGCCAACAGCATACCTTACGGTACACTTGCTATCTCAGTATGAATCCCCTGCTGGCGCAGCCTGTGTTTCATCCAACACTATCGCGGCACGCCTTGCCCCCGCGCGCGCATTTGCAGCGTCAAGGCGACGGCGACGCTGCTCCGGCGTTTCATCCAGCACCATCGCGGTAGAAGCAGCATTAGGCTACAGAATGACGGATCCGGATTGAGAAGATTGACGCCCAAAGACGACCCTTACACTTCCATTCAGTATACAGATTCCTTATGCGGGTAAAGATATATAAACAAGATTCTCAGTTAACCCTTTCGCGAGTATCCAAGATAAACTATAGTATACAACTCATTGATATTTCCTTCTAAAAGGGCACTCTAGGCGTCCTTTTACAAAGTTACGGAGCATTTTCTGTATGTCCCATGGGACATGCAAGATACGGTGATTTGCAAGTTACATAGTTTGGATGCATATTACTTATAATTTGTATAGACAATGATTACATGATGATTACGCTGCGTACCGATTATGATTTGTTCTAAGAGATGGTAGATTACTAGCTTGAACTTGTGTAAAAAGGCACAGGAAGCGCCCTTTAAGAGGGGGTACACTCTACCGTGTTTTGGTAAATCCTTTAAAGGGCGCTTTCTGTAGCCTTTTACCGCGAAAGGGTTAAGTGTATTCAATACAAATATCATAATCAAGCGACACTTTTTCCGAGCACGACACGCACGGCTTCATGCGACACCGAATTAATCCCCTGCCGGCTGCGCCAGCAGCATACCTACGGTACACTTGCTATCTCAGTATAATCCTATTTGGTCTGCGATAGCAGCACTAACGTTGCTTCCTATCCCAGTATAAAATTACGGATAAATTACCATCGAGTACATGCATTCCTATGCTCAAGCCCGGGAGATCAAGACTCCATTGCCACACTGAAGAAAGTGCATAAAATTGTTGTGGTGACCTTGAGCTGACCAGCCTATTGAGATAGCACAGCTCTGTGGAGACTCTCTTTGACGAAAGCATACGTTCACAACGAGGTAATGCGAAAATCACACTCGATCTGTGCGTATCACACAGTGTGTGACACAATCACACAAAGCATGAATAGGTGTTGTGTCAACCACACTAACATTTAATTGGTTGGTGTCCATTCAGTTTTAGACTTACCTCGCACAGGGTGCCTCCGTCTCGCTGTGCTGCCACTGTCGCCTGTGTGCAAGCCCACGCCCAACCTTGCCGCTGCCGCCCGCGCCCGACCTGCCGCAGTCGCCGCGCCCAAGCTGCCGCTGCTGCCCGCGACCAGGCTGCCGCTGCTGCCCGCGCCCAGGCTGCCGCTGCTGCCCGCGCCCAAGCTACCGCTGCTGTCCGCGACCAAGCTACCGCTGCTGTCCGCGACCAAGCTACTGCTGCTGCCCGCGACCAAGCTACTGCTGCTGCCCGCGACCAAGCTACTGGTGCTGCCCGCGCCCAAGCTGCCGCTGCTGCCGCTGCTGCCCGCGCCCAAGCTGCCGCTGTCGCCTGCGCCGGAGCTGCTATTGTCGCCTGTGTGCAAACTGGACAGTAAAGTAACTGTTGCTGCCACCGGAGTTCGCGCCCTAGCTGTTGCCAGTCCGTCACATCATCGCGTCCCTCTGACCTGCATTTAGTGTAGGTAGAGCTGTAACGTAATGGACCATTTTAATAAATTGGTACAAGTCGTTACAGAGGGCGATTTTTGTGGTCGCAAGGTTAACATGAAGAAGCTACTGGCAAAGCTGAAAAGGTCGCAAGACCTCTATAGGCAGGGCCCGTTTTCCTTGGCCGCGGTCGCGAAGCAGGACGTCGCCCTACTTGTCTTCTACGGTGCAAGTAACGACGTCGTGAACTACCAAAATGAGGCATTGCCCACTACGACTGAGCACATAAGGCAGGAGCTAAGACTCTCTAGTAATGAGCGTGTCATCGACTACATTCGTGACACTGCTCAGGCTAATATAGATGAGTTTGGCTCAGGCCCTGTTGATCAGTGTACGCTTCGGTTGCCTGGCTATTCGACTCGCATATCCTTTGCGCCCACCGAAGCCTATGTCTACCCTCTCGAAATTTGGGGTCAGGTGGGCAGTCGCGAAAGCGCCATGCACATGGATCACGGGCGCACGGTGGCGTTCATTCCTCCATGTCTGGAGCAGACATTTAAAATCTGGGTGTTTTTTCGGGACCCCAAGTACGCGCGGAATCTACGCGCGAAGCAAACGGCAGATTCCTTTAACAGGATGCTGGAGGACCCACACACTTGTGTGATCGGCCAACTTCCTGGAGACGTGGTTTACGCTACTAATCTAGTGTACCATGCGGTCTTATTGGGCTACAAGAAGGATACGAAAGATGACGATAAGTGGGGAATTATCGGCGGAAACATCGTATTGAAAGCTGAAGACCACGGGGCTGCATTACGGTACGTATCGGGATCGACAATTGGGGTTTCCAAGGGCTCGAAAGCGGCGTGGTTAAGAGTTCTATCGGCTTTTACGCATATGGAAGGACGCGAATGGAGTGAGGAGAATTTCGAGGAAGAGAAGCAGCGATTTCTTCAACGGAGAAGCGTGGACCCTCTCTTTGTTGTTCGCAGCGCTAGTGCACACGCTCGGTACTCAAAAAAAAGGAAGCTAGCGGCTATCTTAGCCGCTGCCAGGGCTGCTAAAAAGTAGTACAGATACTAGACGTGCGTTTAATACAATAGCTTTGTATCGTGGTATTATGTTGTTTGTACAAGAGTATGTATGTTGAAGTACACTGCAAGTTGAAATTATGGTAAGATGCAATAGTAGATTTGTACGGACAAGATATAGTTTGCTAGAAATGTACCCTGGAAGTTGATTTACGCTAAAGATCAAAACTATGCTGATACCAGTTGGCGTTACCATGAACATGACGTAACGTACATTATAATTGGAATCTAAACGCCCTAGATTTCTAGCAATTTATACGAAGTTGGCTTTTATAAGGATATACTTGCACCCTAGGTGCATCATTAACCTCAAGTAGCATTCTACTTTTACATGGCCATATAGGTATTTAGACATCAATTACGGTTGGTAACACTCACAATTGAAAAACCAAGAGCAGATGCATTCTTGTAGCCAAATCAAAACTCAGTGTCAGAAATGAAATTTTAATTTGTACCCCTGGTTTGTAACGAGATGGTTCAGCAATCGGTGGCACTTTATTGTTGTGCTCTCTCTTGTATCTGCGTATTCTATAGAGTGTATCGAGTATTTAAATGCATTACCGCCTTTCAGTCTGAATTCTGTCAATATCTAATCTTTCGTTAAAATAAACAGCCAGTGATTAACTATTCATATCGAGAAAGAAGATTTACATATTTACAGTCTTGTATTCTGCGCACTGACTTATAACATATCTTCGGGACGGAACAACACGCTAAGCCCATCGTATAGATCTTAATATACAATCACCGTTTAAGCTGGGGTACAAATTAAAGTCAAGATTTCTTGCAACAAGTTTTCATTTGATCAAAGGTAACAAAATCAATGTATCTAGCTTATCCATCCTATCACAAGCGTGAGACGAAGTGTCCTCAAGATTATTCAGGATTCAGATGGAATCAACACTATTGTGGACACGTAGGGGTGCAAACTGAAAAGGTAAAGTTCCAAACTTGCAAATCTTCAACTTAAGGTCATGACGTTGAAGTAATGTTGGGGTACAATTAGAGCAATGCGGAACCCCTTCAATCTCAACAAGTTAAGGTTGCGGTACTATACAATCTATTGTACCTCTAGACCAGTTTGCGTTTCACGGATCAGAAATAGAGGAGACATCAACATGCAAGTAGGGGTGCAAAAACAAAAGATAACTATTAATTCATGAAATTGGGACCTTTTCTAGGAAGCTACTCCAGCGACAACGCGGGTCCTACAGTGGCGGGTCTCCCACCAACACGCTTCCTTCTGTTGAAAAACACTCGCTTCGGCTCCGGCACCCCAGGGACAGGAAGTTTGGCTAGCCGCAAACAGGTGACTGAGTGCACACAAACTCCATATTTATTCCACGATCGGCAAGGGCAAATCTGTGTTTCCAGGTCGAACTTCCAGCCATCAACCGGCTGATCTTCGATCTCCATCAGATTCTTGTTTTTCGTTTTCAGCGCCGGGCACAACTTCTTCCAGGTAGCGCTTTCGTCGACAGTATGTGTAGGGTCTTCTCGCTGACACAAATGCATGGTATTGTCCGAAGTGTTGCCTTCCATGAGAAACATGATGCTGGTGCGTTGAGGCTGCACAGTCCACAGACAGTTGTGTTTCTCCAGAAATTTGACGCGGTCCAGCATCCTTCGATTAGGGGTAGCTTGTAAGCCAAAAGGGCTTTCATCACGCGACCAGTGACGACACATCAACTTGAGCCGATCCATAAGTCCGACAAGCTTAATCAAGCTATAGAAGGTATAGTCCTGCTTTATCGACCTGTTAAAAGTCTCAACTGGGTTGTTGGTCGTAGCGTAACCAGGTGGAGTCCAATACACGCCCAAATTTGCAAAAACCGAATCCAGCCACTGCTTCTTGAAATACTTCGCAAACTGAGCGAGTACAGGGTCATCGCCCCAAACACTCAAAGCCTTCTTTGAAAAACTTTCAAATTCGTCTTCAGACCGCGCGAAATGCATCAAATACAGGTACCGGTACACCTGGGAAATCGACTTGCCGAAAAGTTTCGAGACATGCTCTCCCACGTTTTTTACGACATGAAAGAAGCACATGAGGAATACCAAGTTTTCAGGAGTGCGGGTCTTCAGAGCAACGACAGACTGAACAGCATTGTACTGTGCTTTGTCAGCATCGGCCATGCAGTACCGGATCTCGGGCAGTTCTCCAGTCAAAATGCAGTACATATCAAAGAGCTCTACCAAAACTCTATGGATAATGGGTCCAGTAACTTGTGAGGTGATAAAAATCGCAACAGGGTGAAAACTGCGAGCCCGATCCGAAACCCCCAGTACAATAGTTGGATATCCAGACTGGTTCAGCTTGTACGTAGCATCGATGTGAAAAATGTGCTCGTTCGCATAGCTCAATGTCTTCATCATAAACGGTGTTGACACACCAACAACAAGCGGGTGTTCGTCCGTACCGTCTCCAAAACTCGGCTTTCCACCTTCAACTTTGTAGCCAAATATAAACGGGTCGATACTGCCAATTTCGTCGTGATACTTCAGTCCAGCAGCCAGAATCTCCATGTCTTCCACAAAATCACTCTCTTTTAGGCGAGTCCGCTTGTAGTGCCCGATAAAATGCTGAACTTGGCTCAGCTTCGGCGCTGCACCATTTTCAGGCTCAAATTTGTCAAGAATGTCATGTCGAATCCGCTTGGGCTTCGCCCGATTTCCCAGAAGTTGAGTCGCGAAGCGCTTCATACTGCGCGTCAGCTTGGGCTTTTTTGGCGACTCGGAGGTGGTATGATGCTTCCCGCTGATAAAGACGTCGCTCTTAGTCGTCACCCGACACGTCAATACTTTGGCTCGCCATGAACATTTCTGCTCGGAAAACTTCTGACAGGCAGTCGACTTGCAGTGTATAATCCGGTATTCATACTTGTGCGACTCTAGATTTAATTCACACAGCTGGCACCTGACAACGTTGCATGTATTCGTGAAGTGTGACTTGCAGCTATCTAACCACTCGTCCAGCCCTTCTTCGCTCAAACCCGATGCCACTTGAGTCCAGTCATAGGAACGCTGCTGCGCTTGCTTCTCCATCTCCGCTCTTGAGTTCTGAAGTAAAATATGAATGGCTCGCACCACCACACGCATTTACCTTCTAAATCTGTTATGGTTTTATTTTAACTGAAATGAGAGGAGTACGACTGTCTCGTCGTTACATGTGTGTGCTAAGCCTGCTGTTTTTGCGTTCGTCACTGTGATTGCTTTACGATTTGTGTGATTGTCTCCATTTCTTGTTTGATTTTGAGGTGTCCTCGTTCACAACCGACAAACCCACGCGCACGAATAACTTCAAACTTTACATTGTTGCGTGCAAGCACGGTGTCATTCATCAATTCGGGACGCTACAGACTTGAAAACTTGTAAAACTACACAAGTCGTCAAGAAGTACACTTACTGACTGCCCACTTCAGGGACCTCGGCCTGCGAGCCAGCCGGCGGCGCAGTGGTCGAAGCCGGAGCCTCCGAGCCAGCAGAGCTAGAGGAAGTCGAGCTTGACGCCTGGGCCTCTGAGCCAGCAGAGCCAGAAGAAGTCGAGCCCGAGTCCGAGCAGGCCACCGACTTCTCGAGAAGCATGCTGACGTCAGCGTAGCTCAGACCGATGCTGGTCACCGTGTCCGCAGCAGGCTTCGATTTGGGCAGCCAGATGAAGTCCGGGTGGTTGTCGTCCGAGTCGTAGACCCACTCGCCACCGATGATGTTCCCCTGCTTGTCCATCTCAAGGAGGTACGTGTAGTAAGCGCCAGTCGTGAACTGGTTCACCTGGCCCGAAGCCACCAGGCCACCGTCCGTGTACGTCTCGTAGATCCACGACAGGCGGGACTTGACGTACACGATGCTCTTGGCGGCGGCATTCCACGGGTACTTCTGGAGACCGTAGAAGGTCTGTGCGGCCTTCTTCGTCGACATCTCGGTCTGCTCGTACACCTTGAAACCACGCACGGGCTGGTTCCAGACCTCAGCGCCGGCCGTCACGTCAGCGACGAAGGTGGCGTTGAGCTTGCCGAGCAGGTTGGTGGCGGCGATGTGGAAGAAGGCGGGGTTCAGGTCACGGAAGGCGGCGTTCGAGTGGCGGCCGTACTCATCGGGGTGTCGGAGCCACCGTTGAAGCGGGTGCCGGTAAAAGCGTCGGCACGCTGGCTCCGTCGTAGATGTCGGAGATGAGAGCCTTCAGGTCCATGGGCTGGAACGTCACGCCGTTGTGCGTCACCGGGCAGTTGGGCTCAGCTTCCATGATGGAGGCCGGCGTCCAGGCGTGGCAGATGCCGTACCAGGTCGGGATGCAGTAGCCCGAGGACTTCCCAGCGCGAATGGCGCACTCGCTGCCGTCCGTGAGGTTCTTGCAGTCGTCGTTCGACGAGCACTGCTGGCGCTTGCTCATCGAGTCGATACCGTTGTCCTTGGACACCTTGTCCATGAAGTCGGACACGTCGAGACCGAAAGCCGTCGCGTACTTCTCAGCCGGGCTCGCCTGGCCCTCATCCCAGACAACGTTGATGCTGTCCTGGTAGGTGGGCCAGTACGGGCCAGGCCACGGCGACGGGGAGTGAATAGCCACAGTGGGGAGGTTCTTAAGCTTCATCTCCATGGGCTTGCCAAAGTAGGCCTCGAGCTTGGCCAGGTCCCTGTTGGTGTTGGCCTCAAGGTGGCGCTTGGCCTGCATCTTCTCCTCAAGCTCGCGTCCTGACACGGCGCTGTCGCGCAGCTTGCGGGCGGCGGGCTTGCTCTCTTCCCAGCCGGTGGCGCAGTCCTTGGGGTCCTGCTTGACACCCGACTTCACCTCCTGCGGGGAACCGGTTGCCGGCATGTTGGAGTCGATGTAGCCATCCTGGTTGGCGTCGACGGCCGGCAGGTTCTCAGACATGACAACCGTGCCCACCTTCGTGTACACAGGCTCCGAGGGGGCGTGGTCAGGTTGGCCAGCAGGTCCGGGTACTCGAAGGCTCGGGCAAGATGGTGGTGATGTCCGGCAGCGTCGGGTCCACCTGCACCGTGATAGCACAGTCCTTGTCGGGCACTTCAGCACCGCGAGCAGGGAACTTGCCACTGATCGTGTCAGTGGTGTTCGCCGACGTGTAAGGGTCGAAGAAGATCGAGGTGGCAGCCGTGTGCTGCATCTGCAGCGCCACGACAGCCACGGCCGCGGAAACGAGGTAGGTGCTGGGAGAGTAAACCATGGTTGCGAAGTGGAGGTTGTCCGACGAGGCTAAAGCTCAGCACTGGACTAAAGTAATCTTCTCGCAAGCGAGCCGATTGAGGAATGAGGTTGCTACGAATTTGCTGCCATGGGCCATGTGCTGCGAGCTCAGATGTTGCTGTGGCAGCTCTCTCCCCTGTCTACGATCAACAGACAGCCCTACGGTTCTTCGTGCGAACGGCAATTCGCCCCATCCATGGTTGACATCCGCGAAGTAATCATGTCCATTTGTAACCAGAGAAGAGCAAGAAGGAGGACGGTCTGTTTGAGGAACTCCAGCCAGCCTCGAGTGGAAGAGAGCCGTTTGGAAAGTCTTGCACAGCAAGAAAGGTTCAGGATTGGGCCGGCCTTGGCCGCACTGCGAGCAGATCCAACACCCGACCATCCGCTGAGGCGAAACCTGCGGCGACCCTGGCTCGAACAAGACGGCCAAAGAGGCCGTAGCCGTAGGGCTGCACACGGAACCTCTTCGGCGGTCGACAGCATTTGCCTGTGAGAACTTGCTTATTACCCTTAAAGGTACAGTGCAACACCGTTCGTGTTCAAGTAGGTGTCACCACTTTGATGTGAGTTCAACGATTCCAGCCTCCAGGGGTCAGGGCAACTATCACCGCGGTTGCGATGCAGCTCTTGGGGATCGTTAACTTCGTCGAGTAACAATTCAACGCTGTTGTAGCTGCACGCTACCTCTTTAATCGCGCGCCTCCACCGTACTTTGTGTACCTACATGCGTAAGACGAGCGGAAGACCTCGAAAAGTTACTCTACCGGTAGTCGGCAGCACGGCTCTTGTTGTGCCGGGGCGCACGATTCACGATCTTAGTGCACAATCTACATCATTCATTGACGGATTTTTGCGCTGACTTTTTTCGGACGCCAAGTTGTATTCTTACGATAGTTCTACAAGGCCCCTTTATTTTAATTCAAGCTTTTTAAAGCTTTCTAATCCTCCTGAAAAGGAGAATACCAGGAAGGACGAGCCCAACAGTGTGCAATAGCTATTGTCAAAGCACAATACATGCCGTAGTTCAGGGTATCTGTCGCACCGTACACTCGAAACGCTTCTTGACTGGTCTGTCAAACTTTCAAATCTGGCGAGCAAGAACCGCTTTTTTTTAGTACGTATGCAGTACGGCGGCTCTTTTTCTAGTTCGCCAGTGGGCGAAAACGCTCTATTTGGACCGCATCTCCGAGCTTTCTAGCATAAATTGATGTATTTCGTCGCTCGTACGCTTCATCCTGATCCTTCGACTCCATGTTGCAGTCACAACGAGTTGTTGCAGGTTGATTTTCTCGTTGGGGCTCCTTGATCGGTCTGCACGAACCCCAGTCAGGGAGTCCGCACATACTGTAGGATCAGTTACACATGACACCACATGTCAATTTATTAATACATGTAGTACGAATCGTACTGTACTGTACGACCCTGTCCGTACGAACGGAGCTCCGGATGCATTCCGCATTTTGGGATGTTTTGTAAGTGCAGGCGATCTTACCGTTCCACTGTGGTACTGTAACTAGGGCTTCGCGAAGGCTAACTCACCTTTGACCGCCATTGATAATCTCAATCCGCACGCTCCACGGCCTTCTTCGCAGTTGAGCTTCTACTTAGATATCACAAACAAAGAGCAAAGTACATGTATAATCGTTTGATACTGACAGCAAGGTATAGTTCAAAGCAAATTAATCAATTTCCGTTATACCTGTACTTTGATAGTGCGACCCGTACGACCTACGCGCATCTCCTGCGCCTGCTTCGCAGCCGCAGCATCTGCCCTGCTGCACCGCTATATATTAGTTAAAAGGACGGCCGACTTTCAAAGCGAAACCGAAAAACGAACCCTGCGTAGATCTGTCTACGACTCGTCCAGACTGCAAATGCTCTTCTCGCTTTGTCAAAACTGGGTCACCTCTATCATTCTCGAGATGTCGAGAACACTCGGTCAATCGACATCAATGTAAACTGACCATAACACCTATTACCAGTTCATCAGCTCGAATTAATCCTGTTTGGGCTGGGCTACCAGCACTTCGTCGCTTCCTATCCCAGTATAAACAAAGTCGCGCGTTGCACGAAAAAGCTCTGAAATTTAGAACAGATATGTATTTATGTAATGTGTGCAAAGCGAAGGGAAAATAAAAACTTTTGGCCTTAGAAACCCAACAAAGCCTAACGTTAGTTGCTTACTAAAGTGCATCTCCTGCGGCTGCTTCGCAGCCGCAGCATCTGCTAAGTTACGTAGCAAATAGTCAGTTTCCTATAGCTTTACGAGTAACTTCTGCACACGTAAAAATATGCCGCTGGCTTCACGACTTCACCATTGCTTTGTGATGTGTCAGGTTTTGATGCAGAGTATTTATTATCTTATTTAAATGACAGAAGTTACGACAGCTAGTTCATACAAGTACAGAGTTTTTGGTTTCTACCTGTTTGGGTTGGTCCGACGAGTCCGCGCCGCGACCTACCAACTTACACACGTTCTCAGGGCAGCATAGTGGGTGGTGGGTCTTGACAAATGGACAAATCTTTGTCGGCATACATGGCGCGCGCAGTCGGCACGGCACGGCGCAGCTCAAACAATTGCTAGACAGTATTCGAGCGCGCGGCGGTGGCCGCTTACCACCGTTGATACCGCCCGAGGGCCCCGCGGCCGAGCTCGTGCTCAGCGGTGCTCCGCCATGCAAGGAACGAAAGGGGGTCCAGTCTCACAAGAGCGACAAAGATGACGGGCTGTACTGCGAGTAGTCCACATGACCCTAGTCTACCAGGTAGTCGTCGGCAATATCACATATGTTCCCTTCGCCACCTTGATATCAACGACCGCTGCGATGCCCTCTTCAAGATATACTTTCACGCAACATCAAAACCGTACATAAGCGGAGGGGGCGACGACACAGGCAACATTCAGGTAATTTATGAAGTTTCTCGGGTATTAATTATGGAATGTCACACTGTAACCACATCAATCACTTTTTGTATGCTACCTCTATCTATAAATACATTGTCATCTATATAAATTACCTGATATTAATGAATGGCAAAATCGGACCTGCACCCGGATCCTCCCTTAGCTCTGAAATAAATTTCAGAGAATTATTAAAATTATTACTGTAATCTCAAATAAGTATACGTTTGGACAAAATATGAGTGGATGCATTTCAAAAAGAGTAATTCCAAGCGGTAGTCTCAATTTGTAAAGTCTTTTATTAATTAATAAAAAAAACTTTACATTGAAACTACGCCCCCGACTTAAAGCTAAAGGCACGTAGGCTAACTTTGATTATAGGGTTTGCATTTTACCCATCTACAAGTCGTTACGAAGTCAATAATACTGTAGGCGTCGCTAAAAAAAGACGGATATACCATGGTATTTTATCGTAAATTATTTTCAGATTATTCTAAACTATCCTATTTGTCCCACAAAAGCTCCGTCAACATAGGTAACGAGAAAAAAATACGTCCACAACTACATGTATAGTTGACCGCCTTGTAGTTTTGAAGTAGCTGTGCAAAAGCCGGTACGGCATGTTATACCAGAGTTGCAGTGGAAGTTGAAGACTAATATTCAACGGGCTATATTTTGTATTTTTAAAGCGTAATCGGTTCTAAACTCGTCAGCGACGAGAGAGCGTCAAAATCACAGAGGAAAATGGTCATTTCACAGAGAGTGGGGTGATTTCACAGAGCGTGGGGTCAAACTACAGACGGCGGTGCACAATCACAGAGACAGCGATAGTTACACAGAGCGCGCTCTTGTACGTGTAACCTTCGGCACAACGTAACCCACGCAATTCTGCCGCAAAATTGCTGCAAATTTACTACATGTACATGTATCGCATTTTATTGCTGCTATTCGCGGTGCCGGCTCGACGACGGCGTACAGCGGGGGCTCGTAGTGGTGGGGCACCCATGAAGAATCACTCTAAATCACTCCTGCGTTCAATTACACTGTAGGCGCACCGGGCGTCGACTAGCTCGACGGTGGGGCATGGCATAAAGGAGTGGAGAATGAGGGAGATGCAGCCATACAATCGGCACGAACAGATTAACTGTCGACGAGGTTAATGTTAAGGGCTCCGTGTACACACCTGCATACATGTAGAATAGTATAGAACGAAGTGGAATATGATGGTCAGCGGACAGCAGCAGCATCTGTACTACATGTGTGGCGGTGGCACGTATGCCTCTTAGCCAGGAACGCTCGAGTCTCAGGCGCCGGGTACCTAGGCCTCGCCCTCCGGGCAGCTCGACAATGGAGCAGGTGAAGCAGACTCACGTGGCCGACCGACTGGCGTCGCGAACCCCATCACGATGAAGACTATCCAGTGGGGGCCATGTTCAGTCGGCGAGATTTTCCTGTATGTACTACGAAGAAGTAACGCAAGTTGTAGAAGGTGCTACCTACTAGTGTATTATTATAAAAATGCTTCCTACATATCGATGCGTCAATCGCAACCCCTGCCTTTCTGGATGTAGCATGATCATAATTTAAGTATGTAGTCTGGCATGAAGTAACTGCTAGGGTCACTGGCTTGGTGCAACAAGGTCGCGTGCGATCATGCAGCAAGCGAGCGGCACAGAGACCATCTATCAAATCGGTCTCCGAAAAATCGGCCAGTCGCCACCACATACCCGGCGAAGCGCACACAGTGCCCGGGTACTCGGAACTCCGACAGGAACGGCTTGAAGGCGATGGATCGTTGCTCGGCAGCCTGCTGGCATACCGGGCTGGTATATGGTAATTTCTCGCAAGTGCCTGGATTTCTGTCCAGCAGAATTGCACTTGGTAAGGACGCTGCCGGCAGAATTGCAACTGGTGAGGTCCATGATGAGTTTATACCAGCAGAATTGCATTTGGCAAGGCCCGCGATGCATTTCTGCCGGCAGAGTTGCATTCCCGCGATGCATTTCTGCCGGCAGAATTACATAGAGCGAGGACCACTATGTATTTCTGCCGGCAGAACTCCAACTGGCGAGTTCTATTATGCATTTCTGCCGGCAGGATTGCAACCGGCGAGTTCGACGATGCATTTCTGCCGGCAGAATTGCATTCAGCGAGGACCATGCCGTATACCTGCCGGGCCTTAGCCGGAAGTACTAGCGCTCTCTTTCTGCAGATATTATCCGAATACACCAAGGTGTTGGATCTGACACCGTCCACGAGTTTAGTTGAGTTCTGGTAGGACACATGACCTGCAATTCTGCCGGCAGAATTGCACTTAGTGTGAGATGTCATACATCCAGAATAGTGACTGCCAAAGTGTAACCCTGAAGGTTACACTGGAGTCAAGTCTGTCCATACATAAACGTTGCTCTGTGAAAATGCTGCACGCTCTGTGATTCTGCGTTTTTCGTCTGTGAAAATCACGTTTTCTCGTCAGCGACGTATATCGGCTCTCTACATCACAATGATACCGCTATGAGTTTGTTTCCGCAAGTTGGTACGACGATACCGCTGTCGTTAACATTGCCATTTAGAAAAAATCTCCAAATTCAACCTGCATCTTCGCTATGAAGACTTGCTCGATTCATCTCGGGAAAAAAGGAGGATACTACTACAGTAATCTGCGTCAATACCGGACGCCTGATATATATAAATGCTAATAGGATATAAACTGTTATTGTATTACTTCAAAATGAATTTCATGTTTGTTTTACTGACAAGTCCAGAATGATTCCAGCAATGCTGGATAGTCGTGGGGCTCACATGCGTCTGGCACCACATGAGCGCAGTGAGGAGGTCGACCTTATATGGGTTATCTACACCAGCTCCTAGTCTATCTAACGCTAGCAACATTATCTGCGACAGCACTTGCCGCTTAATACAGTGTATAATCCCTTGATCCATCGGTTGGACTCTGGCTGTAGTGTTTGGTGGTAGTTTCTCGACCCGAACGTTGCTAAGGAATAGCCCCGTTTCATCATGGGAGGATGCGTTATCTACGAGCAATAGAATTGACCGTCCTTCGACAATCATCCTTTCGTCGAGAGCCACCAGCCACTGCTGGTACATCCATGTAGTCATCCAGCCCTTATCGGTCCCGAAGTAGCAAAGCGAGCCGGGGACTTGGGTAACTTGCTTGTGTGCTTGCAAATCTGGAAATGGTTGAGCTCTCGAAGTAAAGCTTGAGAGGATCCTTTCTAAAAAGCGCGCCATAATTCAAATTCTTGCCTGGCCCCGCTAGCAGTCCACAACTGGATTTTTCAGCACATCCCCTTTTTGCATTTTATACACGAAGTCGTTGAACCAGATTTATTAATTATAATAGGCTATTATTTGTACCCCCGTCCGGTATTGACGCAGAATACTGTACGTCCTTTAGCTACCTCAGTACCAGCCCACAAAACCCACGTGCGTGTCCAAAATCTAATTTTAAAGTTGCGCATACCGTATGCGCTGGCGCATACGGGTATGCGCATTGGGGGATAAAGGTTAACCCCCCCAAACCGGAGCCTCAAAAGTTTTTTCATATGCAGTATTCAGCTTAATTAGACTTAGCTTTTGTATATGATGGGATAGGGCTAACTGTGGCTAGCAGCAGTCCAGTTACAAAGATGCGCTTAACTTGCATATAAACTGCATGTAGAGGCTTTGAGTAGCTGTCCCATGCTGCATTATGCACCTTAGCGTTGAAATGGACAGGGCAACAGATCTGACTCTCCGAACAGAACCGGCAGACCCCAGCATTCTCCTTTTCAAAATTTCAGAATTTCAAACTTCCCATACAAACTTGCCTATTCAGAGATGGCGTGTCACCTCTACATCTAACGCAATCACGTGTACACGAATCGGTCGATTTTTTGCTCAATACAAAACCCAAATGAAAGAAATAGTCAGTGAGAGGCATATGCTTGAACACACGTCTAGCAGATAAAAGAAAGGCACGAATGATGCATGCCAAGATGTGCAATAACATCACGCAATCCTGTGCATTACGAATGCAAAACAAGTAATCATATCAATGATGCATATATGCAGCTTAAGGACAGCCTAATATTCAGCTTACGGCCTATGGACTAGTTCTGCGCCGCTTGGTTGAAGCAGGAGTGCTTGGCGTGCCAGGGGACGATGGAGTGCTCGGTGGAGCCGATCTTGGCTTGCGTCTCACTCGAATGTTTCTCGCGTTGTCAACCGGAATCAGCTTTCCGTTTGACCACTCCTTGTGCCAAATATCCCAGCAAGTCATCGCCACTTCACGTACTTTGCGACGGGCTCGCATGCAGAGGAAGATTGGGCCGGTGTCATTACAGTCGCCGCAGAAGTACGTAGTCGTCGAGGCTCGCTGTGTCCCCGTACGCAGTACCGAACACACCTTACAAGCACGCTGTCGCCTCTTCGCTTGGGTATCTGCGTTGCGCCACTCATCCACTTGGCGCGCAGTGTGAGGGGTCGTCTGGCGTCCGCCAGTCGAAATGGGTTCGTACGCGGGGTCTCCGGCGGCGCTGCGTGCCAAACGTGTTGTCCTCGTACATGTCCGTGGCGTCCAGATTGCACAGCTGCAAGTGCAGCTTCTTCATGTACTTCACATGCGTGAGCGGGCGGGACGACTTGTCCCTGTGATATGCCTTGTGAACTATGTAGCCATTCACGATGGCCAAATCGATAAGGCCGAGGACGAGCGACTTGTAGTACTTCTTGAAGCGGAGGGCTCGCTGCAGTGAGTAGCGCTGCAGGCGGAGCTGGTCGTGGACATCCACGCCCCCATGAAGGCGTGGTAGTCTTTGATAACGCGGGGGCAAGGCACCTCCACCTGCGTCGCGCCGTCCTGCCGTGCAACACGATCGAGCTCATGACTGCCACCGGTGCACAGGAAATGCACAGGACGCGAGTCCCACCAGCTGATGGCAGCCATGTTTGGAACCAGCTTGGACATTGCAATCTTGAATGAGCCCCGCGCAATGTCCGCCGGGCGCGTCGTCTTCTTTTCGATCACCTCCTTGCAGTAGCCGAGTCGGTTTGTCATTATCGTGCCGACACAGTAGAACCCCATGAGCAGGAGCTGAATCGCTAAGGCCACGGATGTATAGAAGCGGTCAACCACGACCAGCCTCATGCCCTGCTTCTTCGAGTCTGGTCCAAACACTTCCAGCAGATTTCGCACGACCGCCGCTGGCCCAGCCTTCATGTCGGTCTTGTGCGCATCACTCGCGTGCTGCTTCTTGCCACAGTAGATCTCAAAGCTGTCGATATTCAGTTTAAACAAGACATATTTGTAAGGTTAAACTGCATAATGCAATGTAATGAAATGACACAACCAAAAAATCCGTACCGAATGCAGTAGGCTGTGACTGCACTGCAGAGCATGAAGAGCTTGGTGCCCCACTTGTGGGGCTTGTCCTTCAAGTAGACGCGCATCTTGTTGAACGAAGATCGACTTGGCAGCACTGCTTCATCAAACGCCAAGTGCGATGGAGCAACGTATCCACGCGCAAAGGTCCGCTGCAGAACTTCGACGACCTTGCGTATCTTCCAGGCGCGGTCGGTTTGAGCTCTGGGGTCGCTGTTGGGGTTGAAGTGTAGATTACGAGAGATCTCCATGAATCGATCTCGTGGCAGCACCGACCCGAAGCACCCACGCGAGATAGCACCCTCATCCGTGGTCTTCCAGTGGTTGGCCAGCTTCTCGCGGTTCGGCGCAATAGCTCTGGCAATTAGCAGGCCAACGAACTGACCCAGCTCATGGGGCAAGATGGGCTTCATACCTTCCATTTCGTGTTGGATGTCACGCCGTGATTTCTTCGGCAACTTGTCGTTGAGACGTCGCTTGGCTCGATAGCGGCGATAGGCTTCGTCCACTCGAAGCGGAAGCATCTCACGATGATACTCGTTCGAACAGGCAGCAATGTGCTGCCACAGCACGACGGGCATGAAGTAGAAGAATAGAGCGATGGGGGAGTCGCCCTTCGAAGCACTTCAGCCGTAGGCCCCGAGTAACCTTGGCGAAGACCGGGGTAGCTTCCGGCATCATTCACAGGCTCGTAAGGCGTCATGAGATAGTCGTAGGTGTCAGGCTGAACGACATCCTCCCAACCCGTCGCACTCATGTCCCGCAAGACATCGTTCTTCAGGTTACCTGCCAGCACTTCGTCCTCCCCACCAAACTGCGACAGAAAGTTCTCCGCGAAGAGAACCTCCGCTGCGATCTCTTGCTCGGTCTGCTCGGGGTCGTCGACAACGTCATCAGGGGCGCAAGAAGCGTCCACATCTTCGTCTGACCCGTACTCGCCAGTATCGACATCGTCCTTCTCTGCTTCATCACCAGAATCCATGGAGCCAAACTGGGGCGCGCTATCTCCATCCGCCACAACATTCAACGCGTCCGTGCTGTCTGCCAGCAACTCATTGCCGAGTGCGCCAGCTTCGGCTTCTTCTTCTTCGTCGCCGTGGTCCTCTACAGTAAAGCAGCAGTAAAACAGAATGCAACATAACATTCACCATAATATTCAGTATAGTATTCATCATAACATTCAGTATACAATGCAGCATAAGGGACAGTATTAGAGACAGCTTACCGTGTTCATGATCACTGGGTGTGTACACGGACTCGACAGGCTCGTTGTCGGGGATCTCGGTGACGTCTGACGGTGTGTCATCGAACACGGACGCATCTGAATCTTGGACATGAGGTGACGTTGCCAGCAGTATTGTTGGGCTGCGAGGTCGAGGCGGCGTACTCGCCATCGGGCTAACACTCCGAACGAGGGAGCGCCGTGCTGGTAGTTTGCCCTTCGCTGGACGAGTGCGTGCGAGCAGTGGGGTTGTTGGAGTTGTAACAACCTCGCGCTCTCGATCTTGCGTCTCAGCTCGAGGAACATCCGACTGTGTTGAGGCTTGAGTTGCAGCAGCACGAGTTGCAGCAGCTTGAGCTACAGTAGGAACTCGACTTGCAGGGTTCGTGGCCGATTGGGCTCGCGCATCGGCCATTTCGATGACAGAGAGGTAGTTCAAGCGCACGAATGCATCTGCAGCGGCAAGTTGCGCGTCACCAGGAGCGTCGCGGGGAGGAGTGGGTGGCGGTGCACTTGCTTCTGGGGCACGAGAGCCATTCCGAAGCACTACACACAGTACGCAACGATAACTTAGAATAACATCAATAACAGCAAAAGCCCTTTGAAACATACCATTTGCGTAGTATTCCAGTACTGCCTCCTCGCCTCGGAAGAAATGAACGCCTTCCGTCCCGCTTGAGCTCTCGCCTGGTCGAACGTAGAAGTAGCGGTCGTCGAGACTGCGCCGTGGAGGCGGCTTCCGCGTCCACCCCTTGCCCTTGAGCTCCCGCCACACCGACTTGAAGGAGAGATCACGGCCTGTGACCTCGTAGTCGCGCACTACCTTCCCGAGCGCTTGCACCATTTCCAGCACATACGACTTGAGCTTTGGCCGCGAAAATTCTTGAATGAGGGAGATTTTGAAAAAGCGGGGGGACGGTCAATCAGGGTCCACTCGTTGGGTTGTCCGCCGAAAAGTAATACGGATCAGTTGCAGTTTCCCAAACAGCCTCTCATATTCAATATTCCAAAAAATGAAAAACACTGGTCCTTGTCCACATGAAAATAAAAAGACGCGTACAGAAACTAAACAAAGGCTTATCTTGAAATTTGTATACCCTCGTGTCGGGGGAAAGGACACCCATACAAATTTTAAGTCAAAAATCGCTTAAACTGAATATATTCAGTTTAAGTGGAAAGGCTATGCTGCATTATGCAGCATCCGGGTTGGAGGGGTTAAATGTCATTCAAACATTTCAAAACAGAGCAGTAGTTGCCCTTGGAGAGTCAGGTGTTCTTAGTGCTCCTCTTGCTGCTGGTTGTGGTGGTTGTGGTGGTGGCGGTCATGGTGGTGGTGGTGGTGGTGCTGGTTTCCGTTGTCATGATTCTGGCTTCCACCCTCGCTCGTCGAAGGGGTAGCCGGCGTCAACGGGCCGCTGCTTGTGGTAGTAGCAGCTGGGGTCTCCGTGGCAGGGGCCTCCGTAGCGGAGCTGCCCGTGTTGGAGGCAATTGAACTCGTGGCCGGCACATCTGTAGCCGACCCCATACCAGAGGTCGAAGCAGCGGGCGCAGAGCCCGCGGATCCAGCCGAGCCAGAAGCCGAGTCCGAGCAGGCGACCGACTTCGCCAGCAACATGCTAACGTCAGCGTAGCTCAGTCCAACGCTCGTCACGGTATCCGCCGCGGGCTTGGCCTTGGGGAACCAAAGGAAGTCCGGGTGGTCGTCGTCCGAGTTGTAGACCCACTCGCCACCGATGATGTTTCCGGCGTCATCCATCTCCAGCAGGTACGTGTAGTAGGCACCAGTGGTGAACTGGTCAACCTGGCCCGAGGACACGAGGCCACCGTCCGTGTAGGTCTCAAAGATCCACGATAGACGCGTCTTGACGTACGTTATGCTCTTGGCGGCGGCATTCCAAGGGTACGCCTCAAGGCCGTAGAAGGTCTGGGCCGCCTCCTCCGGAGACATCTCTGTCTGCTCGTACACCTTGAAACCGCGCACGGGCTGGTTCCAGACCTCGGCGCCGGCCGTCACGTCGGCAACGAACGTGGCGTTAAGCTTGCCGAGCATGTTAGCCGCAGCGATGTGGAAGTAGGCCGGGTTCAGGTCGCGGTAGGCGGCGCTCGAGTGGCGGCCGTACTCGTCAGGGGTGTCGGCGCCGCCGTTGAAACGTGAACCAGTAAACACGGTGGCCACGCTGGCTCCGTCGTAGATGTCGGAGATCAGAGCCTTCAGGTCCATGGGGTGGAACGTCACGCCGTTGTGCGTCACGGGGCAGTTGGGCTCAGCCTCCATAATGGCCGCAGGCGTCCAAGCGTGGCAAATGCCACACCACGAAGGGATGCAGTAGCCCGACGACTTGCCAGCACGAATACCACAGGCGCTGCCGTCGCTCAGAGAGGCGCAGTCGTTGTCCGACGAGCACTGCTTGCGCGTGCTCATGGAGTCGATACCGTTGTCCTTGGACACCTTGTCCATGAACTCCGTCGGATCCAGACCGAACGCCGTCGCGTACTTCTCAGCAGGGCTGGCCTCGCCCTGGCTCCACTGGACGTTGATGCCGTCCTGGTACGTGGGCCAGTACGGACCCGGCCAGGAGAAGGCGTGTGCACGCCCTCGGTGGGCAGGTTCTTCAGGTTCATCTCCATCTTGGTGCCGAAGTAGGCCTCGAGCTTAGCGATGTCCTTGTTGGCGTTGGCCTCGAGACGACGCTTAGTCTCGAGCTTCTCCTCGAGGTTGCGGCCAGACACAGCGGCCTCACGCAGCTTCGGGGCGATGGGAGTGCTTTCCTCCCACCCGGTGGCGCAGTCCTTGGGGTTCTTGAGGTCTGCCTCACCCTGCACTGAGCCCGACTGGGGAGCAGGAGTGACGACGCCGGTCTTCACAAGAGGTTCATTGGTGCTCGTGGACGGAGCAGTCGTAACCGTGGACGTACCCGTCTTGGTGGCAGGTGTGGTCGTGCCAGGAAGAGGGGCGTCACCGGCCTTGCTCTTAGGCGTGGCCCTGCCGAGGTAGCCCTCCAGCCCAGCAACGGTGTCGGGGACGGGCTTGGAGAGCACAACCGTGCCCACCTTTGTCGACACAGGCTCCGAAGGGCCCGTGGTCAGGTTGCCGAGCAGATCCGGGAAGGTCACGGGCACCGTCGAGATCGTCATGATGTCCGGCAGCGTCGGGTCCACCTGCACCGTGATGGAGCAGTCCTGGTCGGCCACATCAGCGCCGCGAGCCGGGAACTTGCCACTGATCGTTCCAATGGTGTCCGCCGACGTGAACGGGTCGTAGAAGAGTGACGTCGCAGCCGTCTGCTGCATCTGCAGTGCCACGACGGCCACTGCGGCAGAAACGAGGTAGGTGCTGGGCGAGTAGACCATCTTGTCGAACAGAAGCTGTAAGGTAATCTTCTCGCAAGCGAGCAGATTTGGGAATGAGAACCAGCATGGCGCGCGATGTTCAAGCTTGCTAGGGCGTTGCTCCAGTGTACGCACTGGAAGGCCTCGCGTGTGCTGCACTTTGCACACCATCGTGGACAGGTATCTACGAAGAAACCGTGTCCATTTGTAACGAGGTCTTCAAGGATCGCCACGAAAACATCAGCACCCGCAGGATTCCCGTAGAGAAGCGCCCGCTCGAACAGACAAAGGGCACCTTGTCACAAGGCTTGTGGTCTCACCGAGAACCAACACGTTGTGCGAACAGGTTCGCATCGGTAACGAAAAATTGACGTATGTACATGTATTATTACATACCGTTATAGAGCTTTTGAGACGGGACCCCCATGCACGGGAGTCTTGCCATCATCGCCAACAACAAGGTCGACCCATGTAGCGTCTATTACTAAGTAAGGTAAGGAGGTTATGCGGCAGTGTACTGTAGGATATGCACAGCCAGCCCACACATCCTGTCGCTCAAGCCTAGGCTACAGTACGTAAAGGTCCAATTGGATTGGCTTGGATAGACTTAGATCTGTTTCCCACCAAAGGCGGCTTGCAGTTGACGCGTAAATTGCGCAGTTGATAGGCTTTGCATCTTACAGTATTCATGAGCTTAAACATGTAATACATGTACATGGTCAAAGTACATGTACCATGTACCAATGAAGCTCACCTCGACACTTCAAGCTGTGTCCCAATCGTTGCGCGGGATCATAGGTACCGGTACATGTTCTATGTAGTAACTAAGCTTATCATCCATTTTTGTGTGATTTTCGGATACCTTTTGACGTGCGATGATCTCTAGGTCGAACGTAAAATGGCAAGCCTGCATATCGTCCGCTCATAGTGAAGGGCTACTGTATCCGCAATTACTGTATTCCTGGATTTTGTTGTTTGCGCCGCCCAAAAACGACTGTACAGATTGGCAATGTCGATGTGGCAATATGGAAGCAATCTTCAAGAAAAACGGACTATTTTTACAGACAAACTGATATTTTTTTATTTTTCAGTTACTCGAGGTACAACCTCAGATGAGCTTACACGACTTGTTGAGCTCTTAGCCCAATTAAGCGGTACACGCCGCCGACTTCTTCAAGAGCATGCTGACGTCGGCGTAGCTCAGCCCGACGCTCGTCACCGTGTTCGCAGCGGGCTTGGCCTTCGGCAGCCACAGGAAGTCCGGGTGGTCGTCGTCCGAGCCGTAGACCCACTCGCCGCCGATGATCTCGCCAGCATCGTCCAGCTCCAGCAGGTAGTAGTAGTACTGGCCGGTGGTGTACTTGTCGATCTGACCCGACGAAACGAGGCCACCGTCCGTGTAGGTCTCGTAGATCCACGAAAGGCGGGACTTGACGTACACGAGACTCTTGGCGGCGGCGTTCCAAGGGTACGACTCGAGGCCGTAGAAGGTCTGAGCACCCTCCTCGAGAGTCATCTCCGTCTGCTCGTACACCTTGAAACCGCGCACGGGCTGGTTCCAGACCTCAGCGCCGGCAGTCACGTCGGCGACGAACGTCGAGTTGAGCTTGCCAAGGATGTTGGCCGAAGCGATGTGGAAGTAGGCCGGGTTCAGGTCGCGGTAGGCGGCGTTCGAGTGGCGGCCGTACTCGTCAGGGGTGTCGGTGCCGCCGTTGAAGCGCGCTCCCGTGAAGACAGTCTGCACACGGGCGCCGTCGTAGACGAGGGAGACAAGGGCCTTCAGGTCCATGGGCTGGAACGTCACACCATTGTGCTTGACGGGGCACTTGGGTTCGGTCTCCAGGATGGCGGCCGGCGACCAAGCGTGGCAGATTCCGAACCACGTCGGGATGCAGTAGCCAGAGGTCTTGCCCGTGCGAATAGCGCACGAGCTGCCGTCCGTGAGAGTCGAGCAGTCGTCGTCCGACGTGCACTTCTTGCGGCCGCTCTGCGAGTCGATACCGTTCTTCTTGGACACGGCGTCCATGAACGTCTTGACGTTCTTGCCGAAGGCCGTGGCGTACTTCTCGGCAGCGCTCGGCTGGCCCTGGCTCCACTGGACGTTGATGCTGTCCTGGTACGTGGGCCAGTATGGGCCGGCCCAAGGCGAAGGCGTGTGCACGCCCACAGTCGGGAGGTCCTTCAGGGTCATCTCCATCTTGGTTCCGAAGTAAGCTTCAAGCTTGGCAATGTCCTGGTTGCCGTTGGCCTCAAGACGACGCTTGGTCTCCAGCTTGCGAGCGGTCTTCTCGTCATCCCAGCCCGTGGCGCAGTCCTTGGGGTCGCTGAGGCCAGGCTTGCCCACCTTTCCGTTAGTGTCCGGGATGTTCGCAGAGATGTACAAGTCCTGCTCCGCGTCGGTCGTTGGGGCGTCTTCCTTCAGGATGGCCGAGCCCACCTTGGAGTACACACGGGGTCGGCCGGGGCCGTGGTCAGGTTGGCCAGCAGGTCCGGGTACGTCACGGGCACGGGCGAGATGGTGGTAATGTTGGGCAGCGTCGGGTCCACCTCGACCTTGATGATGCAGTCCTGGTCGGCCACGTCGGCGCCGTACGCAGGGAACTTGTCCGTGATCTCGTTCGTGGTGTCCGACACAGTGAACGGGGTGTAGTACAGCGACGTAGCGGCCGTCTGCTGCATCTGCAGCGCCACGGCGGCCACGACGGCGGAGATGAGGTACGTGCTGGGCGAGTAGACCATGGTGGACTGGAGCGGCTAGCGGGGACGGTAGAAGCTAGAGGGCGTCAACCGGAAGTAATCTTCTCGCGGACGAGCAGATTGGAGAATGAGCTGGCCACGCGCTGGATTGCCAGCCACAATACCAGCCAGCTCCCCTTCCCGCTTGCCCACCTCCTGTTGCACGCTATGACGAGCTGAGCTCTCCATGATGCGCTTCAATGCCGTTGCCGGACGATTGCCACGGACATACGGCGTCACTCCACTGCGTGCGCACAACCTAATTGAAACCTCAGTATATGGCCACTTGCTGGACGTATCTATACACAGTTGCCGCATAACATACGATGATAATACGATGAAGTCGTGTTATGCTTTGCAACAACGGGTGCGCCCCGCCTCAGCATGCTGTATTTTGACAGTCGTCTCGATTGCCTTATCGGATATATCCAGGGGTCGGCTAATGGGGTATTTTGTGTATAAAAAGACGAAAAACCAATTTTAAGGTTTCGAGGACTGCCCATTTTCAAGCGCGAAATTGAAGGGGAAAGTATGGTACATGCGGCTGCCAAGAACTCTCACGAGCTCATAGAATAGTTTCTAAGAGCCCCCGCACACAAGAAACAAGACAATAACCATGACAATGGTAGGAATCGCGCGTACGTGGTCTAAATAGCGCTTGAAGTGGGCTAAACTGTCTGTGGCGGCCGTTTCCTCATACTATTAGTGTAATCCTGAAGTAGACTATGTATGCCGATACTACTATCACGAACAAGGAATTCCGGCCTCATAACAACTGTACTGCATAGCTGCCATTGAAAGCGATAGTGCTGCGGCGTAATTTACGCCACGTAAATGTTGGATCGGAAGCAAGACCATGGCGCATTGCGTAAATGACCTCGAACAAGCGCAGTGAAGCACCGATTTCAACGCAACTATAACGCGTCCTATATTATGCTTTGCAATTTTTTTTTTGCCAATTTCGATGCTCAGAAGTAGAATATATCGGGGCGGATATATTATAAGTTCCAGCCCAGAGATAAAGTCGAGGGACTCCAGGTGGAGGTACAGTTTAGCTTGTTAAACTTCGGTCTACCTGATCAAGCAGGTCGGAATTGCCGTTTTGAACCGGCCAAAACGACCACCCTCGCGCTATATCGGATGCTGCCCTAGTGTTGTCTCAATATATCGGATGCGGACAGTAGAGGCGTATGCAGAAGAAAGTCAGATAAACGGACAAATACCACAAAGAACTCCTTACTGTGCATTAAATTAAAATGCTGCCGCTTTCTATTGTCACTATACAGCTACCAGTACCCTGGCCTGGTCACGTCAGACCATGTTCACCGGCCGCTGCGTGCCGAGTCGGCACTGCCGACTGCCACCCCATCAATCCCGCAAGGCCAACGCCACTCTTGTCCGACGCCTTCATTCGCTCTGTACGCAATTCGGGGCGCATTCGTGCTCATAGGCCGCAAACTCCTGCACTACATGTAGCGCTCCTGGACACTAACATCTTGTCCGCCGTCTTGGCGTTGCCCAGCAGCTCCTCCTAGCGGCGCAGGCCTCATCGTGGCGCCGCAGATCGAACAGCAGCTTCATGGAGGCCGCCGCGCCTACGCGGCGCTGACCAAGAGCAGCGGCGACGACGGCAACAGCGAGCTTGACGATGCACTTGAACGCCTTGAAGGTCAAGTCCGTCTGCTCGCTCTGCAGCGCCAGCATCTGCCTCAGCGCCTCGAACGCCGCCGCGCGCTCCGGGGTTCGCTCTCCAGTCGCTGCTCGGCCGAGTAGCTGGGGTTCTCGATGCGCACGAGCAGATCCGCGGCCTCGGTGTTCTCCATGTCCTCGTCCTCGTCGCTTAGTCGAAGTCATACTTAGCAGACATACTCACCGGGTGGCAGTGCCACCGTGGCACTCAGACACTGCTTTGCCAGTGACAGGAACGCGAAGCTCATCATGTCGTCGCATTTAAAACATCCTGTCCCTGCAGTAGTCTGCAGCAAGGCATAAGCATCAATGCTTGTCGGTAGCATCTAGCAGTAAGCAGGCAGGCTCCGGGAGCTTACGATGCAGACTCCTATAGTCGCCTCGGCAACAAATCTGAAAATCGGGGCTGTGGGGCAGACAGCATGAACCGATGCTGCTTATGCTTAAAAGAGCTGCTTTAGCACTCGCATACAAACCACAATAGAAAGTCAGTACCCCTTTGCAGTTTTCCTGCGACTTCCATACATTTCTGTTGAGAGTACCCAATTGAAGGTATCCCAGACTACCCATTTTACTTGAAAGGGGTATGGTTTTCAAAATGCCCCATTAGCCGACCCCTGCTTATATCCCACACAGATGCACGCAATTTTTCAAATGTCCGCGCGTGCCTGGACGCATGACTGCATGTAAGCATCGGGCTTAACTTTAAGAGAGGGAACAGTATCGGTAAGATGAACGAAGAGCAACACGCGTCTTTTCGAACGGCAACATACACCGCCTCTTCCCAACCTATCGCGGACACAGAGCGTTCGTACACGTGTATCCGGAGCTCAATTGGCGTCGACAAGGAGGTCAGCCTACCAAAGCAAGCAGACTACAGTACTACATGTACCCCCGTCTCAACTTGACTCGGCAGAGGCAGGGGATACGCATACAGTCTCGGCAAGAGAAAATGCGAGACTGTTTGTTATTCATACATGTCTGGGACTGTATGCAGCTGAAGATCTGCATATGGCACGCATAGGACGCTCATAATTGCACACAGCGTGTCCATTGCAGAATGTTTGTCATGCAGAAATACTGCGAGTGGTTGATAGCCAGGCCACGCTGGTAGCCACCGCATACACTAAGTACGTGAATCTGTAGCCCCCAAGGTCTCATCCTCGCAAGTGGCATAAGCTCCTTCCTCACTTGCGCGCGAATGGTAGCACCAACCGCCTGTGCGGTCACCACAATCGAGCTGCCAGCACCATCAAGGGCGAACTCGACTCGCGAACCAGATCAGCAACGGCCGGGCAGCTTTCTGCAGCTCGCCTTTAACGCCAATGCATCTACGCACCCAGAGGAGAGCCACCTCGGAGGAGGCGCTGCCACTTGCAGCGGCGTCGGACCTGCAGCCGCCTGCTCCAGGGCGTCATCTATCGCGCCTTGATTCCATCACCCCAGCAAAGATAGCCATGGCAAACCATCGTAAGTGTTAAACAATCTCTGACCTAGTGGTAACGTACACTTTGAAAGTGTTGGAACGATAGGCAAAGAAGTTCAGCCAAGTGCTGGTGCTACACGCGTTCAAACATTCATTTACATATAATAACCAGTTCTACTTAAGGTTACCAGCCGCGCCCCGCTTGGCTGGGCGTTTCCCGCGCCTCGCTTTGCTCGGGTTAAAAAGATAGTATGTACTGGCGAGCGTGGTGCTCGGCTCGCTGGAATGCTCGGCGCTGGGCCCGCCTCCGCAAATACCGCGCGGCCCTGCTTCGCGGGCACCCCGCGCGGGTTTGCTGCGGCTACGCACCTCGCAACCGCTCGCCTCCGTTGGTCCTAGGTGCTCGCTCCTGTGTGCGAGCGCATTCTGTACAATATATAGCAACTCAAACGCACGTTAGTCCTTCTTGCCATCCCCGCAAAGCACGCGCGAACGCGAGCACGCTACATTTACCATTCCTCGCCCGCCCGCTTCCGCTTCTCCCCTACTCGTCCTTTTCGCGAATGAAGGAGTGGTCGCAGCCTGGCCTGAGAGAGTGATTGTCATTTTGTTCGGACTATTCACGTCCCATCCCAGATGGTATCTGCCCATCACCCTCTCATCACCTTTTCCGAGACTGTATGCGTATCCACTTCTACTCGCCGAGTGGCCTAGTGGTATGGAGCTGCCCCGGTTCATGCAGATGAAACATGTGCATCTACGTATAACCTTAGTTATGCAATACACCTGATCTGCAGTGTAGAAATGCTGTTTTTAGTGTCCTTTCTGGAGCCGTATAATAAAACCAAGTAACTCGTCGGGAAGGTTATAAAAAGACTTCCCAATCAAGCGTTGTGATTGGTCATATTGGGGTGTATGCCATAACAAGGAGTATTTCATAACTAAGGTTATTCGGTATTCTCAAACCTCCACTCGAACATCCGACTCGAGTACAGTCCTCCCCCCGAGCTTTTCCCAAAAGGAGTAGCGATTAGGCCCATCAGTCTCAAAAGGAGTCGTTGTTGCAAAAGGAGTAGTTGGGGTGCACCACATACCATCCACATTGTTGATAAGCCGCGCGCAGCAAGCACCACGAGTTTAACGCCAGACCTCGCAGGTGCACCACGCCTTCCCCAAGGACTTTAAGCTGCTGGCTCAGCTACCCCCCCTTCAGGTGACAAGTTCCTGGCCAAGCGCTTGGCTGAGCTTGCTGAGTACCGGTTGTGGCTGCTATGCGTCTCCCGCCTCCGCCGGAGGCTCCGACCCTCGTGCTGCTACGACCCGCAAGTGCACCACGTGTGTAGCTTCTGTATCCTACACGAGGCTGCCAGCAAACATGGCTCGGGGTGTGAAATTCAAGATGAATGGCACAGCGTCTGACCTGGGAGCTGGTTGTGATAGCACTACGAGAAAGATGAAGAATGCCGCTAAAACCCACCCCAATGTCATACCGGAAATAGCACCGGAAATAGCACATACTCTATCCAAGAATGGTATGTGGTGCACCCCAACTACTCCTTTTGCAACAACGACTCCTTTTGAGACAGATGGGTCAAATCGCTACTCCTTTTGGGAAAAACTCTCCTCCCCCCCCGTTATGCGCATGGGTACAGCTATCCGATTAGGAAGGGAATACGGAACAGATAAGACTAGATATATTAAATGTACTGATATTAACTAGTTAAGCAATGCGGAGATCTTGCACCTGTCTTTCTACGACGCGGCGTGCCGTATCGCGCGACAGAGGCTTCCGCAGCATGAAAGTATCTGTCGCCCAGCGTGCGAGGTCGGCATAGCCCTGCTCAGCTAGTCTAGCTGGCAGTCATGCTGGGTGCAAATTCGGAAATGAGCCATGGAGCTTAGCGGGCACACTCGTGCTGAGCTCCTCGGAAAACTAATGTTCATTTACAGCCTTTCAAAACGGAACTTACTTGGGAGGGGACCTGTGCATGGAGGCGATGGTGATCTTCCCGTTCCCGTTCCGATCTGCCAGATATTAACAAAACTCAATGCTTTGATTTGATTGGCTACTGGACCCGCGACCTTGTTAAACAGATATGACGGGGTATGTAGAAGACCAGGTGCGCATATCGGGAGGGAGGACTGTATCCTCACCCGTTCGTGCGATCCGTGTGTATGCACACTATGCAAGTGCCGTATCGTCGTAGTCCTAGGCGTCGCTTACTTCTAAGGGTCACTTGTAATTCACCCAATCAAATCGATGATTTTTTATCATATGGCATGTTACTTACGAGCTGGGCTGTATTTATTGTTAGGCTCACCAACGATAAAAGAATGCCTCGTACCGCATTTCTTGCGCAGAGCACGCGTAAATGGCAACATGAAGCGAAAGACGTACCAGCGAACCGCGGTGGGATACTCCCATAAGCAGGAAGTTATAAGGTTGACAGAAGCCGCCACGTGGACACGACCATGCACACTTCTATGGCAAAGTGGAGAGTAGTGAGCTTTCGAGTGATACCATTGTGAGCGGGTCGCCAAGGTCGGTATTCGAAACGACACGCGCGCTATCGAAAGTGCCAGAAACGTCGACACTGAGGACATCTTAAGCGCCTTAGTCAAGGAGTTGGAGGACCGCAGCCTAGCAAAGAAGTCAACTCAGACGACGCCATCGGAGTAGGCGATGATAATATCATCCATATTATGGACAGCGATAGCGAAAGCGAGTAAGACCGTAATTCGTACTTATGCATTTTTAAGCAAAATCATGATTTGCTTGCACATGGCGGTCCAGAGGATTTGCACCTTGTGCTATTGAAGTGACCCCTAGGACTACGACGATACGGTACAAGTATCCTGGGCGATCACCGAATCTCAGTGTTGCCCGTGCTGCATCTTTAGTCGTTGCTTCGTCCATCTGCAGCAAACTTTGCACTACTGTACAGGACGCGAGTTTGAAAATTTCTGCTACCACCGGAAAGCTGTAGACTCTAAGTGTGTTTTCCGGTGTCTCTAAGTGTGTGCTGGCAGGATTTCGTATAGCCGAGGCCGGGTGTAGAGACGGTAGAGGGGAGGTGAAACCAGATCCCCCAAAACTGCAATTTCGATGCCTGTGAAGCGAGAGCGTGACCTGGAGCAATGCACTTTAGACCCAGGCCTAGGCTAGGCTATTCCTCCCTCTTTCCATTGAGACCAACCCCAGATTCATCGATTTCGTGGGGGATTCAAGGCATTCATTTCCCGGGAGCACTTTGAGGTTTTCACGATTTGAGGGCCGTGACATCCATCCCCGGCCGGCTGTGCATGACCGGGAAGGCCCCTAGTGTTTTTTTCGTTGGGTGTTTTTTTCCGGTGTCTGCAGCAAAAGCCCGCGAGTTTGGTGTTATTAACACGGGTCCTGGCTACGGAGAAGGCGCAGATTGGACGTTTTGGCGGGTGTTTTGGGAGGAGGTAAAGTGCGGAAACTGGCCAATTAAGAAACAAACTATACCGCTAGATAGCTCGCTATCTATCGGGATGAATGCCAGCATGAAAAACGCGCTACCTACAACGTACTTTGCAAGCACTTCGCTCAAATGCGGCACCCGGTTGAAGGTGGCCGCAAGTCCTAAGCAAGGTCTTGCCGTCCCGAAGTGCAACAGCTGTCAGACAGTCGTCGGTTTGAGGTGCGCAGAAAGTACTTTTTCATGTGATCGTCTACAGTACTTCTCTGGTCCACGATAATATGCGCGAATCACTCTTTTTACCACAGCTGTGCCAATCCTGCTGGTAGCGAAACAAACAAGGTAGCGACGCAAAGCTGAAACCGAGCCGAAGCACATGATATTTTTTATTAGCAGTTTGTGCAAGTCTTTGGTCGTAAACCTATCGACAGAAGGAACTCATCTGGCATTGAAATTAGGTTTTTTTTCGTAAAACTTGATCCACAATAGCGATATTAGATCGAAGAATTGTCTCGGATTGTGCTTGACACAAGCTTTATGGTGAGCTCTGAATTAGAGGCAAAAACGTTGATTTGCGAGAGCTAGAGCCTCGAATAAAAACGAGGTTTTTCCTGCTTGCACGATTGAGATTCACATTCAGCAATTTCTTTTTGCCCAATCACGGCACAGTTCACATTTATGCTAAGTTTAAGATTGCGTTTTAAGGCAAAGATATGCGAAGAGTTATCTAAAAAGCAGAGTTTATTTATTTTGTGGTTGAAGTGCACGCATTCCAGCTAGGACTGTTTCTTTCAAAATGGTCAGTGCCATAGGCATTGCTGTTGTCCCGTGGCCAAGATGATACTTGAGCACCCTAGGTAAAGCGTATGCGTTCCCACCTCCATCAGCTATAACGCATTGCAGTACCTTTTGTAGTGTTACAAAACACTTGTCGATTGTAGCAGCTGGGATACTTCGAAACGCTTTATCCACAGCGGCGACTAGCGCCTTCAGGTTGGTCGTGGGGTGACGGTACTGCACGCTTTGAATGGCGTGAAAAACTCCCAAGTCAAGTACGTTCATATCGGGCGAACGAGGCGGCTGGCACGACATTTCTATCGTCCAGCCTTCCTCAAGCCCAGCCTCAAGAACTTCCGCGTAGTCCTCGGCTACGTGCGGTCCGGCATTGTCTTGCTGGACTTTGATGCACATTTTCTTTCTTCCTACAAACAAAATAACAGCAGAATTAGTCATAAGCAAAATAGATATCGTAGTGAATTCCATTACCTGGCCAAAGACGGCGGATCGCAGGAAATACATTTTCCTTAAGTATTTTAACGTAGATTGCTCTCGTCATGTTGACATTCTTGACTTCAACGGTCCCTCTTGCTCGGTTGTTGGATTTCCGCTTGGCAGCCACGTACTCCACAATTGGCCACATGCCAATTTTCCCATCAAAATAGGATTTTCGCCTAGCGTCGTACCGAGGCCTTGCGACCGCAGCGAGAAACATAACTTTACCTATGTATCGACGATTGGGGCACGAGCGGTATGGCGCTAGCTCGTCTTTCGTGATGTAATATTTTGTGGAGGCCTTGTACAAATTAAACCACTTCTCATCAATGTGTACAATATCGTACATGTGATGCATTCTGGAATCTCGCCCTCCTATATAACAATATAGATTCAAAAGTTGTTGTGTAATTTTTCAGTATTATTATCATAATTTAGAGAGAAAGCAAAAACAATTACGAACCGAATGGATGCTCTACGTGAGCCAGGGCGAAGGCTAACCGCTTGACCTTGTGTTCTTCCGTCAGGGTAGGCTTCACGCGACTCGTAACACGGCGAAACACGCCAGCTTTCAGGTGGCGCATCAGTGTTGTCTTGGGTATGCCCGTAGCTTCTGCTAGGCAACGCAGTGTTTGCCGGTTGGTTATAGGGACGTCCTGGATGCGCCCAGCCACCTCCTCAGCTGAGAGCTTAGTCTGACCGCGGGCTCGCAGCTTGCGTGGAGCCACTAGCCTGGCGGTGTCGGTGCGCTGACGCCAGATCTCCGAGACCTTCCGTCTCGAGATCTTGAAGAGCTTCGCCGCAGCTTTAATGGCCCCCCTGTGCGCTCTCCCCTCTCTCGACTTGGTCGCGATGAACAGAGCGACGCCTACACGAACGCTCGCGGGTACGTCCTTGGCTCCTGGTGTGCGCATTGCTCGGGACTTGGTGGGATCGTTGGCTGGAAATTAGCAATGTGACAGAAGGATTTGTCCATTGATAGGTGGTGACGGAAATTCACATTTTAAGCCAATAAAAAACTTTTGTGTACAAAACATAAAACCTTATGCGCATATTATCGTGGACCAGAGAAGTAGCATACATCATGCCTGGACGCTACTTTCAGACAAAGCGGTTCTCCATCCATGGGCGTATTGGTGATAGCGTTTGCCAATTCACCAAGCGGTAGCATCCACGCCAAAACGCCCTGAGTTAATATGTAATACTAAGCAAAATGATAGATATATTGTTTGATATGCAGCCGTTGTCCCGAAATGCATACACTGTTGTTTCCGTCCCTTCGTGAAGGACAAAATGCCGACGGCTAGGCGAACAATTAGCGGTGGTGTGCAGGTGAAAAATGCTTGAAACTCTATGAGTAGAACAGCTACGGAGGCATATCGAAAATAGACGATTTAGAAATGCTTGTCCTCTAGCGCTTCGCAGCCTACCCGAGTACCACCAACGACAATAACGACACTTGCACCAGCTCCACGTCCGACAACCACACTGCCACTTTCTCGCTTGCCTTGGTGCATTGGCTCCGGATCGGAAAACGGTGGGATGTACAGTATCACCGTGGCGGGAACGGTTAGGGTTACCGGTGTCAAGTACCTTGTCTCGGAGTTGCGGCCATTTGAGCTCGCGGACGCCTCTGAAAGCCGAGATAGCTCTGCATTTCGGCGAATATCTCAGGTGTTGTCGTACATATTGCTGCAAGACGTTGTCATGTCAGTGCCAACATAGCATAGTACCTATGTTCCAAATTTCAGGTTGTTCCGCGGTTTTCCGCACTTATCCTATATGGAAACCACCCGGCCGGCATTCCTTCTACGTAGCCAGGGTTGGTGTTAATATTACCGTATTTGAGATCTCATACTTCATACACCATATTATTGAAGTTGTATTGTTGTATTTTGTCTTTGCACCATTTCACCCTTTTTGTGTGTAATTTTGGATCTTTCTTGCCCAAAATGGCCAAAATATACTGTTGCAAATGCACTATCTCCCCGCTCTGAATTATGAGATCTCTGTAGTATGAGATCTAAAATACGGTAATACCCGGAGATGATAGATGTGCCTGATTGGATATACTCGGAGTCTTCTCATTCCCAGAAGCCCCTGCGAATCGAACGACCTTTATTTCATGCATCAAGAATTATTCTGTACTAAATAATTTGTATTTGTGTTTGTTGCGGTTTAGATGGCTATCTACTCCCAGGATCGCGCTCAACTGCAATCCCGCCTATAGACCCGTGCTGACACGCACCTACGGTAGAAGCCCCAACTTCTGCTCGGGTGGATTATACCATGAACTAGCAAAGGTTGGTTCGTCGGGAAGAATTGACCCCTTTCCATTCGAGCAGGTCGCTGAGAAGCTGGCCAAGTTGAGCATGCCAAGAAGTTCGTCTGGGTTCAGAGAGGGCCACTAAGCCGAAGTGCCTGGACGTGTGAGTCTCTGATCACTAGTAATTTCACCACCGTTGGTTGTACTAGATAAGACTCTGTTTTGTTTACTGTTTTGGTAAGCAAAGTTCACAATGATCTAGTCAAGTAATCTGAACCGGAGGGAGTATTAGTACGCATATATGTACCAAGTACACGTCTTGGGCTGTACAGGAAAAAAAATATCGACTGTACTTAGTATTGCTTGGATACTTTAGATTTCCCAAATACGTGATCTTTGCTCTGTTCCGTGTAGCATTTATTAGCGCTATCGCGCATGAATTAGTAGCAAGCAGTTTAATTTCAAGTGCGAGAATGAAGAGAGACAAACTAGGGCTTCGTGAAGGGTGGGGTAGGTACATGACAATATTAAACTTATGAAAATCATCGTATATGGTTCGCTTACTCATCTTATGTAGCTATTAGCCTCTAGCGAAATAATGCATGAAAATCTCATCTCGAAACAGACCGCCCACCAATACTCACGAAAACGATATCATCGTTCCCAATAAGCCAAACCTAAAAATGAATTAACTCAACTTGGCATCGCGCATGCGCTAATTGTGCAGTACACGGCCGCTGAAATAGTAAAAACGCGGTCGGAATGTCTACGCCTTATTAGCTATATGATTATCATAATAGTGATTTCTATCCCAGTTCTCTATCCCAGTTCTCTATTAGAGAGCTTTAGTTGGCGGAAATCTTTTAACCAGAGATTTTTAGTGGTCCGCTCCGGACCCATATGACAGCCAATCACCTCGCAGTCGCCTTAATAAATTAACCAATAGCGAAACATTTTGGCTTCCACGTGGAACTAAATTTGCCCGCGGAGTACTCACGGTACTGCATTAGACCTGAATTTCCGATTTCGCGAGATGATCGGCGCTCCAAGTGCATACTTTACAGCAACATCTTGACGTGCGAATGGGGCCTCTATGACGAGGCTTTTATCGACAATAGGCTCGAATGCTGTCAAGCCGTTGTACCGGCACTTTACCAGTTTATCTACCACTACAAGCTTAGTATGTATTATACTATGCAAGAATATCCGCATTTGTAAGTTGACGCGTCTATATTCCGCTGTGTGCGTACTGTAGTCGAGGGTTGCGCTGCTGATTGTCGTCGAAACGTAGGCGATATCTCGCTCTTTGTATGCAGTCGTAGGAAAATCGGCGGTCTTTTCGTCAAAAATATTTATGGCACTCGGCTGGACACTGCTATATTTTATGCTGCTGGTGGACCGCCAGCTGCGTCGCGATGGGAGCCCCCAACACCAGCTCACACGACGCCAGCAGTGCCTGTCATAGCGCTGAAGCCGGCAAAGTCCTATCACTAAGTGCCATAGTAAGATAGAGGCATGCCGAAGCGCGATTCGCTCTGTGTGAGCCATGGCAGGATGCCAGTGCTAGCAGAAGGCTCCCATTAGCCTTGCATGAACTTTAGAAATGAAATATGAGCAATACTGACAGATGGATCTTACTTTAATACTGTTTCGGCCAGTGGTAGTGCATATATAGGGGGCTACTACGATATTAGGCTCGCCTGTAGGAGCGCTTTGCCTTCAACACTCTCGTCGCTTTCAAACAAGTCAGCTCATTATATATCATTGGCCAAATATACAACACTATTGGTGGCCTTCCAAAACTGGCCCATACTTGCATAACCCTCAGGCCTAAAATTGTACCAAGTGCGTACCAAGCATGTACCAACTGTTGATAAGACGCAAAAAAACGTCTCACTAAACTTTAGTCCTTGGTCCGGTGTTGGTCCGCCGTATAGGTATATAGTAGAGAAAACTACTGCAAACCTACGCGTGACCAGGCATGCCCTCCTCATACTGAGCGGTCGAAGTGTCGTAAGTGGATGGCTGAATCCTCAAGCACTGTCAGCTCTTCATTCTGATTCAAACGCCGGCGACAAACATTTTGACCTCGCACGCTCTATCAAAGTGCAACTACTGACTCCGCTCTAAAGGTGTGTTTTGCTGCGATGGGAGCAACTGACGTAAACAACGTAATACCAGTACTGAAAGACGCTGGCTATTTACGGTGATAGACTCTTGAAATCCTACTCTTTACATGGTCTTCTAGGCGTATTTCCTTGGTTCTGGGAATTTAGCTGCGTTCGCAGATGCGCCCGACTTGCCACTCTGCACAGTCGGCGCGTGCATCTCTGCAGAGAGTGACGTGCAATAACGAGCGAGGGAGTAAAGGGGGGGGGGGGGGGGCATCGCCTCCCTTTACCCCCGGATCAAGTTAGTGGTTGCAAGCAGTCTGACCGAAAATTACAGTCGGCGGTGGTTGGAAGTGGGCGGTATAGTTTAGTACATTTTTGTTTGGGCATATTAAAAATGCTGGGTACCAAAGTCGAACTATCCATGAACCAAACTCCGAGTTTGGTACGAGTTTGGCAAACTCGTACCAATCAAATCACTTGGTACCCCCTTTAGGTCAGTTTTGGAAGGCCACCATTAGGCAATGGGCGCCTTCCAAAACCCATATAACGTATAATATCGAATAGAGTTCCTCTAGCTAATAGAGCGCCCTGCGATTAGAGCGCGTTAAAATTGCGCGCTCTATAAAAATAGAGTGTCTTAAAATAGAGCGCGCATCAGTAACAACCGGAAATCCAAACTAAGTGTGTGGATACAAAATGCCGACAGCATGCATGTTGTTTGAAGTGCTGCCATTGGTTTGGAGGAACACTCCGCTAAATGGAGTCATTATATGGCTATATTTATACGGTTTATGCATACGCGCCGATCCTATCAGCGGAAACAATCAAAATTTACTCCGGACATCACTCAGGTCCAGCGTAGCATGACCTTGGCTATGCTTACGATTCTTAATCAGCAAGTAGTTGTAGTCATTGCTCTAGCAGTAATGTTTGCACTGAATGAAATGTATTATCTAGTGGAGCGGTTCCATCTAGCGTTACGATCGCCACGCTAGCGAGGTAGACCATTGGTCACTCTGAATACAAGGCTTCCCGTTCGTTGATAAAGTACATATTTGATTATTAATGGTTAGTAAACTAAGCTTATGCAAGAGTGCGCTCACAGCTCGCATTAGAGTTTGAAGTGGTACTTTTGCATTGCAGGCCTGTAGAAAGTGTAAACAATTCTGTTGAAGTATCCTTTGCCAGGATCGATGTGAAAAACCGGAGTAAAATAGAGTGCGCATAGAATAAAGTGCGCAATTTTCATTTTACCGCGCTCTAAAAAATAGTGCGCCGTCCTTTATTCCGTATTATAACGTTAAAACCGTTTGGTCAGTTTTATCCGTAATTTATTTTAAATTACGGAAGCGTTTAATGCGCCCCAAAACGGTTGCTGGAACGCGACCTTCGGGTATAGTGAAGTTCAGTCACTTGTTTAATCACGTTGCTAGTTTAATAGTATATTTAGGCACTACGAATGCATTGATATTGGGCCTACTCGACAGTAAAGCTCTTCTGTGCTGTGCGTATTCGTTTTGATCGTCGACATACATGTACATGTAGAAAATGGCGCTGAGGTTGCATCAAGAGGTGTATCAAGTAGTGGCTGGACCATGAGTGCGGCGAGCTTATAATAATGGCAAGCTCGCCAATACAGCTCGCTGTTCAACCCTGTCAAGCTGTGTAGAACCCTCTGAGATAGAGATAAGTGGTGTGTTTACGCGTTCAGTTACATATTGATGATATGACATTGTAGCTAGGAGGCCGGTTACCACCGGTAACTTACCAGCTTTGCTCGCGCTAACTACGCGTCGATCCTACCCTTTACACGGCTGCTGTTACAGCAGGTCTGCATGCCGGCTTATCTGAGATTTTAGTACGATAGTTAGTGTTTGGCATCTACTAATAGCGCCGTTGTACGACGTCTTTCCTGCTATTGCATGTAGTTTTCCCTATTCTTCTTATCAGCTCGGCCCCATTTTTGTCGCCTAACGGAGCCACCACATACTTTCATGGCAGCCATACGCCAGTATTGGTGAGAATGCTTCCACGGGCAGCAACAACTAGCCGCCATGTAGTTACTACATACAGGTACACTACAATGTGTACCCGCGTCCTGGCACTACTACTGCAACCTCGTGAGATGTTAGCTTAGAATCCGTGCGAGCTATTCCTTCTACGCGCTCAGTCGTTGCGCGCGGTGCCAGGTGAATGTGGCACGCTGCTCGTTGCCGCCGCTGCTTCCGCGGAGAAAGCGACTAAAGCATGTGATCACACGCTTCTTGAACAACTCCACGTCGTGGGCGATGGTCTTGCGCCCAAAGTAGAATTGCACAGCACGAGCCGCATGGAGTACTATGTGTTACTGAATACTGGCGTGCATGACGCCCGTACATCTATTTAATGTTAGCACAACGACTTCGTAGAAATGCGAAATTTCAAGTATCCTTGCTCCCAAACTAATCTGGCGCTTACTGTACTGCGAAAATTAGAGATCTGCAGCGGTCCTGGTGAGCTGCATTCCCTAAACCCTCCGACGTATTTTATCCAATCAGCAATACTGTAGCGTGGGGCTCAGGTTGAAAGCCTTGCCCTCATTGCACTTTGGTAGTTACTGCGGTTGCAGTCAATTATCAGCTGGCACAAGTTGCAGTTACAGTTGCAACTGCAATACTTGCTTGAAGCCGTGGCTCGAAGAGCACCATGGCGCCCAGGGGAGTTTCCTCTTCGCAGTAGCGAGAGCAGGAATATCTAAACCTCGTAGTTATTCACTTTTCCTTTTGCTTCCTACTAAGCAATACAATCGGCAACAACAACTTACGGAAGTGCCAGCTTCCCCAACACTGTCTACCGTTTTCGTCTCGTGGACGTACGATAATGTCGACTTTAGTGAACCCGCGTTCACAGGATGAAGATACAACGAGGCAAGACAACTGAAGGCGAGTCGGCTGCTGCAGACGAGACCAGTGCGGTGGGCGTTCCGCTGCTGATTCCGGTGGTCGCGCCTCGGATTACGTCGATGTCCCACTCAGCTTTAATCGAGTGGAAGAAAGCCCGTGCTGAGTACGAAGAAAGCGCCAAGGCTCGCAGCAAAGGTGACGAAGAGCTCTATGAGTGCCTGAAGGAGAGCGTCAAGAGCACTATCGACGAGAAGCTGCTGCGTGCCCTATGTACCTATCGCTGGGGTGGCCTGTCCAAGGACGAAGTGACGGACGACCGTATTATGTCAGAAGTCCAGGCTATTCTCCAGCGGGTCAAGAACGACACCCTCCCTGACGTTGATCGCCTGTTCAGCAAACAGCTACGGCTCGACATGTCCGAGTCGGATGTGAGCGAACGTGTGCTGAAGTACTTCATGCAGTGCAACCAACTCATTGAGGAGAATGGCCTCGTGGCTTGTTTTGAGGGTGAACACGGCTCAAAAGAGAAGTGCAAGCTCTTGATCAAGTCTTTGTCGCCCAGCGAGCTGAAGCTGGAGGTGAAAAATGCAATTCGTTTCCAAGCACCGGCTGCCCTCAAGGATGAATGCAAGTTGCATGATCTGATCCTGGCGAAGGCTCTCGAGCAAGACCGCGACTTCCTGCGCCGCAAGCGAGCCCGTTATGATGAGCAATTTACCAAGATGGAGAAGACTCCTAGGCTGCAGGGACGTAAGGCTTCGGCGGACACGCGTGGCAGTGGCAACCGTGGACCTGCTGGACCGAAGGAAACTCGCAACGGCGATGCAAATCGCGTGGTGAGAACGGCGTCAAAAGCGCCAACGGAGAAAGTGCGACCGGCCGTACCAAGAGATGGCTGTCTGAAGTGCGGCGGTGCGCATTACGTTGCGTCGTGCCCGACTGCAACCGACGAAGAGAAAAAGGAGATACCCAAGACGTTCCACTCGAACCGCGTGGACGAAACGCGGATGAAACGCATCAAGGAGCGCCTTGGTGGTGTGCTCACCATCAAGTTGAACGACGCCTTTGAACTGCGGTACTGTGCAGACACTGGCTCCGACTGGTGTTTGATTAGCCGCCGAAACTTTGAGGAGCTCGCTCGGCTGGGCTCAGGCGTGCAGGCAGAGCCGCTGCCGAAGCCGGTGGTGGGCAAAGCCGTCGGTGGACATGATGTGGAGACTCGTGAGTCCGTTCGACTGCACATCCGACTGCATACTGCTGCAGGCCCCGTGGAACCCGCCGATCCCGTTACTTGCCTTATCATCGAAGAGGACGCGGACGAGTTCATTGTTGGCAATGACGTACTGCTCTCGTTGGGCATTGATGTCAGCCGTCAACTGGAACAACTCGCAGGCAACAAGCTGGAGCTAGACGATGATCCTTTTGATGTCGAGGATGATACGTGGTCTGGGCTCGGTGATGATGATGAGATTCGTGCGGGGGTAGAGCGGCTGATTGAGGTAGCATTGGAGAACGAGTTCCAGGTGGAATTTGTGGATGAGCTAAGAAGCATTGCGTTGAAGCACGACATTTGTCGCTTGGTTGTGAGTGATGATCCTCCAGCCAAGGTCCCTCCATACAAGTTGCGGCTGAAAGAAAACGCGAAGCCGTTCCGATGCAAAGCACGTCAGTACGCACCACTACAGAGTGAGTTCCTTCGGGATTTCAACAAGACACTGGTCGAACTGGGTTGGGTATACAAGAACCCCAGTAGCCGGTGGGCGTGTGCTGCTCTACCTCTCCGAAAACCAAAATCGGATGAGTTCCGTCAGGCTGTCGACTACAAGCCCCTCAATGCGATGACTGAAGCGATTGCCGGCCTCATGCCCAATTTGAAAACCAAGCTGGAGCGGGCGCGAGGCAAGAAGCACTACGGTTTGTTCGATTTCATCCGGAGCTTTTGGCAACTTGCGGTGGCTAAGGAGAGTCGTGAAATGCTCTCTTACATGACCGACGAGGGTGTGTTCACGCCGAACCGTGTCATGCAAGGAAGTTGCGACTCTGCCTTGCATTTTCAAGTGTCGATGGAAGATTGTTTCGCGGAGCTGCTGCATGAGTACCTGCTCATTTGGATCAACGACTTGTTGCTTTTTGCGGATACCATTGCTGAGTACCTCTCGGTATTGGAGAAACTGTTCGGCCTCGTGCACGAGTTTGGACTGAATTTGAGTTTGAAGAAGTCTTCACTCTATCAGAAGTCTGTGACGTGGTGCGGGAAAGTAATCGACCAAAATGGCATTCGCCACGACCCGAAGAGGATCGAGGGACTCACAGCTATGCCGCTGCCGCGGACGGCAGGGCGGCTTCAACAGTTCATCTGCGCGACGAATTGGATGCGCGACTCCCTGATAGACTATGCACGCGTGGTCCAGCCCCTACAGCAGTGTCTGGATGTGGCATTGAGCGGCAAGCGCAAGACAAAGCGTGTTGTATCAGGGATTGCTGTGGATATGAACGAGGAAGAGGTCAACAGTTTCAACCAGGTGAAGACGCTGTTGCAGCAGTCAGCGCAGCTCGCATACCCTCGCGATGGCGCAACATTCTGCTTGTTTGTGGACGCTAGCGACGTTGGGTGGGCCTCTATCCTCACGCAAGTGGCTGTGTGGAAACCGGGTGTGGCCGTCTCCGACCAAGCACATGAGCTGCTGATCTGCAAGGGCGGAACTTTCCATGGAGCGCAAAAGCATTGGAGCGTGATCGAAAAGGAAGGCTACCCGATTGTGCTTTCGTGCGAAGACCTCGACTACGTTCTGTTGCGGCCCGGTGGCTTTAAGGTCTTCTGTGACCACCGCAACCTCATCCACGTCTTCGCCCCTGGCCAGGAGATTAAGAAGCACGTGAGAGGCAAACTACTTCGCTGGTCAGTCAAGCTTATGGAGTTTCGCTACACGATTGTCCACATTGAAGGGACCAGCAACCTGTGGGCAGTCGGTGGGGCGGCAGTGTTACTGCGACCACTACAGTGTTCAAACGAGTTACTCGGCTCCAGGCTCGTGCTCAACGTCGACCATTGCTGCGTCCGTTAGACCAGGACGGGTTTGTCTGGCCGACGTTGACGGAAATTGCTGCTACGCAAGCAGCACATGCTACTGCAGCTCCTCCTGGCTGTGAGCGAGATGACAATGGTGTGCTGTGGTGTGACAGCACTATTTGGATCCCGGCAGTCGCAACAGAGCTCGTGCAAAGACTGTTGATCATTGCGCACTGTGGGGCGCAGGGGCACCGTGGCGAGGCGGTAGTATTGAACCATCTTCAACGGACGTTTACTATCGACGGCTTGGTCAAGATCGTGTGGCGATTCCTGCGTTCGTGCTTGCTGTGCCTGCATGCAAAAGGGGGTAAGATTATCCCACGACCGTGGGGTGAACTGTACCGGGCTGATACACGCAATGAAGCCCTCCACTTCGATTTTCTCTATCTGGGAGATGGATTTGGCACCTGCAAGTACCTTTTGGTGATGAAGGACAATTTCAGCCACTTCTGCGAGTTGGTACCCTGTGATACCCCGACCAGTGAAGTGACTGTGGAAGGGCTACTGGGGTGGCACAGTCGTTTCGGCATCCCCTCACAGTGGCTCAGCGACAACGGAACGCACTTTAAGAATCATGTGATGGCTGAACTTTGCAAACGTCTGAAGTGCCAGCAAAACTTTGTCGTCGCCTACTGTCCGTGGGTGAACGGCTCGGTGGAGCGGGCGAACAGAGACATTTTGCAAATGCTGCGCACTATGATACTCGAGTACCGTATCTCGCACCAGGATTGGATGTACTTGGTGCCACTCGTTCAGGCAAACATGAACCATTCACCGGTGGCCTCACTGGCCAACAGAGCCCCGGTTGAAGTTTTTACCGGTTTACCGCGCCCACCCCCAGCCTACGTACTTTACCTACCTGGCCAAGAACCGCGTGAAGTATCGGTTTCGAACGCGTCGATCGAGCAAGCGCTGGCGCAGTTGCGACAGAGTATTGAGGGCATGCATCGTGCAGTTATCGACAAACGGGAGAAGATCACGCAGCTCAAAAAGAGAAAGTCCAGGGGTGCCCAAGAGGTGAACTTCTCTGTGGGTGATTACGTGTTGCGATCACGTGTCGATGAGCGACGTCACAACGAACTACTGGTGACATGGATCGGCCCCTACGTTGTCACCCCCGCCGACTCGCACTCTTTTCGCGTACGACACCTTGTCACGGGTAGTGAGCAAGACGTGCACGCTTCTCGGCTTAAGTTCTACGCCGACAGTGATTTAGAGGTCACGGACGAGCTTCTGGAGCATGTTGCGGCCCAGGGCATCATTCTCAAAGTTGAGAAGCTTGTCTACCACCGCTGGAATGCACAAAGCCAGTCGTTTGAGCTGCTAGTGAGCTGGTGCGGATTGGAATCCATCGAGGACTCGTGGGAGCCGCTACGAACGCTGACGCAGGACGTTCCTGTGCTGGTCCGAGCTTACGTTCACAACGGCGCTCAAGGAGTTGGTCTCGAGTTAGAGCCGCGGTGGTGCTGCTTCAGTACCGTTGTGGCGGCCACAGTGTGATCATGCTTGACGTTTCGATGGCAGTCGCCTGAAACTTGGCAAAAGTATTGGTAGCAGTGCTACTATGAAGGTCAGTGATCTACTAGTCGTATGACGCAGCCTACGTGGCTGTAGCCATAAAAAGAAGTATACATGTCATTAAACCGAATTAGTGACTATGGTCCTGGTACAGTGTACCAAACTGACGTGGTATCAGTGATACCGTATCACCCACAAGGCTGAGTGAGCAAGTTGTGAGCAAGGCTTGGGGGGGGGGAATTGTAGCGTGGGGCTCAGGTTGAAAGCCTTGCCCTCATTGCACTTTGGTAGTTACGGCGGTTGCAGTCAATTATCAGCTGGCACAAGTTGCAGTTACAGTTGCAACTGCAATACTTGCTTGAAGCCGTGGCTCGAAGAGCACCATGGCGCCCAGGGGAGTTTCCTCTTCGCAGTAGCGAGAGCAGGAATGTCTAAACCTCGTAGTTATTCACTTTTCCTTTTGCTTCCTACTAAGCAATACAATCGGCAACAACAACTTACGGAAGTGCCAGCTTCCCCAACACTGTCTACCATTTTCGTCTCGTGGACGTACTACAAATACATGTACCTGCTCTAATAGGACCGCTGCGGACCTACTATTAATGCATCACGCTGGACTGGTAGTGAAAGGGTTAATACTGCACTTACATTATTGCGCTTTGCATCCAGTTTGCCGTTCTAATTAGTGCACTACTTTACTAAGTATAATAGTTAGTGATCGTACTTAGCGGTAAATCATGGAGGCTTTGAATGCAATTTGCCCAAGTCGTGCTTCGAGCCCGAAAAAAGGCACTTTCTAAAAGTGCCAAAAGGATGCTAAAACCATGCTGGATGTGCTAACGCATGCAGGATATGGCGTTTGTGCACTACTTAGTGCTCATTGGCCATCCACGACTTACAGCAATTCGTACTCGAGTACGATTTATAGATAACTCGTGTTGGATACGTCGTACGGTATACTAAACATAAGTATAAATTATACCCTCTTTGGCAGAGCTGAAAGCGGCCAATCGGGCTTTTTAAAAAAGGAGATGCCTTCGTAGGTGTCTGCTACTAAAGGTGGCCTTTGGCATGAGTGACGGCCAAACATTGACATGCGAGACATAGACAACTACTTCTTAGGGTGTGTTCTGCACCCAGCTTAAAAATCAGACTGATATTGCTATACTATATATATTAATATAAGTGAGCGCAATACGGGTCCGTCTAGCTGATCGGTCGATCATCCACTTCGGACGCGAGAACGGGTGAAAATCTCAAACCAAATCAGGGACCTTCTAATACAAGCATTCTGGGGGGTTGCACCCCCCAGACAACTAACTCCGAGTTGCGCAGTGGGTCCGTTCGCTGGAATACTTGTCGCTGGGCCCGCCTCCGTAAATGCCGCGCGGCCCTGCTTCGCGGGCACCCCGCGCGGGCTGGCTACGGCTACGCTCCTTTAACCGCTCACTACCGCCTTCTAGTACGGTTGACCGAGTGGCTGTGTGTTTTTCAGCTTTTTTGTGTGCTTCTACCATTTACTCTTCGGACGCGTAACACATTTCCGAGGATTAGCTGCCAGCCAAAGCGCTCTATCAACCATAATAAAAGCGGGAGAATCTAGGGAGCGCCCATTACGGAGCGCCCGTGTGCAGAGCACGAACCTACAGCTGTAGCCATGACATACGATATTGACAGAGGAGTTGAAGCAGCGAATCTTACCGACGTATCTTACCCTTGCTCGCATCATTATGTGTCGTTTGACCATGATGGTACATGGCAATATCGAGCGGCATTTGCCATCGATATCATGGGAACTTTAAGAAGGACACGATGTATTTTATTAGAGGTGAAACAAATCTTACCACACGTCCGATCGATCTATCTTCAGCTCACGGACAAGAAGCGAAGAGACCCCTCGGCTCACATTAAAAATAAACGCCGCGACATTCTTAAATAACTACCGGAGAAGTAACCGCTCACCGTTAAGCGGCCACCAAAGCCCACTTTCCAAACACCCGCGCATTGCAAAGGCCCCATCTATCAATTTTACGTCAGCGTCCGGATGGCGCATCCAGCGTCAGACAAAGAGTACACCATCGATGCACCTCCGCCGCTCGTGTATCCGTTGGACAAGACGCAGAAGCAGCTTTGCACGAGTGGATGAAGCGTCACAAGATAAACGTCTCTCGAAAGCGGGTCAAGAAAAACGAAGCGGGGGAAATCGTTGAGCGTGAATTCGCTTGTGATCGAGCTGGACGACCGAAGAACACACGCAACCTCACGGAGGTCGATCGGGTGCGCAAGATGTGCCGATCCAAAGCCATCAATTGCAAGATGCGCATTAGAATTGTCGCTGTCGACCGGGATCAGCCTTCCGGCTCATGGCGAATCGCGTACACACGTGACGGTAGCCACACGCACAACCACCCACCCTCATTCGACGTCCGAGTCCACGTCGCACATCGCCAGCAAGACGCTCGGCGCACGGCTCAAGTCGAGCTGACCCAGACGGATCTCGTAACCGTTCAGTCGGAAGCTGGCGTGTCTACATCTCGAATATACGCCACCATGTTAGCAAGAGATGAGGACACGCTGGTTATTCCCAAGGACATCACCAACGCTAAAGGCAAGGCTCGCTCGGAGATTTTGGCTTTGAGTACCACAGTGGAGGCTCTATTTGAACTGCTCAAGGCCAAGAATTTCCACTACAGCTACGAGGTGGACTCTGCCAACCGCCTACAGTGCTTGATGTGGGCTCACCCGGAAACCGCCAGCTTGGCGCGCTACTTCATGGACATACTGGTCATTGACTGCACCTACAAGACCAACAAGTACCGCATGCCCCCATTCAACGCCATCATAGTCACGGGGATGAACACGGTACTCCCGCTGGCGCCGATTTGGATCCCTGGCGAAGCTGAACCAGACTACATGTGGGCGTTATCAAAGCTGCGAGACTTACTGGTTGTCAACTCGATTCCCATGCCCCGCGTGATCCTGACGGACCGTGAGCTTGCCTGCACAAACGCAACGGAGACTGTGTTTCCGACATCGGCAAAACTGCTGTGCCAGTGGCATATCATCCGCAACGTACTCGCGCAAGCGCAGAAGAAAATCGGCCAGCTCGACGTGCAGAACTCGGTGGTCATCGACAAGAAGAAGAAGAACAGTTTGGCCACCGATATATTCATGGCTAAGTTCTACGAAACGGTCGCGTCGGAGACGGAGGAGGAGTTCAACACAAGGAGCGCTGGACTTCGTGATCTCTCCAGCAGTATGGGGAAATATCTCGACAAGGAGGGGTGGCCGTACAAGGAAAAAAAATTGTGAAGTGCTGGACTAACCGCTTCAGTCACTTCGGTACACTGAGTACTTCAACGGTCGAAGGCACACATGCTTCTATGAAGCGCTGGCTGGATAATTCAAGAGGGGATCTGCTTAATGTGTTCATGCAGCTTCTTCCATGGTGGATCGGAGCTGCTCGTCGCGTCAGCTTCCAAACGGCCAAGGACACGAATGCTATCCCTATTATATTCAGGGCTGACGATCGTTTCTCAGCTGTGGTGCAGATCATCAGCGTATGGGCCGTGACCCAGACAAACAAGCTGTGGAACAAAGCGCGCAAAATCGTCATCCACGGGCTGGAGCGCAGCACCTGCGATGGCTCGTTTCGTAGGGTTCATGGCAGGCTTTGTATCCACGAGCTGATGGCAATTATTGATTCGGACGGCCGGGTCAAGCTGACTCCTGACCACTTTGATAAGCACTGGTGGCTTCCCGAGGTGTCTAGCGAGAGGAACGAGAGGGTCCTAGAGCCCTCCGCCCTTCCGAAGAGAGGTATTTCCTTGAGGCCCCGACGCGGAGGGAGCCGTCCCGTTTCGAAATCGATGACCAGCCGTTCAATGCACTGGGCGTACAAGAACGAAGTTCAACCCGTTTTCAAGCTCTACTAAACGCCGAGGACTTTGAGCTACTTTCCATCCAAGATCTGCTGCTACCTGACCGAGACGAGGAATTCCAGCAGATTGCAATCCCACCACGTTCGTAGGCATACGCAGGCCTTCGTTCTCTGGATGAGTAGACGGAAATTCGGGGCTGGTTGCTCTATATTAGCTGATATTTGCATTAAGCTTCAATAATTATATTTTCCATTCATGCACTTCCCATGATATCGATGGCAAACGCCGCTCGATATTGCCATGTACCATCATGGTCAAACGACACATAATGATGCGAGCAAGGTTAAGATACGTCGGTAAGATTCGCTGCTTCAACTCCTCTGTCAATATCGTATGTCATGGCTACAGCTGTAGGTTCGTGCTCTGCACACGGGCGCTCCGTAATGGGCGCTCCCTATATTCTCCCAATAAAAGTCAACACTAGGAAGAACGATAGTGTATTTATTTTGAGACTTCGTCTTGAGCTCCACATTATCCCGACCACAAGCGAAGAACATCACGGCATCGCGAGCGGGGCTTAGACGCTGCAGACTCTACGCTTAAGAAGCGGTGCCTTTACGAGATCATGCGCTACCCAAGTTGCGCTTGAAGTGGTAGACGCCGGGACAAGCTAGTGTGCAATTCTCACTGCAGTGCTCAGCGTGTCTTGGCCGTCCACCAGCACCTGCTTGGGCAGCTCCTTGAGCTAAGGGTCGATCCACGGGTTCAGCAGGCCCAGTACGCGCGTGATGCACCGCCGACATTGACCGCCATCTCGAGTAGGGCGAGGGTCCCCGACAAACGTGGTCTGTACGCCCAAGGAGAGCGTGCGGCCTACCCAGCGCTTTCGTTCTCCTAACTAAGGCGCAGAGAGGTGGTTCTGACCTGGGGAGATTGGGGTCAAAGCATACAGACGGTCTATACAGATTTGCATCCAGAACATACACTCCTGGCCACATTAATTCGCTTAAAATTCCCATAACTCTATCAATTTTGCTTATTATGCGGTGCGGTTTTGACATAAGTACCCGAACACGATGCAAAAAGCTTGACATGTGTTATTGTACCGGCAGATCACCGATTTGATGTAGACCTAACTTTTTTTCTAGACCGAATTTTTCGACAAGGTTTTCATTATACTAGGGCTTCGCGGTGGCTGAGATCGCAAATATAAAACAAAATAGATAAACGCACAGCGCTGGCGACTGGTGCTTGCATTCAAACACACTCACGATACTATTAATTTGTTTTCTTGCCTTCGAGCTGTTAATAACCAAATACAAGCCAGTTATAAGTTGCAGCAGTGCCCTCCCAAGCAAACGTCTATTCTTTCCTTGGTGCTGTGAATTCACGTGGTGTTGCTGCGTCTGTGGACGTCAGAACTGGAAATGATTCAAATGAAATGAAAATTAATGATACGATTGATGTTTCATCATTGACAGAGACTGACTGGGTAATTACTTTCATAATATGTCATATATGATGAATACTTAACGCATGCGTTACGCACACGGCTTGATTCGACGCCGAATTAGCCCCCTGCCGGCTGCGCCAGCACCATACCTGACGGTACACTTGCTATCTCAGTATTAACCCCCTGCTGGCGCAGCCTGCGTTTCATCCAACTCCATCGCGGCACGCCTTGCCCGCGCGGGCGCATTTGCAGCGTCAAGGCGACGGCGACGCTGCTCCAGCGTTTCATCCAGCACCGTCGTGGCAGAAGCAGCATTGTTAATTTCCGCTGCATGGCTAGAGAATGACGGATCCGGATTGAGAAGATTGACGCCCAGAGACGACCCTTACACTTCCATTAACCCTTTCGCGGTAAAAGGCTGCAGAAAGCGCCCTTTAAAGGATTTTCCAAAACACGGTAGAGTGTATCCCCTCTTAAAGGGCGCTTCCTGTGCCCTTTTACACAAGTTCAAGCTAGTAATCCACCATCTTTAAAACAAATCAAAATCGGTACGGAGCGTAATCATCATGTAATCAGTGTACATACAAATTATAAGTTATATGCATCCATACTATGTAACCTGCAAATCACCGTAGCTTGCATGTCCCATGAGACATACAGGAAATGCTCCGTAACTTTGTAAAAGGACGCCTAGAGTGTCCTTTTAGAAGGAAATATCAATGAGTTGTATACTATAGTTTATCTAGGATACTCGCGAAAGGGTTAAGTATACGGATTACTTATGCGGGTAAAGATATATAAAAAAGATTCTCAGTTAAGTGTATTCAATACAAATATCATAATCAAGTGACACTTTTTTTCGAGCACGACACGCACGGCTTCATGCGACACCGAATAAATCCCCTGCCGGCTGCGCCAGCAGCATACCTACGGTACACTTGCTATCTCAGTATAAAAATTCGCTGAGAGCTCGTCTCATTGGTCAAAGCTTCGTGCATTACGTCCAATAACGCAAAGCAATGGGCCTCCGAAAATATTATTCGTCAAAAGACCGATTTCATCGTCTTGTCGTTAGGGTAGGGGTGGACTTTTTACACGACACACATACTGAGATCAAGATATTTTTCGAGTCATGACGATTGAAAGCCGCCAAAACGGGCTAAACTGGCCAAAAGTGCCTCCGGCGAATGCAGCGCTGCGTTTGATCTACTCCGCACGGAGAAGTACACTTATCCATATGGCGTAGCCAAGACACACACGAATACGATGGCGCCTTTTGTTTTTTCATGCCAGTCGTAGCTGAAAAGTTACAGCGCTAATTATCATGAGTACCACTTTTTGTAGGTCGGATCGAGCCGCAAATATCTCAGCCTTATCGCGGCTAGCTTCGCGAGTTCTACTCCGATCGAAGCGAAACAAGCGCGATAGTCTTTATTTATTTTGATTCGATCCAATGGCGTTTAATTTGTTCAATTTGGATGGATACTGACAAATTTATCGGGGGTCATAGGATGATGGTGACCGTTTCCAATCTGCCGGTACAATAACGTCCGCATTTTTGCATTCTAACGGGTGCACGTGTAGATGGTAGACAGATAGAATAACGAAGTATGTGCTTCAGCTAAGAACTCCTTATTTTTTTCAGATCCGAAGATACTAGGGCTCCGCGAAGGCTGGGATAGAAGGATTTTGGAATATAAACCCTATATGTTTATATTTTATATATATATTAATAGTTTTACTTATTAATTGGGTCATCGGCTGCGCCTGCTTCGCAGCCGCAACATCTGTCCGGGCATTTGACTTCAAGCTGTAGATGCAATATATTAACAGACAATGCTCAACAAAATTAAAAGGGTGAACCCTGGCTGAGGTCTATTTGGAGATAGTAGAATCGGCATGCTATTTGGGCGAAGCCCCAACACTGTGAGTTCGCATGCAGAGTTTTCGGCGTCCCTCCCTTTACTTTCTTCGCGTCCACCAACCAGAAGATTTTCTTTTCTTTTGCTTCGCATTACTGGCTTGGGATTAGGTAAGACCGCTAACTAGAGGGGGCTGGGACAGGTGTCGGCCGTGGTGTCCCTCATGGGGGTGACTTTAGGAACATTCGCAAGTAAGGTGTTGGCAAAACGGTATTTCATACGTGTCCTTACTTCGTGTTGCTCTTAAATACCCCCCCCCCCCAAATCTGGGATGGGAAGTATATTTAGGGCTAGCTTGGATTGAAGCTACCGGATACGCTGGTAATGGCGGGAGCGGAGTTTCACGAATGCCAGCGACTTATAAGTCACTACACTATACGTTTCTCGAAAAAACTCTCGAGAATATTGCCCACACTGTCTACGAGCGCACTAACGGCACGAAGTCTCTACGCTTGGAGGTCCTTTCAACTCGCGGACGCACCACGCTTCCACATCTACAGCTTATTTTTTTAGCAAGTTTCACCTCGAGCAGGCTGTCCTGCGAGCGTGGTGGGTGCAATTATGAGGGAACAGTAGGAGCTCAACGATATGACGGCGGCTTTATGTTGCTGGCTACTGCTTTTGCTGATGCCGCTACGGAGGTGGAGGCGTTCGTGCTGAACGTTGCCACGCGAGCTCGGGCACGTAGGAGGGGGGGGGGGTGTTGCACTCGGTACGGAAACGAAGTTGCCGATCGCTCACGACTAACGTGTTACTGATGCTAAAATTCGATGCGCTGATGTGGCTCTTTGCGCTGCGGCAGATTAGCCTGGGCCACACCAACGAAGAGCCCTCGATGTTTAAGTTGACGTACTACTACATATTCAGCAAGGACCTGACTTAGCTCCTGCGCTTTCAACTGAGTGGCGACAATCGCGAGGTTATCCTCTTGGCGCTCTATGTGTGACTAGCCGAGAGCCGCCGCTACGCGGCGGTAAGCTTTAGCAGGTTGACGCTGCGCTCGCTAAGCTCGCTCCGCTATTGGAGTAAGCTGCCTACGCTTCGCTACGGCAGTAGTGGACCCGTTCCGCTCGCCTTGCACTACTCTCAATGTCAGGTTAGTAATACAGAGGCCGGGGCGGGTCCTGCGGCCCCGCAATATCCAATGGTGGGGTCGCCATCGGCGACGGAGCCGCCTTCGCTGCGCTCGGCAGCAATTTCAGCCAATCGGAATTCAGGTGATATTCCGTTACGGACCACGCGTTGCTGTCTTTGATGTTAAGGATGGCTGTTGCGCTTGATGAAGTTACGGCGAACCGCGTGGTAGAGGCTGCAAGTCATCTACGGGAAAAGCTTTATTTAGAGTAATGTTCGGGGGACTTGCAGGTAACTTGCACATATGGCGGCAGATCAAGTAAGATGCAGCTACAAGGAGGTTGGACAAGTAGTGTAGGTTTAACAACGAGTAAGAGAAATACTTGTTAACATCAAAGCTTTTCTATGGCACATGCGATACCAATGGTAGCAATAGGGACAAACGATGACTACTGTGTGAGTCGCGCTAAATCGTAGCGTATCCCTTTTGTTAAGGGCGTTCTAGGCCTTCACGCATTGCATTTAACGAAGTTCACGAAGATCATACCATCTTATTCGAGGCAAGGGGCGAGGCCTAAGCTTTGCGAAGCAAAGAGAGGACAGGCCCTCTCCATGCAAACATTTGATGGAATCTAGTGTACACTACACGCCACCTCAACCGTCCCTTTACTTCGCTACAGCCAATATGTTTATTTATTAATACAAGTGCCATCGGTAGCGAGCTGCCCACCTTTTAGAGGGACCGGTAAGGCGCCGCGGACATACCGGTGTTATAGGTATCGTACCAGTTCAGGCTGCCCACGCATATAAGCCTTTTGGAGTGCCCAGTGCGCCACCGGAGTCGTTCCGGTTTCATAGAGATGTACCAGTTAGATGTCAAGAGGTAATCGTTTGACTTGACGTACCACGGATACTAGGGCTCCGCGAAGGCTGGGATAGGAAAATTTTGGTATAAACCCTAGTTTTTTAGGTCAGTAATTACTTTTCTTGTTAGCTACGGTCATCTCCTGCGCCTGCTATGCAGCCGCAGCATCTACCCGAAATGCGCCTTACAACCTTAGATACAAGATATCAGCCGACAATGCTTTACAAAATGAAAAAAAAAGATTAATTTTGAGTGGACTTGGGCGAATCCTAAGCTGCTACACTACGATGGCATACTTCTGAGCGGGACAAGGGGGGATTGCGAGTGGAGGATGAATCCTGTGTCCGTAGCATATCCTTGAGACGTCTACATTTATCGAGCAGCACCAAACAAGCGACATTAACAATATCCAACCGCAACACATCATGCAGAGAGCAAATGGTATCATTTTGTGGATCATCGACCCTAACGTGGCCGCGTCCGAGCGACCAGCCGTAGCTGTAGCGCTTTGTCCTGGCTGGTACAGCTAACAGAGCTTGTAGCACCGTGGCTGTTCAAGCGCACGCCATGAATGTATTGTCAGTACGTGCAGCGCCAGCCAACGCCGCGGCGCACGCAGCGTTTTCCAGCGATGTCTCGTAGGGGAAATGATCTGCTTCATCTTCGCTGCACACCAGGGGCGTGGCGTGGCGGGTTAGCTAAGTGGGCGCCCTCGTTGAATGCCCACCGACCTCCAGCAGGTGTTCTATCTTTACTAGCTGCGACAATGAGAAACTATGCTTTCTTCCTCTTGCCAACTTATCTAGCTAATCTAGTCTGTTGGCTCTGCAACCTCCAAGTTCCAGCGATGTCTCGTTAGGGAAATTATCTCTTCAATTTCGCTGCACACCGGGGGCGTGGCGTGGCGGCTACCCCCATAATAAAATTGGCCGATGCGACTCGCTCCTTAGGACACTTTCAAAGGCGCTGAGCACATCTGTCGTGACAGATCCGCCGAGCCCTTCGGCGACAAGACTGGATACTCTTCAAACGCGTTAGACATCCAACGAACAAACAATTTGATGACGAGTCGATCCGCGCCAGATTTGGGTAGAGCTGTCGCACCTCCAATGCGAACGCAGTGTGTCAAAGACTGCTCCAATCCAAGTCCTAAGCTTGCTGCCGCTTGCTTGATAACCTTCGAAACATCGTTGGACGTGATGCCTCTGCGTCGCATTTTCAGCGTAGGCTCATCGTCTCGCGTGCCGAAGAATGCGGCCGCCCTGTGGGACAGATAAACGGATCCCTGGACTTGTAATGGAATCTCTTTTCTTCACGTCCAAACTGGTTGTTCTTTGCCCCGTTCAGGGTGATCGCCACCATGGAGGTGCGACAGCTCTACACAACTCTGGCGCGGATCGACTCGTCATCAAATTGTTTGTTCGTTGGATATCTAACGCGTTTGAAGAGTATCCAGTCTTGTCGCCGAAGGGCTCGGCGGATCTGTCACGACAGATGTGCTCAGCGCCTTTGAAAGTGTCCTAAGGAGCGAGTAGCATCGGCCAATTTTATTATGGGGGTAGTCACCACGCCACGCCCCCGGTGTGCAGCGAAATTGAAGAGATAATTTCCCCACTCTCTCTTGGGAGACACGCCTTGCTCATTGTCGTCGAGCAATTTAATTGCGGATAGTCGCAGGATGTAATTTGTGAAATCGATTCCCAATGAACAGATACTCTGAGCGCCGAAGCAGAAAGAAATATCCAAGGAGGAGCCCACCCCACAGACGTTGATCTCGCGGCTGAGTCAAGTCCAAAAGCGTAAAGATTTTACGGAGAAGCCGCGCGGTCATGGGCTGCTGCTTGGCGACTGGATCGGTGAACCGACGTATGCCCCGGAGCAGAATAGCGTGACTACCTTTCACACCGGGGTCGTAGCCAGTAGTATTACGGTGAAACCAGCGCACCGCGCACAATTTTGTGCAGATGGTCGAGTAGGTGTTACCGATGTGCCGGCGGCTCATGCCATATTTCCACAGGAATACAGCGAAGGCCCCGAGCTGTTTTGCGTTCTTCTCGACGACAGTTGAAGCTAGCCATGGGCTTAACCGCATCATATCGCACCAGGCAACCCATTGTTCCCACGCGCGAGTATAATGCTTTCTCGAGGATTGCGCTAGAGCCCCCGCTCGCAGAAGCGCTCCCAAAGAGATCCGAGAGATTTAGCGAGCCGACTGGGACTTGAACTTGTGTCCATCCAGAGCTTACGTTATGAAAATTAGTCAATAAATCTGTTAAGCCTAGTGTCGGACCAGCGCCGAAGGGATGCGCCTGTCGGTCGGTAGAGCCGACGGCGATCCCATAGATGGGCTGATAGCACAGGGCGAGACATAATAGTGTTAATTATACTGGGTTGAGTATACTATAGAAAGTGTCTATGTAATCTACAGGCCTCTACCATTGGTTAGTAGAGAGCCAATTCTGATTGGCTCTTGCCCGAGGCATATTAAGTGCGATGACGAAACGAAGCATGTGGTATTTTAGGAAGGGAGGAAATTGTCCTCACTTCCTCTTTTGCTTCGGACTGAGCACGTCTGATAGGATAGCAATAGGATAGAGGAATAAGAGGGTCATTAATTCAATATAGACAATTGAAGACCAATAAGCTTTGGGTTCAAGCTTTAAGTTCATTTAACATTTCAAGTAAAGGCATACGCTAGGACAGCATATCTAGCAGTGAGGAAAATAAGACGTTGAACAGGCTCGTCTTCCCAAAGGACACCAGGCAGTTCGGTGTGTGGAAGGACCTGATCATAGGGCATTTGCGCCAGAAGAGTACGACACTGGCTCATGAGGCAATGCTGAAGGGGCAACAGAAGCCTGCCTTCAAGTATGAGGACTTGTTGGTGAGCAATTGCGAGGTGCCTAAGCCGATGGATATGGAGAATGAGGCGCTGAATCGGAATTACGATTGGCAGATGGTGGTTCTCAACGATCAGGACAGCTACATACGTAGCCTGTTGAGTCAGACGTTACCCCGAGGGTATCTGGAGTCGCTGCGCGTCTCGGTTAACGACGAGAGCTTGCCTGTTGCATGGAAGCGTTTGGAGGCGCACTACGGGCAGTCAAATGCGCAAGGTATGGCAGCACTGATTGCGGAGTTTGATGAGGCGTTGACGATGGATTTCGCTTCGGTTGGAGAGCTCATCGTTCGCGTGAAAGAGACACGCAACCGCATCAATAGGCAGTCACGGGAAAATTTGAAGGGTGTGACTATGATCCCGAATCAGTATGCGGCGATCAAGGTGTTGTCACTGTTCCCAAGCCAGTACTGGGGAAACCATGTGGATTACAGCAGTGACGGCTTCCACCTGGATAAGGTTGAGGCACTGCTACGCAATGTGTTCATGGATAAGAGCCGGAGCCAGATTGCGGATATGCAAGGCAAGTCCGTTCCTGTGAACTATGCGGCGTCCAATCGGCCGTTGGGCAAGAGAAAAGAAAGGTCGGATCAGGCCAAGAAGCAGGGAGAGTGTTTCTACTGTGAGGGACGGTACAACCGGGATGGTGAGCCTCACAGAAAGGCGGAATGTCCGAAGACGAAAAAGGATCGGAGCCAAGGGCTGATGCGTGCCAATATCTTTGTAAAGGGTACGCGGGTGGCTGTCCCATCTAAGTCAGTGGGAGTCGCTCCTGTGAAAGGAAACACCAAGGGCTCTAAGAAAAGGGGCAAGTCAAAGAGAGAGGAGATACCCGCAGACGTGGCGTTGATGCAGCCAATCAACGAGACAAAGCATGTCGCGGCAGTAAAGGCATCGCTGCCAGAACATGAGAGAAGCGACAGCACCACGCTGACGGAAGAGCAGATCCAGCAAGATGAGGACAAGTTGATGGCATCTCCCCCTCCTTCTCCTGCGCCAGAATCATCGGCCTCAAGTGAGATGAGCGACAGCGATGATGACTTCGATGAGTGCGAGCAGGGACAATTCCCGGCGCATGCTGTGAAAATGTCGGAAGCATCCAGCAACATTGAAGAGGCCTCGAGGGCCATTGAGGAAACGGTAAGGAATTTGTACCCGGAGCTGATGGAAAGGGATGTTGCTGACATAACACAAAATGATTGGGTGTTGGATTCAGGTTGCGGCTATGGTTTGACGGCAGATGCGTCATTGTTTGTGCGCAAACAACCAAGTCGGGAGTTTAGTTTTACTTTCGGAGAAGGAACTAAACACGGCAATACACATGTTGGAACGATTCAGCTCTATTTTCTGGGTCCTAAAGGCATCAAGCCATTTCGGTTTGACAACATAGCACTAGTACCAAGGGCAAAGGCCAATATACTAAGTGAGTTTTGGCTGAAGCAAAGTGGGTACCAGATAGTAGAGAGTGCTAGAGGAGGGTACAAATTTGTCCTGTGGCGACACAAGTTGGTGTTTGTGGCCATAGCGGTGAATGGTGCGTATTACATACAGGCTCGCACTTTATGAGACAGGCAAATACACTGCTCGGCGGTAAAGGCGAGGCCAACAAAGCCACTAAATGTCCCAGGACATACAAAGGTTGAGACCACATTAAACGAGTGGCATGTAAAGTTGGGACATCTGAACAGAGATAAGTTGATTGAGGTAATGTGTTACAACCTCATCCCAGGTGTGCCCAATTTTAGTAGGGCGGCGCTCAGTAAGGTGCCATTCTTCTGCCATACATGCACGGAAATGAAGATGCGCAGAATGAGTTACAGGAATATGGTTGGAACAAGGGACCACCAGCCATTAAGTACGATCCATATGGACACCAATGGAGCCATGAGGAGATTGGGTGTGTACGGTACGACAGGATCAATAAGGTACTTTCTCAGCATAATCGACGATCAGACGTCGTGGCGTTGGACATTCGTCCTTCGCAGGAAAAGCGAGGTAAAGGTTAAGGTAAAGGAGCTGCTGGTTCAGCTTGAAAGAGAAGGAAAGTTCACGATCAGGCGGATAAGGTCAGACGGAGGCACCGAATTCGTGAACTCTGCATTGAAGGCATTTTGTGCAGAAAAGGGAGTGACATTTCAAACCTCGAATGTATATACCCCAGAAGAGAATGGAGCTGCTGAGGGAGACCATCAGACAAAGATGGGAAAGGTGCGGTGTGCACTCAGAGATGCAAATTTACCGGCAAAGTGGTGGCCGGAGGCACTGGCCTATGAGCAGGCTGAAAAATAGGACACCTTATGAGGTGGTCAAGGGTGTGAGTCCGGACGTGAATACACTGCAGGTATGGGGCTGTGTATGCTTCGCATATGTGCCAGAGGCAGTAAGGAAGGACAAGAAGCTGTCTGCACGTGCCGTTAAGTGCCGTTTTCTCGGGATCTCTAAGGACACTAAAGGGTATAGGTTGTTGGATGTATACAACAACAAGCACATTGTAGCACGGTCGGTTACATTTGACACAGGGAATTTTGCGGAAATTATACCTCGGTCATTCGGAAAAGAGCCCGATAAGTTGACTGCGGATGAGTTAAAGGAGATAGACTCATTGGATATAGTCCACGGCAAAGAGAAGCCAACGCCAGATGTGGTTAGTAGCGAGAGTGCAAGGGAGATGCTCAAAACAGTGGGAGCTAAACGCACTAGAAATGAGTTGCCTGAGACAGTGGGAGTCAATCGCACAAGAAAAAGGTTACCGGTAGCAGTGGGGGCTAAGACCAGATCTCAAAAGAAAGGAGATAAGGATGGAAAAGCCCTGCAACGGTCAGAACACACACGTAAGAGTCCAGTGCGGTATGGAGACTATAAGTGTTTCCAGACACATATTGACAAGGCGATAGCGGTAGGTGACATCGTCAACCGGGTGTCAGTTCCCAAACGTTTAAGAGAGGCACTGAGTGGGATCCATAAGACACAGTGGCGCCAAGCACTAGATCTGGAGTATGAGTCATTACTGGAGAATGGGACTTGGAAACTTACCAGGCTGCCAGCTGGTCAAAAAGCACTCCCGTGTCATTGGGTACTTGCGGTGAAGTACAACGCAGACGGATCTATAGAGAGATTCAAGGCACGTCTGGTTGCACAAGGAAACCACCAAGAGTTTGGGGTGAATTGCGATGAGGTTTATGCACCCGTTGCTAGGTTTGAGTCGTTGAGACTTGTGTTGGCTATTGGTACGATATTGGATTGCCACATTCACCAAATGGATGTCCATACAGCATTCCTGAATGGATCGATGGACGGGGATTAAAAGGTGTACATGCACCAACCACCTGGGTGCAAGCTTGCTGGTCATGAAGGGCTAGTATGTGAGCTAAAGAAGAGCATTTACGGGCTCAAGCAAGCTCCAAAGATTTGGTATAAGGTCCTCCACAAATTCTTTACGGGACTTGTTTTTGTCCGATGCAACAAGGAGTACTGCATCTATGTACAAAAAGTGGGAGAGAGCTGGATCATTGTGGTCGTATATGTGGATGACCTTACGATCATGTCAAAGGATATGAGGCTGATCAACCAACTAAAAGCGAATCTTTCTGAGAAGTTTAAGATAAAAGACCTGGGCGACATCCATTGCATTCTAAAGATGGAGGTCCGTCGGAACCGGGAGAAAAAGACGATGACAATCTCACAGCACAACTATATAGGCGAACTACTGAAGAAGTTCAATATGGAAAAGAGTGCACCGGTGTCAACCCCACAGCTTCGAGGAGTGGAACTGGTGGCAGAGACAGAGATGTCAGCTCAGCAAATTGCAGCCCAGAAGTTTGACTATAGGGGGCTTGTCGGATCATTGCAATATCTTGTAAGGGGAACAAGACCGGACATTGCAAATGCAGTAAGAGAACTGAGCAAGTTCCTTTCGTGTTATAACGAAACTCATTGGCACGCAGCGAGGAGGGTGCTAAAGTACTTGAAAGGGACGTCAACGTACGGTCTACTTCTTGACGGGAATGCAAGAACGGTGGCTTATGAGGTGTACAAAGACGCGAGCTTCGCGTGTCAACCAAAAGAACGTAAATCAGTAACTGGATACGTTATCTCCATGGCTGGTACCAGTGTGTCTTGGTGTAGCAGTAAGCAATGTTCAGTTTCTCTTTCTACTGCGGAGGCAGAACTCATTGCACTTAGCGAGGGCGCTAAAGAGAGCGAGTGGCTTTGGTACTTATTGAGAGAGATGGGATTTCCTCAAGAGAAACCGGTGACGGTGTGGTGCGACAGCAAGGCAGCCATTAGCACGGTAAAGAATCCTGGGAATCACAAAGCTACAAAACATATCGAGATTCGATATTTGTTTACGAGGGACCTCGTGGAAGAGGGGCGGTTGGAAGTTCGGTAATGTGCCACAGGTGATATGGCAGCAGACATACTGACTAAGGCCCTGCCAACAGGACAGTTCATAAAGTTAAGAGAACTGATCGGGGTTAGAGACCTGAAGACTACGGACGACACTTAGTGGGAGTGTTGAGCCTAGTGTCGGACCAGCGCCGAAGGGATGCGCCTGTCGGTCGGTAGAGCCGACGGCGATCCCATAGATGGGCTGATAGCACAGGGCGAGACATAATAGTGTTAATTATACTGGGTTGAGTATACTATAGAAAGTGTCTATGTAATCTACAGGCCTCTACCATTGGTTAGTAGAGAGCCAATTCTGATTGGCTCTTGCCCGAGGCATATTAAGTGCGATGACGAAACGAAGCATGTGGTATTTTAGGAAGGGAGGAAATTGTCCTCACTTCCTCTTTTGCTTCGGACTGAGCACGTCTGATAGGATAGCAATAGGATAGAGGAATAAGAGGGTCATTAATTCAATATAGACAATTGAAGACCAATAAGCTTTGGGTTCAAGCTTTAAGTTCATTTAACAAAATCTGGCGATTTCCACACCCTGCTGCCTGCGTCGGCCATAATATTATCCACTCCGGCTACGTGAGAAGCGGTCAAGTAAAAGCTGTACTGGACCTCGTATACACCCAGGATGGGACACAACATTTGAGCGAAAGCGTTGCGATTAGACCTCCGGTCATTCCACGATACTGCAGAAGTATTGTCAATCATAAACCGCACGTAAGCGTCCATCTCCTCACTTGAGCGATTCCATGCAGCGCCCCACACGACGGCAGCAAATACAGCACTCTCGCACGTTGATGCACAATGGGCTGTCTCCGGTTTCATTGCCGTGCTGAATCAAAGCTTGCTCCTCGGCTGTAAACTTTACTCGCAGAAACTCCCTCTTCGCTGCGAAAAGAGTCCTTGATCACTCGCGTCCGTCTGAATATAGTAGTCGGGCTCGTGAAGACAAGTAAACCGGGTAAGCGGTATTGCGTTCAGCCTCCCGATTCGAATGATAATCTTAAATCAACGCAAATCATCCTTGTCATCGTCGGATACCTCGATGTACCAGTAGAGTGGGGCGCGACGCTCCAGTGTCGCAACCCAAAATGGCGCCGCGGCTCTAATACAAGTAACCACATGACGTAAGCTGCCCAGAAGCTTCAGCAGTTCTGTCCGCGTTGGTTTTGCGCGATCTGCCATAGTATGGAGACGCGACACTGCTTTTTCAACTTTTCCAGGCGGCATCGAGACAGTTTGAGCCGGCAAGTCCCAGTCGAAGCCCAACGCTCTGCCCTTCTGAAACCAGTCGGAAAACTTGTTTTCGTTGCAAGCTTCGGGACCCAGTGTTGTGATCATTGCAGAACGAAGTGCCAGTTCAGTCTCGGCCAACCTGGTTCCGACATCGGGCTAGATAGCGATGTGGTCGTCACACCACGTCTTGGCGTCAAAGTTCTGCTTCGCTGTCACTGATTGCAGTGGCCACGTAGGTGACGAACTGGCATAGAGATGCGCAATGGCTTCTTCACCGATCCGGTATGAGGAAGGAGAGTTCGTCCAGCCAAAAGGACAGCAAACGTTCACAACTAAGACACCAAGTTCCGGTATTGTCCCTGCGAAGCGGCCAACATGGTCGGCGGACAACGGAATATTGCGGAAAGCTCCATTGACGTCGCCAGTCAGCACGCCCTGCAGCGTGGGTAACAAATCAGCCACATCGATAATTCTGTTGGCCAGCGCCTGGGGTCCATCATAGCAAACTTCTACGTCACGGTCGGGCTCAGTGTTTTCATTTACAGATTCTTATTCGGCCGAGAGTCCTTGGCCGATTCACTACGGGGTAGTCGAACAAACTCCGGCAGCTGCATACCCGTTCATTGAATGAATTCAGTGAAGACAGCTTGCTTCCTTCTGTCCAGCAGATATTTTGCTCAGCAATTGTTTGTGATAAAGGCTGGCGAAGCCTCAGGCGGATAAAGTCCTTGCTGTCGCAGTGCCGCATTAAGGTTAGACTCCGTGGATTCGTGGTATAGCTGTGCTAGCCGTTGTCGAATCAACCTTGTTCGCTGAAAGCGTTGCTGCTGACCGAATATGAAATCGCTGTACGATGCTTGCGGGGTTCACACGTCGAGGGACGGGACTGAAGCTCTTGAGCCGACCGCTCGGAAATGAGCGGTCTCACTAGCGTTTGCCTGCCAAGCAGCTGAGCCCTCTCGTGCGTGAGCTATACCTGTGAATCAGTAGTGGACGGGCTCGACGGCATGAGCTTATCAAGCGGTGTATAAGTGGACGGGCTCGAAGGCATGAACCTCATGAGCGGCCCGAGAGTGAACACTGGCTGGCGGATGGAGTTTGCTAACGCATCAGCAGCCACCGGATTCGTCGATCCTATGTTATTTTGTGTGCCAACAGCGTTTACTTGGACGTCGATAGGAAGTTGGGCTGGTACAACGTCGATGAGACGCTGCATCTCAAAACGTAGGTCCTGTGCCATTGGAGCGACCGGACCACGAGTCTTCTTCAGGCACCTTCACTGCATATCCGTTGCGAGCACCCCATAGTCGTTCACAATGAACTCGCGAACAATGTCAGGAAGATTCGCTGGCTTGAAAGGGCAAAGAAAAGCGATAATACACTTGCCATTCCTTCCTCGACCGCCGTGGGCTGAGAGGAAGCGCAATCAGATCTGTTTATTCCCCTGCTTCGGTAACGCCTTGCGATCCTCCTGCGGAATGAGAGCGCGTTTGTCGGAGCTAAAACCTCTGTTTTTTCCTCGCTCCGGGCGATTTGAACTGGATTTAGTTGGCTTCAGTGCCAAGACGATATGTTGTCGAAGAATCAATTGGTGCACCCTTACAAACGACTCGTGGGAGGCGCTGAAATGAGACTTGATAGCTGCTACTTGTGTCCAGTCTCCGTCGGCAATGAAGACGCGAAACAACTCGAGTCGGTCATCAATCCACGCAGAAATCTCGGTCAGCGCAGCCACCGATGTCGGCAACTTACTAACACGCAATTCTGCCAAAAACATCGCTGCAGCTTGTAGCACTTCACCCACCACCGGCTGATACAGCTGCCGTGCAACACTATTGAGAACATCGGCCACCCCAGCTAGTGTAGCGAAGGCTACCACCTCCGGTGGCACCGGGAGAGTATTCTTCTTCGAGAATTTGCTCATATCACTGCGACGTACTCGTTCACGCTTCTCTAATTCCGAAGCCCGATTGCAATGAAGAATGGATAACCCACGCGTACCGAAATCCCAGCCAAATAGTCCACGCAGAACAGCGGGGTGTGGAAAGAAGCCGAAAATTCTCCAATGAATCTGAACAAACTCCGCAAACCGTTGCGCCGTGAAAGACGCGCACTAACCATTGACCAGGGCCAAATGCACTGTCGTCTGCATACTTGAGGGCTGGAATTGGGTTTTTCCAGCAGTGTCATCACCACTACATCCAACCACTTGAGCGGAGCTGTTCGATACTGCTCCGGTACGATGAAGAGATATCAGTTGATCAACATCAGGGTCCAGCCGATGTCCCAGAGCTCGGGAAACCGTTCCTGCCTGGGACTGACCTTTCTGAGTGATGCCTTCACTCGCTGTTCTACGTTGGCGTTTCGGCTGCGGCGGACCGTCCGCTTGCCCCAGAGTCTCGCCGGCGTTATCATCATCTTCCGAGTCACTAAGTCCATCGCTAAGAACGACGTCGGTACCCGATGGAGCCACTGATGTCCTGACCGATGCAGCGGGCACATTACTCGGCTTGGACTCAATTTCATCGAATATTGTGTCCCCAAACGCCACTCCATGAGGATGAGAACGCCCACCTTCCTTGTAAAAGACATAGTGCAGAACGTGACGGACTGTCACTTGAGACACCTGGAAGCTGGTGATGTCGAGCAGGGGCAGACGTAGTGTTTCATCGCAACTTTTGCCACTGACATCGGCTAACATCGCGGTCGAGTCGCGCACAGCCGCTCCATCGACGCCATTGACTTTGCAGTAAACCTTTGCGTGTGACTGCTTCATTTCGGGGCCATGAGAAGACTGGTGCTCTGTCCTCCGCACGGCTGTAGTGCGTATACCTCTACGGCCATGTCTTGGGTTGACTATGCTTTGTACACAACGGAGGCTTCGACACCACCTATTTTCACGTCGAGGAGCCCACGGCAAAGCTCAGTACACCACTTGTACCCCACAACTAGGCCATAATCCAAGACTCGGGCACCACCGGGCCTTACCCAGGAGGTGCAGATGACACCTCCGACGAAGGTGCCAGCGCCATCAAGTGCTTCTTTGGAGGCCACAGCCCTTGGTGCGACCTCCGCCTCCACCAGCTCGACCGACACTGCTTCTTCCTCCGCCCAGCGGCCGCTTTGCACGAGTTTCACCTTCACCCAGACGCTACGCGTTCCAGCGCCTTCTGCCTTGCCGTAGGCGAAACCGACCACGCTGAAGACGAAGACACCCGGGCGTAGATAGAAATAGGTTGACGCCATTTTGGCAATCCGAGAGTCCGAGAGGGAAAAGGCCTAGAGGCTTTAGCTGCGATGAGACGAATTCGTTGGGCGCCCTCGTTGAACGCCCACCGATCACCAACAGGTGTTCTATCTTTACTAGCTGCGACATACTATGCTTTCTTCGCCAACTTATCTAACTTATATAGTCTGTTGGCTCTGCAACCTCCAACCTGGCTTGTGGCTGCATCTGTTGGTTTGCCGCCTAGCAATGCGAATTCAAAAGTGCCAACATGAAATTATTAGCGCGTTAGCTTCTGCTATAGGATAAGACACGCACACGCACACACACTCCGAGGTGTCGTCTTCAGCCACTTAGGGCTTTGTTTTCCTTCAAACTACTCGCTTAGCGTGCAAGTACGCCGTAGGTGCGCACTCAAAATTAATCCTCCGCTCATAAATCATCTTGCGTAAAAACGTGTACGTTTGGAGCATCTCCAACGGTAGTGCAAAACTCAAGGAATTGCACGATATTTGCAAAAAAAATCATCCCCAACGGGGAAGTGATAGGGGTTCAGAAGTAGTGCTGAAGTAACATGTTGAAATCGATAGTGCAATTTCCGGATGGCGTAGTGATTATCGGCCTGCTATTCACTACGACCTGCCAGCTATTGCACGCAAAGTGCAAGGCAATAATATGCATTTGCGGGCGCTTCCAGCGCGTGCACCCGTCCGAAAGAGGCGCACAACGCTCTCATAAGACATATACTGGTAGTCCGATAGGTATACAGGATGAATAGAAGCGCCCGGGCTTACTGGCAGTTGCTATAGTATGTAGGGCAAATTACTTGCTGTCCCAAACCCATGCTGCAAACAACGGCGGGCTGATATCGACCTGAAGTGCCCCATAGTTACCTAGAGCAGTATGCTGGTGCCTTTGCCGCGGATAACCTTAGCTGCGCTACCCTGTATCGGCCATTAGGGAGGGAAGGCTACCCGCTTTCACTACGCAATATTGCAATACCGTTGGGGAAGCTGAACTATTGCAAAAAAATTCAAGCGTGGTCGTCATGTTTATGTTGCTAATCGGCCATTCACTTCGCCTTATCACTTTTGCAATTTGCTCTACCGTTGGAGATGCTTTAGGATTCTATTTTGTATATGTACTCACCGGCTCGATCTGCCCACACATATAAACCTTTTGGAGGGCCCAGTGCGGCACCGCGACCATATCGGTTTAATGGCATCGTGCCCGCTCAGGATGATAAGCATATAAGTCTTTTGGAGGCCCAGTGCGGCACCGCGACCATATCGGTTTAATGGCATCGTGCCCGTTCAGGATGATAAGCATGTAAGTCTTTTGGAGGCCCAGTGCGGCACCAGAGTCGTACCGGTATCATACAAATGTCCCAGTTAGATGTCAGGAGAGGTCATATTTTGATTTGACGTACCACGGATATAATCCTATTTGGTCTGCGATAGCAGCACTAACGTTGCTTCCTATCCTAGTATAATCATACAGTAACGTGCGTGAATACCGAACGCCTGATATATATATATATAAGGTCTTCAAGAGTATAAGGTGAATCCGAATGGTTAAGAAAAATGAATGTATTGTTATTATTTAGCTTGTCAAAAAAATGATGCTGGCCTTGTTAACCTGGCCCGAGTGAGACCAGCAAAGCTGTATGGTCTCAGCAGTAACCTTCGACCAGGCGTCCCAGCACCACATCAAAGCGGCAAGAATGTCAACCTTATAAAGATCGCGTACTCCTTCTCCTATTTGGTCGAGCACATACCACATTTCTGATAATACATATCTCTTGATACAGTGGATGATGCCTTGGTCCATAAGCTGAATCTTCGACGTGGTGTTTGGAGGTAATTTCTCTACCCTCACATGGGTAAGGCTGAGACCCGTCTCGTGGTGAGAGGATGCGTTGTCCACGATCAATAAAATCTTACGGTCTTACTCGCGCATCGCTTCGTCTAGATCCACCACCCATTGTTGATACATCCAACTCGTCATCCACCCCTTCTCAGTGCCAAAGTACTGGAGGGAGGCGGTTTTTTTAGGGAGCCACCGTGGTGCCGTAGCCGTACTTAGGTACAGAATAAGCAGCTTCTCCGAGTCATCTGCATTCGTGCAAACTGCCATAGTCACACTTGCCTTGCTTTGTTTCAAAGCAGGGGCTGCATTCTTGCAGATGGAGCCTCGCGGCACTGCATTATAGAATAGTGCACTTTCGTCCATGTTGAACACATCCCGGGGTCGGATCGTGCTGATGAGCTTCTTCAAGCGCTTTACCTCATCGATGGCCGCATCCATCTTGGCTGAGTCGGACTCCCCAAAGCCTCTACGCCACTTCAGACCGTACCGATCTTGCAAGCACCGGAGCCAGGACCTCCCAAGCCGAGGCGCCCGATCGGCGGGGATACGAAGCTTGGTGATGAGCTTCTTTGCGTGCTCAATTATCATCGCTCCGCTGAGGCTCACACCTTCAGCCTCAGCGAGCATGACGAAGTCGATGATGTATTCATCGAGCAGAAGATGGCTGTCGGGCTGAGCTTTCTTGCGGGTTGCTTTTCGATCGGGCACTGTAACAGCTTGGTCTTGGCCGTCTTGATATCGCTTATTGTTGCCTTTCCGGGAGCAACAGGGAGGTGGAACTCTGCTGCAGCCCACGTCGCGATCTCCGCGTAGGACATGTTCGGTGAGCTCTCCACCATGGCATGGATGCGGAGCTTCTGCGCGTGAGTGAGGCGGAGTCGTTCGCTAGAAGTGGGGGTATTGGGTAGTTCGAGGCTTCGATCGCAAATGAGGAAGTGAAGGAAATCATAGTGGCGGGCAGACGGAAGGCTATAGTGGGTGGCGGCGTGAAAGTTCAACCACGACCACGCAGTGCGGCGGCGATGCTGGGCAGCGCACTGCTGCGAGCATGTGGTTGCAGTCAGCCATGTGTGCTGTTGCTCAGCGAGGGCTGTTGCTCAGCCAGTGCTGTTGCCCAGTATGCAGTGGTGTTGAACTCGGACAACGCAGTCAGCGAGTGCTGACTCGGCGTGCTCAAGAGCACATCGTGCGTGCGTTCGTCGACTCAAGCTGGTGTGAGATGCAAGGTGCAAGTTGCAGTAGGGAGCTCTCACTGGAGTCGTGAAGAGCGCCACCACTGGGACGCTGGAGGTGGCGATGTAGAGCAGCTAGTCGGCATGCATGTTTAGTTTTCTCGCTTTTGCTTTTATTTCAAAGCCGGCAAGCGCAATACACTCGGCAGACAACTGAAGGAAGTGCCAGCTTCCCCCGACTGTGTTCGCGTTTTTCAGTGCAACCTACTACAAAAGCGCGCGAATATTCAAACTACCACTGAACACGACGTCACGAAGTTAATGGATTTTTACCTCAGTACCTTTTCTCATCACCATCTCGTCACATCGGAAAAAGTAAACATTGCGCTAATATGGTCCGGCACCTTAACCCCTTAGTTCCCATATGTTGTACCGTAGAACATAAGAGGTGTATGACTTCTGCGTGTCTTGTCGCAGCGGCTATGTTATGTTGGACCTCCAACATAACAGAAAATTATTGACTCGAGGTGGTTTCCAGAAATTTGCTGACGACGTGCCGTCACTCTTGCGAACTGGGGGGGGGGGTATCGAAGTATGATTGGTGGATAATTGGGATGAGCACGGCTGTACCAGTGTGACACGAGTGACGTTGGTGGGAAAGAAGTGATTCAGTGGGATGAATCTAGTGCCTGACCGCAGATGGGCCCAACTGACTGGAAGTGTGAATCCTGGGAGTGCACACCCAGGATTTCAGAAGAACACTCAGTCCAGTCCCGGACTTTCCCTTACGATGAGTGCCTAAAGTCTGGCGGAAAGTGTATCTGGAGAACGTATCCCAGAGTACACCTCATCTTGCTGTGGGTCAGAGCACTATTATGGATTAGATCTCCTGAAAACCAACCCCACCACCACCGTGGACATGCGCTGGAAGCCGTACAACCCGTAAAGTATTCGTATTTGTGGAGATACACGCGAGTCTGTGATGTACACAACTTATCATCCAGAGTATCACACAAGAAACCCAGAGTATCGGATGATGATCCAGAGTTCACCTCCCCAAGAACAGGTGACCCAGAGTTTTAAGTGATCCTCTGGATTTGGACTGTGAACCCAGACTCCTTATACTGAGAACAAGTGTTTCCCAAGCCAACACCCAAGAATCCCCAAGAACCCTCAAGAGTTCCCCTGAATTCCACTGACTCTCAGAAGCAACCCAGAGTATCACGTGAATCTCTGAATTTCGAGCCGGTTGGGAGTCAGTCTGCAATCAAAGTGATGTGTGATCTTAAGGATCGAAGTGCAGATCTGCTGATGGGATACTTTCGAGGGGTTGAGAGGGAACGGAGAACTATACAAACCCAAGTCCAAGGACCCACATTTGGCACTCTGGACGCATTGCGACGATGGAATCGCAAGCCGATCGCAAGTTTGGACCGCTGAACCCAAGGTATACTGAAGACAAGATATTGGACCCCAAGCATAGTGAAATGAAGATATTTGCCCGTAGAAGAATGCAGAAGAGAGAGAAGTAGCCGATAAAAGACAACATAGTTCCTTTTACCCTGTACTGCGCAAGTGACTTCGGCCAAGCCTGCCGACAGAAATCCGGAGGACCGGAGACTACGACCGCGGGACGCTAAGGGCACATCAACGGCGAAGGACAGCCGTCTGTGTGGACTCCATCAAACTCAAGTCCAGTTAGGTGGGGACCAGTGACGGCCTGGAGCTTCCTGGAGTGATCCACCTATTTCATATCCTAGTTGGGTCCCTTGCTGTGCTCGTGGTAGCCCATCTCATATTATTCCATAGGGTATTCTGGGGTGCTAGGTAGTCGCCTCCAGGATTGTGTATTGACTGCTTGTGTGAAGGGAAGGGTAACTGATAGTGATTGTATTTTCCTCCTGTACTGGAGGTGGTGCGCGTTTGTGTGAGTCTCAGGGGAGCTAAGCCCCTGAATTTCAGACTCGAGTGAGCCTAGTGTGTGAGTGACCCACCGTCCAAGGGTCCGAAAGAATAAGTGACGGCTAGTTGTAGTGTTTGTATACTCTGTATTTGTTGGGTTTATCGAGCTACGAAGGCATTTGGGTAAGGTGTCTTCTGAGTTCCTCGCCCAGAGTTGACTGAAATCCTGGATCCTGAATTCGTGATATTCTGGATTTCGGGTGATCTGATTCTCTGGGTTTTGCCTCCAGTGTCGAGGTGCATTCTGGATTAGACGTGTACCTCAGCGCTTTTTCGAGGCGACATTCAAGTTTGGTGAAGTGCCGTTCCGTCAAAGACAAACGAGCCGACAGGGATTACACAAGGTACCCACGCCAACCAAGGAGAGATCCTCAGGGTTTAAAGCTTTGCGGCTACGAACCTCTGGGTCTATCTTCTTGCTGTTGACTCTCAAGTCGATTCTCTGGGTCTATACCCTGGGAACCTTCTTGGGCTGCGCTATCTGAACCCCCCCCCCCCCCCCCCCCCCTGGGCGATAAAGGTTTCATTGGCCTCGCCTCATTATACTTAAAATTTGTATGGGGCAATTGTCTCTGTCACACTCTACTGAATTCAAGATAAAATTTTGAGTGTAAAACCGACGGATGCACAGGTTTAGGGAACCATAAACTGGGCCTGGTTGAACACGATAAAAAACAGTGCTGCGCACCCACCATCTTTGAGTGGCCTTCAGCCACCAAGCCGCTCATTCTCCAAACCTACGGCTGAGACGAAGATGGTTGCACCAACCCCCAAGACACCTCGATACCAGCTCACGGAGCAGGAGCGACGACTCCTCTGCGAGGCGCTGCTGAGTGAGCGCCACGGGCGTCGCATCCGCCGAGCTGAACAGAAGGAGAGCAATGAATGGGCGGGCAGAACAAAGAAGGCGACGCGGAAGAAGCCAGCGAAGCACACGACGCCGGCGATGGAAGTCGCAGAGTCCAAGCGAGTGCCACCGCCAGAGCCGACGGCAGGACCTGCCCCAGCCCTGCTGAGGCAAAGGCAGCGGCTGCGCATGACGGCAACGACGCCAAGGAGGTACAGTGGTGACTACGGTCCAAGCAACAGCGTTATGGCGGTGGCAGACGACCCATTGGCAATTCTCTTCTACTTCATGCCGCCAAAGCTGTGGACCCAGATTGCGGCAGAGAGCAACTGTTACCACAAGCAGTCGATACCGCTTCGATCCAGGTCGATACGTTCAAAACAACGACGGAACGGTGGCGACGTCGAGGACCTGAGTGAGATTCGGCGCCGGCTTGCTGAAGTGCCTCCAATTATGCCCCACGATGTGCTACGCGTTGTTGGCCTCCTGATCGCACGGGTGCTGGGGCCTATCCGCAAGGGTATCGCCGCACATTGGTCGACGAAGCAAGTTGGTGCTCTCCCTACAAACCGGTTCAACATGTTCATGAAGAATAATCGATTCTTCCACATCATGGGCTATCTTTACTTCTCAAACAACAAGTCGCCCAAGGCAAGTGTCGACCGGGCTTGGAAGATCAGACCGATTGCGGATGTGCTACAGCGCACTTTTGCACGCGGTTACCGGACACAACCGGTGATCAGCTTCGACGAAGCTACCCTCCCGTCACGCTCGCGCTACAACCCTAGCAGGCAGTTCAACAAGGACAAGCCCCACAAGTGGGGTACGAAGGTGTTCGTCGCGGCCTGTGCGAAGACGGCGTACTGCATGAGGTGGGTAAACGCAAATGCAGCAAGCTGGTGCTTGCTGCTTTTTTTGTTGAAGTACTTATGTTGGCTTTAGGCAATATGTTGGCTTTAGGCAACATATCTTCTACCTGGGCTTCGATTGTACAACATACCACTAACATAACTATGTGTGGTTTCGTTTACCAGGTTTGAGGTGTATGTGGGGCCAAGACGCACCTCCAAACTCCGGTTCCGAAGGACAACAATACGGGTGAAGCAGCGGTGCTCCGGAACATGAACGCACTGTGTCCGCCGTCACCCACGTAGCCATGGCGGTTGGTGGTGACTGATCGCTTCTACACCTCAGTGAAGCTGGCGTTGGAGCTCCTACACCGCCGTTTCTACATTACGGGCAAGATCAAGACAGATCGATCAGTCTACGCGACGGACGTGGTTACAGCAAAGGACTACAAGACTGTGAACAAAAAGAAGGTGATGGTCCCGCCGCAAGGCACGATCAAACTCGCGCAGAACAAGCAGTTCCCACACCTAACGGCAGCAATGTGGATGGACCGCACGCCAGTTCATCTTTTGTTGAGCGGAGGAAGCCGCAAGACCGCTACTGTCAGTAACTACTACGTGCCTTGATTGTCTGTGCTTTATACTACTACTGACGAAACTTTCTATTTGTGTTGTAGTGCGTCGTGTACAGGGTGTGATGCGCCCTGTACCAGCTCCGGAGTTGGTGTGTGACTACCATCGCTGGATGGGCGGCGTCGACATCCACGGCCAGCTCCGGATGCAGACGTACAGCATCCAGGGGTGCTACAAGTCGCGCAAGTACTACAAAGCGCTGTTTCTAGGCCTGCTGGACATGGCGCTGGTGAACGCGTTCATAGTCTTCCGTCATCACCGAAAGGTGAATAACCAAAGACCCGCCAAGCACTTCGCCTTCTTCGAGACACTGATGGAGAAGCTTCTCGCGATTGACTCCCCCGAGGCCTACGCAATCATTGAGGTACGTACGGAGTCGCTGTGAATAAACCTGATCCAACCCAACCTTACCTATGTTGAACGCTCTGTGTGCAGGAAGCTACTTGTGCGCAAGAGAGAACTGCTGTCTCACCAGTCCGCCAGGCCTCTGCAGCTGCGACGCCTGTTCGCCGTGATGACGTGCACCGCCTGGAGGAGAACCCCGACACTGTCGACAGCGACCAGGGAGTCAAGCGGCGCCAACGGTCGTACAAGGTTTGTGCGCTGGCCAAGATGCAGCCAAGGAAGTACACAAAGTACTTCTGCCCAGAAAACTCAAGTGGCAACCGATGGTAAGACATTGTGTGTATCTATGCATCGCCGGGCAGTTTCTAACGTTGATGCTGTGAGAAGTACATACCTTTGCAATGTAGTGAGAGAGGGGAAGGAGAAGACGTGCTATCAGATCTGGCACGACGACTGGGACAGCGGGAATGTCATTCCGCGGCACCTGCTCCAGGAGCACAAGATTCGTAACCGCCCGCCGCCATCCCATCCAGGAAAGAAGTGCTGACGCCGTGCTTTGCTAAGTGAGTCGGAGGAGGCGATGTCGGACGCTGCTCTTAGCGCTGGCAATGAAGAAGAGGGGATGGCTGATGATGAGGCGTAGGCTAGGCATTCGTTGCAGTGCAGGAAGTAATCAATTTAAAGTGTTGTTTGCTTCGTTTTCATTGGGTGGTGCATTTCAAGTCAGGATACTCATCCTGTGTAACTTTGCAAAACTCGGGCATCCCGATAGAACGGACGGCTCTTATGTTCTCTTTACCATCATACGTGCCTTGGAGCGCTAAAAGCCAGCCTACATAGAGTCCATTATGTTGGAACTGCCAAATCTATACCCGACACGAAACCTGTACTATCCCCTGGACATCGCGGGTAGCAACAGTTCAGTCCATACAAATTCCTATATATTAATATGTGGAGCAAGAAAAAATATACACCTCGTAAATAGTCTGGGAACTAAGGGGTTAAAGCCTCTTGGTTCTCACCGCTGAATGTACGTCATTTAAAATTGATTTAAGTTTTGTGTAGGAGCGCCAATTTAGTAAATTAAAATGGTGCTAAACATACTTAAAATATAATCTCACAAACTACACCGAAAACACTGCATCAACCCCGTCTTAATACGGTTAAACAAATCAGAAGTATCTTTCGTTATTTATCGAGAATAAATTCAGATGGATTAACGCCCACCGGTAACTTATTCGTGAACACCAAACATGCATCAGCGAAGGCGGCACCCGCGTGCGTTATAGCGGTACCGCAGGGCCCGCCCATTACATAGTAACTAATAGTACTGCGAGTAGTGCAGCGAGCCGACGAGGCGAGCGAAACGGGGGCGCTTACCACCGCCGCGTCGCTTTGCAACATATTAGCCTCTACTCTATTAGTACGGTATTATTTGGCCCTTGCGTAGTAGCAGCTATAGCAGAGGCCGCCGAGTCATACGATAGCACTGCGAGTAGCGCATACTGACATCGAGGGCTGGGCTGGCACTGCTACTTAGTATAATAGAAGTTCAGCGAGCTTGGCTAAACATGAAGACATAGTAAGCGATAGCCGCGCATATTTTGTTATAGCAGTACGTAGTCAGCGATAGGAGTGCAGATATAAAGGATAGCAGCACGTAGTAGGTGATAGGAGCGACGTAGTAAGCGATAGCAGTGCGAGTACAGTTAGCGCAATGCATGCTGTTTTGTAGCACTTCTGCTCACCTAAGGTTTACGATGATAATTTAGGGAGGGATACATTATAGCTTCAGCGGGCTTGGCGTCTATCTTGCGAGGACATTTAGCTGCATTATCTTATGTATGCTTTATATATCGTTATGCAAAGTGTTCAGCATAGTAATAAAACGATATTTAGTGCACACGACGTGGATGTTATCCTGCCGGAACGGCAATACAGGAGGCGGAATTAGCATTGCGCAGTGTGTACTTTGGTGATGAATGTGAAGTTTGTTACATTTAGCATTTTTAGCTACTCTTGGTAGTGTGCAACTGCTAATGTGTGCCACGTAGTAGAATAGAAAAGTCATGATTGCTTTTAGTAACAAACTGCTTGGTTTATGACAGCCTACGTAAATGTGAGCGCGACCCACGTAAAAATTATGTTAACAATAACGCAGCCCGTAGCTCAAAACAGTTTATAGACCATACAAAGTATCGAACGATAGCACAAATGATACACAGTGTTTATAAGGAACATTAGCACTAAACATTATGCTAAGGAAAAAGGAGTGAAGCCCGCACTGGAAGTATTGGAGGGTTAGACGACTTAATACAATAGCCGTCTACATATTTATATGACTACATGTATAACGTCATTAACACAATATCGATTTATTTTCTGCGACATTCACAGTAAGCACATACTATGTTAGATAGGTACCCAGCGGCGAATTTGTTGTCATGTTAACTAATTACGCCTAAGTAGACCGGGTTTACAACAACGCACCGTACAATAGAGAATGATTTACTTTAGCACGCTCCAGCAACGCATCTACTGATAGTACGCTGATAGTGGCCACATAACCAACAACTAAGAGTACTCTCACCACAAAAACACTTTTCTACATGCACACTCTAAACTATAACCAGATAAACTTGATAAACGCCCACCTCTGCTTCGCTCCGGTGGGCGAGTTTTACAACTACGACTGGCTACGGCTTAGAACACAAGACCGTACAGACACTACAACGCGCAACATTCATAGTAACTCTGGCGTGGGAATAGTTTATTAACTTATATCATCCACGTAACGCTACCAGAGTGTACTTCCAACATAAAACTTCGTTTTAAAAGCACCCAATTGATCGTTAGCATTTCAAACTTCACAAAGCCGACCGAAGCGAAGCGGAGGTGGGCGGCCCTTACTACTGCAACTAACCACAAAGCCTCCCGCGGCATAGCGGCGGTCGCTCGGCTAGTGCCTTTACACTATCGTACTGTAAGTTTTGTTTGCAATGCTATTGTTCCACTGGACTTGATTATTCAAGCTCTGCTGATAATTTATCCGTAATGTATCCAGCTTTTATCCAGATTTCGTTGTTCCAATCCAGAGATGTTCCAGTATCTACACCTTTTTTTGGTCTACCTGAGCTGATTAGACAAGCAAAGGTGACATATTTTAGTTTGGGTTGGTGAAGAAGCCCAAATTAGAAAACATAAATCTTGCTTTGACAAAGCTGCCTAACCTTCATTCAATGTGAAGTGGTACAGTGTACCAAAAACACTACTCGCCGTACAACCATCAATTTCTCGTGAACGGAGACTTCGCGGGCGCGCCAATCGAGCTACACTTCGTGGAGGCTGCTGCTTCATTCTTCAATCTTTCTCCAGCCCCGCAGATGTCCTCGCACGCCTCCCTGAAGCCCAGCCCCGAGCCCCACACGCCGGAAGAGCGTCGCCGCATCCTCGACGCGTACGGCCCTGGTGGTGATTGGCGTGCTGTCGGCAGTCACAATGGCTTCCCCAGGACGACGGCGGAGCGTCTTGTGCGCACTGGATGCGTCGACGACCTCCCGCGTGGGGTGCGCGGGCCACTAAGGTCACGCCCGAGATTAAGGCGGCTTTGGAGCTGTGGATGGACGAGTGCTCCACCTACACGCTCGGCACGCTACGCACGATGGTCATGAGCGAGTTTAACGTGCTTCTCTCTGAGGTCACGATTTCGCGCCACCTCGTGGGCATGTTCTTAACGATCAAACAGGTAAACGTATGAGTTCATGAGTATATTTTAACGTTACAGTTCTAATCAGACGTGCTATTTTTATACTACAGTCTCGTGTCGAGCCCACCACGTGCAATAGCGAGGAACAAGGAGAAGAGGAAGGCTTTTGCCGAAGCTCTCGTCCGCCACAACGATGATAGCGACCTCGTCTCGACGAAACCAATTTCAACTTGTACATCAAGCACACGCGTGGACAAGTTAAGAAGGGGAAGAGGGCTGTTGAGAAGCTGCCGCCTTCGAAAAGAGGTAACCTGCAGATCCAGTGTGCAGTGTCCTCTGCGTTCGGCGTGGTTGCGTACCGTACGCATCGTGGCAGCATCAAGATGGACACAAATGCTGCGTTCGTGGAGGCACTGCACATTGAGATCAAGGAGACAGACGTCTACAAGAACGAGTTCGCCGACAAGAAGATCGTTGTCGTCTTCGACAACGCCCCAGCGCATTCCCAGACGGAAGCGCTGGTGCCAGCCTATGACGACCTCGTCCTACTGCGCCTCGGGCCATACAGTCCGATGTGCAACCCCATTGAAACTGCTTTAGCGCTCTCAAGGCGCACATTAAGCAATACCTGGCGCTGATGCGCGACGAGATGAACCGTCCTCGAACGCAGCCTACAAGCTCCGGCCCTCGCATCTCCAAGACCGAAACACCCATGCAGCTGCTCGAGCGTGCTGTGCATGTGAGCATGCCGCGTATCACCCAGGCGATGGTGCAGAGGATGGAGCTTCACACAGCGAAGTTTGTCGTCGCGGCGATCCGCATGGAGGACATGAAGTACGGCGAGTAATTTTGGTACACTGTACCACTTCACATTGAATGAAGGTTAGGCAGCTTGTTTGTCAAAGTCAGATTTCTGTTTTCTAATTTGGGCTTCTTGTGCAACCCAAACTAAAACATGCCACCTTTGCTTGTCTAATTAGCTCAGGTAGACCGAGAAAGGTGTATTGATAATAGCGTGTTGTAGGTTTTGGAGTTGGGGCTCCTTAAATCCGGATTATCATAAATAATCCATATATACTAAAGGCCCAGTCTTATATCTCCCCGCAATCGCGGGATGAGATTGGGACGAGTTCGGTCATTGCCAGGACCTCCGGCAGCCTGGTAGTGTGTTAGAGATGCAGCCCGATACATTTGCCTTTCAATTTGATGTATCCCGCGACCCGCGCCACACAACGTCCCAGCGGGACAAGAGGGGGTGTCGTCCCCAAAGCATCCCGCTACGACCCGCAACCAAGAGCTCGGATTGGTCCCATCCCGCATCCCGCTAGATACAAGACTGGGCCTAAGGATAAACACCGAAAGTACTCCACTGCACAGATTTTATGCGATATTCTTGGGGTTTTTTATTTCAAAACAGAGCTCAGTAACCTAGAATAGTAGAATCAATTGGTATAAATACAAATCTATTGAATCAATCTGGTTCGAATACGTGTATACCGCCCACGTTATTTAAAGAAAAAAATAGCGTGGGCGGTATAGTAAATTGTAGTCAGAGTCCGCTTTAAAAGTCGGATCCTGACAACAATTTTTTAATGGAAAATATTTTTTGAATATTTTAGTGACGTCAATGTTTAATATTTCAGAAATCTAAGACCATGATTGGCTTCCGCTTTTCGAGATCTGTCTAAATCTTTCATCTTTGTGATGTTTCAAGGTCCTGGAGCAAATTTGATGTCACGAAAAAGTACGAAAGTACGACTATTGGGCGCTTTCCAAAACCCATATAAAACCGTTTGGTCGGTTTTATCCGTAATTTATTTTTATTGTAAAAACCGATTAGAATGTCTTATTGGATTGTTAACCCGCCGATTTAGTGGCTTAATAAGACCGACGACCCCCGATTTGATAAACCCGACCTACTAATTAGGCAGGGGTACCTCGATTTATACTCAAGATTACAACCTAGGACGACTTACAGAGTCAGACCATATGAGTCGGATTTGCATTTGCTAATCGGCCGATTAAGCCAGAGCCGGCCGAATTACTTGCTATTCAGACGGAATGTCCGATGTGCAACCGGCATTCGCTCCTTGCAGGCTAAATCAGCCGCCATACAACAATCGTTGCAGCCTCTCTGCGCTAGGTAGTCAAGGCTACAATACTAACATCATAACTAAGCACGAAAAAGCCGCACGCTATAATATCTACGTAGCTGAGATATCCAGGCGACTCTTTTAAGCGCGGTGTTGTCGCTGAACTTGGCGAGTCTCGGGCATGTTGATCCATAGTTACGAGACCAATGGGCGATTTATACTCCGATTATAATTGAGACATCCCCGATTTACTAGGCTTCAAATCCGCTATGAGCGATGTTTAACCGGCTAATTCAGCAGGACAAACTAATCGGTTTTCACAATAATTACGGAAGCGTTTAATGCGCCCCAAAACGGTTGCTGGAACGCGACCTTCGGGTATAGTGAAGTTCAGTCACTTGTTTAATCATGTTGCTAGTTAAGAGTCGCATTAGAATTGTTTGATGAGACCAAAAGTGGTCTCACCAAACAGCTCCTCGTGATTAAACTTTTATTCACGACTTTTGGTGAGGGTTTTGGACCCTCCAGTGTTGTTCCCAAAAGACGTACCGTACTACTACTACGTGTAGTACGTGTACTGTACTGCAGCTTTGGTTTCTAGGTTCTCTTTCGAGAACTCAACACCTAAAGATTAGCGAATTCCACTAACTGAGTTACAGTTTCCACCTCCACTATTATAATATACAGAACGCCGTCTTCATTTACCGTAATCTAGGTGTTAAGTGCCCGGAGTTGTTAACTGCCACCCCCATATTTTAGCCAATCAAAAGGGTGTAATTGATGAATCAGATTAGGATTTGCATTGATATGTTAAGTGTCACCATGGAGTTTCTAATGCATTTTAGTCGATCCCCCCACACCCCCACACCCCACATATTATGTATGCAAACCACCCCAATACGAAATGCCCACAACTATGATGTAGTTCAACAGCATCACGGCACAACTACGAAAACCATACTAGTACTTTAGACTCGACTGTTTTAACATGGAGAACACAATAAGAATGGTAAATGCAGCTGATCCACAGAATGGTACGCATGCTTGACATCCTGCCAGGGCTCGATATCAAGGGACAGAAGTTTTTTTTCTACTGCGGCGATAGTGATGATGATGAATGGTGTTCTATTACGGGTCGGACTCCGTTTTCTGGCTAGGTGGCTAAGTACGGTTGTCTAAGCACGGAATGAAACTTATTGACTTCTAGCTGACCAAAGCGATTTGGACGAGCGAGGCAAGTCGGGTTCTTGAAGATCATCAGGGAGGAGTCCAACCGATTCGGAGACCAGTCGAGTAAGGACACTCTCCAGTGAAGCCGAGGTGATATTGAGGTCCCGTCGCCGACGTCGAAGAGACCTCAAGTGAGCGGCGATAGTGTAAATAAGCAGGGTAGAAGCATAAAGACTAGCATAGGTCATACATTAATTCTGCATGTCAGTTTTATCCTCATCTTGAGATTTGCCGCATGAGCCGAAATAAAGACTTGTGATTGGTTAGTGGGGTAGGTGGTCGCATGCGGCCGCATGCAAAAATAGGCGCTCATGCGGCGAAGTCGCCGCACGAGAGTGAGTAGGGGTTGGACGCCGCAGCACCAATCAGAGCGCTCTGAGTGACTCTGCAGCGGGGCTGCCGTAGCTTTAGCGTCAGAGGAAGACGTAACAGACTCACAGAGTCGCGGCTAAAGATAGCCCGTTCTAATACCAGAACGCACGAGTCCGTACTCCCTACGGACTCCAAGAGTCAACCCTTAACTCTTAGCTGTGAATCTTCAAACTGAATGTATTTCTCTTTATCGCGGCAGAGCCGCCTTCGGTGTAAATGTATCTGGTTCACTATCTAGCATAGTGAACCGTAATCATATGCATAATCTGTGGCTCTGAAGCCATGTACTGATTCTCCTACTGGAATAGGTTAAAGAGTGTGCACCACACAAGCCTGTGTGTGCCACACTTCGCAACCCTTCGGCTAACATTCGTGTAACCCCGTTACACCCTCCCCCACCAAACCGTGGACACGGGTGTTCACGCTTAACGGTCAACGACCGGGTCTTGTTCTGTCAAGCCTCCTTCTCAAACGAGTCAATCCACATCGTGTGGACGTCTCTGAGAACTTCTCGGCGCAACGCGCCCTTACATGACTTCAAGTCATAACGCCTTTTGGTCTTTCGACCGCAGAAACTCTCTCGCAAGGTCCGCCTCGGAGCCTCGCTCCTCTCGCGCTTCGGCACCTCGTGCCTGCGAACTCCCAAGCCCCCGGCGCAGGTGCGCACACCGACCGCGCCTCCCAGGCTCTCGGTCTCCCAGTACTTCGCGGCGCAACGCCTCAAGCAACGCTCGCGGCGAGCACGCCCCACCTCCTCGAGCACTAGCCCATCCGACCATGGACTTCAAAGATCTCTTCAGAGATGAGGAGGAGGGCGAGGTGGACTACAGCGAGTCCGATGTCGGCTCTCCGAGCCACGAGGGTGAAGCAGCGTCCCCACAACGCTCCCCGAACCGCCGCGACGCTTCGCCCACGTCGCCGGCACAACGCGGAGGTGGCACGTCGGCCACAGTTGGATCGTCGAGCTCCCGCGACCCAGAGCGCCGCGCGCGAACGTCTCCTGCGCGCTCGTCGAGCCTTCTCTCTACTGAGCGCACTGCGCCGTCGAGGAGGAGCCGCGGCCACCGCTGCGCACTCCAAATCCGTTCCCTGAACGCTCTTCCGGGCTCCGCGAGCTGCGCGAGCTCACTGAGTCACGGTACTCTCCGCCTCGTGCGGGGAAGTGCCCTTGGGCTCCGTCATCTACAACCCTTTGGACGAGGCTCAATCCGAGCAGGTTGCGGCGCAGCTGGCCTCCATGCGCTCCCAGCGCCCCGAGTTGCGGCCCCTGCTGAACCCCAGCACCGCCGAGTACGGCTTCCGGCCTCGTGACCCCGCGGAGGCATGCCGTCAGGCGTTCCAACCGACGCTGGCTCAGCATGTCATTGGGCCTGCGGCCCGTACTCCGGAGGAGATCGCTCTCAGAACGTCTCTACGACAGCGACTCTTGACTCCACAGTCTACGACTGTCTCCGAGTACCGCGAGCGGTTGCGCCTGCAAGGCAAGGGGTTGTCCGTGCCCGCAATACGGACGTACCCCGTGGTGCTCAGCCCGGGCGAAAGCCTGACCGAACACGAGGCTCAGTTCGAGAACTGGGCTGAGAAGAAGAAGAAGCTTAGCTCCTTGGTTGCTCTTCGAGCTAGCTTCAGCGAAGTGGATGTTCGTATCGAACGCAAACTCCGCTTCGACTTTGCGAAGGTCCGAGCCAAGCGTAGCCTCTCGGCCAACGCTCAGCCGCAGCCTCACTCTAGCGCGACGCGCTTCGCTCCTTTGAGCCCTCCAGTCGCTCCGGCCCGTGAGGGCGTGAGCGCTGTGGCTCAGGAGCCAACCCCGGAGCAATGTGGCTGACCTAGCAGCTCCCCAACCTATTGTCGGGAAGCGCGGGACGGCCGGCATGCCGGCCTCGAGCCCACGGGGCGCTGGTGATCAAGCCGATCAAAAGCGTCCACGACGTCTGGGCAGTCTTGGCGAAGGGGCACCTCAAACTCCCATGAGTTCTCTAAGTGTGGGTACCCTCGCCACTTTACCAGATACTGGTTTTGCCCCGGCACCGCCGCTTCGCCAGCAGGCGCTCCACATGGTAGTGAAGGTTCCCTTGCTCATCGAGCAGCGCCGGTGGAGGACGCACCAAGCCGCCTTGCGACGTTTGATGAGCTGTTCGAGGTTCAGCAACAGACGACTCGCCTTCGGGACCATGTCCAGGATGTCGATGCGCGTCTCGCGCGTACTGCCACGGAGCTCGAAGAGCTTGCTCGGGACTTGAGCTGGGTTCAAGTGCCTCGCGAGGTCTGGGACCGGCTCCGACACTTGGAGAGCTGGGTGCAGTATTATGGCGATCGCGACGATCGTCGTAGCCAGGAGCTCTCCGAGCTTCGGCGTCAGCAGGCTGCATTGCAGGGTCAGATTGACCTTCTGGCCCGCATGCAGGGCCCGCCCGCTGCGCCTCCTGCGCCGGTGGCCCCTGTGCCTGCGGCACCTCCGACTCCGACTCTGCCCTCAGGGCTCGCGGCACTGCCGATGCCGAGCCTTCCGCCTGTGCCTGCAGTGCCTGCGATGATGGTCGCGTCTGTGACGCCTGCGACTGCGTCCTCGACGCTCGCGACCTCCGCGCCTGCGACCTCGTCGCCCTCGGTGCCTCCATCTGCACCTGCGTCGGGTCATGGTACGGCGAGCAAGCCCACGTAGAAGACGGGGTGCGTCCGCATCTTCTTCGGAAGATTGAGCGTGTACGCAAGGCCCTTCCTGGCCACGACCATGAAAGGTCCGATGAAGCGCGGGCGCAACTTCGTCTTGAAGACAGCGGACACTGCATGTGTAGGTAGGTTCTTAGCATTTAGCAATACCAGGTCCCCGACCTCATAACTGTCAACATTGCCTCTGCCTTTAGCATCCGCATGTTCCTTTTGCTTGTCTTGGCTCTCAGCCATTGCGTCACGCACGTGTCGTAAGACACTCAAGCGCGTCGACAAGAAAGTGTCAACCTGTTTACGAACAGTAGCCGGGCTGACATCAGCTAGCCGATCAGCTAAATCGGCTTCCTCTCCCCACCAAGCCCGAGGCCACCACGTGGCGGCGTCAGCGGGACGCGGGGATGAGACAAGCTGTTCACGTAGAACGGCGTGTAGCCGGTCGAGGCATGCACGGCGTTATTCAACGCAAACTCAACGAGTGGCAGCATAGCGCTCCAACGCTTCGGCGTCTCAGCGCAAATGCTGCGGAGCACGTCTTCGACGACGCGATTCACTCGCTCCGTCTGACCATCGGTCTGCGGGTGATCCGCCGTGGACATGTCCAGCTTGGTGCCAAGCACCGCAAAGACCGCGCTCCAGAAGTTGCCCGTGAAGCGGGGTCTCGGTCCGAGACAATCGACTCAGGGAGTCCGTGTTGTCGAAACACTCGGTCCAAGAACAGCGTTGCTGTACCCTTACCATCGATGGTCTCCGGCACAGCCGCAATGTGAGCCATCTTGCTCAGTCGGTCTACAAAGACCACGACTCCAGTGTTGCCCGCCGCATCCGCCGGCGAATGCCAAACACAAAGTCCATACTCATGGATTGCCAACAGCCCGAAGGGACAGGCAAGCTTGCCAACGGGGCTGCAGCATGGGGTGACGACTTCACTCGCTGACACGTCTCGCACGTGCGCACATAAGTGCTCGTCCACTTGTACATCTTCGGCCACCAGTAGTGGGTGCTCACCGAGCTGTAGGTCTTCTCACGGCCAAGATGGCCAGCCACCGGCGTGTCGTGGGCCTCATAGAGGATACGATACTTCAGGTCCTCATCATGAGGGATGACCACGCGTGGCGTGTCCTCGGAGCCAGTGCTGTAGAACAGCAGGCCACCATCGAGGGTGTAGCGATGCAAACGCGCGCGCACTCGCGCCGACAATTCAATGTCCGAGTCTTGAAACTCCTTGCTCCCGAGAGCCTTCAGCAACGCGACACAAGTGTCATCCTTGGCATAAGCCGTTCGGATCAGATCCGGTAATGACGAAGTCACGGTCGTTACATGAGCCAGCTCATAATCCGGCCTGCGCGACAGCGCGTCCGCGAGGACATTCTGCCTGCCAGGCTTGTACTTCACCTCGAAGTTGTACTCCGCGAAGAAGGACAGCCAACGGGCCATCCTTTGCGAGAGATGAGGCGACTGAGTCGCAGTGCGTAACGACGCGTGATCCGTGTAAATCACGAACGGCTGAGAGCCCAACAGGTGAACCCTGAACTTGACGAGCGCATACTTCATCGCAAGTAGCTCTTTGTCATGGACAGGATAGTTCTTCTCAGCAGCCTTCAGCTGACGAGATTCAAACGCCACCACGCGCTCGCGCCCCTCGGCGTCTGCTTGTAGCAGGGCACAGCCGATGGCAAAGTCCGAGGCGTCACAGACGACACTAAACGGACGAGCGGGGTCTGGCAAAGCCAGAATAGGCGCATGAAGGAGACTATCCTTAATTGCCGCAAACGCATCTTGATGCTCGGTGTTCCAACACCACTCCGCGTCCTTCTTCAGGAGATTGGAGAGTGGCCGAGCCATCTCAGCGTAATTCTCGCTGTACTTGTGCAAGTAATTGGCCAAGCCAAGCCACTTGCGAAGATCCTTCTGGTTCTGGGGAACCGGCCAGTCAACAATGGCCTTGACCTTGACCGGGTCGGCCCTCAGGCCACGCTTCCCGATGAAGCACCCTAAGAAGGGAATCTCTTCTGCTCCGAAGATGCATTTGTCAATGTTGGCATACAACTTGTTTTGACGCATGCACTCGAGCACAGCACGCAGGTGCTCGACATGGTTCTCCATATCAGTCTTCCCGTGCTCCGCACGACTGTGGACAAAGATGTCATCGAAGTACGTCTGCGCGTACGCCCGATGGGGCCGGAAGAGCTGCGTCACAAGACGATTGAACGTCGCTGGCGCGTTCGAAAGCCCTTGGGGCATCACCAACCACTCCCAGAGCATGCCGCTCGGAGTACTCACCGCAGTGAGAGGGATGTCGCTCGTTCTCATGAGCAATTGGTAGTAGCCATCGACCAAGTCGAGCGCACTGTACATCGTACATCCTGCCATGTTGTTCTGAAGAACGTCCTTCCGAGGAATCGGCGTCTGCGCCGGAATGGTGGCGGCATTCAGCTTGTTGAAAGCATGCACAATACGCCACTTGCCATTCGGCTTTCTGACACAGAACGTCGGCGTGGAGTGAGGAGACTTACTCTCACGCACCATGCCCGCCTCGTGCTTCGCACGGAAGAACGCGTCAATGACGTCACACTGCTCCTTCGGCAGAGGCCACTGCCTCGTCACACAGTACTTCGTTCCCGGAACGAGATCAATCTCATGCCGGACACCTCGATCCGGAGGTAGCCCCGAGGGCGGTTCCTTCGAGACCACGTCTTGATAATCCTTCACCACGTGATACAAGGGATCCGACGGATCCTTCAGGATCGCCGATCCGCTTCGCGCATTCAGCGCCTTCTTAGTGTCCTCCAGGACAGCTTCATCCAGAAGCGAGGACGAGTTCAACTCTTCTTCAGGTCGTATGACCACCACCTCCGCCAAGTCTCCAGCCTTCAAGGCGTCGCCCAACTCGGCCAAGGACATCTCGTCCAGCTCCAGGAGAGCAGATAGTGAGGGCAAGTCGGTGAGACTGACGTCTCCGTCGACGTCGCCCGTCACTCCATTCACGAGTGTGTAGAGCTGCTCGCTCTTGTGTAGAGCCCCACCGCTCGGCACACCCTTCTCGACTCGTGAGACCGCAGACGCCTTGCGTCGCGCCGCCAGCGCTTTGCGGCGCTGCCGCCTCTTCATGGACACTGTCCGCCCAGAAGAGCTCCGTGATTTCGCGTGCTTCTTGACGCCAGGTGTCACCACCTCATTCAGCTCCAGAGGAGCACCAGTGTCTTGATCGACACTCAGCGAAGGACTGCACGACCCGCAGCCTCCACTCAGTGGATTACGTGCCACTCCACGATCTTCATCCGGGCAGAGCCCCTTGTCCCTCGGCATCGTGCCGACCGCGCCGTCGCTGGCACGCAGCAGGGCGTCGCCCTCAGACGCACACCCGCTCAGTGGAATTAGTGCCGCTCCACATCCTTGATCCGGGCAACGCCCACCTTCACTCGACTTCTCGTCGACCGCGCCTTCACTGGCACGCAGCAGGGCGTCGCCCTCAGACGCACACCCGCTCAGCGGAATTAGTGCCGCTCCACATCCTTCATCAGCCGGGCCTCGCCCATGGCTCCTCGGCTCCATGCCGAACTTGTCCTCACTTGTGTACAGCGGGGCGTTGCCCTCAGGCGCACACCCGCTCAGCGGAATTCGTGCCGCTCCACCTGCCGTCCACGAGCCACGCTCGGAACGCTCGTTCTCGACACACGCAGTGTCCACCAACTCGGAAACTCCGATGTCTAGCACATTGACCGACTCGGTCCAGTGCTCGCGCCAGAAGCGCTTCTGCTTCCCTAGCAGAGGTGGGTTCATGACTCGCCAATGCTCCGCCAGGAGAGAAGTGCGTAGCACCAAGGGTCTTCGACCTCCAATCTATCCAAGGCTCATGGCGTTCCAGCCACGCCATACCAAGGATGAGATCATATCTCGAATCGAGGTCTAAGACCAGACAGCGTTCCACGCTATCAAAATCTAAAACTTCACGCCCAAGTCCACAGGGACTTTAGGCACCGTGACACGAGTGCCCGTCGCGAGACGAACAGTGACGATGTCACTCCCCCGCGCTACCAGCGCCTCAGCATAAAGCTGACTTCCGTCCATCGTGGAACGCCGGGCGTAATTACCCGACGCTCCCGAATCAATCAAAATCGTCCATGGCTTTGTGAAGCCCTTCACCCAAGCCTGGACAACTAGCAAGCCCGGCTTGCACACGTTCCGTGTTATAGAGTACAGCTCTCTTCGGGGCTAAGTCCTGTCGACCTCCACCTCGCCGAGGTTCAATAGAACTTAGTTCCTCCCCAGTAGGCCGCCCCGCGCCTACTGGGTTTCTCATTTCCCGAGACGAACCAGAGCCCTGGCTCGAACCCGAAGAGCGGCTTGACGAAGCCTGGCGCTGCAAGCGCAGCGGACATCCGGCGCGCAAGTGACGCGTGTCACCGCAGATGAAGCATCGGCGGATACCGCGCCGCTGCTCAGCAGCCCGAAGCTCGGCTTCTTCGTCTTCAGCATAGCTGAGGTCCATAGGCTCCGGACCGTTCGACGAACTGGTGTGAGGAGCGTTCCACCCAAGTCTTGACGACTTAAAGTTGTGCTCCGCGTTCAACGCGATGCTCACAGCCTCTTCAAAAGAGCTTGGGTGAGTGCGGAAGACTTCCGTCCTGGCCACGCCAGTGCGAAGTCCTTCCATAAACACCGTGACGATGACTACCTCAGCCAGAGGCTCGGCAGACATGCCCGCAATGAGAGTTCTCAACTCCTGGACATAGTCCACCAAATCCTTCTTGCCTTGCCGGGTAGCCAGGAAGCGTGAGCGCACGCGATACGCCTCGTTAGGCGGAGCGAACACTCGGGACAGTTGCTGCTTCAGCTGGTCCCACGTCGGGAAGGCCGTGTCGACCGACGTCCCTGACGTTAGTGCCCACTCTCTCGCTCGCCCACCAAGCTTCGAGATAGCTAGCGCCACGCGCTGTGACTCCGTCCGGAGTAGAGCTGAGCTCATAGCCATCTCGACTTCACGGGTCCAAAGCATTAAGCTTTCCCCTTCCTTGCCTTCGAAGGTCTTCACGCTCAACATGAGCGGCTTGGGTCTTGTTCCCGCGTCGGATGACGTAGCGGGCGCTTGCGGCGCCACGGCCGTCGCCATCCTCTGCTGGAGGTGCTCCAACAGAGCATTCTCGTAGCTGGAGAACGCCTCGAGGCGCGCATTCACCGCGTCGGGGCCTTGTTGCGCCAGTTGCGTCACGCCCTCCGGGCCCAGCAAGGACATAAGCTTTTTAAGCGCATCCTGCTGGTTCGGGGGCAAGTGAGCGAACTGCTCCATTCTCCACAGAGGGTCAGTCTATCCAGACTCAGGTGTCGGGTTGACTACAAGTGCTACCAAGTGCAGCGGGGCTGCCGTAGCTTTAGCGTCAGAGGAAGACGTAACAGACTCACAGAGTCGCGGCTAAAGATAGCCCGTTCTAATACCAGAACGCACAAGTCCGTACTCCCTACGGACTCCAAGAGTCAACCCTTAACTCTTAGCTGTGAATCTTCAAACTGAATGTATTTCTCTTTATCGCGGCAGAGCCGCCTTCGGTGTAAATGTATCTGGTTCACTATCTAGCATAGTGAACCGTAATCATATGCATAATCTGTGGCTCTGAAGCCATGTACTGATTCTCCTACTGGAATAGGTTAAAGAGTGTGCACCACACAAGCCTGTGTGTGCCACACTTCGCAACCCTTCGGCTAACATTCGTGTAACCCCGTTACAGACTCGCCAGCTGGAATCGGACGACAGCCGTCAGGCGCTGCTTGTCATCGGTAGCTTTCGCAGTTTAGCTTTTACTTCTCTGGTCCACCTAACTATCGCCACTGAGGTTTAATGTAGTCCACATAATGCTGTCGTAGCCAATCAGAAGTCAGTAATTTTGATTATCGCGACGATTTCAACATAACAGGTGGTTAAACCTCGATTTGTAGGAAACGCATTGCTCGCTATGCAAGAGCTTAGGGGCTCTCAAACATCGCTCAAGCGCTCTAGGTTATTGCAGAAGTTCATCTGGAAGGTCTCAACTAATATCGCTCAATATTCAGAATTACGACAAAAACCTCACTGCGTCCAAAATCTTGTCTGTCTTCTACGCGAGCGACGATTGGCTTAGAAATGGACGTTTTGTAGCCGTTAAGATAAGGCCTAGTTCTAACCGCGTGCCATCCGTGCCATGCCATGCCATCTCATTTTTCATTGGCCGAGAGCGCCTCAGGTCTAGGTAACTGGTGCCATGAAAGCGCCATGCATGGCACGCTTTGGTGCCATGGCAAATGGTCGTGCCATGTGCCATAATGAGGATATTGATCGCGACGGGTATCAGACTTCGCTCTGCTGGCATATACTAGTTTATACACCTATTAGGAGCCCATGTAACCCGCTTTTGGCCGACGGGTTGCTAAACTCTGCTTGTATATCCCTAGTTCATCTTGCCATGGCGCAGGCCATTTCATTTGGAAACGGAGTGCCACGCAAAATCGGTTCCTAGCCCTATGGCATGGCATGGCACCATGGCGCGCGGTTAGAACTAGGCCTAAGCTCCCCTTTGGTGGCATTTTTACCAAAAACGAAATACAAATAGTGAAGTTATTGCAGTTTTCATGAAATGGCGATAGTACGGTGGACCAGAGAAGTACTCGAAGTGATCGGGCCGCTGATACTAGCGAACGCCTGAAGGGGGCCGCTACTTCGTCAGGCCAACATGTATATGAGATTATTGAGTGCATCAGACAAAAGAAGAAGTTATGTTGCAGAACGTGTACTGTACACGGTGTGCATGTAGGTACTTTGAAGTATATGTATGTGTTACATGTCTGGTACCGTAGTGCAAAATGTACATAGTAAACTATCCTTGATTTAGACCCCCCTCGATATGGACAGCGTGCACATCGTCTGCATGTCCCTTTGCGGGCGTAGATCAGCATGTAGTATAATATCATGGCTTACGAGAGAATGTTATCAGTCCAATATTCATGTCGTCATAACATACACTAGAGTTGGCGGAGACCCGCGAGCGTGAGAGCTAGTGTTGTCGTATAGTGTACGATTGAGACAAATAGCTCCTACTACCGTATTTTAGATCTCATACTTCATACACCATATTCTTGAAGTTGTATTGTTGTATTTTGTCTTTGCGCCAATTCACCCTTTCTGTGCGTATTTTAGGACCTTTCTTGCCAAAAACGGCCATATTCTGTTGCAAATGCACTATCTCTCCGCTCTGAATTATGAGATCTCTCTGTAGTATGAGATCTAAAATACGGTACTGGTGACGGTTTAAGGCCAGTCTTGTATCTAGCGGGATGCGGGATGGGACCAATCCGAGCTCTTGGTTGCGGGTCGTAGCGGGATGCTTTGGGGACGACACCCCTTCCTGTCCCGCTGGGATGTTGTGTGGCGCGGGTCGCGGGACACATCAAATTGAAAGGCAAATGTATCGGGCTGCATCTCTAACACACTGCCGGGCTGCCAGAGGTCCTGGCAATGACCGAACTCGTCCCAATCTCATCCCGCGATTGCGGGGAGATACCTGGTATAAGACTGGGCCTTAGATTGCGGTATTGTCAAGTCAGCCTCAGAAACTGAAGCGTGTTTTTCAAAGCCTAGCTACAAGCGGTTGCTAAACAGAAGCTAAGTCCACTGATCAACAATTTGGCACCTATTACACTTCAGCAGTGCAAGTCGCGGACGCCTTCAGCAGCATGCTCACATCAGCGTAGCTCAAGCCGACGCTCGTCACCGTGTTCGCAGCAGGCTTGCCCTTGCCGAACCAGAGGAAATCGGGGTGGTCCTCATCCGAGTCGTAAACCCACTCACCGCCAATGATCTCACCGGCGGAATCCAGCTCAAGCAGGTACGTGTAGTACTTGCCCGTCGTGAACTGGTTGATCGCGCCCGAGGCCACGAGTCCACCGTCCGTATAAGTCTCAATGATCCACGAAAGGCGGGACTTGACGTACACGATCTTCTTGGCCGCGGCGTTCCACGGGTACGACTCGAGACCGTAGAAGGTCTGGGCGGCCTTCTTGGGCGACATGGACGTCTTCTCGTACACCTTGAAACCACGCACGGGCTGGTTCCAGACCTCAGCGCCAGCCGTGACATCCACAACGAACGTCGAGTTCAGCTTGCCAAGGATGTTGGCCGAAGCAATGTGGAAGTAGGCCGGGTTCAGGTCACGGAAAGCGTTGTTCGAGTGACGGCCGTACTCGTCGGTCGAGTCGGTACCGCCGTTGAAGCGCGCACCCGTGAAGACGGTCTGCACGCGGGCGCCGTCGTACACGAGGGAGATAAGGGCCTTGATGTCCATGGGCTGGAACGTCACACCGTTGTACGTCACAGGGCAGTCGGGTTCAGCCTCGAGGATGGCGGCCGGGGCCAAGGCGTGGCAGATGCCGAACCACATCGGGATGCAGTAGCCAGAGCTCTGGCCCGGGCGAATGGCGCAGCCGCTGCCGGTGGCGCGTGCCGTGCAGTCGTTGTCTGACGTGCACTTCTTGCGGCCGCTCTGGGAGTCGACGCCGTTCTTCTTGGACACGGCGTCCATGAAAGTCTTGACGTCCTTGCCGTAGGCCGTTGCGTACTTCTCGGAAGCACTCGGCTGGCCCTCGCTCCAGACAACATTGATGCTGTCCTGGTACGTGGGCCAGTACGGGCCAGCCCACGGCGACGGAGTGTGCACACCCACGGTGGGCAGCTTGGTCAGCTTCGTCTCCATCTTGGTGCCAAAGAAGGCCTCGAGCTTGGCGATGTCCTGGTTGGCGTTGGCCTCAAGCTGGCGCTTGGTCTGCAGCTTGCGCTCGGTCTGGGTGTCTTCCCATCCGGTGGCGCAGTCCTTGTGGTCAAGGCCGGTCTTGTTCGTGGGCGCCTCCACAGGCGTCGACAGAGCCGGCTTGCCGACGTACTCGTCCTGGTCGGCGTCAATGGCGGGCACCTCCACCGACAGCTCAATCGTGCCGACCTTGTTGCACACGGGCTCGGCCGGGGCCGTGGTCAAGTTGGCCAGCAGGTCCGGGAACTCCGAAGGCTCGGGCAGGATGGTCGAGATGTTGGGCAGCGTCGGGTCCACCTCGACCTTGATAAGACAGTCCTGGTCGGCCACTTCAGCGCCGTACGCGGGAACTTGTCCGTGAGCTCGTCCGTGGTGTCCGAGACGGTGAACGGAGTGTAGTACAGCGACGTAGCAGTCGTCTGCTGCATCTGCAGCGCCACGGTGGCCACGACGGCAGAGATGAGGTAGGTGCTGGGCGAGTAGACCATGGTGGACTGGAGCGGGGGTAGCGGAGACGGAGGTCAACCGTTGGTAATCTCCTCGAAGACGAGCAGATTGGAGAATGAGCTGCTCGCGTGCTGGTTTCCTTGACCTCCCACGTGCCTGCCCGCTGCGTCTGACGACCTAGCTTGGAACGCGGACATATGGAACTGCTCCACCCGCGTACTCACACCGTTATTGGGAAGTAAGTATGTGAGCACAGCTGGACGTATTTTTACCCAGTTTCCACGTAGCATACGATGGTGAAACCAACTCAGTTAATGATTTGCAACGGCGGCCACGAACGTGCGCGCGGCCTCCACCGCGCCTTTCAGTCGACTCCGGACAGGCTGAGTTACAGGACATACCTGACGTGCCATTCATCCCAATGCAAATTTTCGTCGTAACGAGTCATTACTGAGGAACGCAGAGCGTGGTAGCTACTGTACATTACTTGCACGCAACTTGGATACAAACTAGGGGCTTCGCGGGGCTGAGATCGCAAATATAAAATAAAACAGATAAACGCACAGCGCTGGCGACTGGTGCGCCGCAAGTGCGGCGCGCCAGTCGCCAGCGCTGCGCTTGCGTTCAAACACACTCACGATAATATGAATTTGTTTTCTTGCCTTCGCGCTATTAATAACCAAATACAAGCAAGTTATAAGTTGCAGCAGCGCCCTCCCAAGCAAACGTCTATTCTTACCTTGGCTCTGTAAATTCACCCTGGTGTTGCTGCGTCTGTGGACGTGAGAACTATAAATGATTCGAATGAAATGAAACTTGATGATGCGATTGATGCTTCTTCATTGATAGAAACCGACTAGGTAATTATGCACATTACATATTAAGTTTACCTTCATAATATGTCAACGTATAATGGATACTTAAACGCATGCGTTACACGCACGGCTTCATGCGACACCGAATTAATCCCCTGCCGGCTGCGCCAGCAGCATACCTACGGTACGCTTGCTATCTCAGTATTAATTAATGGTAAAGACCGGATTAAAATCCGCATAACATGTGCCCCATTCGAACAGCAATTTGTGATGTGTGGCCTCTCTCTGCCTAAAACGAGCATAGAAAATTCGTGCCTCCAATTTGGGCCCGGAGAAAAAAAAACTCAGTACAGTGAGGGTTACTGTTTGCGTTTTGGTATGGAGCTCTGTAGCGCAATTCAGAGTTTTTGTTTGTTTGCTTGTTTGCTTGTTCGAAATGTGAACTACAGGCTCGCATTTTAATTAAAAAAAAAAGCTGTTGGAGACCCATTTCAGTGCTACGAGCTCTATTCCATCTAGGTAGACGTCCAGTATTGTGTGCCTTGAATGCACCAAGGCGGTCCTTCAATTGTTGAAAAATTGAACCAGTCACGAAAGTAGCGAAGGCATTATTCCAGACGAGCGTAGCATCGCGCATCTACAGTGCAGGCTCAGCAGAGCCACCTTGCCTGCTTAATACTTTACGGTGAGGATGTGTTTCCTCCGTTCGCTGGTCCTGCATGCGCATGTCGAATGCAGTTGCTTTTTACTTTGTACTACAACCTCCTTCAGTGCCTAGTACTATAGAGGGAGAAAAGTTTTCATTAAGAATCCGTTGGCAACGACAACAGCACTATTATCTGAAACGGTTCAAATTCACTACGTTGAAAACTATTAATGCTTCGGTATCACACTTGACGTGGTCCATTGGTCTCGTGCGTGAAGTGTCTCCAATGAAAGTTCGTTTTTTTATTGTTGCATGGGCTTCGAGTGGAAACGAAAGAAAAAGAAATGGGTTCGAATATTCATTGCCTTGATCGACCCTGCAAGGTTTCAAAAATAGTCACAACGCGTAGTTCAGCAAGGACTCTTTCACGGTCCGCTCAAGATTCGGTGATGATGATGCTCAAGCCATGCGGCGCAATGGTACAGTACTGTAGTGTCAGTAGTGATGGGAGTAAAAAAATATGTACTTCTCTCGGAGCGTTGGATACCATTAACTGCAGCAACTTCGACGCCGTCGAATCAGCGTCTGTTAAAAGAATTTGAGGCGATAAAAGGTTACCAATTAATTTGACACGACTTCTATTAGCATGGGGAAGCGACCAAGAAAAAACAGTATTGCATGTTAACACACACACGATGCGCGGGGGGGGGGTATTTACATCGCAGCGTCGCCGGCAGACACTTCAGCCTCGGACGACGACGAGCCGGCCGAGCCCGATTCAGCAGCGCACGCAACCGATTTCTCCAGCAGCATGCTCACGTCGGCGTAGCTCAGACCAATGCTAGTCACAGCGGTGGCAGCGGGCTTGGCCTTGGGCAGCCACAGGAAATCGGGGTGGTCGTCGTCCGAGCCGTAGACCCACTCACCGCCAATGATCTGGCCAGCGTCATCAAGCTCCAACAGGTAGTAGTAGTACTTGCCCGTCGTGAACTGGTTCACCTCGCCCGAGCGCACAAGCCCGCCGTCGGTGTACGTCTCGACGATCCACGAAAGACGCGTCTTGACGTACACGAGGCTTTTGGCAGCAGCGTTCCAAGGGTACGACTCGAGGCCGTAGAAGGTCTGAGCACCCTCCTCCAGCGACATGGCCGTCTGCTCGAACACCTTGAAACCACGCACAGGCTGGTTCCAGACCTCAGCGTCGGCCGACACATCCACAACAAAGCTCGAGTTGAGCTTGCCAAGCAGGTTGGACGCGGCGATGTGGAAGTACGCAGGGTTGAGGTCGCGGAAGGCCGCGTTCGAGTGGCGGCCGTACTCATCGGGGGTGTCGGCACCACCGTTGAAGCGTGCACCCGTGAAGACCGTGCCGACACTGGCACCATCATAAACGCTCGTGATCAGCGCCTTGATGTCGAGCGGCTGGAACGTCACCCCGTTGTGCGTCACGGGGCAGTTCGGTTCAGGCTCGAGGATGGCGGCCGGGGCCCAGGCGTGGCAGATGCCGAACCAAGTCGGGATGCAGTAGCCCGAAGTCTTGCCATCACGAATAGCACAGGCCTCGCCCGAAGCGACCATGCAATCGCGGTCCTGCGTGCACTGCTTGCGTCGGCTCTGCGAGTCAACGCCGTTCTTCTTGGACACGGCGTCCATGAACGTCTTGACGTCCTTGCCGAAGGCCTTTGCGTACTTCTCAGCAGGGCTGGGCTGGTTCTCCTCCCAGACAACGTTGATGCTGTCCTGGTACGTGGGCCAGTAGGGGGCGGGCCAGGGCGACGGCGTGTGAACACCCACCGTCGGAAGGTCCTTGAGGGTCATGACCATCTTTTTGCCAAAGAAGGCCTCAAGCCTAGCGATATCCCTGTTGGTGGTGGCCTCGAGGTGACGCTTAGTCTGCAGCTTTTCGTCGAGAACGTGGCCAGCAACAGCACTGTCACGCAGCTTGCGGACGGTGGGCGTGCTCTCCTCCCAACCCGTGGCGCAGTCCTTGGGGTGCTGCTTGATGCCCGTCTTCTCCTGCTCTGCTCCAGTTGCCGGCATGTGCGAGTCAATGTAGCCATCCTGGTTGGCGTCGGCGGGTGGGGCGTCCTCGGACATGACAACCGTGCCCACCTTGGTGAACACCGGCTCGGTCGGGGCCGTGGTCAAGTTGCCCAGCAGATCCGGGAAGGTCACGGGCACAGGTGAGATGGTCGTGATGTCCGGCAGGGTCGGGTCCACCTGCACCGTGATGGCGCAGTCCTGGTCGGCCACATCAGCGCCGAAAGCAGGGAAGCTGGAGGTGATCTCGTCAATGGTGTCAGTCGACGTGTAAGGGTCGTAGAAGATCGACGTGGCCGTCGTCTGCTGCATCTGCAGCGCCACGACGGCGACGGCAGCGGAGACAAGGTAGGTGCTCGGCGAGTAGACCATGATGCACGTCTAGGTTGTCGAGAGCAGTTGAGCTAGAGCTGGAACAACGAAGAATACAATGTAATCCTCTCAAGGGGGAGAGAAATCGACAATGAACAGCGCGGCAATCTGTGCAACTCAACTCGAATGCCTGCCATGAACCGTCGAGTCAGCTCTACATATGGAACCGGCGATAAGTATCCTGGTGTCTTCGGCGGATCGTGCAAATGTACAGCCGCTGGGTTGCACGTGCTATAGTTTATTAAAATGTGTATTAATAAAACGCATCTCTCGAAGGCTCGCTTGTCAAGAACGTTGCAAGATCTGCGTACAGATGGCTAGGACGCGTGGTGGGCCATCCGAGCTTGGACAGGCAGCAAACGCAGGGTCCAGGCTTATGGCTTACGGTACGCTGCATGTTGGCTTTTGACGTCCATGTAATACATGTACGTACACACTGTAATGTACACATTGCATGACGTGCGGCGTGCAAACATATTTATTCAATAAAAAAATTCGAATCCAGTTTGGGAAGTTCTCAACGCTGTCAACAGGATTGCTTATGGCTGGAATCAGTCGCCTCCCTCGGAGGAAGTCAGGTTTGAGACGAAGTGATACAGTTTTGTTCAACCACAGGACACGACGTCGGAAAAAATTGACCTCGGTGTCCGCTAAACCCGTCTATCTCCAAACTTGCAGCACATGTACGCTCCAACCCGACGATCGCCAAGGGGCTTCAAGCACGCTGGGAGCCAGCACCAAGCCCCGAATACAGCTTGTTGGGTATGAAGGACAAAGATTCGTATTGAGAGCTGGGTGCTGTGCGGTGGCCCAGTGCGCACAAGTGATGTCCGAGTTGCTTCAAAAGCGAGGATCTTTGTGTGGCTTCAAAGCTTCTCCTATTCAATGTATTAAAACTTACTGGATAGTCCCGTTAATCTGTAAACGATGCGTTAGCCATACCTTTCATTCGCAGCGCATCGGGTTCTCCTTCATTTATACATGTACACATCGAAGGCCCCCTAGGTAAATGGCAAGAGCACATGTACCAGGTACCTGAGAGGCGACCTAACGCTGTGAGTCAGTGCTCACTACGGAGGCACAGCACCTGCATCACCGCTTGCGGCGGCAATATCGGCCTCCGTGATTGCCGCTGGCTTTCGTTTGCTGACTGACAGACGAGCTGACCCACGCCTGACAAGAAAAACGTCGCGAACGTTGATCGTCGATCTGCCTTGTGCTCTTCGTATGCACGCAAGTCTGGACCTCCTCACGGACGCCGTGACACGGAGGCATGAAATGAAGCTCAGCGGTCCCTCGCGGCGCAACGAAGTGCTTGCCAATCGTTTGTAGCCGGTCAGTGCAGACGGATATGGGAGTTAAAACAACAAATGTGTGCAGTATCCGATAGCGTGCACTAAGAACTTCTCCCTACAGCTTCTAGCATGTGAAACGTGTCGAGAAGCGCATTCTCGAGAACAACGTTGCATTTTGATAACCTCGGTTGTAGGCCTTTACATCGTGTGCACGCTGGAGAAGAAGGAGAGAGCTGCACGCGCTTGAGCTTGCGTCGGACAAAGTTCAAGGGCCGACACCGAAACATCATGGCCTCGCCGGCTGGAATGCAGAGAGCTGGCAAACGAAGGAAACGAAGATCATGGAGCGCGGCGATCGGACGTTACCTATGACAGCGAACTCTCTCTGCACCGGACGAAAGGATCCTGGGTCATATTAACTTTTAATATTACGGCGAGAGACGTGCTATCCTGGAGTGTCGTGCGGACAGCATGACGAAAAGCAGCAGCCTCGCCTCACTGCATTCGCGTGGGGGACCCACCCTAGCCTTTCCGGAGACCAACGTTGTCGAGTGTGTGCGCTCTACTGTAGCACTAAGCTCGTGCTTGCCTTTGCTACACATCGCGCGTTGCGCGGCCCCTGGGCCACCAAGGTGGCAGCACCGGCCGGGCGGCCGGCTGAGCATTCCCAATTTTCTCGCCGTCGAGAAGATTACACAGCCCTTCCTCCGTGCCAGGGGTTGACGCGCTATCCTCCGGATCTCTGGATCGCCTCTCTGTACAGCCATGGTCTACTCGCCCAGCACCTATCTTGTCTCCGCTGCCGTCGCCGTCGTGGCGCTGCAGGTGCAGCACGCTGCCGCCACGTCGCTCTACTACGACCCGTTCACGTCGGCCGACACGGTTGACAAGATCAGCAGCAAGTTCCCGGCTCGCGGTGCCGATGTGGCCGACCAGGACTGTGCCGTCACGGTGCAGGTGGACCCGACGCTGCCGGACATCACCACGATCTCGTCGGTGCCGGTTGAGTTCCCGGATCTGCTGGCCAACCTGACCACGGCCCCGGCCGAGCCTGTTTCCTCGAAGGTGGGCACGGTGGTGCTATCGGAACAGTCCCCGGCCACCAACGCCGACCAGGATGCCTACGTCGGCAAGGCCACACCGTCGACGCCGGTGACTACGCCTACCACCAAGGTGGGTATCACTACGCCGTTGACGGGTGCAGGCAAGAAGGAGCCTAAGGACTGCGCCACTGGCTGGGAGGAAAGCACGCCCGCCCGCAAGCTGCGCGACAGCGCCGTGTCCGGCCGCGAGGTCGAGAGCAAGCGCCGTCTCGAGGTCACCCCAACAAGGACATCGCCAAGCTCGAGGCCTTCTTCGGCACCAAGATGGAGATGAACCTGGCTAAGCTGCCCACCGTGGGCGTGCACAAGCCTTCGCCGTGGGCCGGCCCATACTGGCCCACGTACCAGGACAGCATCAACATTGTCTGGAGCGAGAACCAGCCCAGTCCAGCTGAGAAGTACGCCACGGCCTTCGGCCTGGACCCAACGGAGTTCATGGACAAGGTGTCCAAGGATAACGGCGTCGACTCTCAGAGCGGCCGTAAGAAGTGCTCGTCGGACAGCGACTGCTCGACCCTCACGGACGGCAGCGCCTGCGCTGTTCGTTCTGGCAAGACCTCGGGCTATTGCATCCCGACTTGGTTCGGCATCTGCCACGCTTGGGCCCCGGCCGCCATCCTCGAGGAGGAGCCAAACTGCCCCGTGACGCACAACGGGGTGACGTTCCAGCCGCTCGACATCAAGGCCCTCATCTCGGACGTATACGACGGTGCCAGCGTGGGCACCGTCTTCACGGGCACCCGCTTCAACGGTGGCACCGACTCGACCGACGAGTACGGGCGCCACTCGAGCGGTGCGTACCGTGATCTGAACCCGGCTTACTTCCACATCGCCGCGGCCAACATTCTTGGCAAGCTCAACACCACGTTCGTCGTCGACGTGACGGCCGACTCCCAGGTCTGGAACCAGCCTGTGCGTGGTTTCAAGGTGTACGAGCAGACTGCCATGTCGCTGGAGGAGGCTGCCCAGACCTTTTATGGTCTCGAGTCGTACCCGTGGAATGCCGCTGCCAAGAGCATCGTGTACGTCAAGTCCCGCCTGTCGTGGATTTACGAGACGTACACGGACGGCGGCCTGGTGTCCTCGGGCCAAATCGACAAGTTCACCACCGGCCAGTACTACTACTATCTGCTGGAGATGGATGACGATGGAAACATCATTGGTGGTGAGTGGGTCTATGGCTCGGACGACGACCACCCGGATTTCCTCTGGTTTGGCAAGGGCAAGCCTGCTGCGGATACCGTGACCAGCGTTGGTCTGAGCTACGCCGACGTGAGCCTGCTGCTGAAGAAGTCGGTGGCCTGCTCTGCTTCGGACTCGGCTTCAGGCTCGGCTGGCACTGCGTCTGCCTCCACGGCTGCCTCGACGTCGGCCTCTGCGACGAGCTCTGCTTCCGCCTCGACGGGATCAGCTACGGAGGTGCCGATCACCAGTTCGACTGCTTCCACCACCGGCAGCGCCGGCACGGAGGCCCCGCGACCGAGGCCCCCGCCACGGAGACCCCGGCTGCTACTACCACGAGCAGTGGCCCGTCGACGACGGCCCCGGCCCCGGTCGCTACTCCGGCCGCCCCAGCCTCGACCACCGCTGCCCCTCGAACAACCATGGTGGAAACCACGGCAACCATGGTGGAAACCACGGCAACCAGGGTGGAAACCACGGCGGCAAGGGTGGAAACCAGTACCAACAGCAAGATGACAACGAAGACAACCAGCAGCAGCAGCAACAACAAGAGGAACAGCAGCACGAGCACCCGAACCAGAGATGGTACCAGTCGTTCTTCCACTGGTGGTAAGCCGTGCCAGTCTTTCCCGTGCCGGTGAGCTCGTCAAATGACGGAGCACGAAACTCGAGAAGAAAGGCGGGAGAGAATCACGTGCATGCGCGTTGGTGTGCTTGATAAGGCGGCCGATTCCACAGCTCTGTTTCAATCAAAGCCACAGCAACATACACACTACTTTTCACGTCTCCAGCTAAAATGTGTAAGTAAGAATTCGCGACTGACACCTATGGATACTACTGTAGTACTTATACTGCAGTACGTCCATGGTTGCTAGAGTCCTTTGTATGAATTCACCTCTGTTTCTATAGCTCTACTCGAAGGACGACTAATACAGTCTCAACCGATCGACCAGGCTCTGAAAATGATATGAACACGCATAACTTCGTCATAACTCGACCGGTCTGAGCTGCACTTTACGGTATCCGCAGATCGATTCGCACGGATCTCGTAACTTGGAAACCCCGGACAATCTGTCCTGAACGCGAGATCTTTCACCCTTGACGAGTCTATCCAAACACGCTGCGCGAAGGCAAGTGACTAACTTAGCGAAAATTGCACCAGATTGACCATTAATTGGGGTGCGCTGTGCCAGCTTGTGCTCCGGATTGAAGAGGCCTGCTGGAAGTGCGTCAAGTGGCGCCACCCCCGCATGGCGAGTCGGAAGTGGCGTGGATATTATTAAGATTTTTTGCCTTCTCACTTACCGGTACAGGAGTGGCAGGGTGGCGGGTCGTGGCTGGCAGTCTCGTGTGATCCACCAGAGCGCGGCTGCTGGTTCCCGAGAAGGCGGGGCGTTCAAATTGGTGTGCGTTTGGTGTATTTTTGACGTTCGCAGCATTGCGGGCAGGTGACGTTCGATTGCGGGGCACTGTCCGTCTCAGCAACTGCAAGACCTCCTTCAAGGAGATGCATTTTGGCTCCACCGCGCGGAAGGTGCCGAGCTGCCACCTCTACGCAATGGGTCAGAGGCTACCATACATCAATGCAGCCCAGCAGCATGGTTCGAGCTGCATCAAGGCTCTCCCTGAGTCAGTGAGCCCCTGATGGATACCGCGTTCTCGACAACATTGTGTTGGCAGCTACGGCAGCCACCACCACCACCGGATCACCACAAACCAGAGTCATGTTGACCAGCTGCAGCCTGACACGTCTTGATTCAGCATGGTGGCCGCCTCAAGACCGGATTGCGCGGCATTGCGTCGCCCCGCTCTCTTCCGAGTGAACATCGTGGCAAGCAGCCGCTGGAGCTCCTAGCACTGGTCGTCTAATGCGGGGGCCAGGAAGTATGTACTTGTATCTTCACGAAGATCAATTGCGTTGCCCAGAAGAGCAACAACGCACGCGAGTGTACCGTAGAGCACCGCAAGTCACAGGACCGACAAGATCGGGCCACAATGCAACGATAGGAAAATCCACCGAACCTCCCGAGTCAAAAGCCAAGTGCTGCCGCTGACTCCATTAACTTAAACGGGAACCGGCTAGTGCCGCGGATGCCTTTACGTGCCCCTCTGACAGCTCATAGAGCTGCTGCTCGACGGCCACCCAAGTCTTTCCAGCGCTGTCACGCCACGCTTCCCGATGCCGACAGCATCCTTGATCGGCGGTGAGAGAGACCTCCATCATTGTGGCGTGGCCGCTGCAGCTCTCCATGATACACGCATCCTGCGTTCCAGGCCGCCTTCGATGCCTTCCACGAGCGTCGCCACCTCCTTAAACTGCAGGCCGCGCGCAATGGCCGAGAGCTGAAGCGAGGCGGAACGGAACGGCAAAGGCGAGCCGCACACAGCTGTGTGGCCTGGTGCTCCGGCCTCCTGGTGCGCACATTATCCCATGTGCCACATGATGTGGCGGCAGGCGTCCAACGGTGCAACGCCCGACTCTATCGCCACGCTTGACCGACTGCCGAGAACGGCCGGTCTCACGCGCAGGATCAGAGCTGCACCTGGCAGGCACCCTATCATACGTTCCGCGGCTAGCAGGGATGGAAACCAGAGGCATTCCCCAATTTTCTCGCCGGCGAGGAAATTACTCCGCCGCATCCAGCTTCCTCCTGCTCTGCTTCGGCCCGGCACCATGGTGTACACGCCGCGCAGCTACCTCATCCCGGCGGCCGTGGCCTTCGTGGCGCTGCAGATGCAGCAGGCCTCGGCCACCTCGCTCTTCTATGACCCGTACACGTCGGCCGACACCACGGACGAGATCAGCAGCAAGTTCCCGGCCCGCGGCGCCGAGGTGGCCGACAAGGACTGCGCCATCACGGTCGAGGTGGACCCGACGCTGCCCGACATCGCCACCATCTCGTCGGTGACGGTCACGTACACGGACCTGCTGGCCAACACGAGCACGGCCCCCACCGAGTCTGTCTCCACCAAGGTGGGCACCGTCATCTACTCGGTGGACACGCCCGCCGCTAGCGCGAACCAGGACGCGTACACGACGACGACCACAACGTCCACTTCCACCTCGACGTCCACTACTTCCACGTCGCAAACGTCCACCACCTCGTCCGCTGGCGGCACCAAGACGTCCACCAAGACCGGCACGACTGTCTCGCAAACGTCCACTTCGACGTCCACCACCACTTCTACAACGACCGGCACCAAGTCGGGATCGGAATCGGCCACTAGTGCCCCGGCCACCACGGCTCCGGCCACGACTTCAAGCAGCGTCGGCGGGTCCACGGAAGAGGCAACCTCGGCTTCAAACAGCGCTGGCGGCTCGACGCACGAGGACACCGATTCGAGCAGCGTTGGTGGCTCGTCGTACGAAGAGTCCACCACAACAGTATCGCCGACCAAGACTGGGGTCACCTCCGCCCCGGAAACGACCTCGAGCGACGTTGGTGCCCCATCGGATGAAGCCACGACGGCCACTGTTTCGCCATCCAAGACTGGTGTCACCACGGCCCCGGCCGCTACGGAGACCAGCGTGGCTGGCTCGTCGTACGAAGAGCCCTCCACGGCCGCTGCCACGGCTTCGCCCACCAAGACCGGCGTGACCTCCGCGCCGGCCACTACAGCCACGGATGTTGAAGGCGCCTCCGCGTCGACGCCCAAGGACTGCGCCACGGGCTGGGAGGACCAGAGCAGCCGCAAGCTGCGCCACTCGCCCATGTCCGGCCGCAGACTGCAGGAGAAGATGGAGAAGAAGCGCCGACTTGAGGCCAACACCAACAAGGACATCGCCAAGCTCGAGGCCTACTTCGGCACGTCCATGGAGGTGAACCTGGCCAGCCTGCCCACTACGGGCGTGCACACGCCCTCCCCCTGGCCGGGTCCGTACTGGCCCACGTACCAGGACAGCATCAACGTGATCTGGAGCGCTGGTGAGCCGAGCGCGGCCGAAAAGTACGCGACGGCCTTCGGCCTCGACGTGACAGCCTTCATGGACAAAGTGTCCAAGGACAACGGCATCGACTCGATGAGCAGTCACACGGTCTGCTCCTCGGACAGCGACTGCTCGTCGCTAACGGACGGCAGCTCGTGCGCCATCCGCACCGGCAAGAGCTCGGGCTACTGCATCCCGACCTGGTACGGTATCTGCCACGCCTGGACGCCGGCTTCCATGCTGGAGGAGGAGCCACGCTGCGCGGTGACGTACAACGGCGTGACGTTCCAGCCCATGGACATCAAGGCCCTGCTGTCGGACGTGTACGACGGCGCCACCGTCACGACCGTGTTCACCGGCACGCGCTACAACGGCGGCACCGACTCGACCGACGAGTACGGCCGTCACTCGAGCGACTCGTACCGCGACCTGAACCCGGCTTACTTCCACATCGCGGCGGCCAACTTGCTGGGCAAGCTCAACGCCACGTTCATCGCCGATGTCACTGCCGGCTCGGAGGTCTGGAACCAGCCCGTGCGTGGTTTCAAGGTGTACGAGCAGACCCACATGACGCTGGAGGAGGCCGCGAGCACCTTCTACGGACTGAAGGAGTACCCGTGGAACTCAGCCGCCAAGAGCATCGTGTACGTCAAGACGCGTCTGTCGTGGATCTTTGAGACTTACACGGACGGCGCGCTCGTGTCGACCGGCAAGGTGGACTCGTACACCACGGGCCAGTACTACTACTACATCCTGGAGATGGATGACGACGGAAACATCATCGGTGGTGAGTGGGTCTACGACTCGGACGACGACCACCCGGACTTCATCTGGTTCCCCAAGGCCAAGCCCGCCGCGGATACCGTGACCAGCATCGGCTTGAGCTACGCCGACGTGAGCCTGCTGCTGCAGAAGTCGGTGGCTTGCGAGGGCTCGTCCTCGGGCTCGACGGCTGCCGGCTCGGCCGAATCGTCCACTTTGGCCTCCAACGTTGCTTCGAGCGCGGGCTCGACTGCGTCTTCGAGCCAGCCCGGCTCCGCTTCGTCGACGACCGCTTCCACCAGTAGCAGCAACACTGCCGCTACTGTGGCGCCTGTGACGGAGGCCCCCGCCGCTACCGATGCCCCTGTCGCCACGGAAGCCACTACCACCACCAGCACGTGGACCACTACTGCGCCAGCCGCTACCACGGCTACTCCTTCGACCAACCAGTGGACGCACAGCAGCCAGGGCAGCGGCCACAACCGGGGCTCGTGGCTCTCCTTCTTCCACTGGTGGTAGACAAAAGCTAAGTTTTGTGTAGGCCAGGAGAATGTGCGTGACCAGCGGGGGTGAGAGCGAATCACTCCTGCTCGAAAGGTTGATAGACGTGGGTGTCAATCAAAAACCAGTAGAACCTGGCATTTATTTGTTTCTAGCTAATGTACTTCGCGTTGATTGTTCCATTGGTAAAAGGAGAGAGGACGGCATCCACTTTGAAGACGCTACCAGGGCGGCTTCGTCCTCTGTGTCAGCAGTTTGGTCGTGTGTTGTGTCATTCGAGTTGGTGCTTGTGATGCTGAGTTTTCGAGAGATTGACGCTCGTCGGTTGTGTTCAAGTTGTTGGTGCAGGTCTGTCCACGCTGATCTGGCCTGGGGAAGTTTACCGTCGTCTTCGTGTTGGTTTGAGGCCTTCGTCTGTGCTTGGGCTCTGGTCTGGAAGCCCAGAAGAATCTCGTGACGCCGCACGTTCCGTTGGAAGAGGGCTTCGAGCTGCTCACCGTCGAGGCTGGCGTCCAGTTCATCGTCACTGTCGCTGGCGTCGTTGGTCCCCACAGACTCAAGCCGCCACTTGCCAAAGTGTTTGGAAGGTGGAGATGAGCTCAAAGCCGGTGGCAGCTGAGAGTATCGGTGGCTACTTGCCGCTGTCCTGCGCGCGCGAGTCGTCGGTGACGGGGCCAACTGCTGGCTTCGGTTGTGGACTGGGGAAGTCTGAATGGTAAACCCTTGCGACTCGTCTTCACTGTCGGCGTCTTCAAGTGCGGATTTTCTCACCTGAGTGGATGTGGGGGATGACGCACTGGAAGCTACCGATTGCTTGGAGCTACGCTTCTTCGTTGCTGTGTGGCGAAGGCTGCTTCGAGCCACCTCTATAACTCGAGATTCGTCGACTTTGATTGATTCACTTTGCTGATCCAAGGAATTGCTGTCATCTTCACCTTTGAAGCGAGTATTATCTGTAGCTACACCATCCTTCCCAGTTTTATCAGCACCAGCCACGCGCCCGTCAAAGTACACGAACTCGCTTTCACCTCGCAAGGACATCAAGCTATCACCAATTGTGTGAACTCCAGTTTGCGAGGTTGGAAGCCTTTTCACGGGAGATTGCCGATGCTGCTGTTGTCTTTGGTTGTTGTTTGTCGATGACGTGTGGTTGTTCATTGTCTCGGGCAGTGGCGCGAGCTGCTGTTGTAGTTTGTCTGGTGAAGCCTGAAGTGATTTTCTCACACCCGTATAACGACGAGGCGAGTACTCAGGCCCTCGCTCTTGCTGCTGCTCTCGCTTTAGGGATTCCAGTTCTTGGCGGTGAAGCTGCTCGCGATATTCGAGTTCGCCGCGTAATTCGTTGCGAAGCTTTTCCAAGTCCATGAGTGTAGGCAAAGTCCCATTTCCAGCACGGACAGGGGAGAGCTGCTGCTGTTGCTGCTGGATTTGCGCCTGGGCTTGACGAAGCTGATCTACGAGCTGCTTCTGTCTTATCAGCTCTTCTCGCATGTCGTCGTACTGCCGACGCAGCTCCAAGGGGTCCACCGACCGGCCGACAGGCTGGGACTCTTGCGGGTAAATCGGATTGAAGCCTTGGTGACCTCCTCGGACAGGGGACGCGTTCTGATTGGAGTGGCCGTAGTGGCCTTTTGGCATCATTGAGCCCCGCTGAGGCGATGGCTGCGGAGGTGGGTCCTCGAACAAATGAGCCCGTGAGTTGGTGAACGGGTTCTTCCCCAATCTACTGGGCGATGGAGCGTCAAAATGCGCAGGCTGCTGCAGCGGAGGCTGAGGATAGATTGGTTGTTGATGGAAAGCTTGTGCGTGCTGCGGCTGATGGTATTGAGGCTGAGCTTGGTGAGCTTGGGCGTGCAACTTTGCTGCTGCTGGAGTTTGGCTTGCTGGTTGGCGGCCGCGACAGCCGCGGCTGCAAGCTCCGCTTTCTCTTGTTCAAGTGCGGCCTTGCGCCGTTTCTCCTCTTGAAGTCGCTCCTGCTCAGCACGTTGTCGGCGCTGGTCCTCTTCGAATCGCTCCATCTCGCGTCGATCTTCTTCTTCCTGCCGTCGCTTGGCCTCCAACTTTTGTTGCCGCTTCTCCTCAATTTGCCGTTCTAGCGCGAGCTGCATCTCCTGCTGCTGTTGGAGCTTTCGTCGAAGTCGCTCTGCTTCCTCCGAGTCGCCTCGGCCACCGTCGTGGATGTCAGTTCGCTGGCGACGCCCACCGTTGTGGACATGTGCATTACCTGGTGGCTCGGGTTGGGGATATTCTGGCTGGAAGCTCTGCCGAAGTGACGGAAACCCTCCATTCGCCGGTGGATTTGGCTCGGCCAGGCCTCGGCCTGGCCAAAACTGACTGTTTCTAGCTTGGGCCATTGCAATCGACTGCGGATTGGGCTCGGGCCAGCCTGTCTGCACGTGTGGCCCCGGCACAAAACCCGGCATTCCTGAGTGTGGAGGTGGTGGTTGAGGCCAATGTTCTTGTTGCATTGGCTGATGGGGATTCGCGTTCCCCGGAATCCCGAAGTCGCCTGGAATGCTTTGGTTCCCGACACTCGGTTGGTTAGCAGGATGGAAATTCGCCTGACCTCCGTAGGATACTCGAGCTTGTGGAACCGATGGAGGGTACCCCTGAAGCTCTGGTCCACCAGGTAGGCGATGGTGAAGCTGCTGCTGCGGTTGTTGTTGTTGTTGTTGTTGTTGTTGTTGTTGTTGTTGTTGTTGTTGTTGTTGTTGTTGTCCGCGTGCAAAGCTTGTTCTGGAGCTTTGGTGGTTGTTGTGGCCCAAACCGTCGAGCATTCCTCCTCTATTGGCAGGCTCGAAGCTGTCCCTGCGGAGCTGTCCGAAGCCTTGCGGTGGTTGAGGAGGATTGTGGGAGTTGCTGTACCGCCTTCCATACTGCTGGTCCATCTCTCGCTCTCGCCGTTTTTGCTGCTCGCGTTGAGCTACTTGCTGGGCCAAGGCCTGCGAGTACTCCTGCTGTCGGCGTCGCTGCTCCTCCCGCAAGTGCGAGATCGCTCCATATTGCTGCGAGGTCGTCGCGTACGGGTAGTTTGTGTGGTATTGCATGGGTTGCAATGGTTCGCTGACTACGAATGCGTCTTAGGTTGAACGAGCACTAAACTCAGCAACATCATTTCCAGGCCCCCTACCTATTCTTGTACTTCTCCAGCTCATGAAAACGCTCCAACTCGTTTTAGTGCTTCATCGCATTGAGAAAGAGCGCATTCCCACGAATACCACAACGAAAATAACTACCGAAATAGACAATTGCATGCTCGAGTTTGGCACAAACCATTACGCGCCGTTCTTTTACCCATAACCTCGTCCTGCAAATGTGGTCGGCCGTTCAAAACTTGCTTCCTTTCAATCTGAGCGGCCTTCGAGGTACGAGAGCAGAGCGACAATCAACCGACTCAGCTTAAGAGATCTACGGTTCTGGTTGCAACCGTGTTTCAAGTGAAGTAACATCGTCGAGTCAAGCGAGTCCAACGAATAGAACCATATCCAGACATTGCGATGTTCGAACCGAGTACATGTATAATGTATCTGCGCCTGGATCGACACCGCGTAGGCCGCTGATGTGCATGAGGCGTCCATTGCCACATCGATTTCGACTGCTGTTTGCATAAGATTCCCTGAGGCGGGGCGCTCCGCTCGGTGCTTAGGAATTGCTGCTCAATATCTTCAGATGGTGGTGACACGGCAACCGATACGACGGCTCGTGGTGTTCCTGATAATTGTACGTCATTCGAGGTCTTGCAACGTTCGTGCCACTTGCATACCGCTAACACTTCACTAGATGCACGCGATTTCGGTCCTGCGAGCTGCGGTGGTCGCGAGTTCCTTTTGCTCAGTGACCTCCGCGGAGGCGGCTGGCATCTTTGACAAGGTCAAGAACCTTTTCCACCGCCACAACAGCTCGGATTCCACTGCAGGCAGCGCAGTGGACGACAGCACGTGCGTGTACGACTGGGCGTCGCTGAGCTGCAAGCCGGAGGCTTCGTGTGCCATCCAGTACCATTTCGGCGACGTGACACCTTCGGAGGCCTGTCGAGTTAGTAGCACGAGCGACACGACCAAGATGCCACAGCAATTCCACTTGGCGTTCGCCGGCAAAGAAGCTGGCTCTGGTATGACCATCTCATGGACGACGTTTGATCTGGAGGAAGACCCGGCAGTGTGGATCGGCAGCTCTGAAGACGAGCTAAGCCCAGTGAAAGACGCGGTGATCGAAACCAAGTCGTACTACAAGGACAAGAGCTACTCTCTCTACAGCTATCACGCCATCGTCACGGGGCTTAAGCCAAACACCGAGTACTTCTACAAGGTCGGCAGTGCCGCGACGAAGAAGTTCCAGAGCGCGGTGAGCTCCTTCAAGACGGCGCGCAATAGCAGCGACGATAGTCCGTTCACGATCGCAGTGTACGGAGATATGGGCGCGGACGCCAACGCTGTCGAAACCAACAAGTACGTGAACGGCCTGGTGGACAAGGTGGACTTCGTCTACCACCTCGGAGACGTGTCGTACGCTGACGACGCGTTCCTCTCGGCCAAGACGGCGTTTGGCTTCTACTACGAGCAGGTGTACAACAAGTTCATGAACTCCATGACCAGCATCATGCGGCGGATGGCGTACATGGTTCTAGTTGGGAACCACGAGGCCGAGTGCCACTCACCGTCGTGTCTGATGTCGGACAGTAAGCTGGACCAGCTCGGTAACTATTCGGCCTTCAATGCGCGCTTCCGAATGCCCTCGAACGAGAGCGGGGGCGTGCTCAATATGTGGTATTCGTATGAGTACGCGTCCGTCCACTTCACTACGGTCTCATCTGAGACCGACTACCCTCATGCCCCCAGCAACGCGTACCACACGCATCATGTGTATGGGAACTTCGGTGATCAACTGGCTTGGTTGGAAGAGGATCTCAAAGCTGCGGACGCCAACCGAGACCAAGTGCCGTGGATCATCGTGGGCATGCATCGACCGATGTACACGATTCGCTCTTGCGACGCGGATGGCACGCCCAACAACGACTTTGAGTCGCTAAACGTGCAGCAAGCTTTCGAGAAGTTGTTCATCAAGTACAAGGTGGATCTCGTGCTGCAGGGCCACGTGCACGCGTATGAACGACAGTACCCCGTAGCGAATGGCACCGCAGTTATGCGTGGGGTTTCCAAGGACAACTCGGTTTATAAGAACCCGCAGGCGCCTGTGTACGTGATTTCCGGTGCAGCAGGAGGCCCTGAGGGACTCTACAAGTACAAACACCCCGAGTCGCCCAAGTGGCATGCGGTGATGGATGACTCGCACTACGCAATCTCGTTACTGTCCGTGACGCCGACGAACCTCACCCTGACGACAGTTGAGAGCGCTACCGGCGCGGAGATCGACAAGTTTTCGATTCTAAAACATGATCAGGGCTCTGTCACTCAAGAGAAGCGGTGAAAATCAACGTGGAATCTTTAAAAGAGGTGCGTCTGCCGCTGATGCTCGGTTGGAAAGCGCAAACTACTGCAGTACCACGAAGAAAGGGCCGTTATCGAGTGAAAAAAAACTGCAACATGTACGGCTGACCACTCTTGGGCAGATAAAATCTCACTCGGACTGGTTGCGTTGTATCACTTTGAACACAGTGGTTGGTTCTCATTCTCAACCAGCGACTGCAATCGAGCTCTAAGCCAATGAGGGTCACAGTTGAGTCGAGGCCACAACAAGATATCCCGGCGTGACACGCTCTGATTCAAAGGCTGAAGTCACCAATTGCTTGCTACTCGAGCGCGCTGTAGTTTTACTTCAGTACCAGCGGATGGCGACTGCCTCTAAGCTTTTTTTTGTAGTCACTTACTTGCATTTTCACCCCGAGCATTTGTTATGGCATACATGCACTCCTCGCCTACCAATTACGCTCAGTTGCGGACTGACTCGGCTGGCCTCGCTTGCCTGGCGCAAAGGGGAGGAAGGCATTAACCCTTTAAGGCAGTCAGTGACGCCGTCCCCGGCTGCCGAGCAGGCAGCTGAAAGTACTTGACCAAGCATGGCAACATCCGTGCCAACATCAACAATTTCAACCCTACTTACACTACCCGACCAAAGTCGGCGAACGCTCACCCAGAGCCGGAAGCGCGGTCGCGCCAGCATCGGGCTGCTGTGCGCATAGTCAAGCAAAGCAGCCAAGCGAAAAAGCCCAGGCGACGGTTGTGTAGGTACTGCTCGGCGAGGACAGATCCTAGCTAAACTTGCTGCGGAACTTGCGAAAGAAGTTCAGCTAAAGGCATTACAGCTGGTCAAACAGGCAACTGAGCTTATTGCCTATTTGCCCTTGATAAGGCAGTAGGGCCAAGATCTGCGAAGCTGACGACTTCAACAAGAGCTTGTTGCTAGATAAATAGATGCACTTGCTTGCCTTGCACTGCACCGAGTGTAGATCGAGCTTCACCTTGTTAGCGCGGGTAGGGTAAATAGGTGAAGGTGGGTTGTATGTGATGACAAAGGGATGCCGGTATTAATAGCTCCCTAACGACTTCTAATACAAAGTTCCTGCTTCCGCTCGTTTACGTCGTCTGCAAGACTGCCTCTGAGTTTGCAGCCTCACTGCGAGCCGAGAAGATGTGGCACACCCTGCGGTACCTCCCTGTGATCATTGCTGGAGATGATGTCATTTGCGTTTTAGAGCGCGGAGCAACACTCGAGTGGCAGCAGGCAACGTGACCAAGAGAATATGAAGACAAGGTCCCTACTCGTCGCAATCGCCTTGTGCACTGTGACATTAGCGGAGTCGACCGGTTTCGTCGATAGCGTCAAGAAATTATTCGGTGGCGACGGCAGCTTGGATGCTGCGGGAATCGCAACTCAGGCGGGATCACGCAGCTCCACGTTTCACGAGGAATGGTATAATATGTACAGTATTCGTGAACGAGGCGCAATTTTAACGCATAACCCTACCCCCCTCTTATTAATGGACAGGCTCCGCCGACCAAGCTGAAGGTGGTGCCTACCGCTAAGATTGAGACCAAGTCGTACTACAAGGACAAGGACTACGAGCTCTACAGCTACCACGCGGTTGTGAGCGGACTGAAGCCGCACTCAAAGTACTTTTACAAGGTCGGCAACGCCAAGAACAAACATTTCCAGAGCGGGGTGAGCTCGTTCAAGACAGCGCGCGCCTCTGGGGACGAAAGCCCGTTCACTATTGCAGTGTACGGCGACATGGGAGCGGACGACAACTCGGTCGCCACCAACAAGTACGTGAACAGCATCGTGGACGAGGTGGACTTCGTCTACCACCTCGGCGATATTGCTTACGCGGACAATGCCTTCCTCACAGCCGAGAAAGTGTTTGGATTCTACTACGAGCAAGTGTACAACAAGTTCATGAACTCTATGACGAACGTCATGAGGCAAATGGCCTACATGGTGCTCGTGGGGAACCACGAGGCGGAATGCCACTCCCCGACGTGTCTGCTGTCCAAGAGCAAGAAGGACCAACTAGGCAACTACTCGGCGTTCAACTCACGCTTCAGGATGCCGTCGGCCGAGAGCGGAGGCGTGCTCAATATGTGGTATTCCTACGAGTACGGCACGGTCCACTTCACGTCCTTTTCGTCCGAGACAGACTACCCCAACGCGCCGAGCAACGCGTACTTCACAAACCGTGTGTATGGCGACTTCGGTGATCAATTGACTTGGTTAGAGGAGGATCTGAAGGCTGCAGACGCCAACCGAGACCAGGTTCCGTGGATTATTGTGGGGATGCACCGGCCAATGTACACGATCCGCTCGTGCGACGCTGACGGAGTTCCGAACAACGACTACGAGGCTCGGAATGTGCAGGAAGCGTTCGAGGAGCTGCTCATCAAGTACAAGGTGGATCTAGTGCTGCAGGGCCATGTGTACACATACGAGCGGCTTTATCCAACAGCAAACAGTAGCGCCATTATGGATGGAGTTTCAAAAGACAACAAGACGTACGAGAACCCGCAGGCGCCCGTGTACGTGATTTCCGGTGCTGCGAGAGGTCCAGAAAGCCACTATAAGTATAAGAACCCCCCGTCGCCGGAATGTCTCGCGCTGAAAGACGATAAGTACTTCGGCATCACCAAGTTGCTAGTACTCCGACGAATCTTACGCTTACGATGATTGTGAGTGCGACCGGGACGCTGCACGACGAGTTTTCGATCGTGGAAGATGCAGGCGCTATTAATAGTCAGAGCAGATAGACTCGATCTGACGGTCACTAGGATACTACTAGTAGTAGTAGTGATAGTAGTTGTTACAGTACCAGTAGTGGCCAAACTGCGATGCGTAAGACACGGTGCTGCATGAAGTACGCTGTGTAGTACAAGACCACGCGTGGATAGATCAACAGGATTCGAGTCGATTTGTACCGGTCTAGAAACTCAACGAAGTTACACTATCCCTAACTTACTGTACCGGTACATGCATTGAATTTGTCGAGTCTATTACATGCAGGGTCCCATGGTTTTACATACCTGGCAACTCACTGCACCGAGTCTTTATCATGCAAGAGTCATTGGTGTTAACCAATACATGTATGCCGCAGCAGCGTGCTGTGAAATGGGTCATTTCATTTGAAGCGATGAGTCGTTCGTAACTTCAACTGCTTCCGATCACACCAATTCACTCCCTCTTCAACGTTGCTCATTGTGTGAGTGACTTTCCTGTTTTTAGTCCATACAAATGTACCAAACAGGCCCGCAAAATTTGGGATCCTCTCAGATCCTTGCATCGGCAGCAGCAGCAGCAGCAGCAGCAACAACAACAGCTATCGGATACAGGAAGGAAGGAAATACGTTGATTAACTAGTAGTGGATAACCGTTCTGCCTGGTAGCTACAAATCACTAAATCTAAAAATTAAATCTGTGGAATCCAGATCCAGCTATCGGATACAGTACTGCACTGTACAGTGTATTGTACTGGCCATTAAAGTTGAAGCCAGACTTTGTTGTCATTTTTCACCTACTCACAGTGTACTTTCCATATACGATAGTTAGATATATAGGTAATGTCGACGCGTAGATTCCGATTTTGAGGTCAGATTTGACGAATTCGGCGTTGTTTTTGAGATACAGCCGCTGAAAAAAACGCTCTCGATTACTCAAAAGTTTGGGGAAAGGGCTTAATTAGGGCTTGATTAGGGCAAGCCAATGATTCATCCAAATACGAGTCGTCGATTGGTCAGATTGCCGTAGCATATGCCAAGCATATGGGTTTTTCGTTAAAAATGGGCGCTGTAGCCATCTTGGTGGTGATGGTTGATGTCAACATCCAATGTCGTGCTCCACGATTTGAAATTATTTACTAGAGGTAACGAGGTTTCGTTAACACAGAGCGTAAGCTGTTCCAGTATGATTGTATTAATTCATAGAGGTAGTTGATATGTAACCCAAACTCGGAGTGGAGTCAACCACCTCGGTCGTTTCGGCAGCTTCACGTTAGTTGAGCTAGTTAGTTGGGCGGTAAATATAGTTTTTTGAGAAGCTAAGGCACTGAATAACAATTTGCCATAGGTTGCATCTCACAGGGATCGCTTGTTTCGAAGTTATAAGCGAAATTCGACGGCTTACCTCCTCTATCATTGCTGATCTGTTTTCTTTGAAGGCGAATTCGAGTTCTCAGCAAGCTTCTTGCTGAAAGGATGTTTGTTAAATAATGAGGAAGGTTCGAGCGTTCGAATGAGCGCAGTTTCGTGGCAAACAGGCTAATATTGGCGGAGTTATGGCGAATGTTAGAATTCCTGGCTTCAACTTTAATGGCCAGTACAATAAAGCTGTAGCTTTATTATCTGTAGACTGTATACCAGTACTGCACTGTACACTGTACAGTAGTGTTATTATGGTAAGAGCATCTCCACCGGCAAAGCGTAAAACTAAAAGCAAAATACGCAAAACTCGAGCTGTCGACATCACAACACTGTGAAAGACGGGGCAGTGCTGCACCGGTGTCCAGCCATACAATTGAGTAAAACTAAAGCTCATACCCCTCCTTCCTATCTTGCCAGCCATGGAGACAGACAGCAGCACACTCAGACTCTTCCATCTCTTCGACGACGTCCTCGGTGACACAAAGTCGCTAGTAGCGACTCTACTCGCATCTTCTTGACAGGGACGTGTCTGGCGAGGCCGCAGTGGAGGATGGAATGAGAAGGCAGGAATGGCAGCGTAGACATCAACGGTATTGTACTCGTCATAATGATTGGACCAAAAAATATTAACATGCGAGATATAGCGGCATAGCTCCCCAAGTTCTTGCCCGATAAGAGCGGGGAGACCCGGAATAGCTTCGTGTTGATCTCGACCATTTAGTCAACAATTCGCTACCTGCTAGAATGTCGGAGTCGGACGATGAGCGGGAAGAGTTGTCGCCCGGCCAGAAGAAGTACGTGGTGAGGTGCTTCACATTCATGGCCGCCATGAAGGACGAAAAGCTATTCAAGGGAACGCGAACGCGGGATCTTGTAGCAGCATGCTTAGACATTGGCCACGGCACAGTTACCACGGTGATGAACGAGTTTTACGAAGACAACGAGACCAAGTTCGAGGTGAGGTCGTGCATGCTGGTGCTTATCTGATATGTATCGTTAACCTGTGAAATATTATATGTAGACAAAGCCGAGCACGCGCGGTAAGCCTCGCGCGTATGACTCCGCCGAGCTTGAGCCCGTCATTAGAAGCTTCATAACAACGAAGAACAAGCTCGCTCAGCCTGTGACCGCCCAAAAAATTATCCTGGAAGTGACGGCAAAGACGGGTGTGACTCTCAAACTCCGAACAATGCAGCGCTTGTTGAAGGAACTTGGTTTCCATTATATGGTTGGTAAGAAGCGTCATGTATCCGCTGACACGCCTGCTAACACTGCATTCAGAGCTACATACCTCGAGAAAAAGCTATCTAATCGACGGGAGGAGCACGACGGTGATATATATCCGCTGCGCACCGAAGTCTTCTTGGACGAGTCGTACTGTAATGTAAACCACGTATCGAACAAGTCGTGGGTTCTCGAGGACAAAGTCCGATTCAACAAAAGCGGAAAAGGCGCACGGTAAGTACCGCAGATTGTTATAATTTGTGGCTGTTATGTTTTTTGTTTTTGTTTTAATAACTAAACTGTCATTTCTAGTGCATGCATTATAGCGGCGATGTTTGTGTCTGCCTTGAGTGAAGACGAGATAGAGGCTGGAATTGTACCTAGTTCTATCAAGGTTTGGAACGCTTCGCTAAAGCGGAAGCGTGATGATAGTGTTGATATTGACAACGACTATCATGGAAACTTTGACGCACCAAAGTTTGAAAGATGGTTCGAGCGACTGTGTGAAACGTTGGCGGCGGAGCGCGGGTCCTGTGTCATTCACATGGATGGAGCATCCTATCACAAGAACCAAGTCAACAAGTCTCCAACAATGAACTCCAATAGGGCAGAAATGCATGCTTTCCTGACGTCAAAAGGTATGTCCAAATCTGGTTTAGTATAACTTCGTTTTCATCAAAAAAATATTTTTTGCTGCTATTTTTGCCATGTAGGAGTCAAGTTCTCTTTAAAAGAAACAAAGGCCATGCTGATGGTGCGAATCACCCCGCTTAAAGAAAAGCCTCGCTACAAAGCCCAAGAAATAGCTACCCTCAATGGGCACACGCTGCTCTTCACCCCGCCATATCACCCAGAGCTGCAGCCGATCGAGTTGATCTGGGCGAATGTCAAGGGCAAGATTGCTGACGAGCCTCCAGTCAGTGGCAACGATGCTGTAGAGAAGGTGCGCTCTAAGCTGCAAGCAGTGACGGAGGAGGAGTTCCTAGGCGTATATCGGCACGCTCAAGGCTTCGAGAACATGTATGCAGAGAGAGCTCGAGAGGCATCCGAGCTTGTTCTCATGACATCGGAAGATAAGCTGTAACCTCTTTAAATACATACCTCAGATTACATCTCGCCCCACGTGGTTACAATCGCTTTCAATTGCGAGAGGACGATACATTGCACGTTTTCGTGTTCAAACAGGTGATTTCGCTGATTATCCAATGAAATTCACGTATTTCTGCAGAAAAGTGCCAACCCTTTATCCGCATCATAGGAGCCAAAAGCAATGGTTTTTTGTAGCGCTTGTAGCGCTAAAACGGCTGCGAATTGGTCGATTTCGACTCGATTTCCGGAATCCTCGGGCGGAACAACCCCTTATATCTAAACATCGCCATAGGTTTTTTGTGATTATAACGTTTAAACGACAGCCTACATTCTGGTCCAATGACTAATGACGAGTACAATAGCTGGGGGTGTGGGCGAAGGGGGCATTTGCCACCTGGGCGAGACTGATAGGCGTCGGGGGCGGTACTCCATTGCGACGCAGCTAGAGTTGGGTTTTGTGTAATACCAGGAGAGTGAAAGAGGCTGGCTGCGATTTGCTCATGGATTTACACAAAGTGCTCTCCTTGAGCAAGTTTGCTCAAATCGGCGGTCCACTTAAATTTTTGAGCAAATCTCGCGTAATTTACTCAAACCGGTGGAGTACCGAATTTCCTTTGTAATAGGGCACCCCTGTCACATCCTAAGAAAAGGTGATTGACCAATAGAATGGCCAGAATGTACGACTAGGATAATCCTTTGTCAAAGGGCACACGTGTATAAACGTGCACCTTCTGGCTCTAAAACTTTTCCAGAGTTATTTCACAACTGCTTTTGCTTAGTTGCAACACCGGTAGCACCAAGATAACCACCTATAAACACTATCTAAAACCAAAACTCGATACAGGAAAGTGCTTGTTCAAAATTTGTGTAGATAGCACGGCATTCAGAACCGTGAAACTATCGCAAACGATGATGAAAGCATTTCTAGTGATGGCGAGAACGTAAGAAGTCAACACGGGTCGAATACTACTATATTCCATGGTCCACCATGGATCCAGATTAAAGACGTAGGCTTGGGTTGCTATTTTGTACTGCGTTATGCAGGCTCACTTCGGTTTAGTATTGTTGATTTGTAAATCTTTGAAATCGATATCTTCTTTCGCAGGATTGAGACCAGCTAAGATGTGCATCCCACTTCTGCACATGCTTTTCAAATCCTTGATCTGTTTTTGGTCTAGCTGTAATGGGGGTGCCCTATTACAAAGGAAATTCGGTACGCAAAACTAAACTTAAATGTAAATCCTTTCATAAAAAAAACAAATTTTAGTTTTACTCGCCACCGGTGGAGATGCTCTAAGCTCTACGTACAGCCCTGGACGTGTTCCTATTATACATGTACTGGACAGCAGTGGCAGAATACAGACAACGACGCAAAAATCCGACAGACACAAAAATCCGACAAACAAAGCCGTGCAATGTACAACAGTCCTTCAGTAGCCAATCAGGTTGGAGTAGTATACTTCGTCTTTGTATACCAGATGCTTTTGTGTACTTTATATCACCTGCCATGTACTTTATGTCCACTTCTGTGTAGTTTATGTCGTGTCCAACAGCGTTTTACAGTGGTTACGGACAGGGATTTATCGTAAATTTACTATGGGGGATGCCATTCAGTGGTGTCGTTGTCTGTAAATCGGATCACAAGGCAACGATGAAGAAGAGAAAGGATGGTCGATTACGACCGATTTTCTCTCTGACGGACGTCGGTGATTCAATACAGTACTCACACTGTACACATGTGGCCTTGGTTCTTCACGCACAAACACGCATGCGCGTCTATCCAGAAAAGATTCTCCCAAAGTAAAATTCTCGATTTGATACATTTAGCTTACATGCACGGTAGGTACCATGAGGAAACGCACGGAGGGGTTTCTTCGTTAAATTCCTGGGGCAGAGAATATTAACACAATTTATTCTGCCACAATCTCACTTTCTGCCATAATCTCATACAGTTTTGTACAAGCTACCACCAGAAAGATTGTATTAAGGTACAATCCAGACAATCCAGACAAATCTTTGTGGCTCCTTCGACCAGATGCCTCCCCATAGACTAAGCAAGATCAGCGCATAGACTCTGTTAGATTGGCATTATTTGGCGTTGACACACAAACGAACGCGTTAATTGGTGTGCCAAACACTTAGCATAGCTAATGATCCTACGGCAACATGCGTCAAGCCTAAAGACTATCACATAGATCAATCGACGTGTGCTACATGCTAGCAAGTTGATATTGAAGTGGGAAGGACACTCGCGCGTTCGCACTCGCCTGCAGACTTAGTGTCGGCACTGCGGGGGGGGGGGCCTCTCTCGCTTCGCTCGGGGGACGCCGCTCAGCAGCCTGCCCCACCCCTCGTGCCTTACGCTAAGTCCTCGGCTTCGTCCAGGCGCGGTGTCTGATCGGCTTCCTCCTGTGGTATCTCAAAGGACAGCTGGTCGTTTTGAAAATGACGGTGGGCATTTCGAGTCGGGAATTCAGTCTGAAAGTCGGCCAAGTATACGCCAAAAGTATACACACCCTTTTTCTACGTGGTTGTTTTGAATCGAGCATTTGGAAAGAACGACCCAGAAATGGTGTACTCACTACCCACGACCAGCATATTAATAGTTTGCTGGGTCTAGCGTTCACTCGGCGCTCAATGAAAGCGAGGGCACTTAAATCATCGGCTGTATTTGAGTTTATCACACTTAGTGAAGCGTGTCCTTGCATACTCTCACACGCAGCCCGCCGTTTCGTTCGCCCCACCTCTGCCTCGAACGCGTGACTCAAAACCGTCTGACAGTGCATTCGCCACGCAGCCTACATCGCCCCAACCGCTAGCATGCACGTCATGCTGTACCTGCCTCCAATTCCGAGGCATCACGCGGCTAGCATACCTTTTTCCGGCAGATCTGAGTGGGAGCTTGGTGGCTTGCGTGGTGGTGGTGGTGGGGAGATTTCTGAATGAGCCTCAGCCACTGACTCAAAATAACGTAACGTTTACAAGTATACCAGTGTGTTTTACGTGTTTGAAAAAGAAAGCCTGACATCAGAGCTTCAGGGTGATTTGCAGGAGGTTGCTCTCTATAATAGATTGTACTTTTAGTCACTCTCAATTCCTAGTCTCGTTGTTGGGGAACTTTGCCTCGATACGACATTACGGTGACCAATTTTGTCCGAAAGGTTCGCTGTCGATCCAGACGGAGCGCTTCCTCGCGCTGTGCCCACGGCTGGGCGTGCAAAGGTAAAGCGCGAACGGTAAAGACTGGATCCGAGCCACAATTCGTTGACGGGCTGACGACAATTTTCGGCTCTCCCGTCCGACGACACCATCCTGTTGGCCTCTTTCCTGTCTAATCAAGGCAGGGGAGGTCGCTACCATGGTATGCTCGTTGGACTCGACCGTCAAGAAGAGGGGTGCAAAAGTTGTGGAGATCACTTCCGGGATGGGACCTCAGCACCGCTACACATGAACAGCATCTACTGTACATCATCAATTGCCGCTGAACACCTCCGCGAAGGTCCCACACACTCGAGCTTTTGCAAGCTTCTAGGTAGACAACAGCCACCTAACGCGGCGTACCGTACGAACAGTCCTGCTGATTCAGCCCACCTAATGCGGCTTCACGCGGCGTACAAGTTTGCGCTGGTCGCGAGCGCCATGTGCGTCGCCACGTCGGCCAAGTCGGCCGGCTTCAAGGCTTTGATTAAGAACTTCTTCAGCGACGACGACGCCACGGGGTCCGTTGACTCTACCCAGCAATCCAAACAGACCAACACGGACGACCGGACGTGCGTGTACGAGTGGTCCTCGCTCAGCTGCATGCCCGAGGACAAGTGCTCGCTGCAGTACCAGTTCGGCGACGTGACGCTGTCCCAGGCGTGCCGAGTGTCGAACTCCGGCGACCACACGCTCGTACCGCAGCAGTTCCACTTGGCTTTCGCCGGGGAGGAGGCCGGCACGGGCATGGCCATCTCCTGGACCACGTTCGCACTGGAGAAGTCTCCTGCCGTCTGGATCGGCACCAGCAAGGACAAGGTCACCCTGGTCAAGGACGCCAAGATCGAGACCAAGTCGTACTACAAGGACGAAGACTATGAGCTGTACAACTATCACGCGGTGGTGAGCGGCCTCGAGCCCAACACCGAGTATTTCTACAAGGTCGGCGGCCCCTCGAAGGCGATCCACCAGAGCGAGGTGAGCTCGTTCAAGACGGCCCGCTCCAGCGGCGACGAGAGCCCGTTCGTCGTGGCCGTGTACGGCGACATGGGCACCGAGGCCAACTCGGTGGCGGCCAACAAGTACGTGAACAACCTGGTGGGCAAAGTCGACTTTATCTACCACTTGGGCGACATTTCGTACGCCGACAACGACTTTCTGACGGCCAAGACCGCGTTCGGCTTCTTCTACGAGGAGATCTTTAACAAGTTCATGAACTCGCTGACCAACGTCATGCGCCACATGGCGTACATGGTGGTGGTGGGCAACCACGAGGCCGAGTGCCACTCCCCCACGTGTCTGCTGTCCGACAGCAAGAAGGACCAACTCGGCAACTACACGGCCTACAACGCGCGCTTCCGCATGCCGTCGCCCGAGAGCGGTGGAACTCTCAACATGTGGTACTCGTACGAGTACGGCTCGGTGCACTTCACGACCATCTCGTCCGAGACGGACTTCCCAACGCGCCGAGCAACGCGTACTACACCAAGCGCACGTACGGCAACTTTGGCAACCAGCTCGCGTGGCTGGAGGCCGATCTCAAGGCTGCCCACGCCAACCGGGCAAACGTGCCCTGGATCGTTGTCGGCATGCATCGACCCCTGTACACTTTGCGCTCCTGCGACGCCAACGGTGTGCCGACCGACGAGTACGAGTCGCTCAAGGTGCAGAAGGCGTTCGAGAAGCTGTTCATCAAGTACAAGGTGGATTTAGTGTACCAGGGCCACGTGCACGCCTACGAGCGTCACTACCCGACGGCCAACAGCAAGGCTATCATGCACGGCGTGTCCAAGGACGGCAAGACGTACACGAACCCGAAGGCGCCTGTGCACGTTATCGCGGGCATTGCCGGCAACTCGGAGGGTCTGTACCAGTTCAAGAACCCGCCGTCGCCCAAGTGGCTCGCCATCATGGACAACAAGCACTACGGCATCACGACGCTCTCGGTTACACCGACCAACCTCACCGTCACGATGATCGAGGCCGCCACCGGCACGGTGCACGACGAGTTCTCGATCATCAAGGAAGGTGCCGCGCAATCTCAGACTCAAAAGGTGTGAGCAAGTCGAGTATTAACGTTATACACGTACATTATGTTTTCTTAACCCATTAATCTGGTGCTACAAGTTCTTAGGAGTAGTTAGTCACCGAAGTCTTCGGTCCTACTACTGTACGTACGCGGGTTTCCCGTAGGCGGTGCCGGTAAGTGTAAGCTTGAGCTGTGCAGTAAGATTAGTTACACGACGCCAATGCAGTCGATGCCTTCGAAGTGGGGTTTTTCTAGTACGTTATGGTGTACTTTAAGCAACTTCAAGGTAACTTTCGTTCCCAACGCGGGTGGACAGTTAAACTACTTCAACTACATAGCTGGAACGCCATCAATAGTGCCCTGCTTGTCGGCCTGCTCACTGCGTAGGGAATCTGTATATCTGTAAATGTACCTAAGAGCCCCAGCAAGATACGGCGATAAGTCAATGAAAACAACATTCCCAGCAAGATACGGCACAATCACACAGATTCCCTTGTAGATTCCCTTGCAGATTCCCTTGTACTGTGGTGCTCAATAGCTAACACGTTAATCAAAGTACAGTCTTAAATCTCAATTTTGCCATCCATTCGTAATAAGACCTAGAACCATCAGCATGACCTACGCACAGAACAATTCTATCACAAAGGCAGTTAATTTACACAAATTATTCGCGGGTATTGCTTTTCCAAACATTGCAAAAGGCGACGACTGTACCGCGCCCTCGAGGAGACGGAGGATCAATTTCGGGATGGTGAATTTCATCAACCGCAAGGGACCTGCCTCCTCCAAACTTTTATGTTGCCGTCGGAGAGCGGTGCCATCCATTGCCAGTGCCACTCAGTGTTTTTCCCGCTGAGCAACACCTCCAGACCGTGGATTAAAACATCTTTCCTAGCTTCAAGCAATGCGGGGCCTCTGCGTGGTGGTCGCCGCGGCCTTGTGCTCCGTTGTCTCTGGCAAGTCTGACGGCTTCGTGGATCACGTCAAGAAATTCTTCACCGACGACGACAACTCGGCCGTGTCGGGCAGCGCCGTGGACGACGACAAGTGCGTGTATGACTGGTCCTCATTGAGCTGCACGCCGGAAGCTTCGTGTTCTCTGCAGTACCAGTTCGGCGACGTCACGCCCTCTCACGCCTGCCGAGTGCGCGACACGAGCAACGTGACTATGGTGCCGCAGCAACTGCACCTGGCGTTCGCTGGAGAAGAAGCTGGAACCGGTATGGCGATCTCTTGGACCACTTTCAAGCTCGACACTGCGCCGACGGTGTGGCTCGGTCGTTCTGAAACCAAGCTGAAGGTGGTGCCTACCGCTAAGATCGAGACCAAGTCGTACTACAAGGACAAGGACTACGAGCTCTACAGCTACCACGCGGTTGTGAGCGGACTGAAGCCGCACTCAAAGTACTTTTACAAGGTCGGCAACGCCAAGAACAAACATTTCCAGAGCGGGGTGAGCTCGTTCAAGACAGCGCGCGCCTCTGGGGACGAAAGCCCGTTCACTATTGCAGTGTACGGCGACATGGGAGCGGACGACAACTCGGTCGCCACCAACAAGTACGTGAACAGCATCGTGGACGAGGTGGACTTCGTCTACCACCTCGGCGATATTGCTTACGCGGACAATGCCTTCCTCACAGCCGAGAAAGTGTTTGGATTCTACTACGAGCAAGTGTACAACAAGTTCATGAACTCTATGACGAACGTCATGAGGCAAATGGCCTACATGGTGCTCGTGGGGAACCACGAGGCGGAATGCCACTCCCCGACGTGTCTGCTGTCCAAGAGCAAGAAGGACCAACTAGGCAACTACTCGGCGTTCAACTCACGCTTCAGGATGCCGTCGGCCGAGAGCGGAGGCGTGCTCAATATGTGGTATTCCTACGAGTACGGCACGGTCCACTTCACGTCCTTTTCGTCCGAGACAGACTACCCCAACGCGCCGAGCAACGCGTACTTCACAAACCGTGTGTATGGCGACTTCGGTGATCAATTGACTTGGTTAGAGGAGGATCTGAAGGCTGCAGACGCCAACCGAGACCAGGTTCCGTGGATTATTGTGGGTATGCACCGGCCAATGTACACGATCCGCTCGTGCGACGCTGACGGAGTTCCGAACAACGACTACGAGGCTCGGAATGTGCAGGAAGCGTTCGAGGAGCTGCTCATCAAGTACAAGGTGGATCTAGTGCTGCAGGGCCATGTGTACACATACGAGCGGCTTTATCCAACAGCAAACAGTAGCGCCATTATGGATGGAGTTTCAAAAGACAACAAGACGTACGAGAACCCGCAGGCGCCCGTGTACGTGATTTCCGGTGCTGCGAGAGGTCCAGAAAGCCACTATAAGTATAAGAACCCCCCGTCGCCGGAATGTCTCGCGCTGAAAGACGATAAGTACTTCGGCATCACCAAGTTGCTAGTACTCCGACGAATCTTACGCTTACGATGATTGTGAGTGCGACCGGGACGCTGCACGACGAGTTTTCGATCGTGGAAGATGCAGGCGCTATTAATAGTCAGAGCAGATAGACTCGATCTGACGGTCACTAGGATAGTTGTTACAGTACCAGTAGTGGCCAAACTGCGATGCGTAAGACACGGTGCTGCATGAAGTACGCTGTGTAGTACAAGACCACGCGTGGATAGATCAACAGGATTCGAGTCGATTTGTACCGGTCTAGAAACTCAACGAAGTTACACTATCCCTAACTTACTGTACCGGTACATGCATTGAATTTGTCGAGTCTATTACATGCAGGGTCCCATGGTTTTACATACCTGGCAACTCACTGCACCGAGTCTTTATCATGCAAGAGTCATTGGTGTTAACCAATACATGTATGCCGCAGCAGCGTGCTGTGAAATGGGTCATTTCATTTGAAGCGATGAGTCGTTCGTAACTTCAACTGCTTCCGATCACACCAATTCACTCCCTCTTCAACGTTGCTCATTGTGTGAGTGACTTTCCTGTTTTTAGTCCATACAAATGTACCAAACAGGCCCGCAAAATTTGGGATCCTCTCAGATCCTTGCATCGGCAGCAGCAGCAGCAGCAGCAGCAGCAACAACAACAGCTATCGGATACAGGAAGGAAGGAAATACGTTGATTAACTAGTAGTGGATAACCGTTCTGCCTGGTAGCTACAAATCACTAAATCTAAAAATTAAATCTGTGGAATCCAGATCCAGCTATCGGATACAGTACTGCACTGTACAGTGTATTGTACTGGCCATTAAAGTTGAAGCCAGACTTTGTTGTCATTTTTCACCTACTCACAGTGTACTTTCCATATACGATAGTTAGATATATAGGTAATGTCGACGCGTAGATTCCGATTTTGAGGTCAGATTTGAGATACAGCCGCTGAAAAAAACGCTCTCGATTACTCAAAAGTTTGGGGAAAGGGCTTAATTAGGGCTTGATTAGGGCAAGCCAATGATTCATCCAAATACGAGTCGTCGATTGGTCAGATTGCCGTAGCATATGCCAAGCATATGGGTTTTTCGTTAAAAATGGGCGCTGTAGCCATCTTGGTGGTGATGGTTGATGTCAACATCCAATGTCGTGCTCCACGATTTGAAATTATTTACTAGAGGTAACGAGGTTTCGTTAACACAGAGCGTAAGCTGTTCCAGTATGATTGTATTAATTCATAGAGGTAGTTGATATGTAACCCAAACTCGGAGTGGAGTCAACCACCTCGGTCGTTTCGGCAGCTTCACGTTAGTTGAGCTAGTTAGTTGGGCGGTAAATATAGTTTTTTGAGAAGCTAAGGCACTGAATAACAATTTGCCATAGGTTGCATCTCACAGGGATCGCTTGTTTCGAAGTTATAAGCGAAATTCGACGGCTTACCTCCTCTATCATTGCTGATCTGTTTTCTTTTGAAGGCGAATTCCCGAGTTCTCAGCAAGCTTCTTGCTGAAAGGATGTTTGTTAAATAATGAGGAAGGTTCGAGCGTTCGAATGAGCGCAGTTTCGTGGCAAACAGGCTAATATTGGCGGAGTTATGGCGAATGTTAGAATTCCTGGCTTCAACTTTAATGGCCAGTACAATAAAGCTGTAGCTTTATTATCTGTAGACTGTATACCAGTACTGCACTGTACACTGTACAGTAGTGTTATTATGGTAAGAGCATCTCCACCGGCAAAGCGTAAAACTAAAAGCAAAATACGCAAAACTCGAGCTGTCGACATCACAACACTGTGAAAGACGGGGCAGTGCTGCACCGGTGTCCAGCCATACAATTGAGTAAAACTAAAGCTCATACCCCTCCTTCCTATCTTGCCAGCCATGGAGACAGACAGCAGCACACTCAGACTCTTCCATCTCTTCGACGACGTCCTCGGTGACACAAAGTCGCTAGTAGCGACTCTCTACTCGCATCTTCTTGACAGGGACGTGTCTGGCGAGGCCGCAGTGGAGGATGGAATGAGAAGGCAGGAATGGCAGCGTAGACATCAACGGTATTGTACTCGTCATTAATGATTGGACCAAAAAATATTAACATGCGAGATATAGCGGCATAGCTCCCCAAGTTCTTGCCCGATAAGAGCGGGGAGACCCGGAATAGCTTCGTGTTGATCTCGACCATTTAGTCAACAATTCGCTACCTGCTAGAATGTCGGAGTCGGACGATGAGCGGGAAGAGTTGTCGCCCGGCCAGAAGAAGTACGTGGTGAGGTGCTTCACATTCATGGCCGCCATGAAGGACGAAAAGCTATTCAAGGGAACGCGAACGCGGGATCTTGTAGCAGCATGCTTAGACATTGGCCACGGCACAGTTACCACGGTGATGAACGAGTTTTACGAAGACAACGAGACCAAGTTCGAGGTGAGGTCGTGCATGCTGGTGCTTATCTGATATGTATCGTTAACCTGTGAAATATTATATGTAGACAAAGCCGAGCACGCGCGGTAAGCCTCGCGCGTATGACTCCGCCGAGCTTGAGCCCGTCATTAGAAGCTTCATAACAACGAAGAACAAGCTCGCTCAGCCTGTGACCGCCCAAAAAATTATCCTGGAAGTGACGGCAAAGACGGGTGTGACTCTCAAACTCCGAACAATGCAGCGCTTGTTGAAGGAACTTGGTTTCCATTATATGGTTGGTAAGAAGCGTCATGTATCCGCTGACACGCCTGCTAACACTGCATTCAGAGCTACATACCTCGAGAAAAAGCTATCTAATCGACGGGAGGAGCACGACGGTGATATATATCCGCTGCGCACCGAAGTCTTCTTGGACGAGTCGTACTGTAATGTAAACCACGTATCGAACAAGTCGTGGGTTCTCGAGGACAAAGTCCGATTCAACAAAAGCGGAAAAGGCGCACGGTAAGTACCGCAGATTGTTATAATTTGTGGCTGTTATGTTTTTTTGTTTTTGTTTTAATAACTAAACTGTCATTTCTAGTGCATGCATTATAGCGGCGATGTTTGTGTCTGCCTTGAGTGAAGACGAGATAGAGGCTGGAATTGTACCTAGTTCTATCAAGGTTTGGAACGCTTCGCTAAAGCGGAAGCGTGATGATAGTGTTGATATTGACAACGACTATCATGGAAACTTTGACGCACCAAAGTTTGAAAGATGGTTCGAGCGACTGTGTGAAACGTTGGCGGCGGAGCGCGGGTCCTGTGTCATTCACATGGATGGAGCATCCTATCACAAGAACCAAGTCAACAAGTCTCCAACAATGAACTCCAATAGGGCAGAAATGCATGCTTTCCTGACGTCAAAAGGTATGTCCAAATCTGGTTTAGTATAACTTCGTTTTCATCAAAAAATTATTTTTTGCTGCTATTTTTGCCATGTAGGAGTCAAGTTCTCTTTAAAAGAAACAAAGGCCATGCTGATGGTGCGAATCACCCCGCTTAAAGAAAAGCCTCGCTACAAAGCCCAAGAAATAGCTACCCTCAATGGGCACACGCTGCTCTTCACCCCGCCATATCACCCAGAGCTGCAGCCGATCGAGTTGATCTGGGCGAATGTCAAGGGCAAGATTGCTGACGAGCCTCCAGTCAGTGGCAACGATGCTGTAGAGAAGGTGCGCTCTAAGCTGCAAGCAGTGACGGAGGAGGAGTGCCTAGGCGTATATCGGCACGCTCAAGGCTTCGAGAACATGTATGCAGAGAGAGCTCGAGAGGCATCCGAGCTTGTTCTCATGACATCGGAAGATAAGCTGTAACCTCTTTAAATACATACCTCAGATTACATCTCGCCCCACGTGGTTACAATCGCTTTCAATTGCGAGAGGACGATACATTGCACGTTTTCGTGTTCAAACAGGTGATTTCGCTGATTATCCAATGAAATTCACGTATTTCTGCAGAAAAGTGCCAACCCTTTATCCGCATCATAGGAGCCAAAAGCAATGGTTTTTTGTAGCGCTTGTAGCGCTAAAACGGCTGCGAATTGGTCGATTTCGACTCGATTTTCGGAATCCTCGGGCGGAACAACCCCTTATATCTAAACATCGCCATAGGTTTTTTGTGATTATAACGTTTAAACGACAGCCTACATTCTGGTCCAATGACTAATGACGAGTACAATAGCTGGGGGTGTGGGCGAAGGGGGCATTTGCCACCTGGGCGAGACTGATAGGCGTCGGGGGCGGTACTCCATTGCGACGCAGCTAGAGTTGGGTTTTGTGTAATACCAGGAGAGTGAAAGAGGCTGGCTGCGATTTGCTCATGGATTTACACAAAGTGCTCTCCTTGAGCAAGTTTGCTCAAATCGGCGGTCCACTTAAATTTTTGAGCAAATCTCGCGTAATTTACTCAAACCGGTGGAGTACCGAATTTCCTTTGTAATAGGGCACCCCTGTCACATCCTAAGAAAAGGTGATTGACCAATAGAATGGCCAGAATGTACGACTAGGATAATCCTTTGTCAAAGGGCACACGTGTATAAACGTGCACCTTCTGGCTCTAAAACTTTTCCAGAGTTATTTCACAACTGCTTTTGCTTAGTTGCAACACCGGTAGCACCAAGATAACCACCTATAAACACTATCTAAAACCAAAACTCGATACAGGAAAGTGCTTGTTCAAAATTTGTGTAGATAGCACGGCATTCAGAACCGTGAAACTATCGCAAACGATGATGAAAGCATTTCTAGTGATGGCGAGAACGTAAGAAGTCAACACGGGTCGAATACTACTATATTCCATGGTCCACCATGGATCCAGATTAAAGACGTAGGCTTGGGTGGTAGACTTTATTTGGGGTCGTATGCAGGTCAGATCTGCTGTTTCGGTCGCGCTTTTCGGGAGGGATGACGTACTTTGGGTAGGACACTAGCGCGTTGGCTCTCGTCTGCGGACTTCTGACCGTGGGCCCGCCCTCTCTCGCTTCGCTCGGGGGCGCCGCTACGCGGCCTGCCCCACCCCGGCTCCGAAGTCCTCGACTCGGCCAGGCGCTGTGTCTGGAAAAAATATCGGGTTGCAGCGCTCGCATTCGCTCGCTCGCGCAGACACGCCCCGCCTAATCGGCGGGTGTTGGCAGTTGGTGAACGCACGGAGTGAGCCTCGCGCTCGCGCTGCTCGCCCTCGGCCATGATGTCGCCTATCCTCGGGAGAACAGGTGGGCAAATCGCGATAGATGTCTTGAATGCTGTATTGAAAAGGCCGACCTGAACTACCGAGCAGACCTGCATACGACCCCAAACAGAATCTACCGGCTTGGGTTGCTATTTTGTACTGCGTTATGCAGGCTCACTTAGGTTTAGTATTGTTGATTTGTAAATCTTTGAAATCGATATCTTCTTTCGCAGGATTGAGACCAGCTAAGATGTGCATCCCACTTCTGCACATGCTTTTCAAATCCTTGATCTGTTTTTGGTCTAGCTGTAATGGGGGTGCCCTATTACAAAGGAAATTCGGTACGCAAAACTAAACTTAAATGTAAATCCTTTCATAAAAAAAACAAATTTTAGTTTTACTCGCCACCGGTGGAGATGCTCTAAGCTCTACGTACAGCCCTGGACGTGTTCCTATTATACATGTACTGGACAGCAGTGGCAGAATACAGACAACGACGCAAAAATCCGACAGACACAAAAATCCGACAAACAAAGCCGTGCAATGTACAACAGTCCTTCAGTAGCCAATCAGGTTGGAGTAGTATACTTCGTCTTTGTATACCAGATGCTTTTGTGTACTTTATATCACCTGCCATGTACTTTATGTCCACTTCTGTGTAGTTTATGTCGTGTCCAACAGCGTTTTACAGTGGTTACGGACAGGGATTTATCGTAAATTTACTATGGGGGATGCCATTCAGTGGTGTCGTTGTCTGTAAATCGGATCACAAGGCAACGATGAAGAAGAGAAAGGATGGTCGATTACGACCGATTTTCTCTCTGACGGACGTCGGTGATTCAATACAGTACTCACACTGTACACATGTGGCCTTGGTTCTTCACGCACAAACACGCATGCGCGTCTATCCAGAAAAGATTCTCCCAAAGTAAAATTCTCGATTTGATACATTTAGCTTACATGCACGGTAGGTACCATGAGGAAACGCACGGAGGGGTTTCTTCGTTAAATTCCTGGGGCAGAGAATATTAACACAATTTATTCTGCCACAATCTCACTTTCTGCCATAATCTCATACAGTTTTGTACAAGCTACCGTATTTTAGATCTCATACTACAGAGAGATCTCATAATTCAGAGCGGAGAGATAGTGCATTTGCAACAGAATATGGCCGTTTTTGGCAAGAAAGGTCCTAAAATACGCACAAAAAGGGTGAATTGGCGCAAAGACAAAATACAACAATACAACTTCAAGAATATGGTGTATGAAGTATGAGATCTAAAATACGGTACCACCAGAAAGATTGTATTAAGGTACAATCCAGACAATCCAGACAAATCTTTGTGGCTCCTTCGACCAGATGCCTCCCCATAGACTAAGCAAGATCAGCGCATAGACTCTGTTAGATTGGCATTATTTGGCGTTGACACACAAACGAACGCGTTAATTGGTGTGCCAAACACTTAGCATAGCTAATGATCCTACGGCAACATGCGTCAAGCCTAAAGACTATCACATAGATCAATCGACGTGTGCTACATGCTAGCAAGTTGATATTGAAGTGGGAAGGACACTCGCGCGTTCGCACTCGCCTGCAGACTTAGTGTCGGCACTGCGGGGGGCCTCTCGCTTCGCTCGGGGGACGCCGCTCAGCAGCCTGCCCCACCCCCTCGTGCCTTACGCTAAGTCCTCGGCTTCGTCCAGGCGCGGTGTCTGATCGGCTTCCTCCTGTGGTATCTCAAAAAGGACAGCTGGTCGTTTTGAAAATGACGGTGGGCATTTCGAGTCGGGAATTCAGTCTGAAAGTCGGCCAAGTATACGCCAAAAGTATACACACCCTTTTTCTACGTGGTTGTTTTGAATCGAGCATTTGGAAAGAACGACCCAGAAATGGTGTACTCACTACCCACGACCAGCATATTAATAGTTTGCTGGGTCTAGCGTTCACTCGGCGCTCAATGAAAGCGAGGGCACTTAAATCATCGGCTGTATTTGAGTTTATCACACTTAGTGAAGCGTGTCCTTGCATACTCTCACACGCAGCCCGCCGTTTCGTTCGCCCCACCTCTGCCTCGAACGCGTGACTCAAAACCGTCTGACAGTGCATTCGCCACGCAGCCTACATCGCCCCAACCGCTAGCATGCACGTCATGCTGTACCTGCCTCCAATTCCGAGGCATCACGCGGCTAGCATACCTTTTTCCGGCAGATCTGAGTGGGAGCTTGGTGGCTTGCGTGGTGGTGGTGGTGGGGAGATTTCTGAATGAGCCTCAGCCACTGACTCAAAATAACGTAACGTTTACAAGTATACCAGTGTGTTTTACGTGTTTGAAAAAGAAAGCCTGACATCAGAGCTTCAGGGTGATTTGCAGGAGGTTGCTCTCTATAATAGATTGTACTTTTAGTCACTCTCAATTCCTAGTCTCGTTGTTGGGGAACTTTGCCTCGATACGACATTACGGTGACCAATTTTGTCCGAAAGGTTCGCTGTCGATCCAGACGGAGCGCTTCCTCGCGCTGTGCCCACAGCTGGGCGTGCAAAGGTAAAGCGCGAACGGTAAAGACTGGATCCGAGCCACAATTCGTTGACGGGCTGACGACAATTTTCGGCTCTCCCGTCCGACGACACCATCCTGTTGGCCTCTTTCCTGTCTAATCAAGGCAGGGGAGGTCGCTACCATGGTATGCTCGTTGGACTCGACCGTCAAGAAGAGGGGTGCAAAAGTTGTGGAGATCACTTCCGGGATGGGACCTCAGCACCGCTACACATGAACAGCATCTACTGTACATCATCAATTGCCGCTGAACACCTCCGCGAAGGTCCCACACACTCGAGCTTTTGCAAGCTTCTAGGTAGACAACAGCCACCTAACGCGGCGTACCGTACGAACAGTCCTGCTGATTCAGCCCACCTAATGCGGCTTCACGCGGCGTACAAGTTTGCGCTGGTCGCGAGCGCCATGTGCGTCGCCACGTCGGCCAAGTCGGCCGGCTTCAAGGCTTTGATTAAGAACTTCTTCAGCGACGACGACGCCACGGGGTCCGTTGACTCTACCCAGCAATCCAAACAGACCAACACGGACGACCGGACGTGCGTGTACGAGTGGTCCTCGCTCAGCTGCATGCCCGAGGACAAGTGCTCGCTGCAGTACCAGTTCGGCGACGTGACGCCGTCCCAGGCGTGCCGAGTGTCGAACTCCGGCGACCACACGCTCGTACCGCAGCAGTTCCACTTGGCTTTCGCCGGGGAGGAGGCCGGCACGGGCATGGCCATCTCCTGGACCACGTTCGCACTGGAGAAGTCTCCTGCCGTCTGGATCGGCACCAGCAAGGACAAGGTCACCCTGGTCAAGGACGCCAAGATCGAGACCAAGTCGTACTACAAGGACGAAGACTATGAGCTGTACAACTATCACGCGGTGGTGAGCGGCCTCGAGCCCAACACCGAGTATTTCTACAAGGTCGGCGGCCCCTCGAAGGCGATCCACCAGAGCGAGGTGAGCTCGTTCAAGACGGCCCGCTCCAGCGGCGACGAGAGCCCGTTCGTCGTGGCCGTGTACGGCGACATGGGCACCGAGGCCAACTCGGTGGCGGCCAACAAGTACGTGAACAACCTGGTGGGCAAAGTCGACTTTATCTACCACTTGGGCGACATTTCGTACGCCGACAACGACTTTCTGACGGCCAAGACCGCGTTCGGCTTCTTCTACGAGGAGATCTTTAACAAGTTCATGAACTCGCTGACCAACGTCATGCGCCACATGGCGTACATGGTGGTGGTGGGCAACCACGAGGCCGAGTGCCACTCCCCCACGTGTCTGCTGTCCGACAGCAAGAAGGACCAACTCGGCAACTACACGGCCTACAACGCGCGCTTCCGCATGCCGTCGCCCGAGAGCGGTGGAACTCTCAACATGTGGTACTCGTACGAGTACGGCTCGGTGCACTTCACGACCATCTCGTCCGAGACGGACTTCCCCAACGCGCCGAGCAACGCGTACTACACCAAGCGCACGTACGGCAACTTTGGCAACCAGCTCGCGTGGCTGGAGGCCGATCTCAAGGCTGCCCACGCCAACCGGGCAAACGTGCCCTGGATCGTTGTCGGCATGCATCGACCCCTGTACACTTTGCGCTCCTGCGACGCCAACGGTGTGCCGACCGACGAGTACGAGTCGCTCAAGGTGCAGAAGGCGTTCGAGAAGCTGTTCATCAAGTACAAGGTGGATTTAGTGTACCAGGGCCACGTGCACGCCTACGAGCGTCACTACCCGACGGCCAACAGCAAGGCTATCATGCACGGCGTGTCCAAGGACGGCAAGACGTACACGAACCCGAAGGCGCCTGTGCACGTTATCGCGGGCATTGCCGGCAACTCGGAGGGTCTGTACCAGTTCAAGAACCCGCCGTCGCCCAAGTGGCTCGCCATCATGGACAACAAGCACTACGGCATCACGACGCTCTCGGTTACACCGACCAACCTCACCGTCACGATGATCGAGGCCGCCACCGGCACGGTGCACGACGAGTTCTCGATCATCAAGGAAGGTGCCGCGCAATCTCAGACTCAAAAGGTGTGAGCAAGTCGAGTATTAACGTTATACACGTACATTATGTTTTCTTAACCCATTAATCTGGTGCTACAAGTTCTTAGGAGTAGTTAGTCACCGAAGTCTTCGGTCCTACTACTGTACGTACGCGGGTTTCCGTAGGCGGTGCCGGTAAGTGTAAGCTTGAGCTGTGCAGTAAGATTAGTTACACGACGCCAATGCAGTCGATGCCTTCGAAGTGGGGTTTTTCTAGTACGTTATGGTGTACTTTAAGCAACTTCAAGGTAACTTTCGTTCCCAACGCGGGTGGACAGTTAAACTACTTCAACTACATAGCTGGAACGCCATCAATAGTGCCCTGCTTGTCGGCCTGCTCACTGCGTAGGGAATCTGTATATCTGTAAATGTACCTAAGAGCCCCAGCAAGATACGGCGATAAGTCAATGAAAACAACATTCCCAGCAAGATACGGCACAATCACACAGATTCCCTTGTAGATTCCCTTGCAGATTCCCTTGTACTGTGGTGCTCAATAGCTAACACGTTAATCAAAGTACAGTCTTAAATCTCAATTTTGCCATCCATTCGTAATAAGACCTAGAACCATCAGCATGACCTACGCACAGAACAATTCTATCACAAAGGCAGTTAATTTACACAAATTATTCGCGGGTATTGCTTTTCCAAACATTGCAAGGCGACGACTGTACCGCGCCCTCGAGGAGACGGAGGATCAATTTCGGGATGGTGAATTTCATCAACCGCAAGGGACCTGCCTCCTCCAAACTTTTATGTTGCCGTCGGAGAGCGGTGCCATCCATTGCCAGTGCCACTCAGTGTTTTTCCCGCTGAGCAACACCTCCAGACCGTGGATTAAAACATCTTTCCTAGCTTCAAGCAATGCGGGGCCTCTGCGTGGTGGTCGCCGCGGCCTTGTGCTCCGTTGTCTCTGGCAAGTCTGACGGCTTCGTGGATCACGTCAAGAAATTCTTCACCGACGACGACAACTCGGCCGTGTCGGGCAGCGCCGTGGACGACGACAAGTGCGTGTATGACTGGTCCTCATTGAGCTGCACGCCGGAAGCTTCGTGTTCTCTGCAGTACCAGTTCGGCGACGTCACGCCCTCTCACGCCTGCCGAGTGCGCGACACGAGCAACGTGACTATGGTGCCGCAGCAACTGCACCTGGCGTTCGCTGGAGAAGAAGCTGGAACCGGTATGGCGATCTCTTGGACCACTTTCAAGCTCGACACTGCGCCGACGGTGTGGCTCGGTCGTTCTGAAACCAAGCTGAAGGTGGTGCCTACCGCTAAGATCGAGACCAAGTCGTACTACAAGGACAAGGACTACGAGCTCTACAGCTACCACGCGGTTGTGAGCGGACTGAAGCCGCACTCAAAGTACTTTTACAAGGTCGGCAACGCCAAGAACAAACATTTCCAGAGCGGGGTGAGCTCGTTCAAGACAGCGCGCGCCTCTGGGGACGAAAGCCCGTTCACTATTGCAGTGTACGGCGACATGGGAGCGGACGACAACTCGGTCGCCACCAACAAGTACGTGAACAGCATCGTGGGCGAGGTGGACTTCGTCTACCACCTCGGCGATATTGCTTACGCGGACAATGCCTTCCTCACAGCCGAGAAAGTGTTTGGATTCTACTACGAGCAAGTGTACAACAAGTTCATGAACTCTATGACGAACGTCATGAGGCAAATGGCCTACATGGTGCTCGTGGGGAACCACGAGGCGGAATGCCACTCCCCGACGTGTCTGCTGTCCAAGAGCAAGAAGGACCAACTAGGCAACTACTCGGCGTTCAACTCACGCTTCAGGATGCCGTCGGCCGAGAGCGGAGGCGTGCTCAATATGTGGTATTCCTACGAGTACGGCACGGTCCACTTCACGTCCTTTTCGTCCGAGACAGACTACCCCAACGCGCCGAGCAACGCGTACTTCACAAACCGTGTGTATGGCGACTTCGGTGATCAATTGACTTGGTTAGAGGAGGATCTGAAGGCTGCAGACGCCAACCGAGACCAGGTTCCGTGGATTATTGTGGGGATGCACCGGCCAATGTACACGATCCGCTCGTGCGACGCTGACGGAGTTCCGAACAACGACTACGAGGCTCGGAATGTGCAGGAAGCGTTCGAGGAGCTGCTCATCAAGTACAAGGTGGATCTGGTGCTGCAGGGCCATGTGCACACATACGAGCGGCTTTATCCGACAGCAAACAGTAGCGCCATTATGGATGGAGTTTCAAAAGACAGCAAGACGTACGAGAACCCGCAGGCGCCTGTGTACGTGATCCAGGGGACTGCAGGAGGTCCAGAGGGATTGTTCCAGTATGAGAACCCTTCGTCGCCAGAGTGGCTCGCGCTGGTGGACAACACGCACTTCAGCATTACTCGGCTGTCAGTGACCCCGACCAACCTTACTCTGTCGAAGATTGAGAGCGCTACGGGCATCATTCACGACGAGTTTTCTATTATCAAGGCGCCAGCTACCGCGAAGAAAGCCATAAAAGTATAATGCAGCCCAGGCCAGCACCGTGATGCCATTTCATGCAGATTCTCGGCTAACAGTTCATGCAGACCCGTAAACTTCGGTTCGTTTCTACAGCTGGATGCCGGCGCTGACGGTGCCCGCACCGCTGCTCGTGTCGATGGTGAACTCTGCGCACAGCGGGTTCGTGATGTTCTCGCTGTACACATCGCACCACGTGTCCGGCTTGATGGCCACCACGTAGTTGCTGTCCTCGACGATGCGCTTGAGGCCCTGGCCGATCTGCGGCTGGTACACGCCCCAGTCCTCCGCCGACAGCGAGAACGACACGGCCATAGACTCGCCCGCCTGCAGCTCGATCTTCTTGAACTTCTTGAGCATCTTCATCTCCGGCACCGAGATCTTGCGGTACGGCTGGATCAGGAACAGCATCACCGTCTCCTTGCCGGCGCGCTTGCCCACGTTCGTGACGGTCACGGAGGCCGTCAGCGTGTCGTCCCCGTTCGCGATGGTCGTCTTGTCCAGCGTGACGGACGAGTAGTTGAACTTAGTGTAGCTCAGGCCGGCGCCGAAGTCCCATTGCATCCGGCAGTTGTCCCACATGCAGCGCGTGGTTACGAGGTGGTTGTACGGGATGGCGGTGTTGGCCGGGTCCTTCGGGTACGTGATCGGCAGCTTGCCGCTCGGGTTCACGTCGCCGTAGAGGATTTCGGCAATGGCCTGGCCGCCGAGTTCGCACGGCAGCATGCCGTCAATGATGGCGGTTGCATGATCGGGGATCGAGCCAAGCAGGCGTGGACGGCCTTCGATAAGCACGACGATAACCTTAGTGCCCGTGGCGGCCAGGGCCTTGATGAACTTCTCCTGTCCTTCAGGCAGGGCCGGGTCGTCGATGTCACCAGCCTTCTCCGTGTACGAGGATTCACCGATGGCAGCGATGGTGTACTCGTGCTGACTGGCAAGCTCGGCAGCCTTGGCCATGTCCGCATCAGAAATCGACCCGTTGACCATGAGGCCATTGAAGTACGAGAACGAGTCGTTGCCTACAAGGTTCTCAAGGCCCTTTCGCACCGAGATTCCGTGGTTGAACATGTCGTTGCCGGAGTAGCCCTGCCAGATGAACGTCCAGCCGCCGCATTGGTAGCCCACGTTGTCAGCCGAGTGGCCGGTGAGGAAAACCTTCGAGCCCTTCGGCAGGGGCAGCACATTGTCCTCATTCTTGAGCAGGACGATGGATTCGCGGGCCATTTCGAGCGCAGTCTCCTTGTCCTTGTCGTTGCCCACCATCGACACGTACTGCTCGCCTGGCATTGGGTTGTCGTAGAGCCCGAGCTGCAGCTTCATCTTGATGATGCGTTTTGCCGACTCCCGCAGACGAGCTTCCTGCTCGGGGTTCTCTTTCAGCATGTTGAGTCCGTACTCGATGAAGTCCGTGTCCGTCGCCACCATGCTCATGTCGATCGACGTCTCCGTCAGGGACATTGCAACAGCTTCCTCGCGGGTGCTGGCCACGCGGTGGAAGTCGTGGAGGTTGTAGATCTCGTTCCAGTCCGACAGCAGCAGTCGGTCGAATCCCAAATCCGATCGTAGAAGGTCGTTCAAGATCTTGGAGCTGGAGATCACCGGGTCGCCGTTGAGTGAAATGTAGTTCTCCATCACGGACAGAGCACCGGCCTCCATGGCCGCCTTAAACGGAGGTAGGAAGTGGTTCAACAACTCGAAGTCTCCCAACAGAATATTTTCGCGGTCGTGGCCTGTGGGGAGCTTGGAATAGCCGATGAAATGCTTAATGCACGCAGCCGTCTGGTTGTAGCTCTGCAGTCCGCGGACGAGTGCGGCTCCCATGACCGAGGCCAAGTATGGGTCCTCCCCGAATGTCTCGTAGGTGCGGGCCCAAAGAGTGTTTTGCGAAATATCGAGAATAGGGCCGAAAATCCACGGAATGCCGGCAGCTTCCGTGTCTCGGGCCGTAATGGCGCCCACCTTCTCGACCAAATCGGGGTTGAAGCTCGCGCCGCTGTTGATCTGCTGGGAACAGCACGGACCCGTCGACATAGTTGGCTCCGTGGACCGAGTCGATTCCGTAGACTATGGGGTGGCCTCCGTTCTCCTCCATGGTGATTTCCTGGATGCGACCGATGATCGCACGGAACTCGGAGGCGTTGTAGCCGTAGCTTCCGTTCACCGGCTTGTCCCAGAACGTGTTGAGGTACGAGCCGACGTGCTGCTTGGCGAACGAACGCACCGCCGTCTCGTTCAACTCTCGAGTCGTGCCGTTCATGACGGTACTGAGCGTGAGCTGCGTCATCTGGCCTAGCAATTGTTCAGCGGAGAAGCCGTCGACGATGGCTTGGGCTTGGGCATCGTAGCTGTCACCGGCGCTTACTGCGACCACGAAAACCGCCGCGGAGAAGACTGCAGCGAACCAAGACTGGAGCATGGCGCCGACTCGACGCTGTTGCCGTGTGGACGGTGGCGGGTGGTTGGTACTGCGCTCGGCAGTCGGCAAATTGGAGAGTGAACGACTTAGGGATAAGGGGCATCCTAATACACTGTACATACATGTAGAGCTTTACTGTAGCCGTGAGAAACACAACGTGACTAGCGGAGTGGATAGACGTAGAAAGCCATGTTGATTATAGAAGAGTGCATGTGTAACTGGAAGTGCGTGCGACGCCAAGATAACTCGCTGGGCCATACCAAAGGACAGTGCACTTTTTCACGAGAGCTTCTTTCGAGATGGGGTTGCTGGCGATACAGTACTTGTACGCGCGCTCCGGATCGATGGCGAAGGAGCTTTCTTGCGCTCCTGGCCACGAAAGCTCAAATCGTAGATTGGTCCTGTGGAGGCGAATGCCCATTATTAATACATTTCGTACGGCGAAGCTTTGTTTGGGAGAGCAACGTTGTAAAGCCAGCCGTCGATAACGCGCCGCCGATGGCGCTAGGGGTTCTGATTGGCGACTGCGCAAGGTAAAAATCTCTGGTACATGTAGTGAAAGGGTTAACCCTTTCACTACTACACCTTTTCAACTTCAAAATGGCAAATTGCTAGTTCAAAATGACAAAATGTAAGTTCAAACTGTCACGAATAGAGACGAGACCGCCCAACAATCTTATACGAGCACGATTGGTTGAAACAGTTCACTTTCAGCCAGACGCTCTGTATTTCTATATATCCCACTAGTACATACAGGTTTTAGTATCTGTTTAGAAAGTATTGTCGTTTTGATTTTACATTTGGACGTATTGAATTTTCTTTTTGCCATTTTGAAGTTGAAAAGGTGTAGAGCCCTTTAACCCTCTCTTTCACTACCAACCCAGTCATTTGATTTGTAAAAATCAGCACCTACAGGCAAATTACCTGAAATTTAAAAGTTTGCGGGCTAGGAGCAGCGTAAGCTATCAGTTGACGAGCTGCTGGCAATGAACGCAGATACACATGCCTTCACACAGCATTATAAATGGAGTAAGGGGCTGTTTCATTTGAGAATAAGTCGGGAATAGTGCCGGGTCGGAATATCAATTGTACGCTATTCAAACGAAACAAAAGGTGGAGAATAAAGCCCCCAAAATAACTGGGAAAAAGAATATGCGTTATGGAGGGAAGCACATGATTGGTCGGCCGCCATTCACAAAAGTCCCTCTCAATGCCCCGAGCACTGGTCGCCTGCTCGGCAGTCGAGCGCGCCGTGCTGAGGGCTCTAGTGGGCTCTAGAGGATCACTGAAGATGCTCTACCCTGCCGCAATGAGCCCCTGCGTAGACCGGAGGTTTCTCACCTCGCCACGAAGGCTGTACGCAAATCCAGCAGCGTCAGCACGGCTGCCTTGCGGAGTTTGGACGGAGAGAAGAGGAAGCCCCGACCATGTAGCCATTCCCAGGAATAAGTTATCCCGACTTTCAAAGTCAGAATAACTTATTTATTTAAGCGGGAGGAAAATATTGCCGTTATTCTCAAATGAAACAGGCCGTAAGTACTAGGAAAAACAATAATTAGTACACGCATGATGTTTTACAGACAACGACGCAGAAATCCGACAGTGATGAATACTTCTCCGGTCCGGAAAAGAATTAACAGTTCACATACCAATGCATATCTGACAAAGTAATGACTGTATTGATGCTGCGAAACCTGCATTCGAAAGCTCTAAGTGCGGGCTTTCCAGGTATATTTTTCACGAGCGCTTAACACGACGCAGTATCTAACTACCACGCTCGCAATAGAGGTATCCACGACCCCTCTAAGGTTTTTTTTCGCTGTGTCGTTGCTTGGTGGAATTACGTAAAACTAAAATAATCGTTGTATAGTACTTTAAACAATTGTTCTATACAACCCCACAGTTTCGTTAAAATAGCCCTCCCTTTCGGTTGTTTTAGCAACTTTGGGCTTTATCCATTCGTATTCAGTCGCTACAGTACCAAGAGGAAACGTACACAATCGACCAGCTCATCGCAGCGGTAGCGCGAGCCTACCGCACTACAACGTCCGACACGCTTGACCACTGTTTCCTGACCCTTCAAAATGTCATGGAAACAGTGATCAAGCACCTCGGACACAACGACTACAAGCTCTCGCACTACAAACAGCGGCGTGGACTCTCATCAAGTGCATCTGCGACAGCGCTGACATGTGAACCAGCTGCGGTAGAAAGTGGGATTCACCATCTTTTGTGTGGTGCACTTCAGTTTCTCTAATTCATAGTAAGTAGTATATATCAGAACATTGGAGAGTGAGTTTTTTTTACGAAATATGACAATAGCGAGGGGGACTTGTAGAAGCTCTACATACACGGAATTTCATGAGATATAAAGTTGTCTAGAAGGCGATTAACAGTCCTACATCCATCGCTAAAACGCGGTAAAGTTCCAAGGTACCTACCTTCATCGACATTCACAAATCAAAATCCAAATATTCGCCAAGGTACCTACCTTCATAAAACGAAGTCAGGTTTTCGTCAAGGTACCTACCTACCTTCATAAAACGAAGTCAGTTTTTCACAAAATTTTACCAAGGCATGGAAGATCTACGACATAAAAAAAATATTGATGATCTAGTGAAGCTCACTTAATTCTTTTACTAGACGTGGACACTTCTCAATGACGAATTTATTTTTTCGAAGCCAATCAGTATAGTTAGGATCAAGCGCATGGACAGTTTTAAGTTTTCTATTTTTGTACTTACCAAAATTCATAACGTAATCATCATCATCAGGGTCATCTGTTAATTTTGATTCAAGAAACTTCAACATAGAATCATTTAGTAAATTAGGTTGGTTCTTTAGCCAGCGGCAATAGCCAGGATCATTTTTGTATACTTCTTCAATCGAAGAAATTTTATACTTTCCGAAACTTAACTCAGTCGACATGTTGGTCATATATACAGATAGGTATAAGAAATAATAAATCTAATTAATTAAGCAGTGGTATAATCCTCAACCTCACCGGTTAGGCGGTTGTAGGTAAGCTCTTGTTCGCTAATAACAAGAACTAGAAGCTTGACACCTTGGCAGCCGGCAATTACACCCTGAATTTGGATAGCTTGCGGTACGTCGCGTTCGGTTAGTTAGCGACCAGGTTTGGTAATCAAGTAGACCGTTTACTAGTTCAGGGGTCAGATCACCGTTGATAGCGCCAAGCTTCGCAACTTCGTTAGTAAAGTGGTGGAAGTCATAGTCATGGTTGAGGTCAAACGTTTGAGATGAACCGATGCGGATGTTGAAGTTTCTAATCGATGAACCAGGTTGAAGCGTCCATGGAGCGCTGTCAAATGGGCTTTGGAACTGTTGAACACCAGCCGAAGCAAAATTATTAGTTTGCTCAGCAAATGGAAGCACTACAATGTACTTGGCATTTTTAACCGAAGCCGATAGTTGAAGATCAAACGACGCGTTAAGCTGAGTAGATTGTTTACCAGTATCAGCGCGCTGGTAGAACCACTGGGCATAGCAGTCGTTGTAACGAACCTTCTTTACCGGTTTAGAGATAATTGCTTGAGGGTTTTCAAGGTTGACGAATGGAACATATAGACGAGCCGTAGTGAAAGGCATGTAAGTACCATCAATTGTAGGCTCAAGAGAGTTGACAACAGCACCCCAACCAATACTGAACCAGCAGAAGCGGCAAGTACACCAGCCATGGGGTTACCAGCTGCAGCACTTGCGATCATCACCGGGCAAGTATTGCCGGAAGAGAGTGTTGTAGAAGTAAGCGACATAGCCTTATTAGAATCGACAGCGATAGCAGATGAACCCTGATTCACGCGGAAACGAAGACGGATCTGGGGATGTAGTTCCACGTTCCCATGATAGCATTGGCACTACCGCTACCAGCTACAAAAGCGCCACGAGCCGTTTGATTGGAAATTGTGGTAGAAGCGGAAGCAGCACCAACCGAAGGCCAAGTGCTAGAGAAATCAGCGCCTGAAGTAGGAGGGTTTGATAGTAGCCGCTTAACGAAACCGTCATTAGGGATGGGCGCGCCACCGGGAGGAGCCGTCGGAGAGAAAGATGTAGCTGCCGAGTAAGTCATATTGTTAGAATATCCATCACCGCTAGTCGAATTGGTGGTAGAACTATACAATACCGACTGAGCAGCATCAGGGTATAGGAACGATTCAGCACCATGCTTTTCAACATATTGAGGGCTGTAGCCTGTTTGAGCGCGAACGTTGTTCCAGAATAGCTTGTAGTCGGCCATCGAAATAATAGTCTTACCATTCAATTCCAGCGACATCGAGTCAAGTACATTGAAATTACCGCATTTAAGAGTGGAACAGAAACGATTAGCTGCTGTCGTTTGAGCAGTAGCACCATTCTTCATCGAAACCTTGTACGGTAGCATGATGCAGGCCTCACGAAGGCAAGCAAAACCTTCCGAGCCGTTAAGCTGAGCAGTAGCATCAATCGTGATGACACCATTTTGATACGAACCCTGATTAAGGTCGATAACGTTAGGGATACGCTTGGTGGAAGATACCTTGATCTCCGGGTCGCTCTTAAGCGAGCTTTGGTATAAGTATTGATCTGATAGTTGGGTCTCACTCATCGTTGAATCTATATGAGCCCTAATATAGTTTAAAATAAATAAATAATATGGCCAGCCTGATAAAGCCAGTCACTAGCGATCATGATCTCATTGAACTGGCAGATAAGATGAATGCTCAACTCGATAATATCTTTAAATCAAACGAAATTAAGTCGGCTCTCCCGAAGAGAGGATCATACTTAATTTTACTTCGACCTCCCAACCTTGAAATAGGTCATTGGACTGCAGTTCACAACGGGGAATTTTTTGACAGCATGGGGGAAGGCCCTCCTAGACGCTATGGTATTGATAGATACAATACAAAACAATATCAAGGGGCTTATGACGAATTTTGCGGTATATGGTGTTTGCTCTGGTTATATTGCAAACAAAAAAATAAGACAAATCTTCTAAAACGATTTAAAGATATGAACTTAACTATTTTGAGCTAGCCAATTCTGATGTTTCTTATATAACGATTAAATTAATATACATTTTCTAATATTTAGCTACATATAATCATGGTTTTCAAAGAGTTAGCAGTTTCAGCAACTATCCCTGAGTCCAAGCTCAAAAGAGCGTTCAAGACAGGGAAGTTATCTTTAACTAAAGATGAGCTCAGTGGTTCTGGAGCTACACTTCACCTTCACCCGGAGTCGTATGCTAAAGCTTTAAGAGCACGTAAAGCTGGTAAAGGAACTCGTCTCGAAATTACTAAGAAGGAAATCGGGTATCCTTTCAAGCATATGCAAGGAGGAGGTATGCATGGTGCATCCATCTTTAGTAAAATATGGGGAGGGATTAAGTCGGCTTATAAGTTTGCTAAAGACTCAGGAATCTTAAGTAAGGCTGTCGACGCAGCTGTACCCGCTTTAGCAACCTATGCAGGACAACCTACCGCCGCTATTCCTGCTCGTGCCACCATAAAATCACTAACCGGAATAGGTATCTATGACAGTGATAGCGACGTAGAGAAGGAGGGTGGTCGCATTTCGCTAGATGAGGTAAAAAAGAATGCTAAACGCGCGCTGTCGTATGTCAAACGCAAGGGTGTTCTAACCGATGCTGTCGATGCTGGGGAAAATTCCTACTATCTAAGGCTACCAAACCTGAGCATGAAACGCTGATCAAATCTGTTAGAGGTGAAATTAAACGACGTTATGGTGTTGGTGTTCCGGCTAAAAAGGGTAGAAAGTTTGTCAAAGGGTCTCAAGAAGCCAAGGATCACATGGCTAGAATTCGTGCAATGAGAAAGAGTGGTAAGGCTGGAGGATCATTTCGGATGTAGGCCTCCCTATTCTGATACATAAATGTACATAATATAAAATCACCCACCATGATAGGTCATATTTATCGTATTCAACATACTCAGTCTGATCTTTGCTACGTTGGAAGCACTTTCTATGACGTTGCGAATTGCTGGCAACAGCATATTTCAGTCATGAGCTCCTGGGGGAGTGCTGCCGCAAGGCAGCACCTCAATGCCGTGTATTAGCAGCGGCACCTCTGGTTAAAGAGGTTGCCCATTGTAGTTTGCCGCTGCTGATGTCGAATTGAGCATGGAGCTTGCCATCGTTGATGTCTGGTGGCTGTTCAAACGAACGTATCGCTCGAATGCGTCTGACCGCCACCGGCCAAACTGCTTCACGGCTACGCTGTCGACTCCTGCTGCGAAAAGTGCCGAGGCTCCGCCACTGCGAAGTGAGTGAGTGCCGAAACGTTGTGGCTGTTGCCTGGCGGAAGCTGCTGCCGTCTTGATCAATTGCGCAATGTCTCGAACTTGAACGATTGAGCCCGGGGTGACTGTGCAGAGTGGATCCGTGTCTGGTAGCTCGAGTTCACGATGGTGCTGGACGAGAAACCATGTAGCGTAAATCGGGCAGAGCCACACGGAGCCTGACCGCCCTATTGACCTGGTAGTGCCTTCCTTGTACTGATCATTTTTTCCACCACGAAATCTAACAGCGACTTCCGCAATTTTTCCAAAAGTGTTGCACACCTTGCCGTTCTTGTCGAAGAATGAGATGTCGGCTCGGGTCAGGATGAATTCGTAGGACTTACCCCCGACTGCGAGATATTCGGATCGCCGGAGAAGAAAGAAAACCCCCAAGACCGCAGCCCCCCAGATAACGCGGTTGCGGGGTTGGCTGAAGTCGAGAGATTTATGCATGATTCGTAGTAGAGCGACCGTGACCGGCGACTTTCTTGTTGTGTCGGCGTCTTGGCGGCGCATTCCGTTGATTGCGAGTTTGTGGCCGTCCGAAAGTCCGACTGGGTATCCGAGGACGCGACGATGATGCCACGCAATGTGGCTGATTTTGGCGACGACGGTCGAAGCTGCATTTCCTCTGCTCCCGTTATTCCACCCGAATTTCCAGCAGTGCACTCCGAAGAGGGCGAGTTGGTAGGAGTGTAAAGCCGATTGCGGCGGCAGCCAAACTGAGAATCCGAGCATTTGGCACCACACTTGCCATTGACTCCAAGTTGTCGCGTACTTGACGCGGGACGATCGGGCCAGTGACTGGGACTGAAGGTCTTGGAGAAGGTTAGATAGAGCTTCCTCAAGGTCTTGGGCACTGGAACCTGTTGCCAGGACGAGGAGAAATTAGTCCAGATGTCCGAAAACGGTGATGTCCATGCCCGAGATGCCGCGTCCGCGGCAAAATTAGTTGATCCAGGTAGATGGGACGCTCGTACTCGAACTTTGAAGATGGCTTCGGCGAGGCCTATCGCTCGGTTGACTTCTTGTCCTAACTCGTTGCCGCTGGCAAGCGAGTTGCTCCATGCCACGGCAGCTCGGTTATCACTCCAGCATTGTACGATCGTGGTGTGATTTGGGTTCGCTGAAGTCCATGTCGACCCCCAGATCCAAAGTGCGAGTGCGATACACAGGTGTTCTCGAACATTTATCGAGAACTGCTTGGACTTCGGCTCACTGTGGATCCACTCTAACTCCTCGGAGTCGAAAGGGATCTGGATGAATTCGTCGACCGATGGATTTAGAATTGCGAGACCCACGTTGGATGCATCCATATAAAGGTGCACGTGTGCTTTGGGAACGCGGGTGCCGAAAATTGACAGCGGCACCTCTTGTAGATGACCGACCGCCAATATGTGCTCGAACCACCCGAGGTCTTCTTTTGCACCTGCTGCAAGTTTGACCACGCCGTGACGGGGGACTTGATTGCACGTGGACTGCAGGCGCTGGTAGAATGGCCGGGCCGTGCGAAGACAGCTGCATACGTGCCTTAAACTCCCGAGAAGTTTCATCATGTCGGACTTTGTCACAGTTTTTGATTGCTTCACTGTGCGTACGCGTTCGAGAGCTTTCTTGATCTTGGTGCCGGGTATCGAAACAGTGCGGTGGATGGTATCCCACGTCAGCCCAAGTGCATTGAGCCGGGTTTCCCACTGTGAGAACTTTTCTTCGTTGATTGCACGAGGGCCTAGAATGGCCCGCATCGCGTGCCTGAGCGTGGCTTCTGCTAACTGCAATCGGTCAGACACGTCAACCTCGATGAGAAGGTGATCATCCACCCACTCAAAACCCCAAAAGGGTTCATAGGCTTCGCTGGGTGACACCGTGCGCGGTGAATTCTGCTGAACGAGCCACGTAATCGCACGCCCAAAGGCACCGTAAAAGGGAGGAGATCCGGACCAACCGAACGGTGCTGACAAGTCAATCAGTGCTGCGTTTTCTTCAGGGATTCGGGCTGCCATCCAATGAACATGCTGCGATGCAACCATGAGGTGGCGATAGGCCCCTTTCACATCGCCTTTCAGAATTCGAATCACACAGTGAGGAAATCGTGCGACCAGATCTTCAATTCGATCTGCGATCGCAACGATGTAGTTATACCGAATTTCAGGAGCAGATGACTTGTCAAAGCTGGCATTTGTCGACACGAGATCGGGAAAGCTAAGATCGTGTATGAGTCGCACTTCGATGGCCGGATCAGTGTCTTTCTTCTCGACTGCCCCTAGCGGACTGCATACCACGTCGGACCACTGCTCTAGTATATCGTTGTCGACAATCATGTAGCGCCCGTTGTTTTGACCGTCACGGATACTGCGGATGACCGCTGGGAGATACTTCTGGCAGGACTTGTGGTTTTAACGGCCCGAGAGGGTGGCGGAGTCCGCAGCCACTTCGGCTCAATGCCGCGCTCCATGATCGCTATCACCACGTCCCGATGTTCGTAGCCAGCTAATAACGACTCGGCCGCGCGAGGGATCATGGCTTTGTTTGGACGAGGATCCGAAAGCGATTCTCCACGCACGAGGCGCGCAGCTGGAGCTACGTCGAGCCGTTGAGCTCGAACAATATCCGACAGTGTGTTTTGCGCCAAAGTATCCAAGTCACTAGTTGTACGATCTCGACGAAACCCAAGACGGTATAAATTCGTGTTGATCACGACTTCCTGGCGAAGAAGTTCAGACTCGAGGCACTGTTGAATAAATTGTTCGCTGAATTTTGAGAGCTTGAACTGGCACGCTTCTTCAGCGTTGTAGGGCGTTGTAGAACGCGACGTGGTTGCTTGACCTGCCATGGTGCTGACCGATGGAGGGACCAGCTGACGTCGATCCGATCTTGGAGGTTCGGACAGTAGCTGGCTCTTGTGATGACCTGCCGCCGATGTGGGCGGAGGGACCAGCGCGATTGCCTGGAGTTGAGATATCTCGTCCAGTGGCTGGCTCTTGGATGTTTGATTGACGAAGTCCGATGAGAGCGGTGTACATGGACTTCGCGTTTGTGCGGGCACGACTTGTCGCCGTTGGTATCCCGACGAGCTTGCCCGAAGATCGTCTGGGCCCCATCAGAGGGACGCGTACTTGGTTTTGAGCCCACCAAAGCGCTTTTTAATGAGGGCTTTCAATCGCGGGTGGAGAGATTCCGGATCAAAGTGAGCTCGTCCTGTGAAGCATGGGGCCGTAGGTGTGGAGCGACAACCTTTCACAGACAGGTACCGAAGACATAGCTGCGTTCCGTCTTGCAGTGGAATCAGCTTCTCTATGTCTTTAGTCATTGGCGCAACCGACTTCGTACTTGTGTCGCTGAGTGACTGCTCTGCCGTGCGCTTTGGGGCTCGGCCAGCTTGCGTAATTTCGTTGCGGTGACGCTGAAGCTGCCGAGAAGACACAGTTTGCAGGATGTGTTGCAGGCTGCTGTTCTCCAGCGAAAACTTTTTCTGGAACTCACCCGGTACCAGTGCTGCGTTGCTGACCTGAGTGCGATACTCCTCTAGCGTGACGTTGATCCAATAGACGAGCAATGGCAGATCGTCAACCTCCCAGACATGCGAACGAGCGAGCCCCGTGACTAGTGCGACTAGCGCCGTGATGGACGCTTTCAGGTCAGCCGAAAAATACTCACTGGCGAAGAGCTCCAGGGTTTGGCAAGCAGCCACCACTTCGTGGACGTCCTTGGGTTGAGGGGCTTTGGATATTGCCGTCGACGGCCCCAAGTTCTGGAAGTTGGACCCTCCGTTGTTGTACCATGCCACCTTGTCGTCAAATGCGAGAGGCTGAAAATGCATGATCGAGAGACCTCGTTTTCCAAACTGAATATCTCGAACTCGCGTGGACACCCCGGGCAAGGGTTTAAACAAACAAGACATCGAAGAAATCATTCCATCCACGTATTCCTCTAGCGTCGTACCTTGATGCCGGGGTGCTGCAATCGCTTCGTGAACTTGGACTTGCGAGCCGACAGGAAGACTTGAATTACGGCAGCTCGAAGTCTGCGCTGCGCCGCGTTGGACTGCATCCATACGAAATGCACTTGGTGGAACAGTTGGCGTGGACGGTAATGGCTGAGTGGATATGCTTGTTGTCTCCGCGCAATCTGGTAGAAACGTTTCCGCAAAAATGCGTTGCAGGCGAGGTTGGGCCGCGAGTGCTGCTAGAATTTCACCACTGTGTTGTTGTTGCGCGATACCCAGTGTCGTACGAGCGCGTTTAGCCGGAGGCAGTGCGTCATAGCGGTTTGTTTGCTCGAAACAATGGCGAGTCATTTGGAACCTCGCTCCAACGTTGGCAGGGGTATTGACGAAGCCTTCCCGTTCTGTAGTTTCCCAGTACACTCGCAATGAACCACGCCGTGGCTCCACAGTCATCGCTAATCGGATATCAAGCCATCGGAAGAAGTCACCCTGACCAAACGACGAAATGAATTGGCTGCTAAATTGCTGTAATCAAACGGAGTGTTTCATTGAGCGTGGCCATCGGGTACATCAAGTAGAAATATTTCATTAACGAGCGTTCACCACGTTGTAGATAGGCTGGCCAACGGAATTCAGTCGGGCGTACTGGTATGTGCGCTGCTGGATCGACTAATACCTCGTCACATGGTGCCCAAAGTCGTCCATGAGCGATCACAGTACTGTTGTCTTCCTCCTCTAAATTGTCCTCCACGTTGTCGTCTTCTTTCTTCTTCATTTTCAACCTCGCTGGAAGATAAGTCATCATCTCCAAGGACCTGAGGCGACCCCTCTACAGTACCAAGCAGCTCTACAAACGAGGTATTACCACCACCAGTGTACCTTGTTCTTGGATGACTGAGCCGTTTTCGACGCACAGGGAGCGCCCCGAGACAATCTCCGCTACACCTGTGCCCCACGAGACCTCATATGCGTGTTGCCTGCGCTCTTTGATCACGCGAAGGACCGTTCCGGCCTTCCCTTGGTGCTACTTGCTTTTACCACAAACGCGATTTCCAACTTGCAGTTTTGACATGTTCACTTGACCAAATTCGCCGCAAATAGTGCCAGACAGCTTGCTATCTCTACTTGAATGCTATCCGGTTTCACTTCGCTCACATGCTGCTATCTTTGCCAAACTTTATTTTTGAAGTTGAGCCTACCCGTACGCACCAACCTACTTATCCTACGGATGGGGGATAAAGGTTCAACAAGGTTCTTTTGAAAACTCCATTTAGGTACTTTGGTTTGTTTATGCACCAAGTGCCTAGTTTGTTGATGCAAATAGGCTATTTGGATTGCAGTAACATTAAAACTTTTTCAGGCAATCACATGCCTGGAAATAGGCTCGTCACCAATTCTTGTCAAAAGGCACCCCATGTACAATTGCCGTACTACAGACAACGACGCAGAAATCCGACAGACATAAAAATAGGACATTCCACAGTACCACTGATTATCCAATCAAAACGTTTTTCATTCAAAATATTTATCCAATGATGTACTAATTAGAATGGCTGATTTGAACGCAAAACCCAGCATAAGCAGCGCTAATTCTGCGGGCCCCATTTCCCATCACGCGGCGCGTAGAGCGCAGCTACAGCATCAGAAAAAAGCGCGAGGCCCTAGTGCTAATGGGCCAAGTCGGCGTGAAGGCAACTTCTGAAGAGCTTAATATCGCCCGTGGCACGCTCTATGATTGGCGCAAGCAAGCCGACGACATTTCGCCTTCACAGGCAACGCAGAGTCCAAGACCATGAGGGAACAAGGGCGCAAGGAAATCTTTCCTGGCGTCCTTGAAGTTGTCACCTATATGAAGGACGTGTGCCACCTAGAAGGAGTAAGTATTTGCTTTATTTGTCTTGCCTGACACATTATTAAACCTATTCGTTGTGATAATTATGTAGGTGTTGTCTACCGCAGGTATTATCGAGTACGTGTGGCAGATCCAAGGTGTCGACACAACAAAAGGAGCCAGCCACTATCGGCACAACAAAACAAGCCAGCAACACCATAATGGGGCGTGCCAAGGGCACCGTCGACATCCCTGAGGAAACGCGACAAGCCATCGCGCTGTTCCTCGCTGAGCGGTCTGTGGGCGGCCGCTTGAAGCATGGGGCAGCGTCGGCGGCGGCATCCAGGTTTGGTTGCTGCCGCCAGCAGGCCACGAAGATTTTCAAGCAAAAGCTGTTGAGCCTGCCAAAGCCTCGACGAGGGCGTCCACCAGCAAGTGCGTCGTCGGTGCTCATCTCCAAGCGAGTGGCCTGCATTGCGGCCACACCCCACCGACGGCGGCAGACTTTGCGAGCCTTGGCATAAGCCACGAACATACCCAAGACTACCCTGCTGCGCTACATTAGCAAGAAGCCGGTGCAACGCGTCACTGTTCGCGTCAAGCCGACGCTATCGGAAGACCACAAGCGGAAGCGCTTGGCGTACGCACTGGCGCACGTCGAGCGGCCTATTGGTAACAGTATTAATACGAGGAAGTGATACACATAATGATATTACTAATGATTATCGGTTTTCCCAAATTGATATACTATGTAGGTGCAAGATTGTATCGACTGCATCATATGTACGACATGATCCATATTCACGAGAAGTGGTTCAATATGTACAAGGCCACAAACACGTTCTACTTGATAGCTAACGAGACAGGGCCCTACACTTCGTCGCCTAACAAGCGCTACATAGGTAAGGTTATGTTTTTTAGCAGCCGTAGCGCGGCCGCGCTATGACCGTCATCGAAAGTGCCAATTTGATGGCAAGATCGGCATCTGGCCGATCGTGGAAGAGTCGGTGGCGCTTCGAACATCCGCCAACCGTCCCAAGGGTGCTATTATTACGAAGTGCGTAAATATGACCCGCTCCGTCTACGTGAAGATGCTCAAGACCAAGGTTCTCCCCGCTATTCGGACGAAGTGGCCAGGTATATTATTCTGCTCTGTCGACTTACTATATTAATACTAATATTAATTCGTGATTAGTACTAATATGATTAGTAGGTGGCAAGCGTCGAGCAATATTTATCCAGCAGGATAATGCAAGCCCTCACGTCCTCGAGAAAGACGAGGAGATTGCCGCCACTAAGAGGACGGCTGGGACATCAGGATGAAGTGTCAACCAGCGCGTTCGCCCGATATGAACGTTTTAGATTTGGGTTTTTTCCATTCGTATTCAGTCGCTACAGTACCAAGAGGAAACGTACACAATCGACCAGCTCATCGCAGCGGTAGCGCGAGCCTACCGCACTACAACGTCCGACACGCTTGACCACTGTTTCCTGACCCTTCAAAATGTCATGGAAACAGTGATCAAGCACGACGGACACAACGACTACAAGCTCTCGCACTACAAACAGCGGCGTGGACTCTCATCAAGTGCATCTGCGACAGCGCTGACATGTGAACCAGCTGCGGTAGAAAGTGGGATTCACCATCTTTTGTGTGGTGCACTTCAGTTTCTCTAATTCATAGTAAGTAGTATATATCAGAACATTGGAGAGTTAGTTTTTTTTTTTACGAAATATGACAATAGCGAGGGGGACTTGTAGAAGCTCTACATACACGGAATTTCATGAGATATAAAGTTGTCTAGAAGGCGATTAACAGCCCTACATCCATCGCTAAAACGCGGTAAAGTTCCAAGGTACCTACCTTCATCGACATTCACAAATCAAAATCCAAATATTCGCCAAGGTACCTACCTTCATAAAACGAAGTCAGGTTTTCGTCAAGGTACCTACCTTCATAAAACGAAGTCAATTTTTTCGTCAAGGTACCTACCTACCTTCATCAACATTCACAAAATAAAACCCAAGGTACCTACCTTCATCAACATTCACAAATCAAAACCCAAATATTCACCAATATATGATATTGTGCCTTTTATATATTAATGGAAATATAAAAGGCACAATATCATATATTACAAATTAATTAATTATGGTTTACGTTCGCGAAAATTATGAGCTTAACAAGGAGGCTTTTAAAGCAGCTCAGAAGCGATACTATCTAAAGAATAGGGAGCAGCGTCTTGCTAAGCAAAAGGAGTATAATGAGTTGCACAAGGAGGAGCTAGCGCAACGTAGGAAGATTAGAAACCAAAACAAGAAATTAAAATCTAAACTTCCAACGAGAATTGAGGTTTCGAACGAAGTAGAGGGTGAAAATAAAGAAGTGTAAAATTATATATTAATAATTTTATTTTTTGTATTTATACAAATATAAAAGACCCATCTTGAGAGATAGAATCTTATAAAATATAGTAGAGCGTATACAACGACGATGTTTGGATATGAATTAGAAGGACTTAAGCGACTTGAAGTTCCGTGCACCAAGTGGGGTAGTAATTTCCGTGTTAAGGTGCTAGGACGTACCAAGAAGATGGTTTACGTTAGCAATGTTAGTAACCCGAAGAACAGAGAATTGATTGCTAAGCAGTACAACATCTCTATGAAGAAGATAAACTATTATCTATCTCCTGACTATAAGGGTAATCCTTACTTCCGTTTTACCCAGGGGAAGAAGAAAGACGGTTATTTATACGAACATATCCTGCCTGGGGAGTTCTGTGACAATCTAGAGACCGTTCTTAGCAGTCAACTAAAGGCATTTAAAATTGATATTGGCCTTGGATATGAATTGGAAAGTCTCAGTGATGGTCGTGTAGTATACTGGTATCCTAATGAAAAAAATACTAGTGCATTTGATAAACCTGTTGCTGTCAACAGCAAATCCGATATTCGCAAAGTTATATCTGAAGTCAGATCTATGGAGCTTGCTGATGGATTAAATTATCCCAGTTCGGCTTACAAGTTGAAAGCTATCACAGGATTTAAAATTTATGTATACAAACGAAACTATACGCTAGGTGATAGCGCTGCTGTCATTCCTAAGGAGTTTCGTGATAGTAAACATATTATCAACTTTCCGAAGACAAACAACAAATGTGTCTTTCACTGCATTGCTTATCACAAGCTAGCTGAGAAGAAGAATCCTAGAACAATCCAGGCACATGTGAAATCAGCTTTCCAGAAGTATTGTGCCTTCAAGGAGATTGAATACAGTCTAAGCCTGTTCCATGGCTTCAAACCTATCGATATCATTCAATTTGATGAGCTTGAGGAGTGTTTTAAGCTAAACATCGACGTTTACACGAAAGATGAGGAGACAGGTGAAGTTGAATGTATTCGCAAATCTGAGAAGAGTTATGAAACTCTCAGCATCCTATCGCACAGCAACCACGCGATGTATATTAAGAAGGTGGAGATGTTTCTAGGAAAATATCAGTGTTCGAAGTGTGAAATGGTATTTTCGACGGCTACTAAGCTTAAAGACCATAAGAAGAATAGATGTGAGGAGGTAAATATTTTGTCGTTTCCCAAACAACCCACGATCTACGAACCTACGAAAAACTTTGTATTCCAGATGATGCAGAAATACAACGTTTATGACGCTACTCCTTACAACGATCACTTCATCGTTTACGACTTTGAAGCCATCTTGAAGCCAACTGACATCCAGTCAGGGGAGAGTACTAAATTCACGAATGAACACATTCAAGTCAGTGTCTCAATTCTTAATACGTTATCCAATTCTTATTTCTGTATCGTAGAAGAGTCACCGAAGAGACTTATTGAGAGGTTGTTTGCTTACATTGAGAAGTCAACGATTGAAATTCAAAACTACAATGCTCTCAAGTATGAAAAACTACTACGAAAAATCCTTGCAGTCGAATGTGGTCCAGAAGTGATAGATGAAATTGATGGATATATCAAGTCAGGCCATTATTCCTCTTTTGCTGTTGCGTATCAAAACATTGAGTATGAAGGCCCGGGTGACTTTCCAAAGTTTAGGAAGCGAATTAATCAGATCTAACGCTAGGATTTAATTCAGGTAAGTATGACATTAATCTCACCAAAAATGAGATGTTTGGTGTGTGTTATATGCGACAAGGTCACTTCAGTGATCAAAAACCCTGGGTATGTGAGCATTTGTACGGATAACTATAAAATGCTTGATATCGCTAACTACGTCCTGGCTGGTACTTCACTTGATTCCTATTGTAAAAGCTATCTTGGAGGATGTAAGTGTAAGGATAAAATTCGTTGTACGTGCATGCTAGCCAAGGGGGTTTTCCGTATGAATACATCACTAGCTTTGATGTGTTAAATGAGACCGAACTTCCACCGAAATCAGCTTTTGACAGCAAGCTAAGGGGTACTAGCATCGGTGATGAAGATTATGAGAGAGCTAAGTTTGTCTGGAAGCATTACAACATGAAAACGATCAAAGATCTACTAGGGCTCCGTGAAGGCTGGGATAGGAGGTTTTTGCTATTAACGCTTTCTATTACCATGATTTTTTTACGAACCACGGGCATCTCCTGCGCCTGCTTCGCAGCCGCAGCGTCTGCCCGGTAATTCACCTTACAACTGTAGATGTATGGCATGCCTTGGCGGTGCTTATACACAGTGATAAAACGAACCTTGCTCGAGATCTGTTTGCTGCTTGTAGAAAATGAAAATGTTTTGCTTTGTTTGCTTCTGCAGCAGTTCGTCCGCTTCAATCATTCACTTTACATCACCACAACTATTCGATAAATGTTACTGACGCATACCGGTTCAATCGGCCCACGCATATAAACCTTTTGGAGGGTCCGGTGTGGCACCGCGGCCATACCGGTGTAATGGGTTTTCTACCAGTTCAGCTTGCCCATGGCCCAGTGCGGCACCGTGGCCATACCGGTGTGATGGGTAACGTACCGGTTCAGGCTGCCCACGCATATAAGCCTTTTGGAGGGCCCAGTGCGCCACCGGAGTCGTACCGGTTTCATAGAGATGTACCAGTTAGATGGGGTCATCTTTTGACTTGACGTACCACGGATATAATCCTATTTGGTCTGCGATAGCAGCACTAACGTTGCTTCCTATCCCAGTACAATAACCTTGACGTAGTACCATTTGCCCATGCAATTCGTAGACAGCATGCATTCTTCACCAAGTATGATCTCGATATGTTTGATGATGGTGTATCACTACCGGGGCTTAGTGAGAAGATTATGTATCAAACTTGCTTCAGTAATCTGAAGAAGCAGCCACGTATTCCAGCAGCGGGCTTTGATTCCCGATTGATCGTTTTAACGGATACAAAGAGCAAGACGCAAAGGCTGGTCGCGAGTTCGATATGACGATTGGACGTGTTAACACGGTCATGGATCAACAAAAATATCTTTGCTCTCTGTGTTTTTGTCAACTAACCAGTGAAATAGCTTCTGTTGATCGTGTAAACAACAAAATCGGGCACACGAATGATAACTTCATGATTACTTGTATTAAGTGTAATGTAGCACGTAAAAATATGAGTATTGGAGCCTTCCGACGTAAGAAATTACTTTAATACAACGCTGATCGTCTAGTACACTCAATTGATGAAGAGCAGAAGGAGATCTATCACAAGATGAAGGCTAATATCGCTGGTGGACCATCTATTATCTTCAATCGATATGCTAAGCGCAATGAAACTACTGTTCGCGGGGGTAAGATTTGTAAGAAGGTTATTGGGTATGATGCGAATGCTCTGTACCTGTGGTGTTTAGGTAACGTTATGCCTTGTGGACGACTTACTACGATTGAAACGTATCCTGACCTGATTGATGATATCAAGAACGATAAAATCTTCGGATTTCTTGAGTGTGGTATTCAAACACCTGAACACTTGAAAGACTACTTCTCGGAGATGATACCAATTTTCAAAAACATTGAAATAGATGTTGAAGATGAGACAGTCATTGGTAAGCATATGTTTGAATACAATCAAGAACGGAAGGAAGCAGCTCGACTTGCAAAGAAAGGTTCAGGTGGATTTGCAAAGAAGTCACGTAAGCTGATTGGAAGCTATTTCGGAGAGAAAATCCTAATCTGTGCGCCTCTTCTCAAATGGTACCTCGATCACGGCATGGTGATCACCAAGGCATACAGTTTTATTAAGTGTAGCGGCTATGAAGTATTCAAACCTTTCATGGAAGAGGTATCCAATGCACGACGCAAAGGTGATGTTGAAAAGAAAGAGAATGAAACGAAGGAAGAGGAAGAAGAACGGAAAGCTAAAAAAGTAATCGGTGAAACCATGAAACTAGTTGGTAATTCGGCGTTTGGTCGTAGTGGAATGGACATGACCAAACATAAGAAGGTCCAATTCATATCAGATGAGGAAGCGGTTTCTAATAAGATCGAGCATTTCACTTTCCATGATCTTGAGGAATACAACGGAGCTTTTGAAGTTACTATGAAGAAACGTATGATCAAGGCTAGAAATCCTATTCATGTATCGATCGCGATTTATCAGCTTGCTAAGCTACGCATGCTACAGTTCTACTACGATTGCATCGACTTCTACTTTGATCGTAGCGACTTAGAATATCAGGAAAAGGATACCGATAGTGGTTATATTGCTTTCAGCTGTGATAATCCATTCGAAGACTGTATTAAACCTGAGCTACGCGAACACTTCAAGCAACATAAATACGAGTGGTTCCCTCGAGACGATACCCCAAAGCATGCTGCGTATGATCGACGTACGCCAGGTCTATTCAAAGAGGAATGGCGAGGAGATGCTATGGTATCGCTGTCCAGTAAAAATTATATCTGCTACTTGCCGGATGAGACTCATAAAGTGAAGATTTCAGCTAAGGGTGTTCAGAATAATAATGGTAAAAACAGTGATGTACTGAATCCCGAATGCTTCGAGTCAGTTGTCAAAGATCGCATTACGCTTAAATGTACTAATACAGGATTCCGTGTCAGTAAGGAGACTAAAGGAATGATTACCTATAGTCAGACTAAAACTGCTTTGAACTACTACTACGACAAGCGACAGGTATGTGAAGATGGCATCCGCACGCGTCCTTTACCGATTTAGATATAGTTTAATGATACAAATATAACATGGAAGGACTCTTATCAAAACTATATCATGACCCCAAAACGGGTTATGTCGGTGTCCAAGCCCTGTACCAGAAGGCTAGGGAGCTAGACAGTACAATCACTCTTAAAAACGTTAAAGATTGGTAAAAATCTCAGGTTGACATTCAACGTCATCAAGATCGCTTCACACAGCCCGAATTCGTGGCAAATGGACTTGACATTTTGGGATAAGCGAACAATTTTAACTGCAGTAAATATTAATTCGCGGCTAGGTTACGCCAAGCTATTGGCAAACAAGAAAGCACCCACCGTTCTAGCTGCTATGAAAGCATTTGTAAAATCCAACAAGATCGACATATTGACCACTGATAATGGCGCCGAGTTCATGAATCAGCAAGTACAATCCTTCCTCCAATCTAAGTCAATTGAACACTACAACAACGAGCCTGGTGATCACGCAACAATGGGTAAAATCGAGCGATTTAATCGAACTATAAAGCAGCGACTGGTTAAGATGAACTCTCCAAAGCTGACTAACAAGCTTCTCAGTGACATTATCAACTCAACCCCACATCGATCAATTGGTATGACGCCAAATGAAGCGAAAGGTCGAGTCATTGACAGCGATCTGGTGCATAACCAAGAACTAGTAGATACAAATGATACCGAATTCGAAGTAGGTGATAGTGATATTTACAAACTCAAAAAGAAGCAGTTCGAGAAAGAAGCAGCTAAATGGAGCAAAGCTATCTATGAAGTAGTAGGCATCGACGGATACCGGGTTCAGATTCGCTCAAAAAACGGACATACGCTGTACAAGTCAGCTAACGAACTCAAGATAGTAAAATCCGAAGTTAGTGATGCAACGATCAATCGAGGTGATATTTTAGAAGCTGAAAAGATATTGGATCATAAAAAGATGAAAAATGACAAGTACAAGTACCTAATCCAGTGGGTTGGTGATGAGCCTGATTCCTGGGAGCCTTTCTCAAATCTCCGATTAATCAATAAAAACAAACCCTCTCAGTTAGAGAAAACATATTTTGAGAACAAAACAATTCCTTTCTGAACAAGACTTGGGAGATATATAGTGATAAATCATCGTGATAATGATTGGGAGAATATACAAAATCATCCACACACAAAGTTCAATTTGTTATATAGGATCTACATTCAATAATTTAAACAAACGGTGGAGAGGACATAGATCGGGTTTTAAAAATGGAAACAAGGTCGGGAGTCTAATATATCAATATTCGAACACTTTAACAAGCATGGAGTTGAACAATTTAAAATGATTCTAATCAAAGAATATGAAGTTGAGGATAGATCTCATTTACGGGCATACGAACAGTTATGGATTAACAAACTTCGATCTACATGCGTCAATAAAAACAACACGTTGCAACTCAAGGACTTATACTTCAAGTCGTATAGAGCAATTAATATCGAATCAATTCGAGAGAAAGATAGAAGAAGAAATAAACTCCCCGATAGAAGCGAGAAGGCACTGGAAAAGTTGAAGTGTGATTGTGGTGGTAAATATGCTAGAAAACATAAATCAACTCATATTAAATCTAAAATGCATCAGGAGTGGTTACTTACTTAAATAATATATATATATATATATATATATATTAAATAAACGCAGCACACTGGAGGAGGAGTACTGGAACAAAAAAAATAAGGCTTGAGAATCTATAGCTCACTCAAACGAGCTATCTCTACGTATGGACGCTTAAAATCGCGCTTAGGCGAAACCTTTTTGAGCTTTGGTCTGAATATTGTTTCTTGAACGGTCTTACGATTTTGTTTTGAATTAGAACTATCTTCTAGTAGCGTCGAGTTGTCATATACAGAGCCATCATCAAAAGGGCCATAGTCGAGGAACTCAAGGCTCACGTCCATGGCTCAACTATATACTGACTGAGGTAATTCCTGTAAAATACAAAAAATATACTGTATACTATATAGTACAAGTAGATATTTCAAATATGTGTACAAACTGCGTAGAATACAAGCGAGAGCTTGATAATCTTGAACGAACGATCTGGATAATCGAGGAGGTGAGCAGAATAAAGATGGAGTTATCCAAGCTAGATCCTGTAGCTCCATACAGGCAAACCATTGCTAATAGAAAGTACATGAGGCAGCTTGAGGATATATTCGGAGTCCGTTTTTACGATGTTAAACGTAGATATTTTTACTTATTAAATGAAAGAAACGAGATATGTCATGTATATGACGCTAAAGGGTATAACAAATCTAAATTATCAAGCCCATGGTAGAGTTTTATGATTTTATAAATATAAGCTGGATAACATGTTCCCTTCATTCAAATCACCTGCTCACCGCGAAGAAAAGCGTCAGGGGTTGCTAGAATGAGTAATGCGGCGTCTTCGTCAGACTAAAGCCAAGCGTTCGATGTATTCCGAAGCGCAATGAGCAAGCGATACTACAAAAACTATGACACTAAATCAAGAAAGTCAGATAAATAAAGCTGAATCATCAACTCAAACAAATTAGCTTGCTATATTTTTTGTCGCTCTTTGATATAGCTAGTAATATGTTTCCATCATTTGAAAGCCTATCCCAACGTGAGCGGAAACGCCAAGAAATATTAGAACGCGCGCAACGTCGCGTTCGTCAAGCTAATGAAAAACAGCAGATGTATTCTGAAGCTCAATGGGCAACGGATGCAGACAAATCTATCAGTTTAACTAAGTCTAGTAAGCCTAGTTCTGAAATTTCTATCCAGACTGATGAATCATCCAACAAAAACCCTGAGGTATCAACTGGAAGTTCGACTGCAACAGAAACTGAAACCACGCCAAATGCTCATCCATTAATGGTAGATGCTGAAGCTACTGTTAAACCTCAAACAAGCGATGTTGAAACTACTGCTAAACCTCAAACAAGCGATGCTGAAACTACTGCTAAGCCTCAAACAGCTAATGTAGGTATTGATAACTCACCACGAATGAGTACTATTGGGGTTCAAGCTAGTCTGTAAATGACAGATTCAGAGACGAACACACTAAAATCAACAACAGCTCCATTAGATCGAGAAGATCAGGTGTTAGCACGAATCTGGATCAAGCAATTTTGTACACGTAATCCAAATTGGGCAGCTTTAACCATTCATCCAATTAAAAGAAAAGATGGTAAAGATGATAAACGCTATGTCCTTCGCGAAAAGGGGTCAATGGTGAATGTTAAAACACAGCGAAAATCCAAAAACTATCAAGCTATTGATTGGGAAGCTACTAAAAGAAAAAATACGGGGCATAATGTACGATGGGGAAAGTAATTCAATTGATGAATCTCAGACAATGTATGGTGAAGATAAACCAGTCCAATCCGATCGAAAGAGGAAGAGTGAAGATGATATTGAAGATCTTGATACTCCTTTTAAAGATCCAAGACTTGATCTAAAGTACTTGGACAAATCAACGTCTACGGATTTGGATGATGATTATGCAAAGTACAAGCTCACTTGGTTCATTATTAATAACAGCGGCATGTTAGAAGCCAAAGGCCTCCATAGAAAAATTCACCCCATGCTTAAAAATGGTAAAACTTACAGCGACGGATATATATGGAAAGACCACCTTTATAGAGTTTATGTGTTCGGCGTTGACACTGACAAGCATCGCCCAGCTGTCCAGAAAGAAGTAGACTGGATGGCTACCCTTGATCGATTTATACACCTAGCGCAGGAGAATAACTTAAACTTAGTTACAAGTACAGCGATGGATAAAACGATATCCCCTTCACCATACAATGCAAATATTGATATGGAGGAACCCATTGAAGGGGTTAAAACAGGGAAAGATGAAGATATGGATAAAACGATACCATTACCAGACCTCGACGCCAAAATTATACTCACAGAATACTATAAGAAGCTTGCGGAAAGTGGTATACCGATTGCAACTAGATTACATCCTATTGTCAACAGCGACAAAGGAGTTAAATCCCATCCTACTTACTATCTCGGTATGCCAACACTAGCTAAACCTCTGAATTTCATGAATGCTCAGCATAAAGTGGTTAAGGGAGAAGCCATGGCTCATCTAATGAAAACTATAAGGTGGATGGATACGTTTCAAGCTTTGTTAAGCGCGCTTGAAGATTACGTTAAGTATGTTGAGGAAAGTGGCGATCGTAACTTAGAGAAAATTTTAGATGATAACCTCAAAATGATACGAGAAGTCATCTTCAAAAACGTGCATGACGTCAAAGTACCTCTTGGTTACGATGATTATGCCGATAAAGATGTAGAGAAATTACACGATGAGGCAGAAGAAGCGTTTCAGGCATATGGAGAAGCTTACAGTCAGTATGAAAAGAACCTACACGATTTTAAGAAGTCCAAATCGCCAGCTGATAAAGAATTAATCCGAGCATCAAAAGCAGCTTTAAAAGCAACCAAGGCGGCGTATGCTGTTAAACAGAGGGATTACATTAACAAGCTTCGTGAGCGAGGGAAAATTGAGCAAATGAGCATCGACCGTTTTAATGATCATCAGAATGAACGAGTCGTTAAAAACACAATGAAAGACATGTTAAATCAAGTCAGTGGTAAAGGTTTACGAGGACGGGGTCTAAGAGGTGCTGGAGTCGCACCACTTGAAGGGGTTGTCAGACGAGGTAGAACATATAATTTGAATGATATTAAGGGGTTAGCTACCCCGAGCGCTTACACCTATCGTCAACTTGGCAGTAAGTACATTCGGCTTCCTGATCTTGATGCTAAAACACTTGTGATAGTACAACCTAATCGCCGCAAATGCGGACCTAAGCGACAGATCAGCGATAGTCTTCAATCGATGATTAGGACCTGGTATATAAGCAGCATATTGATCAGTCTGAGTATGATAAGCTAACCGTAGACGATAAGAAGCTATTTAAGGAGATTCTTGCAATCACTCATCTTCAGTACAATTTCCCTGATAAGCTTGAGGACCCTCTAGAAAGTCTTAAAGCTGAGTACGACAAGCTGAAAGGCGAACTTGAACTTGGCAATGACAACCCCAGCATCACCAAGCAGCTGAAAGTTCTCACCGTTGATATGTATTCCAACAAGCTAATTGGAGATAAAGAATTTAAGGAGATTATAACTCGTCTACTATAATTATTAACGATGCTCTTCTTCAACACACGCATTATTTCCAGCTCTGACGGTAGCTATGGCGACAATAGCGATCTCAACATTGCTGAGCTTAAAGGTATCATGAAAAATCTCATCATCAATGAGGAACCTAGAAAGTCTCAGGGTGTGATATGGGCCGACACTAATAAGAAAGAAAACAGGGTTCAAATGGTGAGAGATTCATCAGCTCAGACTGACATGACGATTAAACCTAATGATCCGAAAAAATATTCGTTTCCTGCCCCTAACGACTCTAGCGGAGGTCGAGTTTGGGCCTATAGCTCGTAAAAAAAAGAAGCCGTCTGTGAAGACGTTTGCTTTGTAAGATTACCATAGAAATTCCATTGCTAACATACCGGCAGGCCCTTTATTATTTCGATGTCTAGCATAGTATCGGAACTTCCGATCTAAATCGCCGTGATCGAGGTAGGAATATAGTCTGAGGGGCATTGAGTCTCTATAATGCGTTTATCACCGAAATGGACATTCTTATATGTTTTACCGTTGATTATGACATCAGCTACATATTTTTTATGCTTTCGATTACTGACGCGTAGGTCTAAGACTTCCATATTTGAGAAAGGTGTGCTATATAGTTACTCAGATAATTTGCTTTCAATTATATCTAGTCGTTGTAATACATATTGCAAGCACTTATGCAATAAGCACGCAATTTTTGGATAGTCGAGAGTTAACTGTACGCCATCGATGTCTCCCTCTTGCTCAGCCTTGAGAGACTCATTTTCAATAAATGAGATACACTCTACGCTATATCTAGCAACAACCTGGGCGATGTAGCCAAGTTCCTTTTTATCAGGCGTTGATCGATAACTAAATAGTTTTGGATTAACATTTCTTACGAAATCGTTGGTATCGGATATATCTTCGATATTAGTCTTGAGCCTGCGATCAGACGTCGTTATGAAGCTTCCGGCAGATACCAACATTGAATTAGATGTTTTCAAACTTACCGATACGCTAGCCAGCGGACCGATCGTAAATGTTGTTTGAGCTTTTGTCAAAGCACCATATCCTAATCCAGCAGCATCGATAGTTGATGAAACAGAGCCTGAGATCTCAACCCAAGCTTGAGGGCTTGTTGTACCGATTCCGAGTCTACCAGTTGATAACGGAGTCATATGCGTTGTGTTATTGGTTCCAAATCGTAGATCATTTGCTGTTAGGTTTCCAATCCATGTAGAGTTCGTAGAAGTACTTTTAGTACCGTTATGAACCTCAATCTGGAATTGAAGGGGCGTAGCATTAGAGCCTTGGAACAGACAGCATCGAGTGTAATTACCATCAAGATAATTGGTTCCATCTCCTGTGATTCGAAGATACTCTGTCGATGCTAACGATCCAGAGCCTATACCAAGCTCTGTCAAAGCTCCTACCGTAGATATTACTGGTTGATTGCCATATCCAAGGAAACCGTTGATTTTCTTAGTCGAATCAACAGTGAGATTGCCATTGCTAATAGAAACATCTCCTGCCTGATCGATACGAATGATCATGGTATGCGTTGCCGAAGTAGCCGTTGATAATCTTTGATTGATCGTTAGATAACCAATTCCACTCGATCCGGATCGAGTGAAAATGATGCTAGAGCCGCCTGAAACGGATGCAATAGAGTTGGTCGTAATGCCAAAAGTCATTCCTACTGAATCTCCAGCAACTGCTGATAATTTATGAATAGCTAACCCATATTGATCCATTGCACTACCCACTACCGGATTAGTAGTATTAACGATGTCTAATATTCCGAGCGTTCCAATCGATGTAATATTTGGCTGAGCAGCGGTCTGTAGCGTACCAGTAATACTGGTTGCGGTCAGCGATGAGAGTGTCCCTAGGCTGGTAATATTTGGCTGAGCAGCTGTTGTTAGCGTTCCTGAAATTGATCCCGCGGCAATTGAATTGAGGCCAGTCAGCGTTCGGGATGCTCCAGTAAACGCAAGATTACCTGCTATGGTTAATCCAGTAAGTGTCCCTAGTGATGTACTATTAGGTTGAGCAGCTGTTGCTAGCACCCCATTTATGTTTCCACTCACTGTGAGCGCCGATAGCGTGCCTAGAGAGGTAATATTTGGCTGAGATGCAGTTGCTATTGTACCTGTTATATTCCCGCTCATAGTAAGCGACGATAGCGTGCCTAGAGAGGTAATATTTGGTTGAGCAGCTGTTGCTATTGTACCACTGATCGTTGTAGCTGTCAGGTTATTGATAGTAGAGATGTTACCCGATCCGTCGAGAACCAGCGCTTTGTTGATGGCGACTGTACCTGGGAAAATCCCTACTACATAGTCCGGAGCTCCTGACACAGATACACCATTTACAGTCAGACTGTTGCAGCTAAGCGCTCCAATTCCACTGATATCACCTCCGGTTCCTGGAACGAGAGCTATACCTGGTGTGGCGGTCCCCTGAGTTATTCATGTGATATATGTCATGCGATAATCATTTTTACCTAGATAGAGCGTTTGCGCGTACTCATAAGTCAGATAGCCACTCGCATCTAGCGTTAAATAGAAAGAAGGATTGTAGATCGGGGATATGAAAGAAGGTTGAGGATAACTAAACCCGCTCATGTTTTGTTTCTTTCAAGTTATATAGTTTCAAGGATAAAAGAGACTTAAGCAATGAGTTCAATACCCGATTTCGGAGCTTCGATTCCTAAGAAGTTTAAGACCGCGCCAATGGGGGATATCCCTGCGCTTGATATTAAGAAGTTATTTCGCATGATAGTACTCGGTCCTAGCTTTTCCGGTAAGAATACTCTCTGTATGTTTATCCTGAAGAATTCCCCGCATGTTTTCGCACATTTAACTATCATCGCTCGTAATCCTAACCAGGAGCTTTACGAATACCTGAAGGAGAAGCTTGACGGGTTTATTACGTTTACTGACCCAGATATGCCCCCAAGCGTTGACCAAGTCCGCCATACACCAATGAGTTCCAACAAACCTGAGCTAGTAATCATAGATGACTACAGTAACGATAAGTTACTTCAAAAGAACATATTCTCGCATTATTTTACTAGAGGAAGACATTTCAAATTAAGTACAATATTCTTAAGTCATAGCTACTTTGCAACCGATAAAATGATTCGCTTGAACTTAGAATACGTAGCAATTCTAAAGGCTAATTCAAAGCGTGATTTGCAGATGGTTGTCAAAGATTTTAATATCCCGGGGTTGAACGACAAAAAAATGATGATTGCTTACAATAAAGCAATATCGCGAGGAAAAGGTCAAATACTGTTCTTGGATAGTGTGAAAAGCTAGCTCAGGTTCAATTTCAACGAAGTAATCGATCCAGCAGATCTTTAATGCTTATCTCTATTGCTGATCTATTCTTTTCAAGTAGATGCTACGCATTCTATGCCTCCTTTGAGAATCTCGTCAAATTTCAAGACCACACTCACAAACAATCACTTGTGATCCACGTGCATTAACTTGTGCTCTTATTCTATCTCCTTTTTCTTCATACCGGGTAGCAGCTCTTTCACGTTTATGCTCAACGGTTCTGAAGGCAGGCTGCCTATTGACAGCGTTTTCGTGATTATCAATCACAAGCTATTCAAACTCATGCAGTTGGTGTTGAACTTCGATAACATGCTCACTAATTAGCTCCATATGAAAACTATTAATTCCGTGTTGGCGAAAGTGATCGTAGATTGAACAAGCTCGACACTTGCCATCAATCCAGCGCTGGTAGTCTTTCTTATGAGCATTCCAACGTTGTTTTAGCGTTTGTATAGTGCTACCGATATATACAATGCTTTCATCCTCGTTGGTAATTTTATATACGCGTCCAATCATACTAAAATATAAAAGTTATTATATTTGTTTGCATTTATGTCTCAAATATGATATCACGTATATAATATACGATGTGTGCAAGCTTTCTTAAGATTGACAGCACGAACCTTGTCCAAGATAATTACAACTCAACTTGGCGCTACTCGTTCCCTGGTTCAGCCGCAGACTTTCGCGATGTAGCTTGCGCTATTCAATCAATTAGTCTCTATAATAGTGAGTATAACATTGACGCAGCTCAATTCTGGAATAATACTTTTAAAATTGAAGTTCCTACTGCGGCAACTACCTCCACGATCAGTATCACACTCGCTGATGGTTATTACAGCTATAACGATATCAATCGAAACATACAAACGGCTCTAGTTAATGCAGGCGCTTATTTAATTGACGCATCATGAAATAATGTATTTTACATCAAGCTGAGTGAGAATAGTGTTTATTACGCGGCCCAAGTTGATTTCAGTACAACCCATCCAGTTTACCAACCGGGTATACTCGTCCGACTACAGGCTTATATAGCGCCGGCGGAACAGGTCTACCTACCACTAGTCGCATACCTCGTATTATTATTGATAATGCTGAGTTTGGCAAGGTAGTAGGCTTGACTACTGGAACTTACCCCGCCTCATCTGCTACAGTGGCAAGTGCTCAGTTATCTAACACGATTCCGCAGATTCACCCAACTAGTTCTTACATCGTGAGATGCGATTTAATCAAGAATGAATACGTAGCGTCTGGTGATATTCTAAGTGCGTTTGATCGCGGTGATGCTGATATTGGTCAGCTGATATCATACAAACCACCACAATACGCTTGGATGAACTGTCATAATGGTGCTCGTTCTACCATTACAATTAGTATCTACAACCAAAACGATCAAAAAGTAAAATTCCGCGATACTTCTGTTTCAATCATGCTTCTACTGAGGCCAAAGAGCTGAAGCTCTGACCTGTCAGGTCTGAGCGTCTGCGACACTTGCGACCTAACGCTAAAAAAAATAAGTTGAGACAGTTTTCTGTCGATTCGCAAGCTACTCTTGCTTGATCAGAATATTTTTTTTATTGGCCAGCTAACCACTTCTGGTGTCTTTTGGTTCGTTCGTGTCGCGGTTTACCGTGTCCTTTACTCCATCTACCACCACAATCACATGAAAATGTTTCGGCCTTCTTAGCTTTAATAGATTCCTTGTTGGTTTCGCGATACTTTTTGGTTCGCTGAGCGATTAAGCCTTTGTTTGCTGCTGCATATTCTCTAACCTTGGCACACCGATTTTCACGGTCTGCAAGATAGGCTGATTTATCAGTGAGTTTCTTAATTGCGAATGGTAAGTTTTTATTACATGCTTTGAGTTTTTTTATGGGGAAATCCTGTTTCGGGGCCGTATTTTTGAAATAATTCTGTTTCGGGGCCGTAATGTTCAATTGAAGCGTTATTCAGGAAACATACCGTGTTTTGTAAAATATACATAACGTACCCTATAGTCCAAACGTATCCTGCTGCCATTGTGTTACCAGTAACGTATCGTGTTTCCTAAGTGTTACCTATCTCCCAATCGCACCCTGTAGCCTTAGTGTATCCAGTAGCCTACGTGCATCATGTAGCCTCCGTGTATCCTGTAGCCTCCGTGTATCCTGCAGTCCACGTGTGGCTGGCTTAACGGAGATTGCGTAGCGCTCGGAGCACTCGGCGCTGAGTCGTCGGGCTCTTGGGCCCGTCGTCAGCACCATCCACGTCGCCCGTTGAAGCTGGGGTCTCCATCTCAGCATCTGCATCCTCATTTCCACGCTCATTTGCATCCTCGCCCGTATCTCCCGCCACTTCCTCTTCATCCGACGAGGAGTCTTCGATCGCCCGGGTAGCGCGCTCTTGGCGGCCTTCATTCGCGTGGCGAGCTCGCAGGACCTCTTCGATTGACGCCATCCGCGCTTCCATCCCCTGCAGCCTCTCATCCACCGCTTGTAGACGCGCCAGTATGGTACGCAGCTGCGCAACAAGGTAGACGTTCGCACCTTCATCCTGTCCTTCAGGAAGTAGGCTAGCGTCGTCGAGCGCACGCTCGTAGCGGTCTCGGTGGCTAACGTCGTAGCTCTCGCCTTCCTTCAGGTGCCTGGTGAAATGCTGCTTGAACTTGGACGTTGTCAGCATCTTGTTGCACTGAGGGAACGTGCAGATAACTCCTTTGCGCTTGTTCGTCATGGTTGTTTAGCTTGGGGGGCTTGGCTTGGGATTTCGAATGATCAGAGCCACAGAGCCGGCTCTCCTGCTGGGATGTGTATCGTTTACAGCACAGTGTGCCCTAAAGAGTAACTTTCGTGTAACCTATATCCCGTGGGGTACACCGTAACCATAATACGCCCTGTATCTATATCGTACCCTGTAACCCTGATATATCCTATTAATACCGGTTCTACCAGTAAGTTACCAGTTCTATCTCAACGATTGGTGCTGTTCAGTCGACGTCTCGGAGCCAATGGAGCAGGACGACGAGGAAGGCTACGCCCGTGGCCGCGAATACTGCGACAAGAAGGCCTTCAAGCTAGCTGTGGTGTCCTATGTGGCTCTGGTACGTTGCGTTTTTTCTTCTACAGTGTCAGCATGCTCTGTAGCTAACATAATGATCTTAGGGAAAACGGGGCTGTTACTTTCCTGACAACAACTCTGTCAAAATCACTGCCCGCTGCAAGATTAAGGGCTGTCCGTTTGCTGTACATCGTCGCATTTAGACCACTCGTGTCAGCCCTGGCAGCACAAGACGGTGCCAACACTTATTGCGAAGACTGTGGCCGCTATGGAGCTGCGGAACAGAGAATGCGAAACCGTTCAGAGTATCTAAATAGCGACTCGCCCGTTCATTGTAGCCGATGTTCCAAGCCAGGGCATAACGTCCGAACGTGCGAGCGGCGTGAAAAAGAACGGCTGAAACGACAGAAATCTCGCGAGGACGCCAGCCAGATTGTCGTTTGAGGTAGATAAGTAGAACGCCACACGTGGACTGCAGGATACACGGAGGCTACACGATGCACGTAGGCTACTGGATACACTAAGGCTACAGGGTGCGATTGGGAGATAGGTAACACTTAGGAAACACGATACGTTACTGGTAACACAATGGCAGCAGGATACGTTTGGACTATAGGGTACGTTATGTATATTTTACAAAACACGGTATGTTTCCTGAATAACGCTTCAATTGAACATTACGGCCCCGAAACAGAATTATTTCAAAAATACGGCCCCGAAACAGGATTTCCCCTTTTTTTATCCATAGTGTTTCGTAGGCCTCCAGATGGACACGATCAATGACATCATATTCTTTAATACGGAAGCACTTGAACTGATCAATACCATAATCTCTTATGTAGGGGTAAATTACTGCAGCACATGGTCCATTTTGATTCACCCATTTGTGATAAACGTATTTGGTGTGTTTTCCGCGAGAAGATGCGGAAGAGAAGCTTTCAGGAATGGTGCTACTGGCAACTTGCGACCACACGCCTCCAGTTCAGACAAGGAGTTTCAAGCGACCTAGTCAAAGTAGGTAGTTAGGAGATCAGACCTTTCGTAGCGGGCATTCGCTATTTTGCGCTCTACCCGACAAGCTCTAAAGACGTTTAAGTTCTTCCTCTTCCCTGTCCAATGGCACCACCGGCGACCCTTCAGGCTGTCAAGTACGTGCTGTTGCTTCCGGAACTTCTAGAGGAAGCTCTCGATGCGCCGCGTTACGCGAAGGTCACTCGACGAATGCGGTCCGGCGTATCCCTGTGCGGCATAGGAAGCGAGCGCGAGCGCAAGTGGAAAATCGCAGCAGAGCAAGCCATTGCTTGGGCGGTATCGGAGGGAGAAGTGGAGTCGAACTCCTCCCGCTCATCCGCGCGCCTGTGGTGATAGCCAACGACAACTACTTCATCCATGGACAAGCAGCGGAGTGCTACGGCGACGAAGTTTTGGTCAACACAGCAGAGGGGGCCCATCGTGCAGCCCGGTCGAGCGTCGTCAGGACAACACCGATCGCTGCTGTTCTTCTCCGACATTTGTCGTTTTCGGTAGCAGATTGGAGCCTGCCAGAAATATTCGACCTCCATCAGAAGATTTTAGACCGTGTCCTAGGCGCAAATGGCGCCACCGCTACCAATGATGTCAAGCAAATAATGCGTGATATCGTTGACGACGACATGATCCCGTCTGCAAGCGCGATCGTGAAGTGGATCAACCCGCAGTCCGGCCAGGAAGTCGTTTTCCCTGTTCAACATGCCGTCGATTACGCTTTCTACAAGGATGGCGGGGTGGTGCCGATTCCCGCGACGGTGGGTTCCTCGTTTTGTTCGCCGCCCCCAACGACGGATATTCACCAGGCAGCCACTACCACAAGAACAGCTCGCAGGATCTCGCTCCTTACCCCCGGTAATGACTCAACACGTACCGCAGTAAGTGCCATGTTTGACACACAGGATGATGACGACGATATTCTCGAAGAAGGCGAGAACAGCGTTCCGACTGAAACACCAAGTCAGCCAGTGCAGCAACAGATGTACGCGATGGCTTTTGCGGACAACAAACCATCTTCTGACCCGTGGAAGGCTGTTCGGCCTCTGATTATTGGTTTTAACCCTTTTGCGATGATTTTTATACTTGGAATTTGTATGGAAGCCTCCCGATACAAAACCGTAAAACATGACTAGATGCATGGTTTTACGCCGAGACCCGCAAACCAAAATCGGACATAAGACTGGATTTTATTCGTACCTAATATAAAACATGCTACTTAGCCATGTTTTAGTACGGTTACCGCCCCGACCCTTACTGGCTAAAATTATCATTCTAAACTCTGATTGGGTCGATTTTGTAAAACATGCTAGTTAGCCATGTTTTACACAGAACCATCGCAAAAGGGTTAACGAGCAAAGAAGAAAGCACGTCTGCCCCGGAGGGCTGCTTGCTGTCGATGAATGCATGAACGCTTGGAAGGGACGTGAAGGTAAATACACACATGATGGTCTGCCGCACAACACCAAAATTGCCAGAAAAAAGGAACAGAGTTGAAGTCACTAGCCGACGGCGATAGTGGAGTACTACTAGGGCTTGAACTTTTTGAAGGTGCTACGCGTCAGAGACTGAAACAACACTACAGCGAATTTGGTGAGGGTACCTCAGTTGTTCTGCGTTTGGTCGAGATTTTCAAGGGTTCCGGGTGCACTTTGGTTGCTGATAGCGCCTTTGCAACGGTGATAACGCTTGTCCAACTCGAAAAAAAACTCGGGTTGTTTTTATGGGGATGGTAACGACTGCCAGTGTGGAATACCCAAAGCCGTTTACGAAAACCTCGATTGAGTCTGAACCAACACGGGGTTCATTCAAAATTATGTGCTACAGGCTCGCTTCTATAGAAAATAGTGGTCCTTTTGATCGTTACGTCGTTGATAAATGTATTTCTCGGAGCTTCTATCTTATCTAGCCCAGCAGCAACGGGCTAGAACTACTAGAACCACTCAATCCGTCGCCGCTACAATAACTACTGCCGCCACCCTCCCCCCCCCCGTTACTTTCGCCACTATGCCTTCAAGCTTCCGCGCCAATATAATTCGTACTAGCTCGACCTCGTTTTGCTCTGTGCATTCGAATGAAGCTCTCATACACGACATCGCACTCCGCGGCAGTCATACCTTTATAAGATGGAGCTGGGACGACCGTAACAGATCAATATACCATAGTAAGTAATAATAAAACTAACTACATTTAACCTGGCAGTCGACTTATTATCAAATCTTTGTAACCTTACATCGGCTTGTGGATACTATAGAACAAGCAAGGAGCAGCTACACTATATCTGCGCTCTGTTGCACATTGTTCAATTTCTCAGGTATTATAGATAACATCAGCTCTCTAGCTTGGTGACCCTGATATCACCACAACACAGACCGAAATTCTTGATTGACGCAGTGTCGGGACTAACTCAAAGGGTCATGTTGTGACAACGTTTCACACTCGGTCCCATGAATACATATCCTGCCAGGAACACAAACATTGTTGATAGCCACTTGGAGAACGCATTCTACAAATCATATGCTTACTAATATATGGATCTTTGCATGGTGCCTAATTCAAGATTCAAAGTGCCGATTTCAAGTTCAAATAGGCATTAGGCACAATGTCGTAGGTTGTTGATGCCTGCAAATAAGGCGTCAAATCAAAAGAAGACTTCTCATAACTAGTACATTTCTTGAAACAGTTACGACTCCGGTGCCGCCCTGGGCCCTTCAAATACAGTACATTCTCTAATTGTGTCCCTGGGGTACTAAGTTAGTACCCCACCCAGGATGGGGCACTATTGGAGGGTGGGGTACTAGTAAAAGAGCAGTGCCCGATTAAAAATGACCCACCTAAAAAACGTCAATTAAAAACCTTTAATTTAAAAAGTTAAGAAATCCATCTAGAATTGCTTCAAAAATCAGCTTTTATCCTTCATTGACATGCAAATAGCTTGAGTTACATTCAATATACTGCCCAGAAGACTGTGCAGTACTTTATATTCCGGGATGTTAAGTATGGCGCTTTGCAGATGAGCGAGGGTAATGACGGTGACAATGTTGTATTCAGATGACAGCGCATACAACACCCTCTTATGTTAGACCAGCAACACGAAACTTCACGCTACCAACGAAGCTTCGTGTTCTTTTGAATGGGGGAGTACTAAGGCTAGAACGGGTACTAAATTTTCAGTGGAGAGTGGGGTACTATTCGAGGGTGGGGTATTCTTGTATAAGGAGGCCGGCGTCTCCACGACGAGCGAGACGACGGACACGGCCGGGGCAGCAGCCGACGGTGATGTTGCAGTTCAGGGTCGAGTGGGACGTGAATCCAGCAGGCCACGCGGTCTGCAGGATCGGCAGCACGACGAAAATCTGGGCCTCGGGGCCCTCGGACCCCACGAATTCTGAGAGCTCGACGGAGCGAGCTCACTCTCAAACTGAATGGCTAACGAGTAAGCCGGACGGACGCCTGATTTAGATGGCTGTCGAGCAAGTCGCCTGGATCAAGAACGCGTGCTCGGAAGCGAGCACAACGAGCGAACACACGAATGAACGGCAAGCGGAGCGTGGCGCAGAGTCTCGAGAACGCCCCTGTGGACGGCTACATGCGGCGGAAGACGGCGAAGGCGAAGGATAGGGAGCATACGGCTTCCGAGTCTCTCGACGGCTGCGACGAGTAGGGTTGGCCCGAGTGGGTGTACGCCCGAGTGGCTAGAGACTGCGTGACGAACGGAGCCCAAGTCGTACACGGCAGGTATACGTGTATTGTAGTTAGGCGGTAGCAGATACCGCGACTAGTTTGCCTAAATAAAATAGGTGTGGCTGTCAATCGGACACCCACCGGCGCAGTACCAGGCGTTTTGACACTGTCACCCAGACGGACTTCAGACCGCCTCAGCACAGTCACGATCAACCCCGAGCGTATGGGGCCAAACATGTTGTGTGGTGGTCATACAGGGGCCCAGTCAACGCATTAGACGAAGCCCGCGACCCACGAAGACACACGAAGACCCTATGATGGCAAGGACGAAGGTCGTGGAGGTCGTCGTCCAACAGGCGAAATGTGCGATGAGCAACCGGCCGGCGAATCAGAATCAGGCACCGACGGTCACCGTTGCTGGAGGGTCGGATTCTGGGCGACAAGCGAATCAGGACGAGGACGAACAGACGAAGGCAAGCGTTCCCGGTCGACGAGAACCATCCAAGCGACGAGCCCAATGAGCGCGCTGCCGACGACGCACCAAGCGAGACGCAAGAGGCACCAGCCAGCACCAACGACGACGGCGCTGCGGTGACCCCGCTGACGGCTCTGACGGCCGCATTGCAGCAGATGGTGACAGCGATGACCCGGATAGATGCTCGGCTGGACCAGCTGAGCGCGACGGTGACGACCCAGGCGCGCCCACAGACTCCGACACGCAGGTGGCGACGACGCATCAGCCGCCTGCGCCCGTGACGAACCCGCCAGCTTCAACTAATACGCCACAGGCACCAGCAGCGCCGCAGCAAGATCAGCCAGCTATCACGCACCTGTGGGTGGTGTTTTAATCGCGCGATGACAAAGGCGGCGACGGTGACAGCAGCGACGACGAAGACTCGTCGAGCTCCAGCAGCGACGACGACTCCAACCTAGATGACGGCGGTGGACGACGTGGACGACGTGGACGACGACAACCCGTGACGCGTCCAGGCGACGGTGACTCCCATCGCAACAGACGCCGAACCATCCGCGACTTGGACCTGCCGACGTTCCTGCCTACGCCACAGACGTCCGTAACCACGTGGATTGCCCGCGTGGACTTGGTGTTGGAAGGAACAAGACTATCTGGACGATAAGCCATTTATCCGAAAAATATATTTTTGCCCGCATCATCACTAATAGCAAATTTGACTGTAGAATATACGAATAACTGTACTTAATTAAGTACACGAAAATTTCACCTAACTAAAAAATCGACTGACAGGTACAGATTCCGCCCACAGGACCTTCCAACCTCTTAGAGGAAATGCATTGAGTGCAACAAATTGGGCATTGTACTACATACTTTCATTCAGTATAAATTGTAGAAAGTACGACGACCTCTACTACAAGATGTGTATAAATGAAAGAATTGGGAAGAGTATTAGCTGTAAGTGTATTTCAGTTTGTGGACGGAGTATGTATTGCTTTTGTAACGGGGTTACACGGATGTTACCCGAAGGGTTACGAAGTGTGGCACACACAGGCTGATGTGGGGCACACTGTCTAACCTAGTTCAGTAGGAGAATCAGTATATGGCTTCAGAGCCACAGATCATGCATATGACTAGGGTTCACCATGCTAGATAGTGAACCAGATACATTTACACCAAGGCGGCTCGACCGCGATATGGAGAAATACATTCAGTTTGAGATTCACAGCTAAGAGTTAAGGGTTGACTCTTGGAGTCCGTAGGGAGTACGGACTCGTGCGTTCTGGTACTATCTTTAGCCGCGACTCTGTGAACCTGTTACGTCTTCCTCTGACGCTAAAGCTACGGCAGCCCCGCTGCAACTTTGGTATTTCAGTTTGTGGGCGGAGTCTGTACTACTCTGGTCCACCTAAAAACATGAGTATGTATTTACTGGGATAGGAAGCAACGTTAGTGCTGCTATCGCAGAACAAATATGATTATTTCCGTGGTATGTCAAGTCAATAGATGACTCCTCTTGACATCTAACTGGTACATCTCTATGAAACCGGTACAACCCCGGTGACGCACCGGGCCCTCCAAAAGGTTTGTATGTGTGGGCATCCTGAACCAGTGTGCTACCGATGAGAGATGGACTCTACAATAGCATGCTGTTTCTTCAAACTTCAAATAGACCTCAGCCAGCGTTCGCCCTTTTAATTTTGTTAAGCATTTCTGTTGCTATATTGCATCTACAGTTTTAACCCTTTCGCGATGGATTTTATAGTTGGAATTTATATGGGTACCTCCTATTGTACCTTTTACTTATTCTGCGGTGATAATTCTAGCATAACTCGAATCCCTTATTGACCTTAATTATACCCCGAGTTAGCTAATTCCCATGTTAATTATGGGTCATCCCTCCGTGACCGAATTAGGAGCGGAGATGGTGAGGCCGAGTTAAGGCGGAATAAGCTAATCTAGCCTGCGTTAAGCGGAAACAGAGCGATTGGCGGTTTTCTACCCGCCAAACCACGCCATTCTGCTTCGTCGATTGACTCGCAAACGCTGATCGCGGGAGCTAGGGGAAGCAATCTTAGGCAAAATTAGCACTAAATAAGCGTTGCGCGCCCTTTTATGGATCTAATTCCGCTTGAATTAACAGTTCACCCGCCCAAATAGGTGAAAGGCACAATAATACAAAACCGTAGATATGGCTAGATGGTTTTACGCCGTAACCCGCACACCAACATCCTACTTAACGTAAAGCATGCTACGTAGCCATGTTTTAGTACGGTTACCGCCCCGACACTTACTGGCTAAATTTCTCAATCTAATACCTGATTGGGGCGATTTTGTGAAAACGTGCGAAGTAGCCATGTTTTTCACGGAACCAGCTCAAACGGGTTAAGACAAATATCTGGGCAGGAGATGACCGAATTAATTGGGGCGAAGTCCCCATTATAATGACTTGGTACCGGTATACATTTCCTTACCGTAGTGTCTGGTGATTGATTGGATGAAGTAGGTAGGTTTAGGGTTGCAATCTATAGCAGGGGCGGCGCCCTCGCCCTCCCCGAATTTTACTTGGGTATAGTGAGCTTTTGGGGCCCTCGGACGAGGGGCAAAAAAGCTCCTTATAGACTTTTGGTGTGATCGGAAGGCCTAAAAGTAATGGTACATTAGTACACGGCGCCCCTTCGTCTCGCGGTATCATCGCGGTATGAGCACATCGGATCGCTCTTGGGACTCCGTCGTGGCGATCTTGACATTGAGGCGATTGCAGCAACAGCGAGTCACTGCCAGCGATAACAGTGCTCAAGGGGCAGCTTGTCGTACGTGCAACCACCGCCCAGCAGTCCCATACATCCAGCAAAGGGCTTGTGTTCGGCAGGAACGTCTAGCTGCAAGAATTAGATATGATGACATTAATTTACTCATCTGTCCACCTTATTGCAACGTGGGGGGGGAATCGTGTACAAGCTCGAGGGCGTGGCGAGGTGGGCTTCGCACTTTAATGCAAAACCGAAAGTGAGCTCTGGCGCTCGCTGAGCTGGGTCTCGACTAAGTATAGCTCCAACTACTTCTGAATCTTACCACCTATCGGAAAACGGATCATCCATTGGACTGATCTCCATAACCCTGGTGCGTGCACACGTTTTTGATGCAGGGTAGGAGGTGCTGGCAATTTCGATGCCGCGCAGGAAGGCGTGCTGGGCGATGTAGGGCATGCTGCATCTCCGAAGCTTGGTACCTTGCCCGGCTATCAGCTGATCACTCTAGGTGTAGCGACCTGTCTTCCTGTAAGCTTCTTCCGTGCAGTCAAATGTATATTATAGATAGTAAAAACATTCAGCTACCTAGTCGTGCGCATCGAACCAGTTAGAGAACCTACTGCGATGGCTTCCAGTACCTGCTGAGGAACAGAATAGCTGCCTTACTTGATTGACGGAAGGTGTTGCTAGCACAGTTATGCATCTACATACCCTCTGTCAGGAGAGTTTTTTTTTTTAATTAAAACTGCATGCGCAGGTAGCAAGGGAGCCAACCTTACCGAGGTTGTGCTTTGTTGTAAGTTTTTGGAAACCTAGCTCGAGTCAGCAACGAATGCTGCTCATTTGTGAGCAAATAAGGTTCGACGCAGCGTTTTGCTTTGGATGGTTGCCCCTGCGTAAAGCCTAAGCACTCAAAACACACAAAGATGACAAGTAGCGCTGATAAGGTTAGGCTGATGTTTTGGGGACGTCGTTAAATGTACGATTTACAGTACGTTAGAGGTCGGCTGCAGCGGGGCTGCCGTAGCTTTAGCGTCAGAGTAAGACGTAGCAGACTCACAGAGTCGCGGCTAAAGATAGTCCGTTCTAATACCAGAACGCACGAGTCCGTACTCCCTACGGATTCCAAGAGTCAACCCTTAATTCCTTGGACGTGGAGGGTTGGAAATTCGTTTATGCTGTTCTGAACAGCATAAGAAACACTTGATTTCACTATGCCTCTAAATCGGCAAAAATGAATTATCGTCCTTTCCCATATGAGCTTAGATATCATTGGTCCACGTGTCTAAACGTGGCCATTTGATTTGACATCAAGAACATATGATTATCAGGGTAATTGAACTACCGCGCACAAGCACGATCAAGCCCCAGACGGCCGAGATGCTCGGTACGTGCGCTTAGTATCTTGGTATATATCCCAAACTAACTAGTCGACTATCCCTTTATAGCGCGAGCTACTTGAAGTCTGATTGTAAGCACCGCGGCGCAAGCACTTCCCCACTTCTGTGCTACTTGGTACGTGCGCGCACAACTTCTGCTGGCTCAAATACATGCTAACCACTTCCGTTTTTACTTTTTGCTATCAGGACTGCATGCGCCATTTGTGCGCGAGGAATCGTCGTGGGTGTTGGTACGCTAGACGTATGCGTTGCATCATTGGGATGTTTGCTGCGATAGGACTAACATTTGTTGCCTTCAGTAGGTGGTCGTGGTAGGAGGGGGACTCGAATATCTCCGACAGGCGTCGATAACCGCGAATGCCCATGGCTTGCTGACGCGGAAGGTATACCTTATGTGCTTTATGCTGACAGAATGGCTTATACTGGTTGAGATTGATTTTATCTTATCGAAATGTTTTGCGAGGATGTACATGGCGCTGGCTGTTGAGACGACGACACGTCTACATGGACGACATGTCAAGAGCAGCATCGCCCCCGGAGGCAACGCGATAAATGTTTGAGCCGCCCAAGAAGTGATGGTTCTGAAGACGAGCTGCTGAAAAACTCGCTGCGCATATTGAAGGTATCGACCGCCGCTGAAGTAAGAAATGTTGCGGGCTTCAAGTTTTGCATTTGAGATGAGAGGACGCCGAGTACGCGTCGAAGGTATTGGTGATAGTTTTTTATACTTAAATGCTGACGCGGTCCGCTTACAATTTTGACTTTATGCAGACAGGATCAGGACAGGATGCCTTCTCGGTTCGAAACCAAGTCACATCCTCCACAACCGTAGCAACGCGAGTCGCACTGTAGTGCAGGAAATTAGCAAGTGAATATAGTCCCTTTCGTACATTACATTACAATATGCTTGTTCTCATGGTGCTCCTATCTTTGTTACACCCATAATTCATACTGTTTGACTGCTCGAACGTGTGGTGTTATCTCTGAGGGCAAAAATGTCGGCGTGCGAAGACAACGCCAACTTACTCTTTAATTGTTTTTCTTCGTTTGTATTGTTAGGTACCGTTGGAGCGCGCTGTTTGTAGTGTAGCGAGGGTCGTACAGGACTTATCACTTGTAGCAACCATCAAGGCGACAATACCATAGCATCCATTGTTTACATGTAAGACGGAGCGGAATGTGCAGGCGTAACGTTTCTCTAAATATCAGTGTTGCATGGAATGAACTGTGAACCGCTCATTGGAGAATTTTTATCCGCAGATCACACCAGTCCCTTCAAGCGGAATAATTACCAGGGAGCTTAGCAACAAAGTGTGTGAAGAAAAGCCGAGTTTATACTTGGGTTCACTATAGCATACTGAGTATCATACGATTTCTTATGCCGTCCGGGACGGTTTAAGTGTTGTTAATGCCGTCCATGTCACCCCTCCGCGTCCAAGGGGCTAACGCTTGGCTGTGAATCTTCAAACTGTATGTATTCTCCTTATCGCGGCCGAGCCGCCTTGGTGTAAATGTATCTGGTTCACTATTTAGCATTGTGAACCCTAGTCATGTGCATAATCTGTGGCTCTGGAGCCATGTCCTAATTCTCCTACTGAAATAGGTTTGACAATGTGCACCACACAAGCATGTGTGTGCCACACTTCGTAACCCTTCAGGTAACTCTCGTGTAACCCTGTTACACCCTCCCCCACTAAAACGTGGGCACGGGTGTTCACACTTAACGGTCAACGACCGGGTCTTGTTCCGTCAAGCCTCCTTCTCGAACGAGTCAATCCACATCGTGTGGACGTCTCGGAGAACTTCCCTGGCGCAACGCGCCCTCATATGACTTCAATTCATAACGCATTTTGGTCTTTCGACCTCAGAAAGTCTCTCGCGAGGTCCGCCTCGGAGCTTCGCTCCTCTCGTGCCGCAGCACCTCGTGCTCACGAACCCACAAGCTCCCCAGCGCAGGTGCACGCACCGACCGCGCCTCCTAGGCTCTCGGTCTCCCAGTACTTCGCGGTGCAACGCCTCAAGCAGCGCTCGCAGCGACCACGCCCCAGCTCCTCGAACACTCGCCCGCCAGATCATGGACCTCAAGGATCTCTTCGGAGATGAGGAGGAGGGCGAGGTGGACTACAGCGAGTCTGTTGCCGGCTCTCCGAGCCACGAGGATGTGACAATGTCCCCACAAAGCTCCCCGAACCGCCGCGACGCTTCACCCACGCCGTCGGCGCAACGTGAAGGCGGTACGTCGGCCACAGTTGGCCCGTCGAGCTCTCGCGATCAAGAGCCCCGCGCGTACGTCTTCTGCGCGCTCGTCGAGCCATCTCTCTACTGAGCGCACTGCGCCGTCGAGAGAATCCCGGCCACCGCTGCGCACCCCAAATCCGTTCCCCGAACGCTCCTCCGGCCTCCGCGAGCTGCGCGAGCTAACAGATCCACGGTACTCGCCGCTCCGTGCGGAAGAAGCGCCCTTGGGCCCCGTCATCTCCAATCCGTTGGACGAAGCTCAGTCCGAGCAGGTTGCGGCGCAGGTGGCCCCGTACGCTCCCAGCGTCCCGAGCTGCTGCTGAACCCCAGCACCGCCGACTACGGCTTTCGACCTCGTGACCACGCGGAGGCGTGCCGCCAGGCGTTTCAGCAGTCGCTGGCTCAGTACGCCATTGGGCCTGCGGCCCGTACTCCGGAGGATCTCGCTCTTCGAACGTCTCTACGAGAGCGGCTCTTGACCCCACAGTATATGACTGTCTCCAAGTACCGCGAGCGGTTGCAAGCCAAGGGGATGTCTGTGCCCGCCATGCGGACGTACCCTGTTGTGTGCTCAGCCCGGGTGAGAACTCGATCGAGTACGAAGCTCAGTTCGAGCTCTGGGCCGAGAAGAACAAGAAGCTCAGCTCGATGATGCTCTCCGAGCTAGCTTCAGCGAACTGGATGCTCGTGTCGAACGCAAGCTCAGCTTCGACATTGCGAAGATCCGAGCCAAACGCAGCCTTTCGGCTAACGCTCAGCCGTAGACCCATTTTAGCACTGTGCGCTTCGCTCATTTGAGCACTCCAGTCGCTCCTACCCGCGAGGGAGTGAGCGCTGTGACTTAGGGTCAGCCCCAGAGCAATGTGGCTGACCCAGCAGCTCCCCAGCCTATTGCCGGGAAGCGCGGGACGACCGACGTGCCGGCCTTGAGCCCTCGGGGTGCTGGTGATCAAGCTGATCAAAAGCGTCCACGACGTCTGGGCAGTCTTGGCGGAGGGGCACCTCAGACTCCCATGAGCTCTCAGAGGGTGGCTACCCTCGCCACTTCAACAGATACTGGTTTTGACCCCGGCACCGCAGCTTTCCCCAGCAGGCGCTCCACATGGTAGTGAAGGTTCCCTTGCTCGTCGAGCAGCGCCGGTGGAGGACGCGCCAAGCCGCCTCGCGACGTTTGATGAGTTACACGAGACTCGACAACAGATGGCTCGTCTTCGGGACCACGTCGAGAATGCCGATGCCGAGTCTTCCGCTTGTGTCTGCAGTGCCTGCGTTGATGGTCGCGTCTGCGACGCCTGCGACTGTGTCCTCGACGATCGCGACCTCCGCGCCTGCGACCTCGTCGCCCTCGGTGCCTCCATCTGCACCTGTGTCGGGTCATGGTACGGCTTGAGCAAGCCTAGACCTCAATTCGAGATATGATCTCATCCTTGGCATGGCGTGGCTGGAACGCCATGAGCCTTGGATCGATTGGCGGTCGAAGACCTTGGTGCTAGGCACTTCTCTCCTGGCGGAGTATTGGCGAGTCATGAACTCACCTCTGCTAAGAAGCAGAAGCGCTTCTGGCGCGAGCACTGGACCGAGTCGGTCAATCTGCTAGACATCGGAGTTTCCGAGTTGGTGGACACTGCGAGTGTCGAGAACGAGCGTTCCGAGCGTGGCTCGTGGACGGCAGGTGGAGCGGCACGAATTCCGCTGAGCGGGTGTGCGCCTGAGGGCAACGCCCCACTGTATCCAAGTGAGGACAAGGTCGGCATGGAGCCGAGGAGCCATGACCGGGGCCCCGCTGATGAAGAATGTGGAGCGGCACTAATTCCGCTGAGCGGGTGTGCGTCTGAGGGTGACGCCCTGCTGCGTGCCAGCCACGGCGCGGTCGGCACAATGCCGAGGGGCAAGGGGCTCTGCCCAGATGAAGGTCATGGAGTGATACGTAGTCTACTGAGTGGAGACTGCGGGTCGCGCAGTCCTTCCTGAGTGTCGACCAAGACACTGGTGTTCCTCTGGAGCTGAATGAGGTGGTAACACCTGGCGTCAAGAAGCACGCAAAATCCCGGAGCTCTTCCGGGCGGACAGTGTCCATGACGAGGCGGCAGCGCCGCAAAGCGTTGGCTGAGCGACGCAAGGCGTCTGAGGTCACACGAGTCGAGAAGGGCGTGTCGAGCGGCGAGGCTTCACACGAGAGCGAGCAGCTCTACACACTTGTGAATGGAGTGACGGGCGACGTTGACGGGGATATCGGTCTCAACGACTTGCCCTCACTATCTGCTCTCCTAGAGCTGGACGAGATGTCCTTGGCCGAGTTGGGCGAAGCCTTGAAGACTGGAGACTTGGCGGAGGTGGTGATCATACGACCTGAAGAGGAGTTGAACTCGTCCTCGCTTCTGGATGAAGCTGTCCTGGAGGACACCAAGAAGGTGCTGAATGCGCGAAGCGGATCTGTGATCCTGAAGGACCCGTCGGATCCCTTGTATCATGTGGTGAAGGATTACCAGGACGTGGTCTCGAAGGAACCGCCCTCGGGTCTACCTCCGGACCGAAGTGTCCGACATGAAATCGATCTCGTTCCAGAAACGAAGTACTGCGTGACGAGGCAGTGGCCTTTGCCGAAGGAGCAGTGTGACGTCATTGACGCGTTCTTTCGTGTGAAGCACGAGGCGGGCATGGTGCGTGAGAGTAAGTCTCCACACTCTACGCCGACGTTCTGTGTCAGAAAGCCGAATGACAAGTGGCGTATTGTGCATGCTTTCAACAAGCTCACTGCCGCCACCATTCCGGCGCAGACGCCGATTCCTCGGAAGGACGTTCTTCATAACGACATGGCAGGATGTACGATGTACAGTGCGCACGACTTGGGCGATGGCTACTACCAATTGCTCATGAGGACGAGCGATATTCCTCTCACTGCGGTGAGTACTCCGAGCTGCATGCTCTGTGAGTGGTTGGTGATGCCCCAAGGAATTTCGAACGTGCCAGCGACGTTTAATCGTCTTGTGACGCAGCTCTTCAGGTCCCATCGGGCGTACGCGCAAACGTACTTCGATGACATCTTTGTCCACAGTCGTGCGGAGCACGGAAGGACTGATACGGAGAGCCATGTCGAGCACCTGCGTGCTGTGCTTGAGTGCATGCGTCAAAACAAGTTGTATGCCAAGATTGACAAATACATATTTGGTGCGGAAGAGATCCCCTTCTTAGGGTGCTTCATCGGGAAGCGTGGCCTGAGGGCCGACCCGGTCAAGGTCAATGTCATTGTTGACTTGCCGGTTCCCAAGAACCAGAAGGATCTTCGCAAGTGGCTTGGCTTGGCCAATTACTTGCACAAGTACAGCGAGAACTACGCTGAGATGGCTCGGCCGCTCTCCAATCTCCTGAAGAAGGACACGGAGTGGTGTTGGAACACCGAGCATCAAGATGCGTATGCGGCAATTAAGGATAGTCTCCTTCATGCGCCTATTCTGGCTTTGCCAGACCCCGCTCGTCCGTTTAGTGTCGTCTGTGACGCCTCGGACTTTGCCATCGGCTGTGCCCTGCTACAAGCAGACGCCGAGGGGCGCGAGCGCGTGGTGGCGTTCGAATCTCGCCAGCCTAAGGCTGCTGAGAAGAACTATCCTGTCCATGACAAAGAACTACTTGCGATGAAGTATGCGCTCCTCAAGTTCAGGGTTCACCTGTTGGGCTCTCAGTCGTTCGTGATTTACAGGGATCATGCGACGTTACGCACTGCGACTCAGTCGCCTCATCTCTCGCAAAGGATGGCCCGTTGGCTGTCCTTCCTTGCGGAGTACAACTTCGAGGTGCAGTACAAGCCTGGCAGGCAGAATGTCCTCGCGGACGCGCTGTCGCGCAGGCCGGATTATGAGCTGGCTAATGCAACGACCGTGACTTCGTCATTACCGGATCTGATCCGAACGGCTTATGCCAAGGATGACACTTGTGTCGCGCTGCTGAAGGCTCTCGGGATCAGGAGTTTCAAGACTCGGACATTGAATTGTCGGCGCGTGTGCGCGCGCGTTTGCATCGCTACACCCTCGATGGTGGCCTGCTGTTCTACAGCACTGGCTCCGAGGACACGCCACGCGTGGTCATCCCTCACGATGAGGATCTAAAGTATCGTATCCTCTACGAGGCCCACGACACGCCGCCGACTGGCCATCTTGGCCGTGAGAAGACATACAGCTCGATGAGCACCCACTATCGTTGGCCGAAGATGTACAAGTGGACAAGCACGTATGTGCGCACGTGTGAGACTTGTCAGCGCGTGAAGTCGTCACCCCATGCTGCAGCGCCGTTGGCAAGCTTGCCTGTCCCTTCGGGCTGTTGGGTATCCATGAGTATGGACTTTGTGTTTGGCCTGCCGGCGGATGCGGCGGGCAACACTGGAGTCGTGGTCTTTGTGGACCGACTGAGCAAGATGGCTCATCTCGCGGCTGTGCCAGATACCATCGATGGTAAAGGTACAGCAACGCTGTTCTTGGACCGAGTGTTTCGACAACACGGACTCCCTGAGTCGATTGTCTCGGACCGAGCGAGACCCCCGCTTCACGGGCAACTTCTGGAGCGCGGTCTTTGCGGTCTTTGCGGTGTTTGGCACCAAGCTGGACATGTCCACGGCAGATCACCCGCAGACCGATGGTCAGACGGAGCGAGTGAGTCGCGTCGTCGAGGACGTGCTCCGCAGCATTTGCGCTGAGACGCCGAAGCGTTGGAGCGCTATGCTACCACTCGTTGAGTTTGCGTTGAAGAACGCCGTGCATGCCTCGCCCGGCTACACGCCGTTCTACGTGAACAGCTTGTCTCATCCCCGCGTCCCGCTGACGCCGCCACGTGGTCGCCTCGGGCTTGGTGGGGGAGAGGAAGCCGATTTAGCTGATCGGCTAGCCGATGTCAGCCCGATAAACAGGTTGACACTTTCTTGTCGCTGCGCTTGAGTGTCTTACGACACGTGCGCGACGCATGGCTGAGAGCCAAGACAAGCAAAAGGAACATGCAGATGCTAGAGGCAGAGGCAATGTTGACAGTTATGAGGTCGGAGACCTGGTATTGCTAAATGCTAAAAACCTACCTACGCATGCAGTGTCAGCTGTCTTCAAGACGAAGTTGCGCCCGCGCTTCATCGGACCTTTCAAGGTCGTGGCTAGGAAGGGCCTTGCGTACACGCTCAATTTTCCGAAGAAGATGCGGACGCACCCCGTCTTCTACGTAAGACCAGACAGCGTTCCACGCTATCAAAATCTAAAAACTTCACGCCCAAGTCCACGGGGACTTTAGGCACCGTGACACGAGTGCCCGTCGCGAGACGAACAGTGACGATGTCACTCCCACGCGCTACCATCGCCTCAACATAAAGCTGACTTCCATCCATCGTAGAACGCCGGGCGTAGTTACCCGACGCTCCTGAATCGATCAAAATCGTCCATGGCTTTGTGAAGCCCTTCGCCCAAGCCTGGATGACTAGCAAGCCCGGCTTGCATACACGATCCGTGTTATAGAGTACAGCTCTCTTCGGGGCTAAGTCCTGTCGACCTCCACCTCGCCAAAGTTCAATAGAACTTAGTTCTTCCCCAGTAGGCCGCCCCGCGCCTACTGGGTTTTCTCGTTTCCCCGAGACGAACCAGAGCCCTGGCTCGAACCCGAAGAGCGGCTTGCCGAAGCCTGGCGCTGGAAGCGCAGCGGACATCCGGCGCGCAAGTGACGCGTGTCACCACAAATGAAGCATCGGCGGATGCCGCGCCGCTGCTCAGCGGCCCGAAGCTCGGCTTCTTCGTCTTCAGCATAGTTGAGGTCCATAGGCTCCGGACCGTTCGACGAACTGGTGTGAGGAGCGTTCCACCCAAGTCTTGATGACTTGAAGTTGTGTTCCGCGTTCAACGCGATGCTCACCGTCTCTTCAAAAGAGCTTGGGTGAGTGCGGAAGACTTCCGTCCTGGCCACGCCAGTGCCACGCCCTTCCATAAACACCGTGACGATGACTACCTCAGCCAGAGGCTCGCCAGACATGCCCGCAATGAGAGTTCTCAACTCCTGGACGTAGTCCACCAAATCCTTCTTGCCCTGCCGGGTAGCCAGGAAGCGTGAGCGCACGCGATACGCCTCGTTAGGCGGAGCGAACACCCGGGACAGTTGCTGCTTCAGCTGGTCCCACGTCGGGAAGGCCGTGTCGACCGACGTCCCTGACGTTAGTGCCCACTCTCTCGCTCGCCCACCAAGCTTCGAGATAGCTAGCGCCACGCGCTGCGACTCCGTCCGGAGTAGAGCTGAGCTCATAGCCATCTCGACTTCACGGGTCCAAAGCATTAAGCTTTCCTTCCTTGCCTTCGAAGGTCTTCACGCTCAACATGAGCGGCAGGTCTTGTTCCCGCGCCGGACGACGTAGCGGGCGCTTGAGGTGCCGCGGCTGTTGCCATACTCTGCTGGAGGTGCTCTAACAGAGCATTCTCGTAGCTTGAAAACGTCTCGAGATGCGTATTCACCGCGTCGGGGCCTTGTTGCGCCAGTTGCGTCACGCCCTCCGGGCCCAGCAAGGACATAAGCTTTTTAAGCTCATCCTGCTGGTTCGAGGGCAAGTGAGCGAACTGCTCCATTCTCCACAGAGGGTCAGTCTATCCAGACTCAGGTGTCAGATTGACTACAAGGGCTACCAAGTGCAACGGGGCTGCCGTAGCTTTAGCGTCAGAGGAAGACGTAACAGGCTCACAGAGTCGCGGCTAAAGATAGTACCAGAACGCACGAGTCCGTACTCCCTACGGACTCCAAGAGTCAACCCTTAACTCTTAGCTGTGAATCTCAAACTGAATGTATTTCTCCTTATCGCGGCCGAGCCGCCTTGGTGTAAATGTATCTGGTTCACTATCTAGCATGGTGAACCCTAGTCATATGCATGATCTGTGGCTCTGAAGCTATGTACTGATTCTTCTACTGAAATAGGTTCGACAATGTACACAACACAAGCATGTGTATCCCACACTTCGTAACGCTTCGGGTAACTCTTGTGTAACCCCGTTACATCGGCCCACCAGCAACTCGACTCGAGCTTCTCAGCTCGTAAGTAAAATACAAAGTTGCGCGGTGCACGAAAAAGCTCTGAAATTTAGTACAGTATTCACGGTAATTAGTCTGAGTTCAAAAATAGTCTGTGTTCATTTTTAGTCTCAGTCAGACTATTTAATGTAAATATGCCCAGAAACCACTTACAAAAAATGGTCTCAGTCAGACTAATTACCGTAGGTACTGTGCCCCATGAAACCTTGTTTTGTAAAGCGCAGTTGCTCACAACAACGCATCTCCTGCGCCTACTTCGCAGCCGCTGTATCTGCTAAGTTGAAGGAAAATTAGCAGAGTTCCTAGCTGTGCCTTCACTTATCCCTGAGTATTATTAAACAACGTCTGCACAAGGAAAAAAAAATATGTTTGCGGTGGCGGCGGGTTTAACTAGATGGTTGGCCACGCGCTACTATTCGCATCATCCACCTACAGTTTTTTTTTTTAAAAAAAGGTAAGGCGACAAGCACAATAACATTGGCAGGCACGATCTTGCCCACCTGCTTGTCTGCGATCTCAAAATGGGTGATGTGACTGCATTCCCTGGTGAAGGCACGGCGCGCATCGAGTGCGAAGTCGGTCAATCTGGCCGTCACACGGTCGTCGAGCGAGTGCCGAGTGCGATAATGCAGCTGGTGGCGTGTTGGTGTACACGGAGTCGTGCATGCCCATAATGTGCAAACTAAGCGGGTTACGCTCGTCGAAGGCGCCCAGGGCCTGCAGCGACATGTTCGCAGGGATGTTACCTGGTGCGCAAGGGCGCGCAGCTCCTCACATACGTGCAGGACACTGTCATCGGCAAAGATCAGCTGCTTCTTGGCCTTGTTATTCATCTTGGCGGTTGCTCTCGATTTTCTTGTCACCGTAGCTTCCCTGCAGCTGCACCTCCGTGATATCCTTGGCGAGATCCACCAGCACGGGCCGGGGCAGCCGGTCGTGGATATTGCGCGCGAAGTCGCGTATGCCGCGCACCTGTACGTTCCATTGGTGCACAACGGGTGATGATGTACTAGTACGTCGGGCCACTGAAAATCGTCCGTGCACAGCACTTCCGTGGCCATGAAGACCGCGACGGGCGTCCTGCAAAGGTGTAACGGTGTTGGGCGCACGTTGCCGAGCTCTCGCTCAGCCATAAGCCAGGCTGCTTCGAGACTGATGCTGGTTGAATGGCGTCTTCAAAAAGCAACGTTGTTGAAGCTCTCCAAGATCAGATATATATTTCTGGCGGCGTTTGCGGTGGTCGCCTTAAATATGGAGCACCGAGCCACGTGTTCTTAGTGAATTGGGGCCTTTCAGTCACGCTTTGTACTACATTTTGAATGGTGGGATCCAAAATGGGATGGGGCAGGTACCTACAATAGAGGGTCCCTGTGGGTACCACACGAGAGAGACTGCCGAGCGGGTTCTCGGCTGAAACATGTTTTAACAAGACCCGCTTGCGGGGCTCCGCTCGGCTTCTACTTTCATACTTTCATGCAACATCAAGACCGTACATAAGCGGAGGGGGGCGACGACACAGGCAACATTCAGGTAATTTATGAAGTTTCTCGGGTATTAATTATGGAAAGTGACACTGTACCAGCATCATCTACTTAAAATATGCTACCTCTATATATCGATATTTTTCCCGTCATATAAATTACCGTATGTTTATGGGTGGAAAAATCGGACCTCCAGCCGGATCCTCCCTCAGCTCTGAAATAAATTTCAGAGAATTAATTTTAATAAAATAATAAAAATAGAGGGTTATCTGATTTTTTTAGAGTCTACCTGTGATACCACTTTCCGCGCAGTTTGGATATTTGACTTAGCACCGCCCTCTTTGCTTGAATTCTATTTCTGCTGTACGGGTCACCCATTTCTCAAACTTCATAATAAAGCTTTTTGTTAAAAAAAAAAAACACCGCCTTCGTAATCTAAAAGGTCTGATTGTCTGGAATCTTATAGAGACTACCGGAAAAGTCGTATTGATAGAGCACCTGGAATGATAGAGCACTTGTCGAGTTTCTGTCTAGCACATCGGAAGTGAACGTGTACTTGCTATTCTAGTCAGCCCAACTAGCACAAAAAAGTCAAAATGACTTGATTTTTGTATGCGAAGATTTGAGAAAAAGTACACTACATCATTTTCAAGTCCACACGATCCTTTAAGAAATACACCCTTAACAAGAAACGATACAGCCATGTGCATGTTTATTAGAAAATTGGTGCTCAATACGACTTTTCCGGTACACACTACGCAGTTATTGGTACAACAGGGTTTGTAAAACCCGTTATATCGTATACCACTTACCGTGATGAATTACTGATGTGAATGTTGACCCTGTCGGCGACGCGTCCATCTTCGCGCAACCCGCGTCTGTAAGTAATCTAAACGGTAAGTATGGTGTGGTTTTTACTGGGATAGGAAGCGACGAAGTGCTGGTAGCCCAGCCCACACAGGATTAATTCGAGCGCTGCCCGTCCCCCATGCAAACTGCTGATGAACTGGTAATAGGTTTTATGGTCAGTTTACATTGATGTCGATTGACCGAGTGTTCTCGACATCTCGAGAATGATGGAGTTGACATAGTTTTGACAAAGCGAGAAGAGCATTTGCAGTCTGGACGAGTCGTATACAGATCTAGGCAGGGTTCGTTTTTCGGTTTCGCTTTGAAAGTCGGCCGTCCTTTTAACTAATAGCGGTGCACCAGGGCAGATGCTGCGGTTGCGAAGCAGGCGCAGGAGATGCCCGAAGGTCGTCTATCAAAGTACAGGTAGAAAATTGCTTTATTTGCTTTGAACTATACCTTTCTGTCAGTATCAAACGATTATACATGTACTTATGCTCTTTGTTTGTGATATCTAAGTAGAAACTCAACTGCGAAGAAGGCGCAGGAGACGCCCGTGGGGCGTGCGGATTGAGTTTATCAATGGCGGTCAAAGGTGAGTTAAACAATCCTATCCCAGCCTTCGCGAAGCCCTAGTTCTTGGGATTAATACAATTTCCTATTTATCCCGCCCTGAAAAGTCGATCGTCAACGGTGGCCAAGGCTGAGGGCGGAGGCTCACCCAAGGTCGTCCGCATGCGCACCGCCGGCTGCAGCTACGAGAACGTCGTGCACACGCTCAAGACACAGACACGCTCGCCCAGCACCCAGTCCTTCCGCCCATTCCGCAAGGGCTCTTTTTGCCGTCCAGTTCCGCGGCGCCAACGTCACCACGACCATCACCGCGGACGACGTCAATGTCATCGTCAATGACCTGCCCATGGCGCACCCCAATATCGTGGACTACGCCAAGGCGCCCGGACATAACTACCAAACGTTTCTGGACTACGCCAAGGCGCCCGGACATAACTACCAAACGTTTCTCCTTCCCACGATGGCGCTCCGATCCTTCGGATCTAAGGCCAATGGTACCGTCAGAGCCTCCTGACGGATCTGCCGCGGCATGCGTGAAGGAACAGAGCACGTAGGTCGAGACGCTGAGCGATATCTCCTACTACAGCTACGCCATCAAGGGCACGTGGTCGACGTACAAGTCGAGGCTGGTAGAAAATCTCGTACCCGAACGTCCTCACAATACTGCTGCCGCGCCGGACACTATGGGGCTGACACGAATTGGTAGCCCAACGACGGCGCGGTTAACACCACCAAGATTACGTGGGTGAACTTGTCGAGTTCGACAGCTCGTCCGAGATCGGCAAGTGGAACCCCAACATCCAGACCCAAAAGGATCTCGATGTGCAAGAAGCCCATCAACACTTACGCAGAGAACTATTGCGCCACCATGCTCAACACACCACGCTGGTGAATGATTACCACCGCTGCCAACGCCACAGTGGAAGCGGCTACGACGGACAAACGAGAGGACATACTACCAGTACATGCAGTATCACGAATCAGTACCAAGTTGGAATAACTATTTTTGCAGCTCTTTTGCCCTCCTCCATTATTTTGTTTGCTATCATTGCTGCGTAGCTTTTTAACCATGTCAACGTCGCACTGGAAGTTTTAGAGTTTCCTCGTGCGCAGCACGACTTTGAAAAAAAAATGAAGGGTTTATTCCAAAATCCTCCTATCCCAGCCTTCGCGGAGCCTAGTCATGTGAGATCATGCGAGCATAGCGTTTCACTCGCAAGTGCATGTACTGTACCGAAAAAATCTTATCAAAAGGCACCCTAGCACTAACGTTGCTTCTTATCCCAGTATATAAAATCATACGGAACTGTTGGGGTCCAGGATTATTTTAAACCTAAACATCCAGGATTATTTTTCATATGTTTGCAGGATTAATCCTGGGTGAAAGAAAAATAAATTTCCACCAAACCTACGGGTGCGGAATAGGCTAAATTTGTATAGCGGAATAGACCAAGCTCATTTCGGAAGAAACGCTGGGGACTACAACGCATCGGAGACAATACTGCCGACATCGCTGCCGACGTCGCTCGTCCCGGTACGCATATAGAAAGCAGAGGTGTATTGCCGTGCGAATCTGACGATGGCACGGACAGGTCCATAGTTTGCGGAGGGGTAAGTTGCAGTAAACATGCACTCCGTTGAGCTAACTTTAGAGAGGGAGAGATTAGACCCAGGAAGAGCGTCCGCGCATCAACTCGTATAGACCACTGTACGACCCGCTGAACGTACACGACGGATATGTCCGTGAAATTGGATGGCCGCGCTGTTGCTGTGCTAATGCGAGAGTTTCCACGACGAATTCGTTATGCTTACCGGCGTGGCATGTGTTACAGCGCAGGTAGTAGATGCTAAGTGGTGCCTAAGGCTGACTCCGTCAACAAGTCGGGTGAAATCCCCTGGTGGTGGGTTAGAAAGAATCATTGACGACGATGCGGTGTGCATGACTGTCATGAGGCAGCATGTCTGCTGCTGGCACCCACGCAAGCGGGTACGCCAGCAACAGACATGCACGGGGAACACGTACCTGGTGGCCAGGAAGGCAGGCGTCGCAGCGCCGCCGCCTCCGCCGCCACAAGAAGTCCGCGCACAACGTCACGTGAAGGCTGGCGCCAGGCTTGCGCAAGACTGCCTGGCGCCCGGAATCCAGAACGCTACCTGCACAAGTATACAAACATGCATATATATATGATTACGAAAACAGAAAAACACTTGCATTTAGTATAGGTTAGCTCAGCTTCTAGAACGACACTAAGGGGAACCTAGAGGAAGGCCTAGAGCACGTAGTTAGCCCGAAGACTTAACGGAATCAACCTCACGTTACATTTTACCCGAAAGCAAGCAAACAAGCAACACCACTCCACGCACCTTTGCTACGACGGGCTCCAGCGCACCCGGAGCCTGTCATTTGGTAGCACTTGTTGGTCCCCTCGTAACCGCGCTTCGTTCATCGGCTGGGGATTAGGTTGTAACCGGCTTCGACCAACCTCGGAGAGGCACCGGTGATTGGCTGTTTTCGGACCCACCTGACATCGGTCAAGGGAACGTCGGCATAAGTACGGGGCACCAGCTGTAGCGGCGCACCCGATCTACTCCGGCTTTCGAGTTCGGTGGTTAGGGGTAGTGCAGTCCGCTCTGAGTTGCCCGGGCGGCTTCTTTGATTGGATGTCGTGTAGGAAAACACGATTTAACGAGTTCTCGTCCCTCTAGCCAAGGCCTTTGGGACGAGCCCCTACCAACAACACGCTTCCCTCCTAAAAGGTCGGCGCTTATTGTTGGGATAAAATCTGAAGACCAGATCCGATCCCTTGCACCGGGCTGGAATGTGCCTTATGCGAGTCGTCGGTCAGGTAGGTAGAGCCCGTAAATCAAATATAAGAGCACCCTTAGCCACGATCAACGGCTAGGATGCAATGTACACACGCGCTTTCACACGTAACCCACTGTGGTCCCTCAGAAGGAAGGGTACCAGGCCAATCGAGGCCTCGGACAGGGGCGCCGAGACGAAGTCTCGGCTGGAAGTCAAATATACTGGGGGGGGTCTCTAATACCTCCAACACTCGGCCACTACTCACTCTTGGCCTTTCCAGGGATGAACACTCGGTCAATGTACCTTATGCTCACCGGCAGACATACCCCGTGTCGGCCGAGCGTATCCAGACTCTACAGCTAAGCTAAGACTTACCGTAGACGGACTTGACCCTTGTGTGGCTTCGGGGGGAATTGCTGCTCTGATTTAGTGATTAGAGGCCGTGAGGCCTTCCCTATCGCTAATCCCTATCGTCTATACAAAAGTCAAGTGTCAACCGAGCCTTCGAGCTGATCCGACGACTCGACGACTCCTCGGCTAGATCCGAATTCCTAATGAGAGGCAAATCTTGTACCCACTATGACTACTTGGAGGGCTCGGTGGGGATTTATTATGACCCACCGTGCCTTGTCACTAAATGGCCATCCATCTGTCACTCTAATGCGGTAAATGTGAGTAGCCAATCAGAAGGCTCGCTTTCACTCGCACGTTCGGGACTGTTGAGACTCGGTGCGGGACTGTTCTTCGACCGGAATTTCTCGATACCACAGCAGCCCCCACCTCGACCCGAACCGGTACCAGTGGAGAGTGTCGTGGCGCCCTCTTGTCCTGCCGCCGTGCACGCGCGCCGACTCCTCTGGGCGAAGCACGAGCCACCGCCATCCGCGCTCTCAGCTTCGAAGTCACGGTGAGTGTAAGCCTCTGTCGTCGCTTGAGCGCGTCTCCGCTGCCTTCACCTGAGTCCTTGAATGTTCTTCACACTGCTGCAGTGTTCCAGAAAGCCTCGCTCACGCTCCAGCAACGGCCACGCTCTTGATTCAGTCTCCGAAGGCTCGGCTGTACCCTGCGCCAGCTGCGGGAGCTCGTCTGCAAGGTGCAACCGCTCGAGCACTCGATGGTCCTGCTTCCAGCGGCGAGGCTCCCGTTACACTCCTGATGAAGCTGTCGCTGGCGAGGCGTCGGTCGATCTCAGGCTGCGGTAGCAGAGTGCGAGCCCCAGGCGTCGGACGCGGCAGACACAGTAGCGGAAGTCTCGGTTGCGGAAGTTACGGCCACGGGAGTCACGGTCGCGAAAGTCACGGTCGCGGAAGTCGTCAGGATCCAGCAGCGAGCCCGAAGACTCAAGCCCCTGTCTCCAAATTGGGGTTACAAAATCACACTCCGTTCGGTCGATTCTAGGCGCAATCTCCATCTCTCCACTTGAGTAACTTGGACATTCCACTCGAAATACATGCAATATGCAAACATGCAGTAATGTTGGTGCAGTAGTTCTCTTCGTCTGCTGAGGCGGGCTGCATCGCCCCGCCGGCAGTTCATCATTGCACCAGTCGCGTCTAGTCCTCGTCTGCGACTTGGACCATCTGCAACCGGCGGTCACTGCGCTTCGCGCGCAAGTAATCGTACAGCAGTCCACCACACGATAAGTTGGACGCGGGTTCCCATGTAGGCTCATCGTAGCCGACCCACTTTACTTTGAACTCTCTGACTGCTCGCTCTGTGCTCGTCGAGAGTGGCGTTCGGTCATCCAAGATGGCTTCAACCTCATACTCACCCGCAAGATGGTCGGGTTCGAAGCTGTCTTCGGGTAGCAGCTCTTCATCGAAATCAAGCCTTGTTTCATCCGTGATGTCAGCCGTAAGTCGAGCCCTCGGTCGATCGCCGAACTCATTCACCGCTTTCAGCCGCGAAACATGAACCACAGGATAAAACCTGTAACCGCTTCGATCCGGCAAGGCCAGCTCGTACGCGTATTCGTCCACTTTCCTCTTCACTCGGAAGGGGCCATGCCAGCGATGTGCCAGCTTCTTCGTCAGCCCCGGTTTCACACGCTCCATGTAGAGCCAGACACGGTCACCCGGCTTGAAGAGCGACTTCGAGGCCTCGGCTGACGAACCGTCGGTTGAGCTTGTCGCCCCGAGTCCTCGCCCGAAGGTTCGGTTCGGTCAGACGTCGGCATAGTCTCTCGTTCGCGCCGACTTAGAGTCTCGTTGTGCTTCTCGACCCGCTTGGCTTTTTCGGTCGCTTGATACTCTTTGGCCATCTCTAGTGCGATCTCCTGCTGTCGATTGACCTCTCGTCCCCAAGCCAAGGCGTCGGTTTGCCGACCGTGGCTTCGTCTCAGTGACGAAGACATAGCCCGAAGCGTTGTCCGCGCATCCCAGTCGTGTACAAGGTAGAACGGTGTGTCCTTGCGCGTGGCGTCCTGCGAGTTGTTGATCGCGAAGATCAGTTTTTCCACAATCTCATCCCAGTCCTGTTGCAGAGGATCTTCGGCGTACACTCGGACGGACTGTATCACAGTCTTAACCGAGCGCTCCTGCTGACCGTTGGCTTGTGGCCGATAGCTCAGAGTGGCCCGAGACCTCGATTGCATCATCTCTGCGAACGCTTGGAAGACTTCGCCCATAAAGCGAGGGTCTCTGTCGTGTCGAATGAGGGTAGGGGCACCGAATCGTCGGTAGACGCACTCTTCGAAGGCTTGCGCTACACACAGGGCCGAAGTGTCGGCCATAGCCTTTCCCATTACAAACCCCGTGAAAGCGCACTGGAACAGCAGTAACGCCGTATTCCCCCGCCGAGTCTTCGGCAACGGGATGACGAAGTCCATCGAGACAATCTGTAACGGTCTTTCGGCTAAGATGTTCCCGGGGGAGTATCCTCGAAGTTGCGGCCGACTCTTACTCGAGCTGCAGTCTGGGCACGAGCGTACATGCCGCTCCACATCGGCGAACAGTCCAATCCAGTAGTAGTCGGCCTTCACACGATGGTAGGTCCGGACGATACCTTGGTGTCCTCCCTCCAGCGAGTCATGGCAGCTTTGCAGCACTTCCTGGACCATTGTCGTCGGGATCACCAAACGTAGTGTCGACTCTTCGGACCGATCACGACCGAACCGACGGTTCGAACCGAGGAAGTACAAAAGTCCATCCTCACTCAGCACGAACTTGTCAGACATCTTCCAAGCTTCTCGCGCGGCTTTGTAACCAAGTTTCGCCTCATCTCCATTCAGTACTGCTTTGAGATTTGCCCACCGGAGTTCTTCATCCTGCGCCGCACCAATGCGTCGGCGTCGTTCCTGTTGCACCACCACAGGATCAATGTCTTCAGCGCTCGGTTCATGAACCACCGTCGCGTCAGGTCTCGGTTGTGATGGCTGGTCCGAGGGTTCAGTAGTGTCAGTCGTCGGTTGGTTCGAGAGTCTGGTATCGTCGTTTCGGTCGGACTCAGCGCCACGACTACTGGCTTCTTGAGGCATCGCCTGTTCTTCATCTACAAAACGGACTCGTCTCTCGCGTTCACTCGCCTGTCGTCTGGTCACTGCTGATACATGTAGCGGTTCCCGCACGAAATCGAAAAAATTCTTGCGACGAGTGGCGTCCGATGCGTCTAGTACCCGGATTGAGCCTACGGCACGCACGGTCACCTCCTGTGACCTCTCGGTTGACGAAGTGTCGGTTGATGCCGAAGCCTCGGCTGGCGGTTCGTAGATGACTTCGTGGATGCGGTTCAGCCGCGCCAGCTCTTCTGTCCGAGTCTTGTCGTCCACAGTCACCGATACCTTCTTCTCCAACGTCTCGCTCGCCAACGAGTCTGCTGCGGCGTTGAATTCGCGGATAACATGCAGGTACTTCACCGACCGAAACCTCGATCTCAGTTCCTTGTGTCGATTGAGTTGCGCCATCAGTGTTTCCTTACGACATGCGATCACCCCTAGGGATTGCTGGATTGCGAGTCTCGAGTCTCCGACAATCACCAACTCGTCAGCCCCAGTTTCTAAGGCTGCGGTCAAACCATTGTTCATGCCCGAGTACTCGGCCAGGTTCACAGTCGTAGCCTCGAGATAAGCACTCGCAGCGATCACTATCGTCGATTCCGGTAGTTTCCACAGAATCCATGCGCAACTTCCATAGCCCCCGTGCTTCTCCGTCTTGGCAGAACCGTCGAAGGAGAGCACATAGCCACAGTAATTACGGGGTAGTCGAGCATACAGCAAATGAGGGTCCATCCGAACACTCGGTGAGCTACGTGTCGGTGGAGTCACAGGTGCCAACGAGTCCTCAAGGTCGACGAAACTTGTGATCGACGACTGGAGGAGTCGCGCGAAAGCACAATCCTTCTCCTTTACGCGCGTGACCACCAGGTGCCACGGAGACAGCAGCACCGCAAACTGGGTTGCGCGCCCGAACAGAGACTTCGACCTGTGAACCCAATCGAGCGTCGAAAACCGCGTATAGACGTGGATGGTCCGACCTGCAAGCTGTGTGTAACACACCTTCAACAACTGTAGCAGGGCCAGGACCTCCTTCTCCGCTGGGTGATAGTTCATCTCGGCGTCCTTGAGGACTCGGCCGCAGAAGCGGACGGGATGCATCGTGCCGTCGTGCTCCTGCATGAGCGTTGTGCTCAGCGCCCACTCATTTGTGAAAAGCATCACATGAACATCTCTGTCGCGATCGAAGTGTCGAAGGATCGGTGCGTCAGCAACCTTCTGTTGTAGCGCGGCGAAGCTTCGTCTGGCTGCAGAGAGGTCACCCCGTCTCCGAAGTCTTCGTCTTTGAGCTGATAGAGCGCGGCACCATACACTGCAAAGTCCTGGATGAAACGGCTGTAATAGTTCAGCGATCCGAGGAATGCTTGCACCCCCTTCTTGGACCGCGGAAACGAGAGCTCGGTCAGAGCCTTCAGTTTCTTCGGGTCTGCTTGGATACCATTCCGTGTCACCACGTGGGACAGGAAGTCCACCTTGGGTTGCACGAAGATGCTCTTGGTGAAACTCACGCTGATACGGCACTCTTCGAACCGTGCTAAGAGTCGGTCCAGTGTGGCCAAGCAGTCATCGAACGACTCGCCCCCGAAACAGATATCGTCGACGAAAGACCGTCGTTCGAATACGGGTACTAACGAGGATTCGTCAGGCTCTCCACGGGCGAACATATCGGCTACAGGGCTGTTGATCAGTTCAGACACCGCATTTCCGGCACCACCAAAACTGTTTCCTGCCTCGAACTTGGTCGGCGAAGACTCAGTACGAGACGTCGGTTCGGCCGACGGCTCGGTCCGTCCTTGATTAGCTTCCCGATCACGCGATTCAGCTTCTTCCATCAGCGACGCGTAGCGTTTCCATCCACCCTTCGGTTGCACGAAGCCCCACAGAGCGTTGTCGATCATCCTCTGATAGATCATGGGCGCATTTTTGAGCCCAAAGGGCATTCGAAGCCACTCAAAGTGGCCCAACGCGCACACGAACGCCGAGATCTGACGAGCCCTCTGTGTCATCATAATAGCCCAGAATCCACTCGCAGCGTCAAGCGAGCAGTACCACAGATACTTCTCTAGATCGGTAAATAAGTCGTCGACCACGACTTGCTTACCGATCTAGAGAAGTGAGGCATCGCATACTCCATGATTGCGGTGACGGCGTTCACCATCTTGTAATCAATGCACAATCTGATGTCAACACCATTCTTCTTCAACACAATGACGATCGGTGAAGACCACGGGCTGTTTGAGAACGCAATCAGCCCCGCCTTCAGCAGCCCTCGGAGTAGCTCGTAGAGCTTCTTGAGATGTCGGAGGGGTATCCGCCGAGCCCTCTGTTTGATGGGCGCGTGTCCTTGGACATCGATATCACACACCACCCCATAGGCTGGCGGAGGTAATGCATTGCCGCTGGAGATCAGAATCTTTTCACGCTTCTGGAGCACTTTCACCACGCGATCCTGCCGACCACAGCTCAGGTCCGGATGCCGCACGTTATTAGCCGAGTAGTCCAACTCTGTAACCGAGGCTTCGGTCAGGTCGGGGAGGAAGACTAGTTCGTGAGCGTAATCCTCCAGGTTAATGTCATTCGCTTGGTGCTCGGATGTAACATCCTTCGCGTCACTGCTATCTTCCGCAGCTGTTGCCGCAGTTGCAACTGAGACGTAGGTGCGCTCCAGTACCGTCATCGGGTCGTCGCCCCCAGGCGAGACCTCACTTTCGTACGAGCACTCCGATCCATAGTCATCACCACAATTGCCGTCGTCTCTGTGCGCGGCGTCCGAGTCTAGGCTGTCCCTTGAACACACCTCCACTTCATCAGAGTCTTCAACACCGTCTGGGTGAATCGGCTCCGCAGCCGTCCCAGCCGAGGTCTCGGTTCGCGCATGTTCAAGTTCCGTAGGTTGAGAAGGGAGCGCCGCTGGATCATCACCCACTGGTGAGCCGTCAGCAGCGAGTTGCTCTGTCTCTTCCCTCTTCACGAGTTCACGTTCCCATTGTTCAGCGCAGCTTAACCGGGGTCGCCGATCGGGCGAGTCCTCGGCTGGTCGAACCATCACTCCCGTTGGCGGAGTGTAAGTCGGCCGATCTACAGCCGGTGGTTGCGTGGCCAGCCACTTCGAATACGCCTCACACTCACGCGCGAATGCGACTTCATCTCGGCTGCCTTCGAAGGCAAGCTTCTGCCAGTCCTCATATCGTGCTGACGTCAGTCGCACGTAGCCATCGTTTCGTGGAAGATCGCCAATCGGTACCCACAGGAGCACCGGAGTGTGTGCATGACACGTCGTTGGGTGGTCAGACACGTTAACCGCACTCACTCGACCTTGCCTCGCCTAAACTTCGTCACCGTCGGCAGCAGAGACTTCGTGCGGCGTACCCACACTTCATGTGTATCCGGGTGTGGTTGGCGTCGCTGCACTCGGTACTCCACACACTCACGACTCTGTACAGGCAAGTCCTCGGATGGCCCACCATTAACATGTGGACCGAAACCTCGGTCGTCTGGCGCGCCCAGAGTCTTGATGAGAGGAATGCTGACCTCGTCCGGCAACCTCGCGGTCGCGTGGAACAGGTCTAAACGTACTCCAGCGGGGATCATGAAGTCTGTGCCGAGGACTACGTCCACCCCAGCGCCATGGTCCATGACCCACAACTCAAACTCGTACACACGCGCCCAGCCGAGGGTTATCTTGACGAGGGCTCGTCTCTCCGTAGCCATCGTTCCCTTCGTGAAACCCTGGATTTCCATGCAGCGGCCATGCCCCTGAATGTCACGCAACCGCAACTGCTTCGCAAACTTCTCCGAAATCACACTTACGTTCGCCCCCGTATCCAACAGAAGCCTCGTTCTCGAGTCGTTGACCGCACCCTTGACCAGAGCTCTCATCCGAGCCCTCTTGTCGAACTTCTGTGCAGACCACCACCCCAGCCTCTCGCCTGAGAGTAACTTAGTCACCCCACTGGGCGTTCGGCCAGGCTGTCCACTCTGCACCGCACTTGAGACCCAAGCCTCGTTCACATCTTCATCTTCGTCGCTTTCATTTTCTTCAAAATTATCACCTCCACCGAGGGTTTACCCTCTCTCCTTTTCAATTTCAATCCATTTCACAATTTCCTTGTCCTTGTCGTTCGGCCGTTTGCTTGTTCCCACAAACGCGTAGACGCAGTCTGCATCAATCGCGGGAGCAGCTAACTGTGGCAGCCCGATTGGGACCAACCCAGTTTCAGTTGGCGGGCTGCCTAGTTTAAATTGCCACCGAAGACTAGGCTTTGGAGCTCGGGAGAGAGGTCCTTCTTCTCGACCTTCGTCCGAAGGTACGTGGTGAGGGCCTGGAGCGCTTCACACTTGCCGATGTCGTGGACTTGCTGACACAGTCTGCAGCGTCGATAACAGTAGTGAGCCGAATGCCCGGCACCACCACACGCTGCGCAGGGTCCGTACTGACGCGGGCGACCATCGCGGTTGTCTCGGCTGAGGTGTCGGTTGGACAGGTCGAAGTTTCGGCCGGGTTCGCCACCCTGCGTTGACGCTGGTCGGACCGTGCGTACGTTCCTTCAGCTGCAGCGCGTCTCTCCTGTTCATTCGCCGCTGCAACATGACCGCCTTCTTCATCCGAGGTGTCGAAGTCACTGTAGTCACCGAAGTCTCGGTCGTCCTCGAAGTATCGGCCGTCACTGGAGTCAGTTCCACTATCGTCGCGCGACTGCCCACGGGGTACTGGACGGTCGGATCGACCACTCTTCGTCCCACGGACCTGCAACTCAGCCACCAAATCGGACAGCGACGCTTCGGCCAGCGACACGTGTGGAGAGTAGCGCGAATCCTCGTGTCTGCGTCCGAAGTCTCGGTCTCGGCGTTCGTAACGTTCACGGCGGTTATTGTCGCGCGCTTGTTCGCTCCGGCGCTCGTCCCGTCTGCGAGAGGGCTCGCGTCCACGCGACTGGTGAGACGAGGCATGAGACGAGGCGTCTCTGCTCTGCCCGCGCTCTTCCGACTTGAGGATGTCATTAATCATGTCTTCAAGCTCATGGATGTCCGAGACTCGGACGTGGCACAGCCGCCGCTCGAGTCCTCGGTCACCGCACGTCTCGAGGAAGCGTTGCACGTGATCCTTCGCGTCGCGACCGCCCTTCTCGAACTGAAGGCCAGCGTTGCGAGCGTAGCCATTCAGCCGATTTAGGTAGTCGCACAGATGCTCCGATCCGTCACGTCGCGCCGAATAGTAGCGAGCCTTCGCAGACTGACTGAACTGCGTGCAGTAATACTTGATGAAAGCATCACTGAGCAGCCTCCACTGACGCTTCGTCTTCTTGGGGAGCTGGCGGTACCAGTGCAAGGCACCGTCCCGAAGGCTCAGCTCGAAAGCCATGCACCACTCATTGGGCGGAGTGTGCGTTCCCTTCATCTCGTAGACAAATGCCCGGAGCCACTGCATAGAGTTTTCACTCTTGTTGCGGGCTCCAGAGAAGTTCTTGATCTGAGCGAGGGGTCGGTGAGTCGCAATCTCCAGCCGAGGGTGAGTTCAGCCGCTCCATCTCGCTCACTTCGCGCACCTGGCGGGCCAACTCGTCGCTGGGACTGTCGAAGCCGTCGTCGTAGTCGGGCGTGTCGTCGGCATCGTCATCCGACGAAGAGTCATCACGCGGGGTGAAACGACGGCTCGAACGTCTCGGGAAGCCTCGGTTGGTACTCCGTCCAGGTCGCGTTCCTTCGGTCTCGCGGGCGATGCGCTCGGTTCGACTAGTCGACCGAGGAGTCACCATATGCGAATCCTGGAAGTACGGCGTGCCCTCCGTTTTGGCAGAGAACACTCCATCCGTCGTCTGGCGCCGGCGCGAGCGCTCGGTCGTCTTCTTCGGAGTCTGCGGCAGCGGAACTTTCGAGGATCGGTCGGCTCTCTCGCAGGGCGTGCGCTCGGTGGGCGACCCAGCGTGAGGTCCGTCTCCCGACGCTCAAACGCAGCTTCCTCTTCCACTTATGCAGCTCCTTGCCAGCCAGTTCCGGCGTCCAACTCTTGACTGAGACCTCGGACGGGCGAGTCATCGGTTCACACCCCATCGCTCGGAGGAGCGCCACCGTGTCTTCGGCCATTTGGGCGACTGAAGTCGGCTCCACTGGGTGTTGCAACTCTTCCTTCAGCTCGACCCATGTCGCCTGGCGCGCCATCTCCGGGCTGAACTGTCGGATTCACTCGCTCGACTCAAGCATCTGCTCGAGCATTCGGCCGAGCACCTTGTTCGCAGCTGGGGTGCTGCTGTTCATTGACGGCCGAATTCCGCGGGATTCTTGAGGATCCTTAGTAACCTGCACCAGAGCCTCCGAAGTGAAGGCCTCGGTGCCATCCTCCGAATCATCGTCCGCAAAGTCCGGCCGTGCCACTTCATCAAATTCGGAGACGAGGTTTCGGCTGAGGGAGCGTGAGCCCCCACTGCGTCCAGCCAACACCATCGCCGCCTCCTGGTCTTCGTACTCCTGCACGGGTGCGGGAGTCTTCTCTTCCAGGTCACCGAAGTTCATCATCATGTCATCCTTGGCGTCCGAATCCTCGTCTACCGACTCTTCGAAACTGACCGACCTTTCGGAGATCGTCGACAGCCGAGACGTCAAGTCACTCGCGATCGTCGACAAGCCGTCGGTTGGTCCTCGTCCCGATTTCGCCGGCGTAGCTGGCACCGCTGACTTGGATCCTTTCGCCATCTTGTTCCTGTTCTTCTTGTTTCTTCTTCTCTTCTTCTCTTCTTCTTCTCCTCTCAACGCTCGTTTGGGACAATACCTACACAGACCACAACACACAGTTCGGTCACACCAGTCCCGGGTCGCGGCACCAGTTGTCGTGTAGGAAAACACGATATAACGAGTTCTCGTCCCTCTAGCCAAGGCCTTTGGGACGAGCCCCTACCAACAACACGTTTCCCTCCTAAAAGGTCGGCGCATATTGTTGGGATAAAATCTGAAGACCAGATCCGATCCCTTGCACCGGGCTGGAATGTGCCTTATGCGAGTCGTCGGTCAGGTAGGTAGAGCCCGTAATCAAATATAAGAGCACCCTTAGCCACGAGCAACGGCTAGGATGCAATGTACACACGCGCTTTCACACGTAACCCACTGTGGTCCCTCAGAAGGAAGGGTACCAGGCCAATCGAGGCCTCGGACAGGGGCGCCGAGACGAAGTCTCGGCTGGAAGTCAAATATACTGGGGGGCCTCGCCACACACCCAGACAAGCGTACAAACGTACAGGGAGGTCTCTAATACCTCCAACACTCGGCCACTACTCACTCTTGGCCTTTCCAGGGATGAACACTCGGTCAATGTACCTTATGCTCACCGGCAGACATACCCCGTGTCGGCCGAGCGTATCCAGACTCTACAGCTAAGCTAAGACTTACCGTAGACGGACTTGACCCTTGTGTGGCTTCGGGGGGAATTGCTGCTCTGATTTAGTGATTAGAGGCCGTGAGGCCTTCCCTATCGCTAATCCCTATCGTCTATACAAAAGTCAAGTGTCAACCGAGCCTTCGAGCTGATCCGACGACTCGACGACTCCTCGGCTAGATCCGAATTCCTAATGAGAGGCAAATCTTGTACCCACTATGACTACTTGGAGGGCTCGGTGGGGATTTATTATGACCCACCGTGCCTTGTCACTAAATGGCCATCCATCTGTCACTCTAATGCGGTAAATGTGAGTAGCCAATCAGAAGGCTCGCTTTCACTCGCACGTTCGGGACTGTTGAGACTCGGTGCGGGACTGTTCTTCGACCGGAATTTCTCGATACCACAGGACGTAGGGGTCGTCGTGTTGGCAACGCTGTTCCCGATGGGTCTTTTGAGAGACTGGGATAATCGACGCTGCTGGTATCGACAAGTTGCGCACAGACTGCTACCATCAATTCCGGCACGTAGTGCGAACGACTGAGCGACTGCTAAGAGAACTTGCTGAGGTCAAGTCACTCACTTCGGAAGAGCGAGACCAGAAAAAGGCGGTCATGCATCAGCTCGGTCGCGCTCAGCGTAAACTCGGCAAAGCAACCGGCCTCGTCAACCTCGGTGTAGCCAGAGTCCTCGACCCGCGTACCACCCGTCAACAACTCGAGCACGACAACCGTCTCCGTGATCGCGAGGAAGCCCGCCGCCAGCGTAGCCTAGCAACTGTAAGGGAGCTGGTTAAATCGTCTAACGAGCAGTAAACACGTTTTAGCCGCTTTTGTTAACGGCAATTCATCGTCGAGTGTGATAACGAATACCTTCGCGGGTATAACGTTTTAGAGGGAATCAGCTTTATTACTAGTTAGGCGTTTGGGTTAAGGCTTCCGCGTGTGAAAGGAGGGTGAACAAGATGGCGGACGTCTCTGATCTCATGCAAGGAGTGCTGCAGCTGATGCAGCAGCAACAAGAGATGATAGTAATGATGAGCAACGAGGAATGAATGACTTCAAGTTGGATGGGATTAGACTACCCAAGTACACGAGGTATGAGTCTGAGTCGTTCCGCCTGTATCAAGAAGAGTTGTCGCAGTACTTTGAGGCCCGCAATATTGACTGGAAGAACAAGCGTTGGGCGACGAGGGTACTGGCTATTATCGGGAGCACGTTGAAAGGGCAGGCTGGTCAGTGGTACCTGGCGCGGAAGCAGGAGGTTTACTCTGCGGACAGTTACTCCGTGAGTTGGCATTCGCATTTGTTCCGGCGGATCTTCAGTTGAGGCTGCGTGAGCAGTTGCGACACCTAAGCCAGAAATCTTGCAAGTCGTTGGGTGATTACGTTTCACGGTTTCGCAACATTGTACTTCAAGTGGAAAACATGACGGAGATCGACAAGGGTAGTGTACTTCTCGCAAGGGTTGATGCCAAATACACGTCAGGAAGTACTGTACAAGCGCTGTGATACCCTTACGGATGCCATTACGGTAGCGATGGACTATGAGCGCTCGCACTTCGGTGCTCCGGCGCGCACCGGGACGTCGCGACCGTGATTACCCACGATTCCGTAGAAACGAGTCGGCTTCAAGATCCAAATGGTCCTGAGCCAATGGAGATCGACAGAGCGCGAGAGCTCAGTCTAGAAGAGTGCCGTCGGCTGAGGAAGTGTTACAACGGCTTCCGTGGTGGTCATATTGCAGCCCACTTTAAGGCCCCTCGTCGGAAACAACGCCCCTACAGAGGTCCGAATCAGCGTCAACGAGACTCGCAGCACGTCAATGCTGTGGAGCAACAAGTCAGCGATGGTGAAGAGAGAATCGTGTACGACCAGTACACTGTGGATGCGTTTGAGGAAGTCAGCATGCATGACCTCCGGATAATGAGCTCAACTCGCAACCCGGGAGAATTGAAGGGTACCCAGTAACGATACTGCTTGACTGAGGTGCTACGGCAAATCTGGTACGGCCAGGAATGGTGTCGAAGGTGAAAGGAACTAAAGATGTACAGGTGAAGGGCTTCGATGGAAAGATTGGATGGAGAGATCCAGGAGTATCGCGATGTGAAGGTAGTGGAAGGAGACATCGACATGGAAGACAAGACGTTCGAGAAGATGCGCCTAACAGAGAGTACACTGGCGATTGAACATGACGTTATCTTCGGTAAGCCTTGGTTTGCCAAATATCAGTCAACGATCAAGTGGCGAACGCATGAAGTAGTATTTCCGAGGAGGGACGAGAGACCAAGGCCCAAGACGGTCAAGAACGAAGACAAGATAGAAGAGCATGGAGAATGTGAGAAAGACGACATCACAACGGCCTCAAGCGGAATTGAAGAGTCGACGACAGCAGAAGAGCAACGAAAGAAAGCGGAACATTATGCAGTTCGCGCCTGCCATCGGTCACATCTCGCCTTGTCTGAGGCGTGGCGTAATGGTGTCTTTGGGTCCACAAAAAAGTTCCGTCGTCGTATGCAGGACAGGAATTTTGCGGAGCTGTTCTTCGTCAAGGTCTGTGTAGCAGTGGAGTCTGACAAGGTATCAGACTACATCAAGCCTTTGCTGGACAAGTTTCGTGATGTCTTCCCCGAAACGTTGCCCGATGGTCTACCTCCCGAGCGCATCGTCGAGTTCGACATGGAGGTGAAGCTTGACGCCACTCCTAGCACCCGAGCACCATTTCGAATGTCTAAAACGGAGCAAGAAGCATTGGAAAAGTTCGTCGCGGAAAACATGAAGAAAGGGTGGATAGAAGTCTCCAATTCACCCTGGGTCTGCAATATCTTCGGTGTTCCTAAGAAAGATCTGCGACTGGTCAAATCTCGAAGAGAGCTGAATGGTTGCGATCCGGGAATAGTTCCATTCCGATTCGTTGGGTCATCGACTTCCGCTATGTGAACAGTCAGACGAAGATCCCGAAGATTCCATTACCGCTAATCGGGAAATCTTTGACAAGATGGTCGGCTGTACAGTGTTCTCGGTTCTGGACCTGGCCCAAGGTTACCACCAGATGTGGGTTAAGCCGCGTAGTCGTCAGTACACTGCTTTTCGTACTCACAAGGAGACTTACCAGTGGTGTGTTGCTCCGATGGGTCCTTCAGGTATGGGGTTTGGTCACGTGTGATGCGCGTCCTGTTCGACAAATTCGACTTTGTCGTGGTCTATTTGGACGATATCTGCGTCCTTTCCAAGACCAAGGAAGAGCATCTCAAGCATCTGGAAGCGGTCTTTGATGTGCGCCGTCGTGAGAAGCTTTATGCGCTCCGATCGAAGTGTTCGTTTGGTCAAGCGAGTGTTAACTTTCTCGGTCACACCGTGTCAGCAGAAGGGTTATCTGTAGATGCGAAGAAGGCCAGGGCCATCGAGCAATAGCCGGAACTAACGAACAAGAAGGAGCTGCAGAGTTTTCTCGGTCTTGCTGGCTACTATCGTCGCTTTATCTGTGACTTTGAGCAACACGCCCTACCTTTAAGGAAGCTGACTAAGAAGCAAGCTACGTGGAAATGGGGTCCGACGCTTTTCGATCGCTGAAGCTCGCCTTGCAGCAAGCTCCTGTTCTTCGTTTGTCTGACTTCTCGAAACCTTTCACGGTCACAACCGACGCTTCGGGTAAGTGCATGGGCGGTGTGCTCTCGAAGAATTCGAGGACAGCAGCCATCCGATTGCTTTCTACTCCAAGAAGCTCAATGTCCATGAAGTTGGCTGGCCACCGCACGAGCAGGAACTTTTGGCCATCAAAACTGCTCTTGAGAAGTGGCGTCACTACCTTCACGGCCGGCACTTTGATGTCTTTACTGACAATGCTGCTTGTAGTTGTATGTTGCATCACCCTCAAGTATCGCCTAAAATGGGGCGCATGCTAACGTTCTTCTCCCAATTTGACTTCACGATGCATCATGGAAAGGTCATCTCAATGTCGTTGCCGACGCCCTATCCCGTCCAAGCCAGCTTCCGGCGGATGATTCCGACGACGAAGTTACTGGCGAGGCCGAGCCTTGGAAGTTACCAGCAGTCCATGATTGCTCGTCATCCTGTCCGCATCAGGCTTCGAAGCTTCGACGTCACAGTGTCCACGCAGCAATGCTTCGCGTGATTCCGTCTGATGAACGATGTCTTCTTCTCGACGATCTGGGCTTGCGGGGGGAGAGTCACCCCATTGGAGTTCAGCAAGAAGTCAATGTACACGTGGAACAAGTCCAGAACGTCGAGTATTCGACATCCAGCGTCCATTTGAGTTAAGACCAGAAGAAGAAGTTACAGGCTGGATACAAGAAAGACCCCGCGTTCAAGGAAGTATGGAACCGACCGGAAAAATCTGCAGACTTCGTCAAATCGAATGGGCTTCTGTACAAGCGTTCGGGTCATTCAGTCATCAGGCTGTGTGTTCCCAATAACGCCCGGCTAATCACAAACATCTTGGAAGAATTCCATGATGCACCCACGCAGCTCATCCTGGAATCTGTCGAACGCAATTGAGGGTTGCTCAGTGGTACTTCTGGCCCACGTTGGAGAAGGACACGAAGGAGTACGTGGCAAACTGTGGGACGTGTGCTAGATGGAAAGTTAGTACCGCGCGCAAGAAAGGAACTATGATGCCAATTCCAGTCCCGAACGAGTGTTGGGAAGTAGTGACTAGGGACTTCGTGACAGGGTCCCAGTTTCCAATGGCTTCGATGCAATCATGACTGTGGTGGACAAACTGTCCAAGCGGCCCAAGTACATTCCTACACATACGATGGCAGATGCTCCGGAGGTTGCACGCATCTTCTTTGAAGGAGTCGTTCGTCATCACGGTCTGCCGAAGGGTGATCATCAGTGACCGAGACCCCAAGTTCACATCAAAGTTTTGGAAGTCGCTCATGGATATCATGGGGGTCAAGTTGTCGCTCACCACGGCATATCGTGCCCAAGCGGATGGACAGACTAAGCGTCAGAACCTTGTCTTGGAAGATGCATTACGGTGCATGGTGTCCTATCATGGTCGAGACTGGGCTACGCATTTGGGAACAATCGAGTACGCACATGCAACGCTGGAGAGCTCCTCGACAACGCTTACGCCGTTCGAAGTGGACACAGGACGCAAGGTCGGGAACTTCGTACCCCAGATCACACCTGGTGAAGTTCGTGATGAAGATGTTCCACCAGTTGACTTCGCGCAAAAGTTTGTTGAAGAACGCAAGAAGATCATTGAATTGGCCTGCAAGAATCTCCTGGCAGCTCAAGAACGCCAAAAGAAGTACTATGACAGGAAGCGCCGAGATGTGGAGTTCAAGGAAGGAGATCTCGTATTGCTGGATACGCGTAACTTGCCTCTCAAGCGCATCACGGCCAACACGGAACTCAACCGCGAGAAGTTGGCGATGAGGTACATCGGCCCGTTCAAGATCGAGAAGATGATAAATTTCAATGTAGCACGGCTTAAGCTACCGCGCCACATGAGTCGTCTTCATCCGAGTTTCAACGTCGAGTTCCTTAAGCATGATGTTCCGAACCCTCAAAGGTTTGCGTTGCGACCTTTGCCCAAGTCTGCACCAGTACTCCTCGACGATGACACCGAAGAAGAACTACATTTCCCAGAAGCTCTGCACCAGCAGAAACAGCGCAACAATAAACGCCTCTGGCTGGTCAAGTGGCATGGCCTCCCCGATTCGGAAAACACATGGGAATACGAGGTCAAGCGAAAACGGGTATCGCATTGGCGTGAACTTCTCTACAAGTTCCGTCAACAGCGCCAACGCGATTAAACGTCCGGGGGATGTCATGATGCAGCATGTCTGCTGCTGGCACCCACGCAAGCGGGTACGCCAGCAACAGACATGCACGGGGAACACGTACCTGGTGGCCAGGAAGGCAGGCGTCGCAGCGCCGCCGCCTCCGCCGCCACAATAAGTCCGCGCGCAACGTCGCGTGAAGGCTTGCGCCAGGCTTGCGCAAGACTGCCTGGCGCCCGGAATCCAGAACGCTACCTGCACAAGTATACAAACATGCATATATATGATTACGAAAACAGAAAAACACTTGTATTTAGTATAGGTTAGCTCCGCTTCTAGAACGACACTAAGGGGAACCTAGAGGAAGGCCTAGAGCACGTAGTTAGCCCGAAGACTTAACGGAATCAATATCACTTTACATTTTACCCGAAAGCAAGCAAACAAGCAACACCACTCCACGCACCTTTGCTACGACGGGCTCCAGCGCACCCGGAGCCTGTCAATGACGACCTATCGCAGGTGTCATAACTCGTTTTAAACAATATACGTGTACGTTTACATTTTGGTTGAGTGTTCGGGCCGTGGTCCACGGCTGGAAAACGAGTTTCCCGCAATACCCTGCAGTCTGCAGTGCTAGGGCATAATTTGTCTTTTAAGCACTGCCCTCTACGCCCACTTAGCAAAGATTTCTCTACTATTATGCGCAAACTCGCACGACGGAAAGGGCCAAATAACATTTCGATCCAAAATTGCGTCCAAGCACGAAGTCATTGTACCTTTCCAATCTTCGTCGTCCTCGACGTATCTTCTCCATCATGGAATTCGTGTGCTCCAGCAATTTGCATAAGGTAAAGTGCCAATCCTGGCACGGTGCCAATTTTTGACACGGTTTTAGACTTGGTTTCAGTATACTTTTGGCGAAAAACGGGGTGGTCCAAACGTAAAAGATGTTCCAGGTGATTTGAAATATCCTAATTTTGTATGGACCGTGCCACGAACTGGTCCACCATTTTTACCTGTATATTTCTATCAACTTTGGCCGCTCATTTCTATCGAATCAAATCAGAGTGGAGTCCACGTATATGTTCACCAAATTGGCCATTATCTCCTCTTTTGAATGGTGTACGGTTTGTATGTTCCTTTTGACTGGCGCGGTAGATATGCGCCAGTTTCTGGGACCATCCAAACCGTGCCATGATTGGCGTTTTACCTTAGGGGCTGGTTCGCCTCACTTGGTCTGGTTTAATGAGGGGGCAAAATAGCGATTTGATTGGCTAGCTTAGATTTCATAAAAGACACATGCCTCCTTTTTCCTTTAACTCGATAGTGAATCGAGTAAAAAGGAAAAGCAAATCTTGGGACCTATCCTCTCATTAAACCAGACCCAGTCACACGAACCAGCCCCTTATAGAGAGATTTCGCAAATGTCCGAATCCGATTCCTATTCCAGTTTTCCTGGTGGGATTTGTTTCGATTCGGATTTTAGGCTTTGTTCATTTCGCGACTCGAGCCCCAATCAGAATCTGCAATGCACATTTCTGGGTAGCGTAGGGATGGTGTGGACCACCGACTGCTTGCAGTTGCAGTTGCCCCGCACAACGCAACCAACGACCTCAAACAACTTCAAAAGGCAATGCACGCACATACATTGGTCTGTTTGGGCGGGGAATATCAAATGGTAGGCTATATTGACTTTATCCGCGGTCAAGCTTAATATTACGATCGTTTTGACCAGAAACTACACAGGTAAGCGGTGTATGTCATATACTTTTGCTCCTTAAACCCTCCCAAAACCGTAATTTATAGGCTCTGTAAATTTGCCGTGCCTTTCTAAGCTGTTACTGCTCATGTGGTGCACACTGTTTCCATGTGGTACACATCGTTCTATTTCGGATTCAGATTCCGGAATGGGGGCTCCAAATCCGAACGTCTGGACCCGAATCCCAATCCGATTTCCAAAAACGAGCCAGGTGACCCATTTTTGTATCTTTAACCGAACTGAAATCGGATTCGGACATTTGCGAAATCTCTCTTATGTTTATAATATAAACATGACGAATCCTGGACGGGAAACATACGAATCCTGGCTGAAGCAGGATTTTAATCCTGGCCTCCAACACCCGCCAAAATCATACCGCTCCAATATTACAGCAATCGTCAAAACTTCTTTACGTATTAAGATCGCACACGTGGTAAATGTAACGAATCATGTAGTCAACCAACACAACGTAAAGAGCTTCTACGTCGCCAACTCTCAACAAACCGATGCTCTAGAGCTGAACGCCGGCGCTGACGGTGCCCGCACCGCTGCTCGTATCGATGGTGAACTCTGCGCACAGCGGGTTCGTGATGTTCTCGCTGTACACATCGCACCACGTGTCCGGCTTGATGGCCACCACGTAGTTGCTGTCCTCGACGATGCGCTTGAGGCCCTGGCCGATCTGCGGCTGGTACACGCCCCAGTCCTCCGCCGACAGCGAGAACGACACGGCCATAGACTCGCCCGCCTGCAGCTCAATCTTCTTGAACTTTTTGAGCATCTTCATCTCCGGCACCGAGATCTTGCGGTACGGCTGGATCAGGAACAGCATCACCGTCTCCTTGCCGGCGCGCTTGCCCACGTTCGTGACGGTCACGGAGGCCGTCAGCGTGTCGTCCCCGTTCGCGATGGTCGTCTTGTCCAGCGTGACGGACGAGTAGTTGAACTTGGTGTAGCTCAGGCCGGCACCGAAGTCCCATTGCATCCAGCAGTTGTCCCACATGCAACGCGTGGTCACGCGGTGGTTGTATGGGATGGCGATATTGGCCGGGTCCTTCGGGTATGTGATCGGCAGTTTGCCGCTCGGGTTCACGTCGCCGTAGAGGATTTCGGCCATGGCCTGACCGCCAAGTTCGCAGGGGAGCATGCCGTCAATGATTGCCGCCGCATGATCAGGAATCGAGCCAAGCAGGCGCGGGCGGCCTCCAAACAGCACGACGATCACCTTGGTGCCTGTGGCGGCCAGCGCCTCGATGAACTTCTCTTGTCCTTCAGGCAACGCGGGGTCGTCGATGTCTCCGGGCTTCTCCGTGTACGAGGACTCGCCAATGACCGCAATAGTGTACTCGTACTGGCCAGAGAGCTCAACTGTTTTCGTCAAATTCGCGTCGGAGATGTTGCCGTTGGGCATAAGGCCATTGAAGTACGTGAACGAGTCGTTGCCGACCATCTCTTCTAGACCCTTGCGGACCGACACGCCGTGCGGAACATGGCGTTGCCCGAGTGACCCTGCCAGATCAACGTCCAGCCACCGCACTGGTAGCCTACGTTGTCAGCCGAGTGGCCCGTGAGGAATACCTTAGCGCTCTTAGGCAGAGGCAGCACGTCTTTCTCATTCTTGAGCAGCACGATCGACTCACGCGCCATGTTGAGCGCGGCCTGCTTGTCCTTGTCATTGCCCACCATCGGCACGTAGTTTTCGCCAGGAACCGGATTGTCGTAGAGTCCGAGCTGCAGCTTCATCTTGACCACACGCTTGACTGACTCGCGGAGACGCGCTTCCTGCTCCGGGTGCTCGTCCAGCATCGAGCGGGTGTAGTTGATGAAGTCCGTGTCGGAGGGAACCATGCTCACGTCAATGGACGTGTGCTGCAGAGAGCTAGAGACAGCCTCCTCGCGCGTGCTGGCCACGCGGTGGAAGTCGTGGAGGTTGTAGATTTCATTCCAGTCCGTGAGCAGCACTCCTTCATAGCCCATGTCCGTGCGGAGGAGGTCCTTCAAAATCTTGGAGCTCTCCACGACCGGGTCACCGTTGAGGGAGATGTAGTTCTCCATCACAGAGTGAGCTCCAGCCTGAAACGCAGCCACGTACGGCGGCATAAAGTAGTTCAACAGGTCGAAGTCACTCATCAGGACGTTATCGCGGTCGTGCCCCGTGGGGGTCTTGGAATAGCCGATGAAGTGCTTGACACACGCAGCCGTCTGGTTGTAGCTCTGTAGGCCGCCGACGTAAGCTGCACCCATGACCGAGGCCAAGTACGGGTCCTCCCCGAACGTCTCGTAGGTGCGGGCCCAAAGAGTGTTTTGCGAAATATCGAGAATAGGGCCGAAAATCCACGGGATGCCGGCCGCTTCGGTATCGCGAGCAGTTATCTGGCCAACCTCGTGAACCAGGTCTGGGTTGAAACTCGCACCGCCGTTGATTTGGTGGGGGAACAACATGGCACCCGCGACGTAGCTGGCACCGTGGATGGAGTCGATGCCGTAGATCATGGGGTGGCCTCCGTTCTCCTCCATGGTGATCTCCTGGATGCGCGTGATCATTGATCGGAAGCCAGTCGCGTTGAAGCCGTAGCTGCCGTTGACCGGCTTGTCCCCCCAGTTCGTGTTGAGGTACGAGCCGACGTGAAGCTTGGCAAATGTGCGCACCGCGGTTTCATTCAGAGTGTGGTCGGTGCCGTTAATGATCATATTCAGGTCGAGCTGGGTCATTTGACCGATGACTTGATCAATGGAGAACCCGTCGACAATCGCTTGAGCCTGAGCATCGTACGAGTCGCCCTGGCCAGCAGAGAGCGCCGTTGCCACTGCAGGTAGGGACAGCATCGCTGCCGCCAACCAGGACTTCAACATGGTGTTGGCTCGGACGAAGACTTCTCGGTGGTGGATGGTACTGCGTTACGCAGTCGGAAAGTTGGAGAATGAGCTGTCGATTCGCTGTTGGTCCTGGGAACCGACAAGTACATGTACATGCAGATATTCCCATGAAAAGTATACAACATGACTGCCGTAGTGGAACGACTGGACTGGCGACGTAGCGGATAACTACAGGTACAGTACAGCGCCAAGGAGCCCATACTGAGATGGGGCCGCCGGATACATGTGCTGTACAATGCGGCCAATTGTAATGACCCCTAAAAGAAAGACAGCTCGCGATTGCGATCGGAAGAAGCGAAACTCTGACCACGATAGCTCAAATCGTGGAGCGAATGGATGCGCCCGCTCTACGCAGGCGGTTTTTGCCACCCGTATTCATGTAATCGCATACAGAAACAAGTTGTTTCAAACAACTGATGCGGATTGAAGTCGTTGAAGATAACGCAGTCTAGTATGACGACCAGCGGTCGTAGCATCGTTTGGAATGCCCTGTCTCGACAGGAAGGGCCCATGCATCCGAAGACACACAGCGTGCGGGCGGAATGTTAAGAAGTCCTGCGCGACTTGTGTGGCCCTCAGATAATTCCAGTATTTTTTGGAAAGAGTCCTGGCCGGGGGCGGACGAAACCTGCACACGGGCAGCAAGTGCTCGGTCAGGCATTTAAAAAAAATGGCCCCAACCATGAATAATTTATTGATTATGCTCAGCGATCTCACGACAACTGATAAAACATTGCGCCATTAGCAACGATGTTTACTCTGTGCAGGCTTACAGTACACTTTACTGTACAGTGGGCGGTTCCTGAAAACTCAATTTGGTCGTACCAAATCGAAGGGCAAAAACGAAGCTGAATTTTTGGTCGTATTACTTTTTGCATCCTGAAAACACAGTTTGGTCAGAACAAATCCTGAACTCGCACTACCATGACCTCCACGCCCATCCTTCTCTTTGCTGCTATTCAGCGCCGCCGCCAAGCTTCTCGCCGCGAACAATCGTTTCGCTCGAGGATCAGTCGACACCAGCGGCGCCGACGTGACCGTCGAGTGAGCCGACCCGCCCTTCAATGGCCCAGCATGTCGGGATTCACGGTGCTTTTCGGTTCCGGAGACGACTCAGCGCTCATCACGCTGACTGGACTGGACCATAGAGCGTTCCGCCATGTTCTCGAGCTGTTTGAACAGCCTTACGTTGCCGCCTGAGCTTGATCTAGCGAGGTGGGTGTTTCCGCAGGGGGCTCCATGTACAGATAACGATGGAAAAATACGCTCTACCAAAAAATACGCCATGCGACAAGTCCCGACTTCTGATCCGATACAAAACAATGATTGAATTTTAGCCAATCAGATGAATAAGGGTTCTTATTTTGTACCAACCAATACTACAAAAAATTACTGGCACGCAGAGCACCGTAAGGCATGGAGTCCTGCTCGCATAGCGCAAAAAGAAAGATGCGCGCCAAGCGCTCCTACAAAATGCAGTATAAGCGCGAAGTTCTTCGCCTGGTTGCCACGGCAGGCATTGATGAAGCTATTAAACAAAGCAAGGTGCCCCGTTGGACCGTTCGCGACTGGGTGAAGAATGAGGACAAGATTACCAGCTTCAGCGGCTCGCAGAAAAGCAAGACCATGAAAGGGCAAGGGAGAAAGGAGATGATCCCTTTCTCACATGCTTTGGTTTTGTATATGAAAGATGAGCGTCGGGACAACAACGTAAGTGTTATCTGAAATAATATAAATATTCTTGGCTGAATGACAAACGCTTTGTTCTGTTTTTTTTTTTTTTACTTTCAGTTGGTGACTACGCGGATGTTGATCGAATACATGAAAGAGCACCAGCTTCCCTGGTTGATGGAGTATCTAAGGACGAAGAAGAGCGAGGAGAGTGGCCATAAAGCTCTCTTTAAATTGTGCCAGCAATTTGCAAAACGGTATGCATGTTTGTAGAATAACACTTTTTACTATTTATTAACTACGCTTTAGTCATGGTTTTTCTTCTCAGGTTGCTGTTACCAGTAAACTTACTGACAGTGAGCTTGTGGAAACTCAAATGGAGTTCTCACTCGACTTCTGGGGCCGGCACTGGAACACACCGTTGACAGAGATCTATAACGTGGACGAAACGTCAATCTACTACGAAATGGCGCCTAAGAAAGGTTGGGCAGGAAAAGGAGCAACCGATTCAGCCAGGGTGACCGGATTAACGAAGCATCCGGGCCGAATGACAGCCGTTCTCACTGTGAGGGCGGATGGTAAGGATTTGTTTGCGCGTTATTTATTTTAACATTTTTTAACTTGTACACGAAATTTATTTGTGTTTTATTTGCAGGGAAAAAACTTCCAATCTTGTTCATTATTAAGGGTGTCCCCGGCGGAGACATCGACAAGGACGAGCTGAAAACCTACCCGGCGGGGCACTACTACTGCGTTCAAGAGAACGCCTGGATGGACGCCAGGTGCTGGGACTACTACGCCAACAAGTTGCTAGTGAACGAGCTGGACGGACCCGCTGTCATCCTCGCGGACAACTTCGACTGCCATGTGTCCGAGGAAGGGCAGCGGGTCGTGGCCGAGAAAGCGTTCGCTGTGGTGGACCCGTTGCCGGCGAACACCACGTCCACTTGCCAGCCACTCGACGTAAACGTGATAGGTCCGCTGAAGTCGGCCCTACGCAGTACTTGGGCTTACCGCAAAAGCCCCAAGACGGCAAAGGAAAAGAGGCTTGATATTATTGAGCGCACTATCATAGCCTGGAACAGCCTTGATGAGGACATTGTAGTTGAGAGCTTTGAAAAGGCACTTCCTCAGCACTTTGAAGCTCTGGAATTTTTGTAACTCACAACAATACACTTCACCTTTTCTTTATCACGGTCGTAACTTCCTTGTTGTCCTTTTCTACATTATTGACCTTTCTCTAGAAATTAGACCTGAGTTTCAACCAATCAGCTCGACTGGCGTATTTTTTGGTAGCTCCCTGTTTACTATGGAGGATAGTGGTAAGTGCTGGCGTATTTTTCCATCGTTATCTGTAGTGCTTGGGCTTGATATCACGATGTGTGGCTGTAAAATAGTACGTTGTACCAATCTGTCGGGGGTGGCAACCACCCCGTACAGATTTCCCTCCTCGGGGCAATTTGATACGAAAGCGCAGCTGCCCTCGGATTTTTTATGCATGATTTGGTACGACCAAAATGGGAATTGAGTTTTTCCCCGCAACAACAAAATGCCGAAAAGAGGGCGTGGCAGACCCCCTATACACCTAATCAAGACGAAGGTCATACCGTACATATTATTGTTCGAATCATCTATCGGAAAGGCAAGCAAAACAACGATGTGTAAAAGTTCTCTGAAATTTATTTCAGAGCTAAGGGAGGATCCGGGTGCAGGTCCGATTTTGCCATTCATTAATATCAGGTAATTTATATAGAAGAAAATGTATTTATAGATAGAGGTAGCATACAAAAAGTGATTGATGTGGTTACAGTGTGACATTCCATAATTAATACCCGAGAAACTTCATAAATTACCTGAATGTTGCCTGTGTCGTCGCCCCCCTCCGCTTATGTCCGGTTTTGATGTTGCGTGAAAGTATCTTGAAGAGGGCATCAACTTCAATCGCAGCGGTCGTTGATATCAACGTGGCGAAAAGCCGACGACTACCTGGTAGACTAGTGTCATGTGGACTACTCGCAGTACAGCCCGTCATCTTTGTCGCTCTTGCGAGACTGGACCCCCTTTCGTTCCTTGCATGGCGGAGCACCGCTGAGCAAGAGCTCGGCCGCGTGGCCCTCGGGCGGTATCAACGGTGGTAAGCGGCCACCGCCGCGCGCTCGAATACTGTCTAGCAATTGTTGAGCTGCGCCGTGCCGTGCCGACTGCGCGCGCCATGTATGCCGACAAAGATTTGTCCATTTGTCAAGACCCACCACCGCATCCACCACCCACTATGCTACCCTGAGCACGTGTGTAAGTTGGTAGGTCGCGGTGCGGATTCGTGGCTCTGTACTTGAATGAACTAGCTGTCGTAACTTCTGTCATTTAAATGAGGTAATAAATACTCTGCATCAAAACCTGACACATCACAAAGCAATGGTGAAGTCGTGAAGCCGGCGGCATATTTTTACGTGTGCAGAAGTTACTCGTCCAGGGTAAAGCTATAGGAAACTGACTATTTGCTACGTAACTTAGCAGATGCTGCGGCTGCGCAGGAGATGCACTTTAGTTGGGGACGAATTCCCCACTTATAATCATCTATCACTCCTCTTTACTCTATTTCTTACCTCTCTTTACTTACCTCTCTTAATCTGAGACATGAACGGTTAGGGTTTACATCTAGAATCGCTTCCCCGGGGCCAAAAATTGCGCATAAAACCTCGGTTGAAGAACCCTCTCTAGATCCATAGATACGCTTAACTGCGAAAAAACTGGAGTGACCCCTTCAGAGAAGGGGGTCGATGCCATTAAAGTGGGGGGACACGATTTAGCCTCGACGATAAACGCTAATCAAACAGGCAGCGGGAAGCGGATCGCAACTTTAGATAATTTGCTACACTTTATGTCGCTCCGAGCGCAAAAAAAACGCCACCAAGTCCTCGGCTTCACTCTGATTTAGAGCGCCGAGTCAGCGCTTGCATCCATTACTACGAGTGAGTTAGTGCTGGGAAGGGTAGAATTGCTAAAAGAGACTGAAGCCACTTCGACGTGCATGTATGCATCTGTGCCACGCTTTGCCCGAGAACATGACGTCGCTTCACGCACGCATCAGTCCGCGAATTTCGACTGATATAACTATCCATAGGATAGTAGGGGCGCAGGTTGGTATCCCTAGTTATGCTGTCAGCGACAGTGAACAGATTGAGCAGATACGAGAAGCGTAATCCAACCCAGGATAATTGCGTAGCTGGACCCAGCAACAAGCATCCCAGCGAACAAACCTAGCGCACTTTAAACTAGACGTTATAGAATGCAGCGGACTGAGGAAAGAAGAGAACGCCCGCAGAATGAACTCCAATGAACGTTTTCCCCCTAATCACGGTTTTTTCTTAGAAAATTTGTGCTCCAATAGTCAATATCTGTACTGTACGGTAACCCGCTCGGTGCGAAGCAGTCTAGGTTAGTGTCTACTCCGCAAATAGGAATCTTAACTATCTTCTTGTAAGTGTCAGGTTTCCTTTATTTGACCAAAAGCTCTTGGTGAAGCTGGGGTATTCATGTCTACAACTATCGTATTCGTATTGTGCATTCTTAATGCGTTAAAAAACAGTGATTTCAGAGTAGCCTGTCGAGGTATACCATTAAAACTAGCCTATGCTATTACTGTTCATAAAGTTCAAGGGCTTACTTGCGATCATGTCGTTTTTCACTCTCAAACTATACGTGATGTAGCCCTCGTTTACGTCGCATTATCGAGAGTGAAGCATCGTGACAATATTGTTATCACGTCCCCTATACGAATGGAAATGCTGAAATGCTCAGAAAAGAAATACGAAAACTTTTTTGCAAAAGAGGATCGTATAGAAAAAATTGTAAGGGAAACGGCGTTGCGCGCTCAAACAACGGTTCTAACAATGAAGAGCGTAGCTATTGCTCATAACCGAGGCCGTGTGCCTCGCTAGGAACGTAGCGCTCACTAGCATAGTTGGTAAGAAAACCTATGATAAGTACTTGAAGCAAAATACATCTTACGCGTTAATTATTGGATAACTGGTATGCGTATGGAGCATTGATACTATGGTGTTTCCGAATTGTTCATGAATGTGTAGTAACGAAAAAAAAGGTTGGGGCAAGCTATTACTTAAGCTAGTTGCGACATTGATGCGAAACACATGTGCAATATAGAAATATGATGACGGTCCAGATACTTAATAAAACGGCATATTTATTTTCTAAAAAATACATATCGTTGTAATATAAATATTAGAGAGAGATCGTTTCGAATGCTTTCTCTATACAATATTCGTTTTTTTTTATTAAAACATAGTGAGTACCGAGAAAATTCGAGAATTTAAATTGTGCTTTAATTTTAGAAATTATACCAATTTTATACTTGAAGTAAAACAGTTGCTTTAACAAATAATTGTACCAAGCTAAACATGTTCAAAAGCGTCAATTCTTAGACAAAGTTATAATACATTCGACAAGCTTATTTATACCTGTAAGTTTAACCCCTGGACTTGCCATTATTGCAGTCAAATTAGCTGACGTTCCTAGTGGACCGTTCCGTTTTTTATTACTTAAAAGTGATGTTTCATTTCAGTCTTTTAGGCTAGCTAAGACAAAAAAAAATGTCTACGTGACCGTGATGAAACACATTCGTTTGACTTTTATTGCTCAAATAAAAAAGGATACAAATTGCACGGGGACGTCGGCCTGTAGTGGACCATACGGCTCCACTGCAGGCTGTCGACCGCCTAAGCTACTCAACGGAGCAACGCGACTGAGATGCTCCATTACTAGTAAGCAACTAACGCTAGGCTTTGTTGTGTTTCTAAGGCCAAAAGTTTTTATTTTCCCTTCGCTTTGCACACACTACATAAATACATATCTGTTCTAAATTTCAGAGCTTTTTCGTGCAACGCGCGACTTTGTTTATTTCTGTCCGCTCAGAGCGGACAGAAAAAAACTTTTACACATAATTTTTTTCGTTGTTTTGCTTGCCTTTCCGAAGTCTGTTTTTTTAGGAGCTGTTTCATTTGAGAATAAGTCGGGAATAGCGCCGGGCCGGAATTGCTATTCTACGCTATTCAAACGAAACAGGTGGAGAATAAAGCCCCCAAAATAACTGGGGAAAAGAATATGCGTAATGGAGGGAAGCACATGTTTGGCCACAAAAGTCCTTCTCACCAACAATGCCCCAGCACTGGTCGCGTGCTCGGCAGTCGAGCGCGCCGTGCTGAGGGCCCTAGCGGGCTCTAGAGGAGCACTGAAGATGCTCTACCCTGCCGCATAGGCCCCCTATAGACCGGAGGTTTCTCATCTCGCCACGAAGGCTAGGCGCACTTCAGCACGGCTGGCTTGCGGAGTTAGGTGGTTCTCGACGGAAAGAAGAGGAAGCCCCGGCCATGTAGCTATTCCCCAGAAATAAGTTATCCTGACTTTCAAAGTCAGAATAACTTATTCCTGGGAATAACTTCTGAGCCAATAGGATCGTCGTATTTTGTCGTATTTAAGCGGGAGGAATAACTCCCGCTATTCTTATTTAAATGAAACAGGCCCTTAATGAAATAGTATACACGTATAATCTTAGTTTTTTCTCTGTGTGTGTTTTTTTTTCTAACGGTGTTATTACAACTGTAAGCCGCCGTGAATGATATTAAATATATAATCGCATAGATCTAAAGAGTAATTGGACATTTACTATATTTCGGGGAAGTCCAATTAGTTTTTTTATCAAAAGCAACTACACTGGCTACGGTAATTATCGGTAGTCTGACTGTCAAATTTGCGTAAAAGTGTCAAGAAAACATTTTTTATAGGAAAAGGCACAAGAAACGGCCGAATTTAGCAATTTTAAGACCTAATCACACCCGCGCTTAAGCCAATGAAAAAAATCGTATTTAGACTGTGCCTATCTATGCACTTAAAAAAGACATAACATAATTTTATCAGTAATCACGGGTTTGACTGCTGGTATACTGAAATGAAGTCTTTTCGGGGCAAAATGTTTTGCTTCTTTTTTTTTAAACTAAGAAGTGCCATACGTAATGAGACGTATAGCTGTACTCAGGAGACCAAATGAAAACATATTGGTACCATAAAAAAATATAGCGGGTAGAAACTACCCCTCGATCGTGTCGGGGACTGTGAACACACGCACCGATGCAATAAAAACTTACCGGGAACGCATGGAGTAATCTCCGTCCACAGTGTCATCCTGACACGACAGTCTGCTCGTTGCCAGGAGAGGCAGCACGCAAATCCCAAGGGGACTCTCGGCCAGCTGAGTAAAATCTTGGCTGAACAACGCCTTCGTTTCTATCGAGTTTGTGGTGTGTAGTTGTGATTCGCAGGAATGTCATTAGCGCTGAAAATATTAAAAAAAAAAAAGTAGAACATAAAGCTTTAATTTTACATCAACATTTAACTACCGTAGCCATAGTTTTTTCAAAAGTTTAATTTACAAAAAAGGAAAATATGACAATCGCATTTTCGTCTACACTGCCTACGGTAATTACCGGTAGTCTGACTGAATGGATGGGAGGGCTAGGGTAACGAGGTTACACTATTTGACGAAAAGACCGTACAGACGATCCCCTCGGTAGTAATCCCTAGGATAGGAATACCCGCTCATCAGGAATATAAAGGTGGGTCCCAACGATTTCTGAATGACCATCCAATACAAAGCCAAGTAAATATTCCCCCTCACCCCTCAATCGTCATAAGGAATAAAAAATCACGGATTATGAATGTGTTGGGGTGCTTAACTATGGGAAAAGTCCATTCTGTACATGACGTCTGCAGTAGTCTAACCAGGATACCAGCTCCTATTGTCCATTTTTCGTGCCGGATTTTATATTTAATGCTTGCACTGGCATTCGGAGCTGGCTTTCAGACCTGCTAGTACCGTTCCTTTGAATAGAATGGGGCTTGGGTGCTTGCCAGCATTAGTGAAATGGGGCTCAATACTATCGTGGCAACTTATTTTGCACATCAGTATCATTACCTACATCATGCCCCACATGCCTTACGGTATTATACTAGAGGCGAAGCTTTGGTCTGGGAGGACAGTGTAAACTTCCTTGTGTGCCTATTGATAAATATATAAGGCGATAATAATGTAACATGAAATTGATGGCAGGTTCCAAACCCTGAGGTAGCGTCTTTCTGAATAAATTGCGAAGTTACCGTGCAAAAGAACTTAATGGTGCCCTCGGCCGGGGGCTTCGCCCCCGGCTGAGCGCGCTGAGTTCATGCATTCCAGCTATACAAATTCACACAAGGATTCATTGGCTTTAGTCAACTTAGAGCGGCCAAAACAAAACCAAAGCCAAAACAGGCGCAGGAAAGAGAGCAATTCGTTAGTTGCTATTTCATAGTAAATGTTAGCTTACAATGAGAAAATACAGCTATCCAAATTTCATTCAATAATTGATCACTAAAGTGACTACGGATACGGTCGACATTCCGGAAACAACCAGCCACGAGATGTACAAACTTTGTGATGTTTCGGTAGCCATAATCTGTGGACTATGGACTCAGGCGACATTTGCCAATTAAAGTTGGGGGGGGGGCCTCCCGGCCGCTGAAATAAAATTGGTTAGGCTGCTCAGCCAGCTAAAGCTGTCCTCCCAGTATTAAATATACTTTTATCCTTTTCGGTGTTACCGGGGTATATATCGATATCTGCACGAATTCCATTCATGTCCGCTCATCGATTTGAGCAGCCTTTTTAGGTCTATGTAACCAAAAGACTGCACCAATACGTACCATATATGTGGTACAGTCCAGTGTACCACCCCATGGTACACCCTACGACAGGAATACCCTCGTCTAGGAATAACAAGTGGGTTCCCGACGCCATGACTAGCGAGGGGATTGTCTGTATTCCTATCGAATTCTACTGAATGAGAAACGCCTATTCGAGGGGTCTGCAGTGTTTATTGGGCTGTTTTTGGCATACAATCAGGCAGGCAAGATAAAGCCCTCCTGAAAATTTGAAATAGAACGGACTAAAAACAAAAAAGTTATGATCAAAATACCTGTGGCCCGTCAGTACGAAACACTACTTTTTGAATAAGGAAGAAGCGCAAGAACCACACGTTTCAAGTACGTGAAACTTTTTTAAAAAGTTTCGTTAAAACGAAACGAAAGAGAGAGGGGGGGAGCCTACGTCAATACATGAAGTTAAATATTTGCCACCAAAGAGCGTCTTGCAGAACCGGTTCCGGCCGTAAGGTTTCAGTGAGTGGGGCGAAGTCAAAGAGAACTGGACGCGATCCTCCTGGGTCATTAAAATAAGTTCTCGATGAAGAAGTCAAGCGACTCGCTCAACGTCGGGAGGTCGTTGGCGTCCATGAGGGCGAAGGCCGAGTCGTCAAACAGGAACGACGACGACACCGAGGACGGCGACGCGCCGTCCGTATCCGTGATGGGGCAGAAGTCCTTGTCACTCAGCTCGATGGTGGGGCGCTGAAACTCGGGCGTCTTCCCCAGAGGTGCAGGTGGTTCCACCGGCGTGACAACGGGGACGCGCTTCGTCTCACTGGGGGGACTCCGACGCACGTGCTTGTTAGGCAGCTCCGGGGGGAAGCTGATGAGCGTGTGCAGCCCCAGAATGTCGTGGTCGATGCGGTGTTCACGCCGCAGACGAATGGCCTTGCCCGTCTGCATGCCGTGCAGCCGGCGCGACACTTTTTCCTGGTACTTTTGAGCGTGCGTCTGCACCTGGCGGACCGAGCGAGTACCAACGTATTCGGTGATGGCTTTCCAGGGGCCCTGCGGGTACTTCTTGAGCGCTTCGAGGAAGCGGTCGTGCTCGTCGCTGGACCAAACGCCCACCGCTCGCTTGCCGGTGTTGGGCTTGGTTGAGATGGTCGGGGTGGCAGAGTTGGCCGTCGCGGTCGGGGAGGTCAGCATCGCCATTTCCGAGTGAGCGGGTGGTGAGGGGGTGTCAACTGAGAAGTTGGTCGAGGCTCGTGCTGTTGCAATGGCCGCCATGAGGGAAATTGGGGAGTGATCGATCTCCGAAGTCTTCAACCGAAGCAAAGACACTGGGACAGGCTCGTGAGAGGAGACCAGTCGCCAACACATAAGCGGAGACTCTCGGCCACGAGTCGATCGGGCAGCTCCGTCCCGCAATACACTGGCTGTCGCACTGCCTTTTGCAGGTGGCCAGCAACAGCGATCGTATCGAGAGTCGAAGTCCGAGTTGAAGCGCTCGGCACCAGATATTGCGGGCCTCAGCTTCGCTCTCGATGGGTCCGTTGCCGCGCAGTCCAGATAGCGCCGCGAATTTGAACACAGAAGGCCGCAAGGCTCCAGTCACGGCTGATCCTAGTGACCGGATGGGGCTCATTTGCCAGGCCTGTGGCCAGCGCCTCAGAGGTTTGGCCCTCGACAGGAATCAAGCGGCGAACACTGTGCAGCCATGTCATGAACGACCCACGTACGTACACACGGCGGCTGCTGCTCGACGCGCGTCAGGACATGACATGTGTTGTGCTGTGGTTAGCCATGTCAGAAGCTTGCTTAGTCTTCTCCGACGCGAACGAATTTGCTCACGTGCTCACTTGTCGAGACGGACGGAGCGGTCGAAACCGTGCGAAGGTTATGGGCTGAGCACTCAGTCTCACTCTGATCAGTGCGGGTCGGGCGTCGACACTCTCCTCTTTCTCAACGGCGAACACTGGCGCCCTCGAAGCCTCTTCCTGCGTGCTCTTCACGGAGCTCCCCGATCGATACCCGCGCGCTTTCCTCGCCCGACATCATTTATTCATATCGCAGCTGTGCCTTGCAGTCGCTCTGTCCACTGGTCAGCGATATCTGAGCTTGAACACGCACGCGAGTCGCCGTATCAAGTGCTGACATGGCTTCTCCGTCCAGCGCGCCTTCCCAATCACCAAACACCAACACGAGCACTTGCCGGCGATCCAACTGGTGTGCTGTCAGCCTCCTCGCCGTATCGGCTGAAAGGGGCCGGAGGCCGTCGCGAATCAAGTCCAAGCTCGAGGCTTTCGCTCTGAGACGACCGGAGCGAAGCCATCGGTCAGCGGTCCAACCAACACGAGCGGGCGTACGTCACGTATGATCAATCCGTCCTATTACCTCCTTCTGTTAAGAGTCCTGGTGGCTCCCGCGCGGCGAAAAGATTGAGGCCCCTCGCCGCCACCGAAGCCGACCCAGGCGTCACTGCTGGCTAACTAAACACACTCCTATCCATAGGCTGCCACCACTCGCTCTCCCCTTTACCGGCTCGGTCCATCCATCCTTGATATCAATCGCTCTACTTGTTGCGATGGAAAAACGAGTTGCGCGCGCCGCTGTGCTCGCCGCTGTGGTTGCTGCGGCCGGAGCGGAAGATACTCGAGCGGTAGCTGCTCGGGCTGCCCGACGAGATGGCCGAGCTCGACTCCATCGGGGACAGACTCAGCGTGGACGCGGACATGCGGCTGCTGGAATTCCGGCTATTCGAGTTGGCCAGGATCGAGATGCGCTGGAAGTCCTCGACCTCCATGGGCGGCGAGCGTTCTACGCGCGGGTGGGCGGACGACGCGCGCTGACTACCCTGCTGCTCCAGCTGCGACAGCGTGATCCGCATGCTTGTGCCAATAAACTCCTTCGTGTGCACGTGCACCTGGATGTCTGGCCGCTCCGCGAGCTTGGGGATCACGAGCTGCATAAATCCGTCCAGCATCATGGGCGTCACGTACTTGAGCTCGACGCCCATGGGGAACGTGTCCGACACGATGGGGCCGCCGTCCAGCACGTTCTTGAGCCACCGCGTCATGTAGTCGAGCTTCTTCGGGTTGCCCTGTGCCCAGTCCGTGAGCAGCCGCTTCCAGGGCACCGAGCCCAGCGTGTAGTGCATGGGCGGCGGGTAGTTGCGGATCTCCTCCCAGTGGTCCTTGACGCGGCGTGCGTTGCCCTTGCTCGAGACCTTGCTCTTGGCGTGGGAGATGCGCGCGGCACTCTTCAGCAGCAAGTGGTGCGCCTCGGCCGACTTCTGGTCAATGATGCCGTTCGCCGCCGCCGTGGCGAGCAAAGACTTCTCGGACGACAGCGAGGTCAGCGAGCCGCGGCCGCTGGTAGCTGGCGGCGCTTGGCTTGCCTGGGTGATGCTGCCAATGTCGGTGGGCAGCTCGCGCGTCTCGCAGATGTACGAGCGCAGCTTCTCGTACTCCGTCTCGATCGCTGCCAGGTACGTCAGGTCCTTGCTCTCCTGGTCGCGGTGCGCCAGCTTCTGCACCTGCTCGCCCACCTCCTTGGACTGCTGCCAGTTCTTGAGCGTGCGGTTCTCGGTCTTTAGCCGCTGGATCTCGGCCTCCTGCTTCTCGAGCTGCTGGCGCAGCTTCTCGTTCTCTTCGTGGAGCGCTGTGATCACCTCGTGGCTCTCGTCCAGTATGCCGCTGGTGCCGCTGAAGCGACTGTTGAGCATCGAGCCCCGCGTCGAGCTGCTGCTGCTCGTGCCGCGCTCACTACCAGACCCTGACGCGTGCGGCGCGTCCGAAGGGCTGGGTGACCGGTTCTTCCCTGACGGCGACATCTTCGCTCCCGTGTGCACCTGCTTCCTGTCCAGCTTCATCTGAAGCTGCGCCACCTTGGAGCCCAGCTCCTTGTAGGCCTTCTCCTTCTCCATCTTCCGCAGGAACACAAGACGCAGCAGTGAGAAGCGGAAGAAACCCTGCAGCCGCCTCACAGCCGCCAGCTTCTTCAAGTAGCGCTGGCGCTCCGTGTGCATTCGGCAGTACGCCTGGAACCGCACGATGCGGTAGTCAAACTTGATCACGCGGTACATCTTGCGAGCCGACATGCCGCGCACTTGGGCCTGGAGCAACACCACGCCTCGACGCAGCGTCAGGTAGCGCTTCTGCACCACGTAGCGACGCCAGTACTTCTGAATCACCACGATCTGCTGCTTTTGTCGCAGGAAGAGCCGCCGCATCAGCCAGCAGCGCACGTTCTTCTGCAGCACGATGGCGTACTTGCGGAGCGCCCAGCCGCGCTTGGTCTCCAGCTCTTCCAGCACGCCCTCGCGGAAGTAGACGCGGGTCAGACCCACCTGGTAGTCCTGGATGTTGCGTCCAGGCAGGAGCTTGTCCATCAACTCTTCGCACTTGGACTTGATATCCGGGTCTGACTCGCTGATGAACTTGCCCTGTGTTGGAACGGCGCCCGTGAGCAGCACGCGGAACTTCTTGATGCACTCCAGGTGCGGCATTCGGCTTGGGTACGCGCTGCGAGAGACGCGGATGGCCTCGATGACACCGGCACAACGCAGCTGGCTCACGATGTCCCCGTGCGCGAAGCAGTTGGCGCTCTTGAGCGGGTTGGGCTTGAGACAGCGCACATAGTGCACCTCCGTGAGCCCGATCTTCTCCATGAGCTGGGACAGACTCTCCTTGAACTGGGTGCCGACCGTAGTGCGGCGCGTCTGCGCGTGACCTCCCTTCTTGTTGCTGCTACGCGATCGACTACGAGATGAAGGAGCGGCATTGTTAGCGCTGCTCGCGTTCACGTCGTCCGTGAACATCTTGGACAGGATGGCCAGCTTCGACTTGCTCATACACTGTTTAATATCAGGCAAGATGGCGTCGCGGTGCTTGTCGAGGAAGCCCGACGCGTCATACGTCACCTTGACAGCGTAGTGGTAGATGGAGAAGGCGCACTTGTTCAGCCGCGGCGTCTCCAGCAGCGGGTTGTTCTCCATCACCGCGCCCAGTTTGCTCGCGAACGACGCGTCCGTGCCCGTGGCGAGCAGCGACTCCTCGTTCAGGAAGCTGATGACACCCAGCCGGCCTTCGATGAGATTCAGCACGTCCTGGTTGTCTGCGAAAGTGATGTGGGACCACGTAATATTCTCCTCCTCGTACTCGATCTGCACCGTCTTGAGCACGTCCTGCACGAACTTCTGCTGCAGCTTCTCGTTGGCGTAGTTGATGCAGAACTGCTCGAACGAGTTCGTCTCGAAGTGTTCGAAGCCGAAGATATCCAGAATACCGATGAACGAGCCCGCGCCCTTGGTCTTGACGCCGATCGTCTCGTTGATCTGCTCCACCAGCCACAGGAACAGCTTGGAGTACAAGCTCTTGGCCAGCGCGTCGCGGCAGTCCGCGGCCTGGTCCTGCGTCATGGGCTTCAAGATCACTTCGCGGCCGACAAACACGTTGCGGTTGCACACGGCGCGCTCGAGCGCCTCGACCTCCACGCCAAGAAGACGGCAGGCCACGGTAAAGTGCTTGAGGTCCACGAGCTGCGAGGCGTCCACGTCTCCGTTGCGCGTGGTGAACTCGGTCTCTCCGAGGTGCAGCACGGCGCCCAGGATCTGCATGATCTCCTGCTGCAGCGGCTGCTCGATGCCCACGACCTCGAGCGCCTCGCGCGTCCTGCTGAGATCTCCTCCTCGTCTCCTCCCGGGGCTTCGGCCCTAGTGGACACGTACTTGAACGAGTCGACCATGTCGAGCTCAAGGTCCGGGAACTGTTTGCGCTGCGCCAGCAGCTGGTAGAAGATGTGGAAGTTGCGCTCGCCGTCCGCCTGCGTCGTCACGCGGCTCTTCTCGAGCAGGTACGTGCGCGAGCGCGCGCCGATGAGCTGGCCCTCGAGCGTGAACTGCAGCTCCGTGAACTTGCCGAAGCGACTCGAGTTGTCGTTGCGCACCGTCTTGGCGTTGCCGAACGACTCGAGCAGCGGGTTGGCCTGGATGATCTGCTGGATGACCTTGGAGTTGGAGTTGGTGGCCAGCGCGGCCAGGTGGCTCATGACGATCTTGGTCGTCTCGGTCTTGCCGGCGCCCGACTCGCCCGACACGAGGATGCTCTGGTTCTCCTGCTTCTGCCGCATGTTGAAGAAGGCCTCCATGGACACGGCGTACACGTGCGGGGCCTTGTTCTCGCGCTTGCCGTCGCTGAACTTGTCCATCGTCTGCTTCGAGTACAGGTCCAGCCACTGGTACGGGTTCACGGCGATGCAGATGCGCCCCGTGTACGTGTCTGCCCCAATATAACAATTATTGCATCAGACAATAAATATTGTCAGTCCATAAAAATTCTCAAACCTGCCTGGTTAGAGAGAGGCAAATGCAACACGAACACACACGTACATGGCAATTGCCGGAAGAACCTCCTTCGCAGGTTATAGAGAATGGAGGCTTCGTGCAGGTGGTCGATGAGGATCATGTCCTCGAACCCGTTGTTGGCGCTCTCGCTCGAGTTCTGCAGCGGCAGCGACGGCTTGTTGTCCCCTGACTCCACCGACGTGTTCTTGGCGTTGAGCGCCTCCAGCACAGCGCCGTCCGTCAGGTCCACGGCGCGCTGCGTGCCGGCCAGCGCCTTGAGCTCGCGCTCCGACTCGATGCGCTCCAGCGCCGCCGCGTCGCGCGGCCCCACCACCTCGTCCAGCCGCACAGTGAGCTGCTTGCCGTCGCCCGAGGCGGCGCAGATGACGCCGGGCAGCCATACGTGCTCCGGGTCCGGCGTGTATACCTAACCGGCAACAATCGAGGTTAGCTTAAAGCGACAGGGCGGATAAGCTAGTGTTAACACTAGCCTAACGGCGGTAGCAGCTTCATTGGCGCACCTTGATTCCCTCCATGGCAGTGTGTCTATATGGTGCGCGCTCGCTGCTGTAGCTCGCTGTCCTTTCGACGCCGCGTCGGCCTGTGGAGTGACTGACGCCTCTACTCGCGAGCTGCCGCTGTCGTGTGCTCGACGCTCCTCTTTTCTCCTTTGCTCCCCCTCAGCCGGCCAATCGTAGAGCTCAATTGCACGCCAAATGGCTTCACTGGTGTTGCGCACACATTTTGCGACGACCGCGAGACCTTGACGTGCGTGGATTTTCCCGTTTTACGCCGCGCCGTCGAAGGCGTTTATCTGCCTGTAGGGGGCTTTCCACCTCGCAATAAACGGCCGCAGCTGGAGGCTGAATTGGCCAGCCAGCCGCAACATCAGATGGCGCGCTGCAGTACAATACTGTACACTAGCCGCAGCGGGTCACCCCGAAAACAACAGGGGACAAAAATCAGATGCAGGACCAAAAACGAAATTGAGACGGACTATTTTGTGAAATGGGTATGAAATGAAAAACGACCCATTCTGCAAACAAATATCCATTCCATTTCTGCGCGAAATAGTCCAGCACAATTCGACCAGGAAGTAGTCCGACACATTTCGAGCGACTGCGACCAATGATGCGCATGGGCTCCGCTGCACGACGGGCGTCGTCATGGCTCCGACCCGCTTTCCGGCGCCTGCACAGCTCTGCACTCACTAAACAGCAGCTCGGATGCTTCACGGCCGCGGACTCGTCCTGGGAGTGGCTCAAGGACCCGGCCAACCCGCGGCTGCAGCGGTTCCTCAAGGTTCGCACACTCTATTTTGCCCATAGCAAGCCTGCCGTTCTCTAACCTTTATGTTGCTGCTTGTTGCCCGCAGCTGGAGCGCAACTACCTGGCCAACCAGCTCTCGAAGCCCAAATTCCGCAAGGTTGAGCGCGCCTTCCACGTGGAACTGCGCAACCGCCTGGCGCGCGAGGACTTTAGCATTCCCGAGTGCGTCGGCGACTTTGAGTACTTCATGCGGCAGGCACCTGGCGAGAACTTCCCCGTGTACTACCGCCGGCGTCGCCATCTTTCCGAGAAATCCGAAGCGAGTGCAAGTGCAACTGGCGCGGCAACTTCAACGACCGACGACGAGGTGGTGCTAAACCAGAACGTGGAGCCGTCGCTCAACCACGGCTTCCAGTTCGTCTCGGGCATGAAGATCTCGCCCGACGCGACGCAGCTGCTGCTGGTGATGGAGAACGACCACGAGCAGTGCCGAGCGGTGCTGAGGGACCTGAAGACGGGCAAGTTGCAGCCTCTGGAGGACGTTACGGGCATAAAAAACGTCGAGTGGAGCTCAGCCCCGGCGCCGACCAGAGTCTTCTACTACACGAAGGTGGACGGCCACGGACGGCCGTGCGCTGTGTACAGGTACAACCTGGCGACTCACGAACAAGAACTGGTACGTGACGTGACGTGATCACTGGGATCTTCAGACTTGAAGTGGAAAGTTCAGAAATGACGAACAGCAAATGGGGATGAGCGCTCTAACATGGCTACATGCTGCTGCACGTTAGATCTACGAGGAGCAGGACGAGGCCTTCTTCGTGGACGTATCGCAGACCAAGGACGCGCGCTTCGTGCTGATCAACTGCAACTCCAAGAACACGTCCGAGATCTACGCGCTGGACGGCCAGGACATCGACGCGCGGCCCCAGCTGCTGCGTCCGCGCGAGGGTGGCACGCTCTACTTCGCGGACCACGCTGCTGGTCAGTTCTTCATCGTCACGAACGCGGACGGTGCGCTCAACTACAAGATCGCAACGTCCAAGTGGCACGCACAAGCGACGGATCCGACGTCGTCCTCAGTTGGTCAGTGGGAGACGCTTGTTCCTGAGCATGAGGACGTGAAGATCGAGGATGTGGATTTGTTTGAGAAGTACCTCGTGCTGTACGAGCGAGTGAACAGTGTGCCGCGCATTCGGGTCTGCAGTCTGGACGGACAGAGCGACGCCCACTACATTCCGCTGCCCACAGAGCTCGAGATTTGCCGCGTTTCGCCTGGAGTCAACCGCGACTACGCTGCTCACCGCGTACGCTTCCAAGTGTCCACTCCGCTGGTTCCTGAGATCGTGTTTGACTACGATATGGAGAGCAAGGAGCTGCACGTCCTCAAGGAGACAGAGCTCACTGACAGGTCGATCAAGTACGAGCGCAAGCGTGGCTCTGACCAGAAGCCCACACACTCGACGTTCGACCCAAAGCTGTACACTTGCCAGCACTGCTATGTGCCCAGCATGACCAGCCAAGGTGTGAAGATTCCGATGACTCTCATTCACCGTCGTGATATCACGCTGAATGGGCAAAACCCGACGCTGCTGATCGGATACGGGGCATACGGCACAAATCTGGAGGCGGACTTCGAGCTGGAGCACTTGAGTTTGCTCGAGCGCGGCTGGGTGATCGCACTTGCCCACGTGCGTGGAGGCGGAGAGCTGGGCTTGCAATGGTACCAGGCTGGCAAGGGCATGCAGAAGCGCCACACTTTCGACGACTACGTGTCATGCACTCACCACCTGCTGGACGCAGGCTTCACCAACCCGAAGCGCCTCGCTGGTAAGGGCGTGAGTGCTGGTGGCCTCATCATGGGGTACGTGGCCAACGAGTATCCGCATCTGTACCAGGCTCTGGTTATGAAGGTGCCCTTCGTCGACATCTTGGCCACGATGCAAGACCCCACTTTGCCGCTGACAGTCCACGAGTACGACGAGTGGGGCGATCCGAGCGGCCCGAAGGCTCGCGAGTACATTCAATCGTACGCGCCGTGCGAGAACGTGCGCGAGAGCCAGGTCTATCCAGCCATGTTTGTCACGGGCAGTCTGAACGACCAGCGCGTGCAGTTCTGGGAGCCTGCCAAGTGGGTGTACAAGATGCGCAAAGTGCAGGCCTCGCTGCCGAAGAGCGATAAGCGTCTCATTTTGTTGAAAATGGGTGAAGACGATGGCCATTTCGGTGGTGGTGGGCGACTGGAGCAGCTCGAGGAGAGTGCGATGGAGATTGCGTTCCTATATCGAGCGCTGCGCCTGCCATTCCCGCCAAAATAATGCGACCAAGTCTGTAAATAGAGGTCTCTGTGGGGTGCTTTGTCAAGGTCTGAGTGAGTTCAAAGTGTACTGCGCGTACGTACGTACGTACGTAGTGGTGGCCTGGCTGTAGACTATGTCGGCCACGACGCAAGAGCTGGAAAATGAGATCGCGCAAATGGAAGACCGACTCGCGAACGTGAAAGTGGTGGTGGAGGTGGAGAAAGAGGCCTGGCGACGGAGCTCACGCACTGGCAAGCGCGGCACCAAGTGGAAGGGGCGGCACCACCGCGTACTAAGGACAAAGACTCGACTCCTCCCTCGACGGCAAGTGCAAATAACACGGGAAGTGATGACATTGATGAAGCGGTGACTATTATGCCGGGGTATTGGGACGCGTTGGAGCTCGCGCAGTATCTGAAGTCCAAGCAACTCGGGAGCTACGCGCAGGTGGTGGTGTATGAACAGATCACCGGCAAAGTGTTGCTCGACACCCCCGCACCCAAGCTTCGCAAGCTCTTCGAGGGCGTAGACGCTTCGGCAGAGGACCCCAATTGGAAGGCCTTCCAGAATGAGTACGTGAAGCTCAAGAAGCATCAACGACGACTTGAAAAGGCTGTGGCCACCAGCAGATCACTGGCAGACTCCGCTCGCTCATTGAACGCACCGACTGAAGGAAGTGACCGCAGGCCGTTGCCGTCTGCAGTGATGAGCTCAGCGGGTGCCGCCCTCGTGTTCCCATTGATCTCGCCTCGCGTCAACAACCCGAACCAAGTACAGCAGCCTCCGGGTGCAAAGCCCCCAACGACCGGCTCGAAGCCCCCTTCCCGCTGCGCAAGCCGACGTCATCCAACAGTATCCCCATGGCGACGTGCTGGAACTGCAAAACTCGCTTCTTTCGTCCACACGTCAAGCGGCCAGCAGGAGGACCCGCTAGTATTGACCCGACTCAGCCTGTGGTCTCGTCCTCGATGCGCGCTTCACTCGTTGCACGCGCGTACTGCTCGAAATCCTGCCAGGAAAGCATCGAGTCCAGCGACATCCGCATTTCGCCGTCTCTCAGTGCTCGCGTCCAAGTTACGTTTGGATCTTCAACAGTCCCAACAGAAGAGAAGATCAAGCGCACTCGCCCATCTCGTGTGGCCACTGGACTCGCTTCCATGTCGTCTTTAGCGAGTGACCAACCAGATCCAGATCCACTGTCGCGCGGTGACGGTATCGCCGCTAATCGACTCGGAGCCAATGCGAATGGAGACGGCGGTACTGCTGCACCTCCACGATCCAAACGACTGCGGAAGTTCAAAACTTTCGCTCGACGATCGTCCAGACCAGACGCTTCGCTGGATGATCCAAACAACTTCGACTTCCTTCATGTTGCAGCCCCTAGACGCGAGGCGACTGCTTTGCCGTCGGCGTCTCCGCGGCAAGAGTATGTGAATATGGTTCATGGAGGTCGCCAGGCTTTTGATGGCGCGAACGCACCCGGCACGTTCACGATGTGCCCGTCAGCTACTTCACTTGCGATTAACTCGTATCGGACAACTACAGGAGCAAATGGTGATCGCTCTCCTAACGCCAAACCCGTCCCGCCAGAACTGATGCTCAGCAACTCGGCGCAGCAAGCAGCGCTCAAGGTATCCAAGGTGTACCAGCAATCCCGGTATAAACTGGACCCGGACCTGTTCCAAACCCGCGAAGAAACTTTCTCGAGTTGCTTTGGTGCTCTACCACCAAGCAATCGCTCGTACAGACTCGGCGGTACGCGCGTTGTTGATTATGGTCGCGGCAATCTCTTGCGGTTGCAAGAGTTCCTCACAGTGCGCGCGCTACATCGGCTGAGCTTGACGTCACGCGCGTGGTTCGAGTTGATCACGGTGCCCTCGGCCTTCAGTGATGCGCTATGGGGTGTACACGTACTGCGCATATGGCGGCCATCGGAGGAAGACGAGGAGTTCTTGCACGACATCGGCGTGCTCAAGAAGCCTGAGCGACCTCGACGCATGCTGCAGATACTCACCCGCCAGGTATCTCGCGTCATGGTGGAGAATATGAAGGCGCTGCTGAACCCTGAGAGCTGGCAGCTAGCCACCGTCATGACTCCTCAAGAAGGCGAGAGCATTCGCTCGCTGAGTAAGATGGTAACGAGAAAGCGGGATCGCCCAGTCGATCTCGCACACCAACACCGCCACCCTCCGCCCGAGCTGTACGAGCAGATCACCGCCATCTACACGCGCGCTGGTGAGATCGTGGCGGTGTGCGCTCGGCAACTGATTCGACCGGTAGACCCCATGGCGCTGCTCACGGACATTCTGCAAGGACTTAAGAGCGGCGAGCTTTCGCGCGTGCAGTGCCGTCGCCTTCGACTGTTCTCGCAGACGAACCGGTTGCCCTTCGACCAGTGGGGGTTGCTGCCTCACTGCAGTCGCACTGTGGTGGAGTTCTTCTGGTCTGGATCGGGCTCGGAAACAGCGGTCGTGCCGCCGCTAATGCTGCCCGTTTGGCACCAGAAGATCTTTAGCAAGCTCCAGCTCGCACTGCAGCAGCGATTGCTGGGTAAGGACAGCATCAACTACGTCATCAAGGTCGCCCACGACCAGAGCGCGTCGGCGCCCGTGCTTCTCTCGCTCGAGAAGTTCCTCACGCGCTGCCATACGCATGCGCTGGCCACCAGCAGCCAACAGCCACGGACATCCTTCGAGCCTAACGCAACAATGTAGATGGCTACACTTTTTGATTAGTCCAGTGTTTTGATTATGCCGGCGATTACCCGGATGGTACCGTGTACCGTATAACGGGGGTAGAGAGATCGTGCAACAGAGACTCGGTCGATCTTCTCGCAGCCCGCAAGTTCGCAGGTAGGTTGTTGACTACAATATTTATTCTTTGGTTGGTATTGCAGTTTAGGTTGTCCCAGCGCAAAGCCACCATACACGTAGTGCCGCTGGTGGACAGCGAAACGAAGCGTACGACAGGACTGTAACTCAGGATGGATGACCACTCCGGTCATGCAGCCAGCATTGCAGGATTCTTCCCTGCGTGCGGCGCAATTTATATCCGCAGCAAGGGGTGGTCATAGGGAGACCGTCGCCCGGACGGCAGCAATTCCCGCTTATAAGCGGAGATCCGCCGCCCAGGCCATGAACGCCCACGCTTGCCCCGCGCCCGCTTATGCCGGCGCGGTCATGCTGGCGCGAGCTTCCTGCGCGTGAGGTGATCCCGAACAGCAGCGCTGTAAGCGTCCGTCTGCGCGTCCTCGTCCACGCACGCCCAGCGCGCCGCAACCGATGAAAAAATCCAACCAGGTACCGACGACCCGATGTGAATCACAATTCGTGATTGCCTCAGCCGCGTACCCATCAAGGCCGGCGATCCTCGCGCACAGCAAAACGCTGCCTGGCACACAAAAGTGGCTTGATCGCGCATCTTGACCTCCTCTCACGTGAGTGGAGACTGCCGTAGCAGCACGATGTCATGGGTCTTCGATGGCATTTGTGATCTCACGTTTGCGGTGGCCGAAAGGAGCTGCCCGGCGGGCGAGCCAAGATTCTTGGTGGTACACTTGACGACTGCAGACCCGCTGCACGTTGAAGCGGGCCAACGCGACAAGCGCGTAGAGTCGGGGAGCGCTGCCCTCGTCGGTAAACGAATGATGAACCCACATCGCCGCAGTGAGGAATGCTGTTCGTGTTGACACCCTGTCCAAGAAGCAGGCACCGCGGCGTATGACTCTCGCGCCACCGCTTGGATTCTCGCCTGCCTCACGCCCAGCGTGACGGATCCTCTCACCGCGGGGTTTGACACAAGGGTCATCGGCCCCGCCGACTAAGGCGCCGTAGGAACATAAGCCGGGAGATATACCAGCGTCAGCTGCAGACGGACAGAGCGTACGTATCACGCGAAATCCCCGTTGCAGTCAGTGCAGCAGAGACCCCGCGCCAGCGGCGGTCCAGCCCAGCCCAGTTCGGAATTTGCCCCGCAAAGCACACACCCGCCCAATCGACAGGTGATTGCCACAGTCAGCCATGTTGAAACCCGCCAGCAGCAGCAGCACGCGCAGCATCGAGAGGGGCCTCTGGTCGGGCGAAGAGCACGACCGCTTCCTGGACGGGCTCAAGCTGTACCCGCACGGGCCGTGGAAGAAGATCGCGAGCTACGTGGGCACGCGCTCGCCGCGCCAGGTGCAGACGCACGCGCAAAAGTACTACGAGAAGGTGGGGCGCCGCCTGCGCGGGCTGCGCAAGGACCGCAAGAAGCTCGTGCGCCCCGAGCACCGGCTCGACGAGGACATGGTGCAGCTCTGCCAGCTCGCCAAGACCAAGAAGGACCCGAGCGGCGGCGTGGACCCGGTGCTGGCCAGTCGCCTGCGCGCGCCGTTGTCGTCGCCCTCCAAGATCAGCATCTCGCTGCTGGCCATGGAGTCAACCGAGCAGCGGACGACGTCCTTCCAGGAGGAGCTGCAGCAGGTCTCGTGCTCGTCGCCCGCCAGCCCCTGCCCGAGCGCCAGCACGGCCTCGGCCACCACCGACAGCGACACCGCCATGGACGTGTCGGACTTTGACGACTCGTGCCTCGACTTCCTGATCGAGGTGCTGAGCGGCCACAGCAGCAGCAGCAACAGCTGCAGCAATGCTGGGGACCTAGTGATCAATGTGTGACGACGCATAGCGCGTATCAAGATGTAGAAGTAGTTTACCCCACAGTGTCCGGTAGAACACGGCGCTGACACCACCACCGCCGCAGGCAGCGGCAGACCCCCCTCCACACACACACACTCGTAACTTATAGGATAAGAAGCCCCGTTTGAGTCTCAACTACATGTATGGAGTCGGTCGCAGCAGCGGATTCGCGTGTCTAGCAATTGGCTTGGCCTGTGTAAGGCTGAAAATCCATCCGGTCGGGCGCAGCAGCATGATCACGGGACGATCAGGAGGGAAGATGCGTCGCGTGATCTCTGCGAGTTCAACTCTACGGACAGCAAAAAATTTGAAGTCGCACTTCAACCAGGCACGCGCTCGCATCTTGGCCATCTAATTCGACAAACGCACTCTATGGAGAAGAGCTCTCGGTATTCGCATGAAGACCAAACATGCATGTCATATTACTGTACTTGGCACTGCCAATGGCAGCGCTTACAGTAGCTCTCATCAATAAATGGCCAGGGCCAGCAGGGCCGCAGCAGCAGCCACCGCCCACGTCGCTGTGGCCGCCATCGCTGCCGCCGACGGGCTGCTGCCCGTGCTGCCGTCGGTGCCGTCCGCTCCGATGCGCGACTGGCTGCTGCTGGTGTCGCCGGCGTCGTACGCGGCCTGGTCCGCGGCCGAGATGGCCGGGAAGTTGGTCAGATCCACGTCCAGCTGCGCCGTGGCGTCGCTCGCCTCCGCCTGCAGCACCGCCAGCAGCGCCGAGTTCTCCACCGCCAAGCGCGGAGCCCCGCCGCGTAGCCGTCCGGGCAGCTGGAGCCCTGCGCCACGAGCTCCCACGTCGTGCGGTTGCTGCTGCTCACGCACGCCACGTGACTGATGCTCGACGAGTCCGCCACGCCGTACCACCTGCCGTCCGCCGCCGAGAGCTGCACGGCCGTGGCGGTGTCCACGTCCGGCTCGTTCTCGGCCCAGGACCAGACCAGCGCGGCCATGACCGTGCCGTCGAGCTCGTCCGGGGCCAGGATGTTCACGCCTGCGGCCACGAATACCGGCAAACTCGAGGCGTTCACGTGGCCGGGCTCAGTGGCAGTGTCCACCTCCACACTGCCGCCGCTGAGCGCGTCTTCCGTCAGCGTGGCATAGTGCAACTCGCTCTTGAAGGCGCGCACGAGCGTGCCGGCGTTCATGGTCTCACCGAAGAAGGTGCCGGACGAGCCGGTCGTGCTGCTCGGGACGTCTGCCCAGCCCGCGCACAGCTCACGCATGTAGAACATCTGATCGTTCGCCTCGGGCGTGGTCACCAAGATGACCTGCTTGCCCTGGGCGATGAGCTCTTCCAGCGTGAAGCCGTTCCAGTCGCCTCCAGCACTCTCCAAGTCGGACGGGGAGAAGAGCAGGTCTCCGAACGTCGTCGTGTACAGCTGCAGCAGCGCGTCTGTCTGCGAGTACGTGCCCACTTCGTCTCCGATCTCCGTGTAGATCACGACCAGGTCGCTCGGGTGGCTCGAGAGCCAAGTGGCGATCTCAGCCAGCGACTCGTTGTGCAGACGCTGCTCGTCCGCCTTGATGCCGCTCAGCGAGGGCAGGCAGCCCACCAGTTCTGACCCCACTGCACCGTGCTGTCTTCCCCACTCGCGTCCAGGACGGACCCCAGCGCAGACACCAACGCGGCCGCAGCATCGTCAACGAAGGCGATTCCGAACTCGGAGCAGTGGGCGCTACGCAGCGAAGAGGCGAAGTAATGGACGTCCAGCTCGAGGAAGCGCACACCAAGGTCCAGCTGATCCGTCACGCTCAGGTACTGGTTGCTCGTGCGCATGTACGAGTCGGCGTTCGAGGCGTTCAGCTTCGCGTTGAAGAGCTGGTCGCGGTTGCCGTAGCCGCGGGCTTGCGTGATGACGCTGTTGTGGGTCGCGGGGATCTCCGCGTAGCACAGAGTCTCCGCGTACGAGAGATTGCGCTGGTAGGTGATGGCGCGGGCCACCCACGGCTCGATGAGCGCCGTTCCAGCCTCGCACACCTCGCTGCACACGTCGTCACTATCGCAGAAGTTGACCAGCGTACACGTGACGTTCTCCGGAGAGAAGGTTTTACTGTCCGCGGCTGCGCTACCGGAACTTGAGCTCGAGATGGTGAACGACGGTGACGTGCACGTGGAGCCGAAGCTGCAGCCCTGGATCGTCGAGTACAGCGAGGAGAACTGCGTAGCGGCGTTCTGGCGTCCCGTGATGAGCGTGAACAGCTCCGCCATCGAGTTGCCCGACACGTGTGTCGCTAGGGCGTCCACACTCTCCAAGAACGACGACAGCGCCGAGGCACAGCACGAAGCCGCATAGTACGAAAGGTCCTTGCCGCTGGCCAGGCCGCTAGCCAGACTCGTGGTCTCCAGCGAGGAGCAGACGTCGCTCTCGGACGCAGCGTACAGCGGGACTCCGGCCTGGAAGATGATGGCGCCCAGCAGCGACGACTCGTCGCTCGTCACGACGCCAGACAGGTACGAGCTCAGCGGCACGGAGCACAGCTGATCGTCCGAGCTCGTGGTGGTGCACATGGTCAGGTGCAGTCCGTTGATCAAGCTCAGCAGCGTCTGTTCCAGCGTCTGGCCCGTGGGGACGATGAGCTTGACCACCTCGAGGTACCCGTTGAGCTCACTGCAGCAGGTGGCGTCGCTGTCCATGAGCGAGAGGAGCTCGGGCAGCAGCGCCTCGACGCAGGGTCCCGCCTGGGTGTTCATGACGTTGCAGAAGCCCTGCAGCGTGCTGCTGTCGTCGCTCCACGAGGACAGGGCGCTGGAGAGATCCGTCGAGCTGGAGCCGGAGCCGCTGGAGCTCACGACACTCGCGAGCAGCAGGTTCAGCACCTCCGTGAACGCGGCCGAGTCGTCCGAGTCGCCGCTCACGAGCGAGCTGAGCGTCGTGAGGTTGCACTGCGACCCGGAGCCGGCGATGGACGGGTACAGCTGCGCGATGTTGGTGGCGATGCAGCCCTGCAGCCCGGCGAAGGACGGCAGCGCCGACAGGTACGTGGACAGCACGCTGCTGCTGGCGCTGGCGTTGCAGGCCGCTTCGTCGTCCGCCATGGTCGCCTGCTCCTCCAGCAGCCGCGCGTAGACTTCCTGGTCACTCTCGCTGAGCTGTCGACGCTGCTGCTGCTGCAGCAGCAGTGGCGACCTCGACGCAGTTGCAGTGGAGACGGTGAGCAGCAGCACGAGGAGCGCGAACCATGATCGTGGGCGGGACATTGGGCCAGGTAAGGCAAAGTGAGACCTGCGTAGCTGCTCGCAGTTCCGAAACTGAGCGATAAGGGAGTCAGCAGCAGTAATGGTCTCTCGACCTCTGTTAGAGCCGCATGAGCCGTTAGTTTCGGTGTTTTTAGACAAGGTTTTAGTATGATGGTTAGTAGAAACCAGTCTGAGTACCCCTCGACAAAAGTCCGCGGTGTAGCCATGTTGGCCATTTTGCCAGCCGTCCGTTGGACTGGCGGTAGACTTGCAAAGCGTTCGGATTCATGAGCGCGACTGGAAGATGGAAAAGTGAGCAAAGCGAATCGTCATGGCTGCGTGCCTGGAGGAGTTGCATTGCGTGCGTGGCTTGCACGTTGTCTACAGCTAATTGAGGATTAACCGGGTGGCCCAGTGCTGCGGAGGAACCCAACCGAGCAAAGTCTCCGCAATGGTCCGCGTTGGACAGAGGCGACTCACTCCATCTCCGTTGAAGACGCGGCTTTAATCGCCGCGACATGCGCCTGCAGGTCACGCTGACGCGATGACTACCGGCAACGATTTGTTGCCAACCTGCAGGCTGCGTGTACAGTACCCGCTTGTACGGCAACTGCAACGGCCAGCTTACCAGTCCGAGTGCCCTTCCTCCCAGACCGGCGGAGACCAGCAACATTCCTCATGAAACGCTGCCACGGACACAAAAGTTGGTTTCATGGAAACTCCCATTGCTAGATTTTTTAAGCGTGTGCGCGTGAGCGACAGCCCCTAAGCTTATCTCCCGTTGAAGGCTGTGGCCACTAACCCTGCGCATGGACTTGTTCGTTGGAAACGCCGATGCTCACATGGGCTGCTATTCCAGCGGAAAAGTTAGTGAGGCCCACGTCCAGCTCAGCCGCCACGTTGCCCCCCTCCACCCGCGCCACGTTCTCCACCGCCAGTCGCGGGGCACCGAAAGCGTATCCGCTGGGGCAAGACGACCCCTTGCCAACCACGTTCCAGTCCATCCGGTTACTGCTGCTCACGCAGGCCACGTGAGAGATGGCGGTCGAGTCGGCCACGCCGTGCCAGCGACCATCAACACCCGACAGCATCACGGCCGTCGCACCAGCAACGGGCTCATTCTCGGCCCACGACCAGACCATCGCGGCCACCATCTCGCCGTCCAGTCCGTCTGGAGCCAGAATGTTCACTCCGGCGTCGACGAAAACCGGGAGACTCGAAGCGTTCACGTTGCCCGGTTCCGTGGCTGTGTCCACGTTCTTGGTGCCGCCTGACAAGCCGCCAGCGTTAAGAGTGGCGTAGTGCAGTTCACTCTCGAAGGCACGAAGGATCTTGCCAGCGTTCATCCTCTCGCCGAAGAATGTACCGGAAGGACCCGACTTGCTGGTTGGAATGTCCCCCCAGCCAGCACACACCTCGCGCATAAAGAACATTTTCTCGTTCGCTTCAGGCTCGGTCACCAGGATGAGGCGCTTGCCCAGGGCGATGAGGTCCTTCAGCTTGAATCCGTTCCAGTCGCCACCAGCGGCCTCGAAGTCGGGCGGAGTGAAGACAAGATCCCCAAAAGTATCCGCGTAGAGCGCCAGGAGTGCGTTCATCTTGGAAAAGGTTGCCACTTCCTCTCCGATCTCCACGTAGATGACGAGCAGGTCGTCGGGGTTGCTCGCTAGCCACGACGCCACCTCAACCAGCGACTCGTTGTGCAGACGCTGCTCCTCAGCGCGGATGCCACTTAGAGAAGGCAGACAACCAACAAGGGACGAGTCCCACTCGACGGTGCTGTCTTCCCCACTGGCGTCCAGAGCGGATTTCAACGCAGCCACCATGCTGGCGGACAGGCTGTTGATGAAGGAGACCGACACCTTGGAACAGTGGCCTTCGCGCAGCGACGAAGCGAAGTAGTGGGCATCCAGTTCGAGGAACCGCGCGCCCAGGTTCAGCTGGTCCGTCAGACTCAAGAATTGGTTGCTGGTGCGCATGTACGAGTCGGCGTTGGAGGCGTTGAGCACCGCGTTGAAGAGCTGGTCGCGGTTCCGTAGCCGCGGGCCTGGGTGATAACGCTGTTGTGCGTTCCTGGCAACTCTGTATAGCAAAGCGACTCGGAGTACGACAGGTTCCGCTGATAAGAGATCGCGTTTGCCACCCACGGATCGATACGGGCAGTTCCAGCCTCGCAAGCCTCGCTACAGACGCCGTCACTGTCGCACACGCGGGTCAAGGAGCATGTGACGCCCTTCGGAAAGCGCGTTTTGCTATCCACAGCCTCCTTGCTGGACGGCAACGTAGTAGCCTTAGAGCTGTTGGCGGCTGACAGCGTGAAGTTTGGCTTGGCACACATACTGCCAAAGCTGCACTCATGGATGACGGAGGAGACCGTCGAGAATCGCGACGCGGCATTTTGACGGCCCGTGATGAGATTGAAGAGCTCGGCCATGGAATTGCCCGACAAGTGCGTCACCACGGAGTCCAAGCTTTGCAGAAACGACGACAGGCCCGAAGCACAGCACGAAGCCGCGTAGTAGGGAATGCTCACTCTATCGGCCAGACCACTGGCCAGACTGGGGGTCTCCAACGACGAACAGATATCGCTCTCCTCAGCAGCGTAGAGCGCCTTGAAAATGATGGCCCCAAGCAACGAGTCGTTGCGAGTCACGACACCGGACAGGTACGAGCTCATAGCGGCTGAGCACAGCTCTCCATCCGAGTTGGTGGTGGTGCACATAGTTTGGTGGAGGCCATTGACGAGACCGAAGATGGTTTGCTCCAGCGTTTGGCCCGATGGGACGAGAAGCTTCAGGACTTCCAGGTACCCGTTCAACTCATGGCAACACATCGCATCGCTCTCCAAAAGCGAAACAAGTGCCGGGACCAGCGCTTCAATGCACGGCCCGGCTTGGTTGTTCATGACGTTACAGAAGCCCTGCAGTGTGCTGCTGTTGGTGCTCCACGACGTTAGCGTTGGCGCTAGATCCGCCGTATTGTTCGCGCCAGTCACACCGCCCAACAGCGCGCCCATCACTCCCATGAATGCAGCCGAGTCGTTTGAGTCTCCACCCACCAGCGACGCGAGCGTTCCGATATCACATTTCGAACTCGCGATGGCCGGGTACAGATCGAAGAGGTTGGCGCTGACACAGGATTGGAAGCCGCCAAAGGCCGGCAACTTCATCATGTAGTCGGACAAGAAGCTGTCGCGGACCAGTTCTTCGCAGGCCGTCTGGTTGTCTGCCATCGCTGCTTGCTCAGTGAGCAGGCGCTGGTAGATTTCGTGGTCACTCAGCCGTCGAAGTTGGTGAGGCGTCAAACTCCAAGCCATCGAACTCGCGACCAAAGTCGCTGCCAACAGCACGGCGAACCATGCGCGCCGAACGAACATGGCGAGGAGAAGGCGCTGGTGGTCGGTCTTGTGCTGTCGCTGGTAGAACTGGAAATGAATGGCCGACACCCTGCAGCTTGCCGTATACTTCTCTGTTCCGCGAAACTATGCAGTAAAACTTTAAATTGCCATACCAGGTAAACCGCTCGTCATTTTTGTGTGCAAAAGGTCGCAAATGAAAGCGCGCGGTATGCTCTTTCCGCTCTATTTTTTACAGTTCAGCAGTGTGGCGGCTTCAACCACCGCTGAGGCACTGGTACCTCCACCAGGAAGAGTGCCACGGCTACCTTGGTCTCGATCGTCAGGTCTCCTGTACCGGTGGCTCGCGGCATGGCTGAGCTTGAGAGTGGATGTAAAAACACGAATGGCGCACTTTAAGCATGTTCCCACCTGCGAAATACGCAATTGACAAAGTCGGTATTTTACCTAATAGAAAAGCGTTGTGTGTACCACATTTGGTTTCGGCTGAGAAGCTACTGCATAGTTTCGCGGAACAGAGAAGTATTGTACACTCATGTTTACTGGGCAATTGCAACAATGACTTCAGCGGTGTAGACAGGCAAGTAAACGGACGTTGAGTCAATGTGACGCTCGAAAGGCAGATCGAGCTAACATGTGCGATGGGGAGGGGAGAGAACTGGGCTGCAATGCAATCTTTTGGCTGGTAATTCTACGTGATCTATTCGTCATGTGTATCTAATGCATTGCTTGTGTTGTTTGTCGCGCGAACCTGAGGCGTTTGGTACCTATGAATTTTCCTCGTGCAAGTAGCGCGTTGCGTTGATTTGCATGTGTTGCAATATGATGTTTAAGCGTGTGGCTCAACGGCTGCGTGGAGGCCTGTGCCATTGTTTGCTGTGCTCCTTATCCAAGCTTCTTGTTGCAGTTACTGTTCTGTACACTGTAGATACATCGGGGTAATCTTTCGGCTTTGCAGTTGCTAGCAGATGAACAGATGAAGCGCTAGACAGAGAACTCCGCTGCGAACCGGTTCATGCAAAACCTAACAGCTATGTACTTGTACCAAACAAAGCTCTGTCAAAGCATCATGCCGAGGTCGAGGTCTAACTTACGAAACCCGAGCATGCATGCCTTCAGAGCCAAGCAGTCAGGAGGCTATAGATGGTCTGCTACAGTATTACGGCCATGGTGCGTCCGTCGCAACTCGTCTCGATCAATTGATAATCCGTGCGTGAGCCTTATTACGGTGACTACAAATTTATTGGGGCTTAGATACGACCCCAAGCCTCCCCTTTGAATGCCTTCGTGATTGTAGATGCAGCACGACAGGAACGTCTCGAACGGATTTCAACCCTGCACGTGGACGAAGCAACAACAACGCACGAAGTTGCCAGCATCATAGCGATAGCGACCATTTCTCCTGGATTCGTAATGAAAAATCCCTTTTACAAGGTAGACTCGCAAACGCGTTTTGGCTCGCTCATCTCCGCAACAGGCCCACGAACACTGGTATTAGGAACACTGGTATGTAGAGGAACGCCCCGGTTAACTGTTGCAAGAGCCATCGCCCCGCTCAAACCCCACAAAGACACGCTCGCTATCCAAAGATTACCGTTGCTCAACGAACTGCAGCGGTCGCGAGTGTGGATTTTCGCGGGCTTTCGGTGGGGCCCTTGCAGCGGGAAGCTGTGCTCGAGACAATTCAGCATTGTGTTCAGTCTCGTCAAGCACACGTGAGCATCAAGATCCTGTCGGCAATGCCAGTATCGCCGCGGCTTTAAAGATCACTCCACAATTTGCTTGTGAAGGCCAAAGCCCCAGTGCTTTACAACCCACAGCCTCCAGCGCTGTCCTCGCCACTCCTGCGACCAGGGATACTTTCATCGCCAACGGTATGACGAACGGCATTTGGTCAGCAGACGAGCACGACCGCTTCCTACTCGCGATCAAAGAGTACCCTCAAGGGCCATGGGCGGCCATCGCACAGGCGGTCGGCACGCGCTCCGTCCGGCAGGTGCAGACCCACACGCAGAAGTACTACGAGAAGATCATGCGTCGCGTGCGTGGACTTCGCAAGGACCGCAAGACGTGGGCGCGCGTCGAGCACCGTATCGACGACGACATTTTGGCGTTCTGTAACCAGATCAAGACGCACGGTCTCAGCCCCACCGCCAGTCGTCCAGGGGTGATGCAGAAGCCGATCGATGGGTCTATCGTCTCCACACTGCCCACAGACTCGTCATGTGTGATGCCACGCGATTTCATCAGCGTCGCCGAGGTGGTGGACGAAAACGCAGAGCTCAATGCACTGGAGGCCGAGCTGGATCAGCCACTTGACTTCGACAACACTAACGCGATGGATCTGCCTCCGCTGGAAGAGGCGCTCGACTTCCTCATCTCCGTCATGGAGGAGTAAGGCTAGGCTAAGCAGCGATGTAGATAACCTGCAAGATGCTGATTTGATTCACGAAAAAATGTAACAAATACTTGGCACGCGCCGTCGGTAGCAGTTGCGGGTTGTACCGTGTCGACCGATTCTTGAGGACACTGATTCCCGCATAGACAGCGGTGCGCAATGCACGAGTACGACGTTGATTCTGCTCGATCCAGTGGTCACGATGTGCGTTGGTTCCAGAGCCGCGCTGCACTGAAGCCATTTTGAACAGGAAAAAAATATCTGAGTGTTCGAGTTGAAGTTGTTGCTCATTTTTTGCGAGGCTCTATATAAGTGGGACCGTCGGTCACTGCTGTTGTGACCTGGAGCGGAGATTCCATCCTAGCTGAAGGCCGCATCAACGAAGGACACTGCCAACATCGATAGTCCGTCAGCCCACCTTGCCGGAAGCTATCCATACCGGTAGTGATAATAAGTACCGTTTGACTTCGTCGCGAAGGAAAAAGTCAAAAGGGGCCGCCCGTCAATCCATAGGATGCTATTCACGCGTCTTTGGGCAGTGGACGGACAGTGCGCTTCGAATGCCGCTACCGATGACGTGATGAAAAGTATGTACCGTCATGTGTGTCACGCATCAGCGCACGATACCCGGCGCCGCGCCGGGTGCGGGGATCCGCCCCCGAAAACTCAGTCCACAATTCCCGCAGTGCGCCTCGCTTGAAGCTCTTGCCTGTCCATGCCAACAATCGCTCGCAGTCGCTGCCCCACCTCACGTCCAGGAGCGGCTTCTGGTCCGAAGACGAGCACGACCGGTTCCTCGCCGCTATCCGAGAGTTTCCCCGAGGTCCGTGGCTCTCTATCGCCAAGGCAATCGGCACCAGGTCCGTCCGACAGGTGCAGACCCACACGCAAAAATACTACGAGAAGATCATGAGGAGAGTTCGAGGGCTTCGCAAGGACCGCAAGACGTGGGCGCGGACTGAACACCGCATCGACGACGACGTTCTCGAGTTCTGCGAACTCATGAAGAAGTCCAACAAGAGCAAGAGCGATCCGTTGCCATCGACTCCCACGTGCAGTCGACCACACTCCAAGAAGTCTTCGATCAGTCCCCACAACAGCCCGCTGCGACGGTGTGAAGCATTTGCTTTGGACGGCGCTAAGATCAAGCTCGAGCTGAAGAGATGTGCTCTGAGGATGGGCGTACCCCGTCATCTCTCACTCAGCATCGACGCCGACGCAAGCGACTTGGGTCTTCCACCGTTCGAAGAGGCGATCGACTTCCTGATTGAAATCATGGATACATAAAGCCCCGGACCTTACACGTCGTCCCTAAGTAAGGACAGATATTAGCCTGGCCAATTTAGCCATGGCAAGGACACATCATCGATGACTTATCATTCAGTACACGTGATCGTTCACACATGATTTGCGGTATTACATTGGTCTTTTAGGCAAGAGTAACAACCAAAACGCCATCTCGTGTTAAAGGCATAATAATGCGACCCACCAACGCCAATCTCTATAGTGCCTTCTCTTCAGAGCTCGACCTCAACCGCTTTGTTGCCGGCCTTGGACAAACGCTCAATCAAGAAGTCGAGGGACTCGTCAAACGTCGGGAGGTTGATGTCCGTGCTCGCGCTTGCCGCGACGTTAACCAGGTCGTCGACGCCGTTCGATTCCACGTGGTCGGGGCTCGCGGAACCGGCCATCGAATCCAGCAAGAGCGGGACCAGGAGCTCCGCGGAGCCCGAGGTTGGACTCGCTGGCTGCTTCTGCGGTGGGGAGCCAATGCGGTCGGGGAGGACGACGCCAAAGCCTTCGCCTACCTTGCAGGCAGCGAGCAGGTCGTCGTCGATGCGATGCTCCTTGCGACTGGAGGACCGGCGGCCTTTGTGCAGCCCGCGCATGCGGCGCACCACCTTCTCGTGGTACTTCTGGGCGTGCGTCTGCACCTGGCGGATGGAGCGAGTGCCCACGAACGCCGCGACCTTGCGCCAAGGGCCGTGCGGGTACATCTTGATGGCGACGAGGAACTTATCGTGCTCCTCCTGAGACCAGAGACCGGTGAACATGGTTGGGTAGTAGTAGATTGGGTGTACGTAGTGCTGGTACGTGAGGGTAAATTGAAAAGTGAAGGAAAGCTATCAAGTCTGCCGTCTGCGCGGTAACTTGTCCACCCTTGTCAGGTAGGCGGTCTCAAGTGTCTCCCGCTCTGCAAGATCGCCGTTAGAGGCCGCAGCGCCAGAGTGCGCTTCCGGCTTAGTATGCGGTCGATGGTAAATTCACAGCAATGCGGAGCTTTCCGTGGTCGAGTACGACGAGTATGGTGCAATCCGATGTATCTAGCTCGTGTCCGTTGGTTTAACCACCCGCCAACGAGAACTTGAGTGTGGCCTTCGAAAGCGAAGGCCCATCGTGCTCCTCACCACGTTTTAACTCTTCCGCTTATCGCTTCCAGATTTCGAACAGCTTTGGTGTTCGAGCCTACGACACCGACACCGACGACATCGCTCCACCAAAAGGCGTTGGTGGTGCCAAGCAGGTTATACTAGTTAATCTCGCATCCAGTCTCAATGGTAGTCGCAGCGTGGCATTCCTCTACAGACTAAAAGCATATCTGCATACAGTCTACTGTTATATGGCTGGCTGGCTTCCGAATCAAGCCTGATCTCAGGGTCAGATCTGCGACTGAGACGCTGGGGTCGCTGACGACACGGCGTCAAAGAACTCGTCCTCCTCGTCGTCTTCGGTCTCGTCAGCGGCTTCGCTTTCGTCGTCGTTGATGAACAGTTCCAGCTCCTTCGCGTGGCCGCTCGGCAAATCGACAGCGGCGATGACCTGGACTGCAGCCTGGAACGTGGTCAGCACGTAGCCCTCGACGCCTTTGCCGCCCCCGTTAGTGAAGAAGGAGATATACGCGATCTCAGCCGCGAAGTCCGAGCCAGCCCGACACAACCGAGGACACTCGACCAGGAACGCGCACAGAATCGGGATCAGCATGTCCGCGTTCGAGGCCGACTGGTGCAGCTTCTCCGCGAAGCAGCAGATGCTTCGGAAGCCGTCACAGAGCAGCACCAGCTTCAGCAGCGGGGACGACGTCTCCTGCATCATAGTGACGAGTTTCGCCTCAGCCTTCTGGAGATCTTCAGCGAGCACTGGGTGCTGAGAACGCCTGCCGTTGGCTCGGTCTTGCTGAGAGTGCGGCAGCTGCAACAGCGCAGTCGAGTGATACTTTTGCTCCCGCCGAATGTCCGCCAGATTATCAGCGAAGGCAGTGTCGGCATCCTTGAACGCGCGCTGGAACTCGCCAAACACCATGGCGTGGATGTCGTCGTAAACAATCCGCTCCACCGCTAGAGTACAGCTGCTCACCGCTTCAGGAGTGCTCGCCAGACTTGGAAAACACTGCAAGGTCGCACCCAGAACGTGTGCGATGTACATCTTGGTATCTTGGAGCGTATCCTTGGCCAGCGCGCGAGCTGCAGCTGTCTCGGCGGAGACGGATTTCGCTGTGAAGCTCGGTCGCCGCATCTGCTGCTTCTGATGCCTGGCGTTAAAGCGCTTACGGAAAGCCTCGCATAGCTGCACGTTCATCTGTGCGAGGAGCTCACTGGGCGAAGAAAAGATGCCGAACAAGAAGCGGTACACCTCGGCATCATCCGGCCTGGTTTCTTGCGTTGCTGGGGCTTCTTCACTCGCTGAAGACGTCTCTGTGCTACCATCGTCGGCATCTTCTTCTTCAGCTTGTTCTCGTTTGCGGTGCCGAGGGTCTGGCAGCTGAAAGCGACGCAGGAACTCCGCATCCTTCTTCCAGACTTCGTCCGAGGGCGCGCCGTCGAAGTTCTTCTTGCAGTTCCAGCATATCTCCATCGCCCACTCGCCCTTCCGCAGCCTCTCCTTCTTCCGCTGGTCCGCCCTCACCTTGCTCTGATGCGTCACAGTGGCGGCCGCCGCTGCACTCGCCGTGAGTCCAATACCCGCCATGACCGTCTCCGCGCCCACACTGGCCACCAGCATGTTCAGACCCGCCAGCACTCCCGCTGCAGGTCCCATGGCAATAGCCCCCACGACGCCTCCAGCGGCCAGCACGGGCGCCAACTTCTTGGCGATCTTGGACGCCTTCTGCAGCTGCTGCTTCTGCGTTCCTCCAGTCTTCACGACGGCCGTGGACGTCGCACCAACGCCAGCGACGCTGCTGCTGTTCAGCTCCTCGATCAGCGTAGCCAGCGTGACGTTCCCTGCGCTGCCTGCACTGTTCTTCCTGCGAGTCGTGTTTATCCTTATAGCTCCCTTATAACTGCTCTGCGGCTCCTCCAAAGGCGGTGGGAATAGGAGCGCATCCGCCGACGGAGGAGCATGGCTACACCCCGGCATGAGGCTCTCGTGGCCCCTACAGTAGCGATGCGCGTGCGAGAAGCTCACGCATTCTCGATGGGCGAACCTGCCGCAGCTCAGACACTGGCACACGCCGGAGTTTGACGCTCGGGGCGTGCTCGCAGCAGGTTTAATGGCCAAAGAGCCTGACAGCTTGCGTCGACGCGCGTTCTGCGGCTTCCCGATGGCCAGGAGCCGCTCGCGACACAGCAAACAGTCCCGGAAGAAGAGCAAGCTGCGGTCTACCGTTGTCAGCAGCCGCAGCTGCACGGGGAGGAAGCTGTGGCCGTGCAACGGGTCGGATAGGGAGCCGGCGGTGTCGCGCAGGTACGCGCTAGAGTTGCGCGTGTTGTGGCGAGAATTGGAAGGAGATTCGCATATGTGGAGCAAGATCAAACACAGACAGAGATGAGCATGATGCGAGGAGTCATGGGCGCGCAGTGGGGGCTGAGGTGCGCGCTGGGAAAGACCCGCGAGGGCTTACCTGAGAGCGCCGTGCATGAGCATTTCTGCTTTCTGAGGAGGAGTAATCAGCTTTGTAGCCGCCTGTGTAACCTACGTAACCCCTAATTGTATTTAGGTATGTATATTTGCCACAAGTGCCAATAGCGTTCCGAACCATGACAAGAGACGGAAGTATCGAGCCGTCTCCGACGTATTCTCGACGATCGTTAACAATTGTGCATGCTGGGGGTTCTCTTTGGCGTTAGAGGGGACAATAAACGATGAATGACAATCGCGCTCGTGCATTGAATGATTAATGAGCTTTCCCAAGCTTTGAGCGCAATGGCTGGCAGTATCTGTGTAAAATCGACAGTATGCTGCACGCAGGCCTCCAAGACAAAAGTATGTTTTATTTCAGTCAAGTTGCAAGAGCTTGAAACAGGCGGAACTATTGGAACCTTATATGAGTAAAGCCGAAATGCAAGCCGCTTGCTGCATTACATGTACATGTACTGAAGTACAGCGGGTGTATCTTGCAACAGTAAATGAAAACCCGACCGTTGGCACTTGCATTTTTTTTATCGACGGGTGTAGTAGCGGGGCAACAGCGTGGGATGACTGCACATGTACCGACTTCCTCCGCTTGTAGTGGACAACCTCATATAAGAGCACCCAATCATATCACAGGATTTGGAAGGCCTTCTCGGCTCCGCTTATAAGTTCCGCACAAATCATTTCGATACGTTTTCACCGGTAATTTATCGGTGCGATGGAGCTTTCATTCATTTAAAGCAGCTGCGACTGCAGCCTAGAGCTACCTGCATGCGGTTGCTGCCAGTACCTACTACCTATGCTAGTGTTAAGCGCTACTGCGGCGCACGTGTACTATATAGACGTTCGGAGAGTGGTTTGTTTGCATCCTCCTTACACCACGTTGTTCCCATCGACCAATGGCACATGTTACCGAGTTAAGACTAAAAAGCTATGCATTACCTCAAAAATGGTCTAAAGGCAAGGCAAAGCATTGCGACGGCACTAGCCTCACGCGGGCGCGTGCCGCTCAGGGATTTGCAGAGGCAGCCTGTTGCCTGCCGTGAGGTGTCAAGCGCGACAGGTCGCTCAGGCAGCTAGCTGTGCTGTGCATGACCACCAAGAACGAGAGCAAAGCACAAAAAGTGTCAGCTAATCGACGGTACTGGTACCCGTACCGGTTGCAAGATTCGGCATATCATTTTTGAAGGGTGGTACAGTGTACCGGTATATGCCCTGTCCACTATAAGCGGAGGAAGTCGGTACAAGTTGTACATGTATCCCGCCAGACTAATCAGTCGTGCAACTTAAAACTTTGAATCAAAGAGCTCACCTGGCAGAGCAAGAGTCACTGTGCGGGGTGGCGGTGTTCGGGTTATTGCAAGGTACCGCCAAAGGGTAAAAGCAGGCACGACGCTATTGGTCCACAACCAACGCAAAAGCGTTTACATACCGGTGCCTGCCATCCACGAAAACTAGTATCACATCTGATACTTTGACCGCCGCTGGGGTACGTGTAAGACGGTCTTCGATTGTGTCCTTCAAAAGTAAGTTGCAATGCCCACAGAACGTCCAGGCCTCGGCCGCCGAGTGCAATACAAACTACGCGGACGTGGAACTTGTGAGTCAACTCGAACCAAGAAACTCTCGAAACAGGAGACCCATGGGCTTTCATGCTTTGCAACCCGTCGAAGAGTGCAATCAAGACCGTTGTTGCGCAGGAAAATGGATGTGAAAGTACGTTACGTGCGTACTTGCTCAGAAGACTTTTCCTATCATTCGTAGATGAAATGGTTCACCGGCAAACCCCGCTTGGGTTCACTACAGTTGTCGCTCGGGGTGCCACTACGGTTGCTGCAAGCGCGTGCTATCAGTCTGCCTCAGCTATCATTGTGTATGAGCCCAAGGGGCTTCTTCGGGCGGACAAGAAAATCCAGCCGCCGCTCTTAATTTGACCTAGTGCAGGCTGCCGCTGGGGCCGAGTTCAGCCCGCGGCCGAGCCGTTGAAGCGCGCTGGTGGCGCTGGTGCTGAGATTTGCAGATCATCAATCAAGGGCCCTCTTCCGAGGATACCGACGGGTTTGACCACCGTCGCGTTATCCTAATTGTATCTTTGGAGCAAGAGCCGACACGAACGCGGCCCGGAGAAAATCCACCCGGCCTCGGCTCGGGACGGACACTCGTGGCATTGCCGCATTAGCGATAGTTGCCCTGAGATCTTCCGAGCTCCTACCAAGCAGAACAAGCTGTCTCGGAGCTGTCATAGCGTGTGTGGTGCAGTCTTCTTAGCCCTGCGAAGGTCTGTGCTTTGACTGACAGCCAAAGCCGAAGGGAGGGCGACATACACTAGCCGACATGGGTTGCTAGTCAAGAACCGAGGTATGTAACGATGGCACGGTCGTTCGTGGCACCTGCGGCAAATTTTGGGGTTGCCCACTGACCAGGAGGACTGCAACGCCGCAAAAAGGAAACAAATGCTGCAAAGTATGTTGCATGCAATTGTGTAGGTCTGTTTAACTTGATTTCTAAAATGTTCAGAATGCCTTAGCGTGAGTCTATGCCGTTCAGAAGTGTTGAAGTAGTCCCAGAAACACGAAGGCGAACTTCAGCAGGCAAAACCCGTCCATCTCACGGTAGCCGTTCTCAAGCGGCAATGCACTGAACTAGAGTCCGGCGCGACGGCTCGCCTGGATTTTCGTGCCCTAGCGCGGCCGGCAAGCCATGCCCAAACTTCCGTTGTCGCTATATTGGATCTCCTAGGCCAGGGCCGAGTACTGTGGTTCTGTTCCCCGGCCGTTGTCGGCAACTCCCCAACACTCACAATTTGTAAGTGTACAAGCCTTTCACGCTTTTCGATATTTTTTGCTGTTTGAGGAGGGAAAGTTGCCGTCGATTTGCACGCTGTCAAGTCACTTCAAGGCCTCGTCGTGATAGAGAGGGGCTCTTGCGTACGTTCACGTGCCTGCGTTGAACGATGCGTCATTCCACAATTCGTTGGGAAGGCCCCAAAGCTGCCCAGGTGTAGCTTTACCACAACTAGAACCTACTACAACACAATCCGCCCCCATTCCTCCGGAATACTACCACCATGAAGCACGGCATCTGGTCCGAGGACGAGCACGACCGCTTCCTGCTCGCCATCAAGGAGTATCCGCGCGGCCCGTGGGGCTCCATCGCCTCGGCGGTCGGCACGCGCTCCGTCCGGCAGGTGCAGACCCACACGCAAAAGTACTACGAGAAGATCATGAGGAGAGTTCGAGGGCTTCGCAAGGACCGCAAGACGTGGGCGCGCGTCGAGCACCGCATCGACGACGACATCCTCCAGTTCTGCGACTTCATGAAGAGCATGGGCAGCAACAAGGTCATGGTCACGTCCCCAGCGCGCTCAAGATCAACGCGCAGGTGGCGCAAGCCGTGTCCCCGCCGTCCAGCGCCAGCTCCAGCCCGTGCACCAGTCCCGTGCAGTTCCGCCTCAGCCTCGACGACAGGTGCCCCGAGCCCGAAGAGGAGCTGGACGCAGCAGCAGATCATCGGTCTTTGACCATCGACACATCAGCACCACAGCTGGACCTGCCGCCTCTGGAGGAGGCGCTCGACTTCCTGATCACAGTAATGATGGACAAGTGAGTCAGTCGCCCCGGTCCGTCCGTAGCTCAAGTCAGTATCAGCAGTCTTCAACGTCGTCTCCGGGGTCGCGGTAACCATTGCCCCCTACAGCAGCAACAATCATAACACCACACTACCCCGTGCATTGTTCTCTATAAGATCGCGGTTAATAAGAAATCCTACTGCCATCCTTCGAACCGGCGGAGCTACTCTGCTCTGCTCACGTCACCACGTTGTCTTCGTGCCGGGACGGTAATACAGTGAGTAGTCTTGTTCTTCTTTACTGGTCCACAGGCACGATGTTCTCTTCGTCGACCACCAGCGTGTAGCTGTAGAACTGCAGATACTGCGAGAAGAAGGCGCCCTCGAGCGTGATCAGCACCTTGAAGACGTGGTCGTTCCACGTGAACGTGAACTCGCTGCCAGAATCCCACAACATGTCCGACACGCTTCGGTTCTGCAGCAGCGACTCGCCATCAAACAGAATGGAGCGGAAGCCGCCGCGCAGACCGTGCTGCAGCTCCACGCAATGCCGCTCGCCTGACCCCTCCAGCTCGAAAATCCACCACACTTGTTTCCACGGGAACGTGAACAGCAGCGCGCTGGCCGGGTGCTTAATCTCCTCCAAAGTGCAGTTCCAGACCGTGTTGCCGTCGTCCAAGCTCAGCGTGCCTTTGCGAGACAGCGGCACGCCATCGCGGCCCTGGGAACTCGCCGCCAAGATGTTGCGCGACTCGAACACCGACATCTGCAGAATCGTCTCCTCGGCCAGGACGGTACGGCAACTCTCGTCTGGGACCTTAAACCACGTTCGATTCGGGAATCCGATGCTCACCCAGCTCGGCGGCATAGCATAGAGGTTATACAGCTCCTCTGATATCCGCACGAGAGTTCGTGGTGGGCCATCTTCATTCTCACTCGTAGACTGCATGCCGAAGATGCTGCGGCTGGATGATGCTCGACTTGTGAAGCTGCCAGTTCGCGGTCTTGCCGGATCAAGCGCTACCCATCCCTTCTCCTTCGTAAGTCGTACATACGTCTCCTGTGTGCGTGGTAATGTGTACTCCATTTCGGCCGAGAAAATTGTGTTCGCGAACAGGTAGCGCACAACCTCGCTCGTCCGCTCGGGGGAGAGAAGCACCTCCTTCTTCTCGCTAATTACCCGGAAGAAGAACTTGCCGTTCTTCTTCTCTGGGTCTTCGTCCACAGCCTCCAGCACTTGGTCGCCACTCGGTGTTCGATCGAACAGCCACCCGTTGCAGGCGCTGTTTGTTGACGGATGTGAAGCGCTGGCCACCTTAATGTACGTGATCCGGCTGCCTGGTGGCGTGTACTGGAGGCTACTTTCAAATACAGTACCGGCCGTCATAGGAGCCACTCCGGGCAATCTTGGACACTCGAAGTCAGGAGCTGAGCGCAAATACACCGGGACCAGGACACGATAGAACTTCGGTAAGTCGCGGGTCACCGCGTAGCCCTGCACCTGTTCGAGCAGCAACTTGTACGGCGAGTGCAGCTGTCGCTCACATATCCAACCTACATCATGCCGAAGTTTGACAAAGCCAATCTGAGGCACATCAGTCTCACCAGTGTCTGCCAAAACGGGAGGCACTGCAGGCACAAGTCGCTCGCTGCACTCAATCAGCGTGTCTTTTAGACGCTTCCGTCTACCTGGCGGGCTGGAGGGGGCTGAAGAGCTCGAAATTACGAGCCTCTTCCCGCCTGCTGGCGTGGGTAGCACATCCACGTCCTCCAGCACACGATAGAAGAGTCGCTCCACCTGTCGCACCTTGGGCTCAGCCATCGGCTCCAGCACTACCTGCCCGTCCATAGTCTTCTCGAAAATCCAACCTCCGTGACACGATGGCGGTAGCGACAGCGACGAAAACTTTTTATCCTCGTTTGGTGACTCACCGTCGCTATCACCCCCGCCACCTCCAGCGCTATACTTCCGGGCCATAGACTTTGGACTTGAGGCGCTTCCTGCGTGACTCCGCGAGCATCCACAACGCGAGTTTTTATCCTTGCACACTCGGACATACGTGATCTTGCTGCCTGGTGGGGTAAATCGCTGGGACGCCTCGACAATCGAGTGCAGCTTGAATCCTTTACCCGAACGCTGCGCCATAATATGCGGCGCCACGCGAATACCGACCGGGATCTTGACCACGTAAAAGAAGTGGCCGTACTCTATGTCCGGCTCCGTGGCGAGCCTCTCCAGCACCTTGATCCCCGAGTTCAGCGTCTCAAACAGCCAGCCGTCCTCGTACGCCAGCTTGACGAACGTCACGCCGCTCTGCGGGCAGCGGTAGGTCTCGTGGCACTCGATGATCTCCTCTGCGTTCTTGAACACGTGCCTCGAGATCACGGTCGCCAAAAGATCGGGTGCCTTCCGCAGCTCGATCGGCACCAGCACGCGGTAGTAGAAGCGGCCCTTGGCCACGACGGCCTTCTCATTCTCCGGCAGCAGCTCCAGGAAGTGCTTCTCCGTGGCCGCGCCCGCCTCCGCCGTCTTGCTCAGCTCCTTGGTCGACAGCATCATGAATGCGTTCTCCACGTGCGCCAGGCGGATGAACCACGTGGGCGCGTTGGACGCCCCGAAGAGACACTGCAGACGCCCGCTGCTCGCCACCACCTCCTCCGGCATCTTCATCACGCTGTAAGCTGCAATAATAACCAACAACAACGCAAAGATCGTCACTACACACATAATAAATCTATCTCCTCCACTGCGCCACCCACCATTGCGGTCCTGCTGCATCATCTGCTGGCGGCTCCTGGCCGAAGACGTGCGGCCGCCGCTCGGCTTGGCCAGCTCCTGGATGCGCACGACCTTGTAGTCGCTCTCAGCGAGGACGTGGCCCGCCGCTGCATCTCGTCGATCTCCGCGTCCTTGTCGTCACCGCCGTCCGCCGCGCCGTCGCCCGCCTGCAGCCCACCGAAGTCGATGGAGTAGAGCTTGGCCTCCTGCAGCACGCGATAGAAGCGCGACTCCTTGAGCACCGCGTTGCGCAGCGTGCGCGCGGCCGACACGGCGCGGCTGCGCGAGTGTTTAGTGGGCGACATGCCCTCGCCCGGCGCCTCCAGAGCGGCCAGCGCCGCCGCCACTTGCTCTTCGTCGCTCGTTTGCGGGATCAGGCGCGCGTAGAAGGCCGCAGAGGCCGGCGCCAAGCCCCGCGCCTCCCGCGAGTCCATTGCGCTGCGCACTTTAGGGGGCTTGATTGAAACTGGAAGAAGGCGTTCGAAATGGTGTTCGTTACGTTGATTTTTGACTCTTCTGCAAACCGGGTAGTCAATGAAAGAATCCAAATTTACAGATCTAGCCGAATAGAGATGGCAAACTTAGAGAACGTTTGACTTCAATGTAGTCTTGTTGAATTGATGAAAATTACAGATCGGTGCGCTCGCCAGCCACGTTGGCGGTATCGCTGACGGGCAGGTCCACGTCCCGGTGGGGCGAGATCTCCATGTCCTGCATGACGCTGGCGAGCGTGGCCTCCTGCTGGTCGTGCGTCTTCTGCTTCTGCTGCTTGATGCGCGCCAGCAGGTCCGGCAGATACTCGTCCTCGTACTGCTTGGCGGCCTTGTCGATGGCGGCGAAGAACTCGGGCATGCCCTCGCCCGTGGCGGCCGACACGCCGACGGACGTGAGGTTGTTGTAGAACTCCTCGAGCACGAGGCTCAGCGAGCGCGAGAGGCTGCCCATGTAGCTGTCGTCCTGCACGTCGTCCAGCGCCGTCTGGAAGGCCTCGAAGTCCGTCATCCACTCGGTGGCGAAGTCGTGGCGCAGCACATCGATCTTGTTGAACACGACCACGAACGGCAGCTTCAACTTGTACAGGATGCTGCAGGCGTACAGCATGTTGGACATGAACGTGTTGGGGCTGGCCGTGCGCGGCGTGTCCACCACGTACACGATCACGGACGGGAACGTGGACGCCAGCGACTCGGTGATGATCTGGCCCGACGCCGACCACGTGAACGCCTCGATCTGGCCGGGCGTGTCCACAATGGCGTAGCTGCAGATGCACCATTAGAGTCAATCACCCAATAACCTAGTCAATAAACCATTCAATCAGCTGGCCAGCGTACTCGAGGTCGTTGCTGCGCTTGCCCAGCAGGTCGACGACCTGGTCGAAGCGCGTGGCGAACAGGTTGAGCGACGTCATGATGGCGCCGTTGGGGCCCAGGCCGTACTCCTTCATGACCTGCTTGTAGTCCACAGTGTCACGGATGTCCACGTTGGCCGTGTAGCCCGTCTTGCGCACCGCGGGGTCCAGGTTGATCACGTAGTTGCGCAGCCCCGCGTCCACGCCGTACGCCGCCAGCCGCTGCATGAGCGTCGTCTTGCCACTGCCGGCCATGCCGATCACCAGCACGGTCACGGGCTTCGGGTAGATGGTCGGCAGGCTCGGGTCCGCGGCCGCGGCGGCGTACACATTGGCGGCGGGCGCGGGCGGAGGCGTCGCGGCGCTCGAGTCCGAGTCGATAGGTGCTTGGGTCGCCATTGAATCTCGCTGGTTGAAAAGTGGCGCCCAAAATGGGTCCCGCTTTGGGTGATTAGCTAATCGCCTAATTGGGTATTTGTATCCATTTTATTTGGGCAAGTTGAAGTGCATGTACTCTTTGTTTTTGAGTTTATGTTTGAGTGCTGTTGTTGCTGTACCACAACGAGGTGGTGGGGTCTCTAGTGTCTCGTTCGTCGATGCCGACGGGCCACTCGGTAGTTGAGAAGTTACAGTGTGTACTTCTGGTACTTGCGCAGGATCTTCTGCAGCTGGTAGTGCACCTCGCCGACGCTGGGGCGCGCTTTCGGGTCCAAGCTGACGCAGGCGTGGCCCAGCTTCACGAGCGCTGCCGGCGCGTTGCCGGAGAACTCGATCCGGACGCGGCCCATGGCCACCATCTCCATCAGCGCCGTCTCCATCACCTTCTCGCCCGACTCGGACGTGATGGTGGCGATCGCGCTCGCGTACGGCGGCTGGTGCGAGTCCAGCTCGGACAGGACGACGCCGAACGAAAAGATGTCGGCGCTCGTGTCGTACCGCTTGCCCATCATAACCTCGGGCGCCATCCAGCGTCTCGTGCCGACGCCCGCCGTCATCGTGTCCACGGTCCACTTGCGCGAGACGCCAAAGTCCGTGAGCTTCGCGTCCCAGTCATCCGACAGCAGGATGTTCATGGACTTGAGGTCGCGGTGCAGGATCACGGGGTCAAGGGAGTGCAGATACGTCAGCGCCTGCGCTACGTGCAGCGCGATCTTGGCCTTGTCGACGTCGAAGCCTTGCGCGCGGTGCTCCACGCGGTCGAACCGTCTGAGCAGCGAGAACAAGTCGCCGCCCGGCATGAACTCGGAGACTGCGCTGAGGTCGCTGGGGCATCCCACGCCACGCCGACGAACCGCACGATGCGAGGGTGCTCCACCGTCGCCATCAGCTTGATCTCCGAGAGGAAGATGTTGATCTGACGCATGTCCTTCCTCTTCTCGTTCAGCAGCACCTTGATGGCGACGCACTCTCCGCGGTACAGACCATGGTACACCGCGCCGTGTCCTCCTTCGTTGATCAGCTCCTTGCGGATAAGCTTCTCCATCGGGATACGCGCTGCGACGATGGCCTCGTCCTCCCACAAGCTCGAGCTCGACTTGGTCGATTTCTTGGTTGCCACCGAGGCCGCGCTGCTTTCAAGACGAAGCGTGGAATCGAGCTTCGCAGTGCTATCGAGGTTCACGGTCCTGTCGAAGTTGTTCAGGTCATTCATCTGGATCGCAGGCGCCGGCGTGAAGCTTTCTAGCGCAATGGCATTCGCCGCGGGAAGGGTGACGGGCGCGACGACGTAAGAAGCGTCAAAAGAGGACGGTCTTGGTGTCCGTTTCTGCCTTCTGCGGCGGTACAACCAGAATGCTATCCCCACGATCAGGAGAACTACTGCTATCGAGCCGGCGACGATGCCGATGACGGCCCCTGTGCTCACACCTGCAACCATTTACAAGGGGTCAGTCACAGTCGGTCTCAAACTCCACACAATGTGAGAGCGCGAACAGCTTACCGTCGCTACTTCCTTCCACGCTGCTGAGCCCCGAGGACGCACCATTGTCGCTGGAGTGGGAACTAACATTAATGATCACCGTTGTCGACGCGGTCGCATTCGCGGAGGCCGAAGCTGGCGCTGAAGTCTCAGCCATTCCACTGGAGCTCGAACTGGAAGCTGGAGCCGAAGTCGACTCCGCTGCAGTCACTGCAGTCGTCACTGAGGTTGTACTTGTCGGCGTCGACGTCGCTACCGTGGAGGCGGATGAAGTGACGGTCGGCGCAGCGGTAGTCGTTTCTGGAGTTGAAGTAGTTGGCTCGGGGGCGGCTGTCGGGGCCTGTGTTGTCGTTGACGGTGTCCTGGTCGTCGGTGATGGCGTTCGCGTTGTTGGTGATGGTGTTCTCGTGGTCGGTGCCGGTGTCCTAGTAGTTGGTGCCGGCGTCCTAGTGGAGGGTGTCGGTGTGCTCGACGAACCGGTCAAGGTATCAGCAGTGTCTGTGATGATGCCCGCTGCCGTGTCGAGGAGTGACATGGTGCTGCTAAATACCAATATCTGGTTGAGCTCGGACGCTCGGGTACTCTTCTCCTGGCCCTTGCCAAGATCTTGGCAGTACAGTGTGAGGCGCCCTGCTCGTTCCGAACTGGCCTACAGGAGACGGGAAGGGGGAGGCCATGAACTTCCCGACTCGGGAATCCCGAGGGCAGGACAGAAGCGGCATTGGAAAGTACGGGCGGACCGTGTCAACGAGGTCGTGAGCGGGCCGATTTGCTTCAAAGGTGGGGTCTATGCACGGTCAACATCCTCAGCAACATCTTGACCTCCATGGAGCGCCGCACGGCACTGTGCCACGTTTGACCAGCATGGTGCCCCCAGCCGGCGCTTTCGGTGGCTTTGATCGCGCGCGAGAAACTTTCGGTGGGTGCTACCAACTCGAATGAGATTTACCAGTACGACGGCTTTCACAGCTAGAGGCAGCTACATGTATATACAAGTATATTCATCTCGCTTCTACACCGTGTACAGCTCGTACGACTGCAAGATGAGCTGCAGTCGGTAGTGCACTTCACCAGCGCTGGGTCGAGCCGACGGGTCGAGCCTCACGCAAGCGCGGCCGAGATCAACGAGCTGCGCTGGCGCGTTTGATGAGAAGTTGATTGTCACCCGCCCCATTGCCACGAGCTGCAGCAACGCTGCGTCGGGGACGCGTTGTCCGCTGTTGCTCATCCGCACTTCCGCGTACGGGTACAGGTGCGAGTCCAATTCAGAGAGGACAATACCGAACGAGAAGATGTCGGCGCTCGTGTCGTACCGGTCGCCCAGCATGACCTCGGGTGCCATCCACAGCGACGTCCCGACCGCAGCCGTCATGCTCGTGAAGCTGTAGCTGCGGGCGATGCCGAAGTCCGACACTTTGGCGTTCATGGAGGACGTCAACAGGATGTTCCTGGACTTCAGGTCACGGTGCAGCACCTTCGGATCTAGAGAGTGCAGATACGTCAGCGCCTGGGTGGTTTGAAGGGCGATCCGGGCCTTGTCAAGATCGAAACCTCGAGGCCGCTGCTCCTGCTTGAACCGGTCAAGCAGAGAGCGCAGGTCGCCCCCTTCCATGAACTCCATCACTGCGGACAGATCCGAGGGCGAGTCCCAAGCCACAGCAATGAACTGCACAATGCACGGGTGGTCGATCGTCGCCATCATCTTGATCTCAGCCAGGAAGGCGTTGATCTGGTCGAGGTCCTTCCGCTTCTCAGGAGCAGCACTTTGATCGCCACGGGCTCTTCACGGTAAAGCCCGCGGTAGACTTCCCCGTAGCCGCCGGAGCTCAACAGCTTCGTCGTCGTAAGTTTTTCCATTGGGACGCGCATTGCCGCGATTACCTCGTCGTCCCACAAACCGGAGCGTCTGGGTCCTTCAGACATGGCGTCTTGATCGAGCGCAGTGTCAAAATGACCGAAAGACACGGACGTTGACGACGTCTCGAATCGCTCAGTGCCTCGTGTGTTGAACACTGGGATGTCCCCTGTTGCCCCCAACTGGACGTGGCTGACGGAGCTCATCAGATGCCGCCGAGACCGACGCAAGCACCAAGTTGCAAGGAGTACGCAGAGGAGAAGGACCCCCAGTGCAGCGAGCACGAGCACGACTATGCTGCCAGTGCTGATACCCGAGTCTGCGGGGACTCCAATACCAGCTTCATCACTCCCTTGACTGCTTGATCCAGTGGAGTTACCGTGGGAAACATTGCTCCTGCTCGATTGGGCAGAGCTTGACCCGCTCAGACCCGAAGCAGACATACTAGCGCTGGTGCTGTAAGTTGCCGAGCTGTCGCGCGCACTTGTTGAGGCGGATGAACTCGATGGCGCTGCTGCCGTCTCGGTTGGGGTCGCGGCGGTTAGTGACGACGTAGAACTGGAGACGCTTACGCTTGAATCGCTGGCCGATCCCGCCGCCGTTATCGATGGTGGTGAAGAGGCTGGGGATGGAGTGGCTGTCGAGGAAGCAGGAATGGGGGTTGAGCTTGCAGGTACGGAAGTGGTCGCTGCAGGTGCTGAAGTGCTTGTGCTGGAGGGCGTCGATGTCGTAGACGCTGGAGCAGACGTACTGGGACTTGTGGATGGAGATCCAGTCGACGACGCTGTCTTGCTAGACGAAGTCTCTTTCGTGGAGGTGGTGGTTCCGGTCAAGGCGCTCGTGGTGGACTCGACTGCGCCGGTTACCGTCCCCACCACAGATCCAATGAGGGATTCCTTCATATCTCGAGCGGCAGATACAAGGCGAAGTGCTAATACCCCGCGACTAGCAAGCGAGACTGCGTCAAACGCGATCTAAGCGCATGGGCATGCCTCACTGCATTCATTCATTGCTACGCCACGGTCACCACTACCGTAGCAGTCAATGCGGGTCGCGCTTTGACCCACGCGAAAGTTTGCCGAAATGGCTCCTACTGGTCGCAGTAGCATCATGGAGAGACGAGTCAAAGCGCTTGCACAGAGTTCAAGCACCAACCAGACCTCACGCACCTCAGTTTGTCTCGTCTTCAGCGATCACCTGACGAGTCCTCACGTGGCGTCGACAGCACCGGAGACCGAGAAAAAATCCGACGATCGTTCGTGATCGAAGGCCTCATGCGGACAGGTTAACAACGTGCACCAAATGCTGGGGGCGAGGAGGGCCACAAATGCTGGGGGCGTCAAGTTGGTCGGAGACACTCACACTGCCCTAAGACTTGTCTGTCAATTGCGTACTTAAGTATGTCGTCCTGTAGATCGGTGCGTACAGTGCATGTACTCAGACCGCGGCGCGGGCGAAACTCAATAGAGAACTGTAGTTTCTGGAGTTATTTTGGAGTTGGAGCTACAAAAATCCGAATTATCCTGGATAAACCGGAAATATATTACGGATAAAATACCGGCGGATAACTCCTATACTTAACTCCAGTGGAGCTACATGTATCGGGTACCCCTTTAACTCCAAGGAGTCTATTTTTGGAGCAACGCCATTTAGCTCCGAAACTTAAAATAGCTCCAGAAGCTACAGTTCTCTAATGTCCTGGTGCGACCAGGTCGACCATTCTGACCGCTGAACAACCAACGGTGATCGAGTACTAGTAGTATTAAGCTCGTGAGCCTGGACGCGAAGATATCGGTGGTGGCGCCGTAGTAAGCTTAGTTCTCCCGTGCAACAAACCAAACGCACCAAGAGGATTTTACACAAGCTGCTGGCTCCAGTCCGCTGGAAAATAATTTTCTTAAAACGTGGCGCTCTCGTACTTGTTCATAATGAGCTGCACTTTGTACAGCACTTCGCCTGCCGTGGGTCTTGCTTCAGGATCTAGGTCCACACACGCGTGAGCAAGCTCAACCAGTTCTTGAGGCGCGTGAGGGGAAAACTCGATCCTGAGCAGCCCCACGGACACCAACTGAAGCAACGCCGTGTCCGGGATCAAGCGCCCCGAGTCCGTCTCCTTCGTGGCCGCGTACGGCAGCAGATGCGAGTCCAGTTCCGACAGAACGACGCCAAACGAGAAGATGTCGGCGCTGGGGCCGTACCGTTCGCCCATCATAACCTCAGGGGCCATCCACAGGCACGTCCCGACTCCAGCCGTCATGGTCTGATCGCTGCTCTCCCGAGATACGCCAAAGTCGGTGATTTTCGCCTCGAGGCCCGACGTTAGCAGGATGTTCTTGGACTTGAGGTCGCGATGAAGCACTTGCGGGTCAAGCGAGTGGAGATACGTCAGCGAGTGCGCGACGTGGAGCGCGATGCGAGCCTTGTCATAGTCGAAGCCGTGCGGACGGTGCTCTTCGTACTCCGCGTGGTTGAGGAATGAGCGAAGGTCACCTCCGTCCATGTACTCGGCTACACAGCAGAGATCCACGAGCGAGTCCCAAGCCACGCCGATCAGCCGAACGATTCGAGGGTGGTCCATTGCCGCCATGAGCTTGATTTCAGCCAGGAACGCGTTGATCTGGCGTAAGGTTTTCCTCTGCTCGGGGAGCAGCGTCTTGATTGCGACAGGTTCTCCTCGATACGAGCCGTGGTAGACCATGCCGTAGCCTCCGCGGTTGAGCAACTTCCCCCGTGTAATCTTCTCGATCGGAATGCGCATGGCTGTGATGGTGTCGTCCTCCCACATATCGCCTGGTGCTGCTGCGAGCAAGGACGTCGGGTTCCCTCCAAGTTCTCGTTCATGGTGGCCAGTGAATGGGCCTGTCGAGGAAGTGTCGAGACGAGAGTTGACAGTGTCCACCGACATGTTAACCTTCGGGTTCTTGTTGATGTGGCGCTGGAACGGCGGGGACAGTGAATCGCCCAACTCCTTGCTGTCGCTTCGCTTACGGCGCAACGCAACAAGCCCCACGATAATTAACACCGCAGCGACTGATGCAAGGACAATGGCAGCGACCATCCATGTATTCACACCTAAGAGCACAGCAAGCACGCATGCTCAGTACGGATTAAAATCACTATCAAAGGCTAGCAAGAGCGCGTACCTTGTGAACTGCTCTGTCCTTCGGCGTCTTGACTTGCCGCAAGACCGTGACTGTTTAATGAGCCATAGCTGCCGCTACTCCAGCCACCAATGCCCGTGTCAATGCTGCCGGATAAGGAATCCGTTGTTGTAAGCTCTGAGTCTGCAGACGACGAGAGGGACAATGAGTTGTCATTCGTATCGTTTGCTTCAATCGTTGGCACGGGGGTCTCTGGCGCTTCAGTTTCGGTCGATCCGCTGCTGGAGATAACAGACTCGGGTTCAGGCGTGGCTTCTGGGGTACTTGACGGCGTCGGGGATGGAGTAGTGGGTTCTTCAGTCGTAGGCTCAGGCGTTCTAGTCACGGGTTTCCTCGTGGTTGGTGCTGGCGTCCTGGTAGTGGGGGTCGGAGCTCTAGTAGCAGGGGCGGGCGCTTCAGTCGTTGGTGTTGGTGCTACAACTGCCGGGGAGGGCGCAACCACAGGCGCAACCACAGGCGCTGGCGCTGGAGCAATGGCAGGCTCTGGAGCTGCCGTCTCTGTGTTTCCACCGTCGCCGCCGCCGCCAAGGACTGTATTAAGAATCGACCCGATCAGGCCCTGGAGCCTTCGCGCCCGCTCCAACGGAGCCGCTTCCGTCTACGAGACGCACGCAAAGCAAAACGAAGCGGGTCAGCCCCTCAGCACACACACATACACACACACTCGAACAAGTCATGCATCTCGCTGTAAGCGTACCATTTCCCGCGCTGCGATAATAACTAGTGGGAGTCACTGCCGTGCAATGGGAGACTGGGCTATCTATCCAAACAAAAGGCCGAGTACCATCAGGTGCGGGTCAACATGGCGGTCTTATCCCCTAGCTCCTGCTCCTGGTGGCGCAATGTCTGTACATCGCCATGACATTGTCTAAAAGTTGTTTACCCAGATGGCAGCAAACCTATGATCGTATCACCCCACAGCCGGCATGGTCATCAATGCAAACGCTGTACATACAGATAGGATGAGGTATGGCGTGCATTTGACTGCTTCATGTGAATCTACCAGTAGCGTCTACCTGCCTTCCAGGAGCTGCACAATCTGCTGCGCTGTAAGACGCCTCGCTGGGTCATGCTGGCAACAGGCTTCAGCGAGGTGTCGGATGAAATTTGGACACTCGGTACTGAAACTTGGTCGCAGTCGTCCGTCCTTCACTTGCTTGAGGATCTCTGCTTGCTCCATGTGGCTCCCGTTGGGCGACAGAGCGTCAAAGTAGGGGGACTGGCACGTGTCCAGTTCACTGAGGAGCACGCCGAACGAGTAAATGTCAGCGGCGGGCGAGTACGCGCCACCTTTGAGCACTTCGGGCGCCATCCAGTAGGCCAGGCGGGACATTTGCTTGGCTCTGATCGATGGGTTCGTCTCGGTTGAGCCGCAGCTCGCCAGTTTGGCCTCCAGTTCGTCCGTCAGAAGCACGTTCTTGGCGCAGAGCTCGTGGTGGATGAAGGCGGGCGTTTGCCTGTGTAGATACGCCAGCGCTCGGGCGATTCCACCCGCAATCTCGGTCTTCTGCGGCGTCCACGCGCTCATGCCAGCCTCGTTCCGGTCCAAAAACGTCCTCAGAGTCCCTTGTGGGTGGAATTCGACCACCATGGCGAGGTCGTGGGCCGAAGTCCAACCAGCCCCGATGAACTGGACCAGGTTCCTGTGACCGGTGTGGGCTCGGTTCAGGATTTCATAGGCGAGACGCTCCACTGCTGCGACGTTGACGCTCGAGCTTGGCGCGAGTCGCTTGATCAGAACGTGCTGTCCGTCGTAGCTGCCAACGCACGAGTCGGTCTGTAGTGTGGTCATGGGGAGCTGTCGCTCGACTTGGAGCTGATTCAGTTGAATGCGGCTGCGGTCGACGGTCGGATCTCTTGCCAGTACTTGCAGTGCGTTGTCAGGACCCATGCCAGCAATCCTTTCGACGTGTCTGGGCGCTGTCACGGGCTTCGACGGCCTAGCTTTGCTGCGACGAGGTGCAGCAGTAGCAACACCAGCGGCCTCGGATCTGATCGAGCGGCCTCCAGCTTCATTTGGAGTTGAGCTTGGGTCTGGCGGCTGGTACTTTCCCTGAACTCGTGAAGGAGGAGCTGGAATCTCCTGCTTTTGGTTCCGGTAGTCGCTTTCATAGCACGGCGGCAGCGCGTCTGAAGGAGCCGATCGCCGGCTTCCACCGTACTGTGAATGGCCTCTACCCGTGCTAGGATTCGACCAAGCGTCTTCTGACGCACGCGTCGTAGCCCCAGAGCGCTGGAAAGGGTCCTCGTAGTCGGAGCTCTGTTGCGTGGAGACCTTTGGTGCGTGGTTGTCGAGGTGCCTTCCGCTGGGCGAATTCATCTGCGTGAACGCCACCATCGGGGACCCTCCGTCGTCCGAGTTGTCGCGCTTCCTCCGTCGAGAAAAGACGAGTAGGCCAACCAGCAGTGCGATCAGCAGAAGACCGAGGGCACCACCAACTGCTCCGCCCAGCAACGCAACGTTGGGGCCCGCATTGTCTTCGGTTGAAGCTTTGGACGAGGATGAATCGGCTGTCCGCGAGTTTGTACCGCTGGCAGGTGTCGAAGTACTTGGCGTGGATCCTGAATTACTGGACCCCGCGGCGTACGATTCCATCCAGGACGTGACCCAGTCCGACGGAGTTGGGACCGTCCTCTTGCTGCTGGGGATGTCGTCCGATCCGTAGCACGGGAAGTTGAGGTAGCCGTAAGTTTCCGTGCTAGGACAGTCGCCGTATTTCCGTTCCGAACTGGTGTTGACCGTGTGCACCGCGTACACCTTGTAGCTCTCGCCTCCGTCCGTCCAAGAGTGCTTCGACAGCTCAATCTCCGGGATGGTAGTAGACTCTCCCCCAATCGACCACGCGGCCAGGTTTAGGTTGGCCATCTCGAACTCCTCCACGACACACTTGGCCCCCGTGAGCATCTGCGTGCCCGTGCAAAGGTGGTTATTGTGGGCCTTCGTTCCGTCCGGTTGCGCGCAGTCGTAGGCCGTGCACGAGGTGGCCTCGTACTCGTCCAGTGTGAGCGCGATCTCCGCCATGGAGCGGCCGTCGAGCGTCCAGATCTGCATGACGTCGTTCGTGGGCGTTAGCGCGAAGCCGCTGTCCCAGAGCACCGCGCGCTGTGCGAAGCCGTCCAAGTTTTCGAACGTCACGTTGACTGCTCTGAGCCGAGAGGTGACGGTATCCGGTACCGACGAGAGGCTGAGTTTGGCGAGTGTATCTCCGGCCTTGAAGCGCATGTAAAGCTGCAGAGCGAGATCGGACGAGCTGCCGTCGAAGCTGAAGGATTGAGTCGGCGCCCATGAGTCGTCGAGCTCTCGTCGCAGCTGCATGGTGCAGTTGTAGGGAGGGTGTACTTGTGCAACCCGTCACAAGTTCTCAACTGCAACAGCTTCAACGGAAGTCCTGCTAGGGAGTTATTCCATCTCTCTACCGCCTCTGGCCATAGCGACTACAGCGCTGGAGATCTACAACCGACACGTACGGGTGATATGGTACGGTATGGCGTGAAACTATCCTTAGTTGTTCAGATGTCGTGCAGTGGTAAAGATGGCTTAACTGGCGCTCTCAGATGGTGCTGCATGGGGTCTAGGTCGATCTACTCGGACGCTGGAGGACCATCACGCCTCCAGCAGACGTAGAAGTTGGTCGGCAGTTGGTCGTCGACTCGCATCGTGTTGGTAGCAGCCGACGCCGATCACGCGGATGCGGCGAGGGCAGTGCTCGCTGAAGCTCGGGCGCAGTGTCCCCTGCATGACCTCGTTCAGCACTTGGATCGGCTTGAGCTTCGTGCCAACGGGCGACATGGCGTCGTGGAACGGGGCCCTCGCCGTGTCGAGCTCCGTTAGCAACACGCCGAAGGCGTACACGTCCGCCTTGGCAGTGTACGGTCTGCCGCGCAAAACCTCCGGCGCTGACCAGAACGGAGACGGCCCCGCGACGTGACAGCGGTGGCTTTGCTCGTCCAGACACGACGAGTCGAAGCCCGTGAGTTTCGCGCTCGTAGTCTCAGTTAGCAGCACGTTGCTCGCTCGTAGGTCGCGGTGCGCGACGGGGTTGGCTGGCTGTGGAGATACGCCAATGCGCGCGCGATGCCGACGGCCAGGCGATACTTGCCGCGCTCCCACGTCAAGTACTCCCCGTAGTGCGTCAAGTACGAGAGAAGATCCCCCAGCGGGTAATGCTCCATGACGAGCATCACGTCGGCCACGCTGTTCCACGCCACGCCGACCAGCGTGACGATGTTCGGGTGCGAAAGCGTCACGCGCAGCTGGAGCTGGTAGACGAACTCCTGCAGGTGGAACATGTGCGAGCGCTTGGACTTGAGCAGACGCTTGACCACGACTTGCTGGCTGCGGTACTCGCCAAGACGAACCTCCCTCGACCGGCTCGTCGCCAGCCTCGCGCGCAGCTTGATCTGCTTGTACGGGATCCGCATCCGAGTCACTCTTCGATCCTCCTGCAGGATCCTCCAGACGTAGTTGGGCCCCGAGTCCGATCCGAGTTCGTACGAGTCTCTTCGTGGAGTTTGATCGGTGTGTGTCGTGTTCTCTCCGCTCGGTTCGTACGCGGTTTGGATCGTCGTGGGGGTCACGAGATCGGTCATGTCGCTCGACTGGTCGAGGTGAGGGAACGAGACGCCCACTGCTCGACGATCTTCGTAAGTCCGTCCGGATGTCGCCCACTGCCGATGCATCCAGCAGCAACACACTCCGCCGAGCAGAAGCAGAACGGCCGTACCGATGATCGGTACGAGGAGCGCCATGTTGAAGTTGTTGGTGCCGTCGGACGACGATGAAGACGAAGACGATGACCCAGTGAGCGAGACAGAACTTGACATTGTGCGGTTGGGTGGTGGGAATGAAAGTGGAGGTCCCGTGGAATCGAGCTCTTGCTGCGGTTCAAGGGTCGACGAGGTCGATGGACTCCACCGGTAAACAGTGTCACCCACCAAATCTAATTTTCGTTGGTCTCACTTTGCCGAGTGCGGCCCACAGGTTTTTGGGAGGGTCACACTGATACAAGTGCTTCGTCGCAAGAGATAGCAATTAACGGCCCACAAATACTCTCAGCTCTCACGCAAAAAGTACCCCCGATCATTTTTTTTTTTTTGGGGGGGGGGGGGGGTAAATACTTTTTTCGATCCGTGACTGGGGGACACGCTCAACTTCGAGCGTGCAGGCTTGATTGTTGGCGGACTCCACGTGATGGAGTCCCCTTAAGGGTATTGTGGTGTGGTGGGTCTCTAGGATAATTTCGAACTGACTACGCTGGGCTGGCTCGCGTGCTGGGCGCCAGTCACTGCCCGAAAACTCGTTTTCCTGCATGTGCCTCCCATACAGGATAAACGTACCATTTCGATCCGTGACTGGGGGACACGCTCAACTTCGAGCGTGCAGGCTTGATTGTTGGCGGACTCCACGTGATGGAGTCCCCCCTTGATGTACCGCTGAACAATCAGCTGCACACGCGCCGTTGTTGAGCATCGTCCTTGCCATTCGGGACGTCGATACCGTGTCGATGTGCACGTAACGTTGAAAACAGTCGCTTCGCCAGCGTCCATGGAGCTTAACGGATGTGTCGCTGTTGCCACCCGCGAAGAGGGCCGTCGCACCGCCGCTGCGAAGCGAGTGTGTGCCAAACTTGCTGCCATCGAGTCCGCACTTGGCCGCCGCCAATTTCAGGTACTTGCTTACTGTGGCCGCCGACACACAGGATCCGTCCCTCACTTTGCACAGTGGGGTGTCGTCAGGAAATTTTGCGCTCTTGCTCTCTTCGACCAGTGCCCACGCGGCTCGTACCGGGCACAACCATGTGCTGCCCGATCGATGAAGGGTTCTTGTGGCTGACTCTCGTAGCTGATCGGTCTTGCTGCCCCGAATTCGTAGCGCAACACTGTAGACCGCTTGCTTGTTCGTTGCTAGTACTCCATTTTTGTCGGTAAATGACACGTCCTGCCGTTGAATTGCGACCGCAGAGATTTTTCCGTCCACAGCCAGATACTCTGATCGTCTCAACAAGAAGAAAAACCCCATGACCGTAACCCCCCAGATAACGCGGTCGTGGGGTTTATCAAAGGTGAGATGGTCGCGGACCGCGTGGAGGATGGCCGGGGTAGCTGGAGACTTCCTGAGGGGGGCGCCTGACAGCCGTTGCATCCCGCGCACAGCGAGCACGTGGTGGGGCTCGAGTCGGACGGAGTAGCCATAGCGCCAGAGATGATGCCACCCAACATGGCTGATCTTGGACAGCATGGTGGTGGCGGTATTGGGCCCGGTGCCGACTGTACCGGACCAGCACTCGAGTGCGAACGTGATGAGCTCCGTTGAGTGAGCTTCGGGAGAACGAGGCAGTTGAGCGGACTGACCGCGGCTTGTTCGCCATGCACACCATTGTCGCCAAGTCCGGTCGTACGTGGATCTGGAACTCCCGGCCAATGATGCGGCTTGAAGGTCACCGAGAAGTCCTTGTAGATGTACCGGAGACCGATCGGGACGTGTACCTGCGTCCAATCAGCAACACGGTTAGCAAAATGCTGCTTAGTAGCAACAGTACCCGACCTGGATCCCGCGTCCGCCAGTGCATTGTATTTGCCCGGAAGGTGAGCCGCCGAGATGCGAAATCGGTGTTGGGCTTCAGCCAGGCCAATGCATCGATTCAAATTCTGCGCGAATCCGTTCTTGCTGCCGAGAGCATTTGTTCTCGCCTTGGCCGTTTGATTATCCGTCCAACAGCGAATGTGTAGCCACCGAGGATAGACGAGTGAAGACCATTCTGGGGCAAAGAGCATCGCGACGACTGCAATGCACAGCTGCTCGCGGATATTGATATCGAACACTTCTGCGCCATCACCTGTTTTCATCAGTCTCCGCTCGTTCTTGTCAAAAGTAATAGTGATGTACCGCTTCCGCACAGGGTCCAGCATACATGCACTGTAGTCGCTGGCATCCATGTAGAAGTGAACGTCAGGTTGCGGGAGAACCTTGCCGAATAAGCGAGTGGGAACCCCTCGGAGCGTGCCATACTGCAGTAAGAAGGAGAACCATTTCAAGTCGTCGCGCACCCAGTCCGTGATCGCGACACTCTTGAACCTCGGAGCAAATCGAGCGAGACTGTGCAAGCGCTGGTAGAACGGCCGCGCCGCGTGCACACACGAGGCGACGTGCCGAAGACTGCCCAGAAGGCACTCCAACTCGTGTTTCGTTGCGCGGGATTTCGCTGCGAGGCCTTGTACCCGCGCTAGCGCCTTCTCTATCTTGTCCGTCGGGATCGAGACGGTGGCAGTGCCGGTATTCCATTCCAGGCCCAGAGCCGTCATCTCTGTTGACCACGATGTAAATTTTCTTTCGTTGATCGCGTCCGGACCCAGCACTGCCAGCATAGCGAGGCGTAGTGCATCTTCAGCTGTTCGGCAGCGGTCAGGCAGATCGGGTTCAATCATGATGTGATCGTCGACCCACTCATACGAAAAGAAGACCTCCGTGTCATCACAATCCGGGCACATCGACGCAGGGCTCTCCTTCCCGACCAAGAAGGAGATCGCACGCCCAAAGACCGCGTATAGCGCTGGCGATCCCGTCCAGCCAAACGGAGCGGAGAGGTCGATGACGCCGGCAGACCGATCAGGTAGCAGGCCTCCCATCCATCGAACATCGGCCGCGTGCTGTCGTAAATGCCGAAACGCTCCGTTCACGTCACCTTTCAGGACGAGGATTTGTATCCCAGGGAACCGAGCCTTGAGGGACTCTATCCGCGCTGCTAGGGCCGCCACGTGCTCGTATTTTATGGGTGGCAGCGACGAACTGTCCGTCAGGTCGTTGGGGCACTGGCCTGGCGGCGTCGATAGGTCGTGAATTAATCGAATCGCGTCAGGGGTAGCCTTCGTCTTGGCGATTGCCCCAAAGGGACTGACGTGGACGTGCCATCTCGCGAACACGTCGATGTCGACAACCATGTAAGCCCCCATCTCTTCGCCTTCGCGGATACGAGCGACAACCTGGCGACCGCTGTTCAGTGCCGATCGATGATTGTTCGGCCATTGGTCTTGCGTTGGAGAAGGTTGTCGCCACTGCGCTCGGAACCCATGGCAAGCGATGTCGATCATTAGTTCTTGATGTGTGTAGCCACCAAGCAAGCGACGGTACGTCGACGGGTCCAGAGCTTTGTTAGGTCTGGTGTCGCCGCTGGTTTCACCACGCACCAGTCGCACAAGGTCCACCAGGGAGAAGCCCGCTCGGCGGGTAAGCTCTGACACCACGTACTGCAACTTTGATGTATTCCGATCATACACTAATCCCCAGCGTCGCGCACACGCGTCGATGCCAGCAGCGATGTTGTTGTGGGCGATGTTGAACCGGACAGCCAGCCGTGCTTGAACCAGAGGTGCAAGGGCGTGGTACCTGTGCTGCCTTGGGGCCGAACGTCAGAGGTGCTGGAAATCTGGGCCAAGGCCCCCGAGGCGCTGGTCGATGTAAGCCCGCACGTCAGCGTGCAGCGCGGCCGGAGTAAAGTGGCAGCGGTGAGAATACACACACTGCGACGGCGCACCTTTCACACCGACGCACCCGGTGCGGGACAGCGAGCGGAGACAGAGCTCCAGGTTACCTTGACGAGGCACATGCTGGAGGTAGCTGGCTGTGTCACGCCCTGCAGGTCGATAACGGGACTGGGTCTGGCGACGACGCCCAGTCTCGATAGATTCAATGACACGGTCACGATTGCCTTGGCGGGAGGCGGGCTGGGGTGGCGCGGACGCACGAGTGAGCTCGAGGAGACGGCGCTGCGTCAGTAGCTGGACGGTTGCCTGATAGTCGGGGTTACCGCGCCCGACCGTAGCTTGGATCTCTCGTCGCGACGTACCGCCTCCAGCTATGTCGTTGACCACCGCCTCTCGAAACGATTCCAGTACCCCATCAATCCAGAACACAAAGTGCTGTAGGTCCTCGGCGGACCATCCGGTGGTGAGCTCGTGTTGGACGAACGTGTGAAGACTACGAATCAGATCACCAGCTTCCGGCTTGAGAAATACGGCGCAGTAGGTATGAAGAGTCCCCAGCGCAGCCGCAATGTCATCGCGAGTCGTTGGCGATGTTGCCTCGGGAAGTGCGACGGAGTGGGAGAAATTCTGCATGTTGGTCTTGCTCGTCTTGATCCAGGTCAGCTTGCTCAGACGATCCATGAAGCTAAAGTGCATGATCGACAATCCACGGGTTCCAAATTGAAAATCGTAGAGGCGAATCAAGACACCTGGATGCGGGGCGAATTGCACGGCGGAATGCGAGATCTGGCCGTCAATGTAAATGGCAGCTGACGTACCTGCGTAGGTCGGCGCCACGATGAGCTTGTGCACCGCGACTTGACGAGGAGAGGGTCGGAACGCATACTTGGACGGTTGATCGGGCTCCGGATTGTCGTAGGTCTCATCCCGCCGCCGACGTTTCTGCGGCGGTTCCGTCGTTGAGCCCAGCCCATCCAGGTAGGCCAGGAGGAGCTCCGGTTGCGACGCCAGAGCTCGCACGATGCGGGCATGGTTACCCTCCTGGTCATTGTGGGTCTCGGGTGCTGGTGTGGCGGGGGCCACGAGGGCGGGTGGCGGCGCTGATGGCGCTGCCATGGATGCACTGCTACCGATCTCGGCATCAAAGAAGGAGTCTGGCGACGACACCTCCGGACCAGTCGGTGTGGCAGCGCCGGCGCAAGGCTCCGTCGCTGGCGGGCGGCAGAAGGAGACCCCGATACCGTTGCGAACCGCCCGAGGGATGCGCCGAGCGTTGCTCTCCGACACATAAACAAAATCGACGGCGTGTTGGAGTGGAAACGCCAGTACCGCCCCACTAGACAGTTCTACCCAGGAGCGCGTCGTGTCGGCAGCAGGCACCTCTTCGGCTGCAACAATGCGATCCAGAATAGTTGCAATGTCCCGAGACGGTTTCGTCAGGCGTCGCCCGGTAGCGCCGAGCAGCTGGTCGAGTAGTTGGCCGTGCAGCTGTCGAATCTTGGTCGCGCGGTGTCGACGAGGGAGTACAGCATCCCAAAGGAGCAGTGCCACGATCGGGTCGGTCTTGATGAGATCTTGGGGCGAGCATTCGGCCATACCGACGCCGTGTCGAAGGCGAACGCTGGCCGGCGTGTGACCAACCACTTGGCCATGCACCCACCCTAGCGACAGGTGGGCTGCCACCGGCTGGCGAAGCCACAATCCAGGCCGTGAACCAGTCGCTTCCGCTGCGGTAGTGGTGCATCTCGTTGCCGTTTCCGTGGGTATCGACCAGCGCCGGCTCCGGTCGGGTACGCCGGTGATGTGGGCTTGCGACGCAGTCAGCTCCACCACCACTCCATACGCGACCTCTTCCAGGGTACGGTCGTCTTCCGGCATCAACAGCACGTAGTCTCCGATGGAAAGCATAGTGAAATCACAGGATGCCAGCTGGTCGTGAGACGTTTGCCCGGCTTCTCTCTCTCTAGGATAATTTCGAACTGACTACGCTGGGCTGGCTCGCGTGCTGGGCGCCAGTCACTGCCCGAAAACTCGTTTTCCTGCATGTGCCTCCCATACAGGATAAACGTACCATTTCAGAGAACGTAGCACTGCAAAACAAAAACCAACGGGATGGAGACGCCTGAAGCTGCCAGGTCTGGCCCCAAGTGGGTCGATAGCATGACGTTGGGGTTCCCGCGGGAGTTGCCAATGCAGTACGAGTTCGAGGAGCCGAGGTTCTACGTGCGCGCGTGCTACCCCCAGTACTACAACCTCATTACTCGAATGCTCAACTCAAAGAGGGCAAAGGTGGTCACAGTAACTGGCAATCCAGGTAAGATCACGTTGGGTGGTCAGCACTTCTTACACGTTAGAATACGCTTACCACATGTAACGATGCAGGCATCGGCAAGTCCCTGTTCTACGCCTACTTCCTCCTGCGCTTCAGAGCCGAGAACGAGGCTACTTCAATCATCACGATATCGTTCGCAAAACAAAACAACGCGTCCGTAATGAGGAAGGTGGTCGTCTGGAAAGGTGACAGGGTGGTAGCTGCCACAAGCAAGCCACTGGCAATGGCCAGCTTGATTGAGAAGGCCGAGGAAGAAGCGAAGTCCAACGTGATTCACCTGTACAATGGCTCGCCTGAAATCGCTGCAGCGAGTGCTCGAGCGGTGTGCTTCACAAGCCCAGACAAATTGTGGTTTGACCACATCAAGAAGAGCCAATACCGGCCAAAACTGTTCATGCCGCTGTGGGATCTGCGAGAGCTTCAAACCGCCGCAAAGGCGCTCCATCTCTCCGTTCTCGGAGGCGACGAGGGTCCCAAAGCGTTATATCAGGACGAAGTCGAGGTGCGCTTTATTACCTTTGGTGGCATTGCGCGCGAGTGCCTGTCCAGTGACCAAGACTTCGTCTACGAACGGCAGCAAGATATCGAAAAGTTGGTGGGGCAGTTCAACGATGCCGGCAGCGCGCGGCGTCTTCTGCAGGATTTGGAATCTGAGATGGTCATGTATGCTCCACACCCAGACAACCCGAGAAGATACGAGCTAGCGGAACCTCCACACTTTGTGAAGCGGCTGCTAGTGGCAAAGCTCAGCACGATGGATCCATCCACGTTGGACGAGATTATGGGCTCATTTAGGGTCTGCACACTCGATAATTCCTTCCGCAGTGTGCTCTTTGAAGTTGAAGCGCACAAGATTCTCAGCTCGGAGTGGGCGTTCACCGCACGGTTGCTTGGTGACGGCAATCCTCCAACGTATCGGGCATTCGAATGTGCAAAATCGACTTTGCGGCAGCGTGATGCCCCGTTTTGCTATTTCGACGGAGACTTATCGCCCACAGACTTGCAGTATGGTCCGTACCAAGTCCCGTGGGCGACGAATTTTGTGGCCATTGACTCCTTTTTTTGCGCTTGGTTTCCCCCACGTGATGATTTTGGTCGTGAAGCTCAGTTGTGGTTATTCCAGATTACGACAGCCCTGACACACTCGGTGAGCGGCAGAGGTGTTGCTTTTGTTCTGGACCGACTGGGTTTTATGACGAAAGCGAACCAGCAACCACAGCGCGTTGCGCTAGTTTTTGTGGTACCGAGCGACGTCGCTGAACACTTCGAGCGCCAAGAGATCGAAGTGGAACTATCTAGCGAGGAGGGTGACTTGTGCAACGTGAACGGTATCGACGATACACAAGAAAAAGCTCTTAAAGCTGCAGGGATATACACAGTCCGTGATCTTCGAAATGTGCTGGAAGGGGTGGAGACGTTGGGGGCCGACGCACTATCTGAGCTCCTGGATTCGTTTGAATTTCTCCGCGAATTACTCCATAAGCATGACGAGACGCAGCAACAACGAAAGTGGCTAACAGATACCCTGAACGTCATTCCGCAATACTTGTGGGGTTTCGGGTCCTGCCTGTGATGCCGACGTGTGTGAGCTGCGGTGTCCACTTCTCAACGTGACCCTGTCATGTGAGGCGAAGGAAGATAGGGAGTTCGACACCACAATCTTTGGCTACTAAGAGTTTGAAGTAACTATCCTTGCGACGAACACCCTTTTCCGAGTCCGCCGTTTAATCTATCTTGGCCTGACCGCAACGTTCTGCCACCACAGCACACCAAGCTCGAGGAAGTTGGTAGCTTCGTTGTGGTTATGATTCCTGCTTGATAAGTTCCCGTCAACACTCGGTGGTGCTCACCGTAATTTGCACTGTATACGTTGAAAGTGCGGACGGCGGCTGGAGTTCTCCACTCCCTCAAACTCCAGCACCAACCCACACACCACAGGCACGCATACAACGACCCGACCCATGAGCGCCTTCGCCCAGCGGATACGCCATCTCGAGCCTGGGTATACCAGATGATTGCTGGGTCTGAAACCTACAACTCGGTGCTGACGGCGCTCAAGCTCGGCTACCGCCACATCGACACGGCCACGGCCTACGAGAACGAGGGCGATGTGGGCAGAGCCATCCGCGACTCGGGAGATCTTCGTCCCCACCAAGTACTTCGAAGCCTCGTGGCTCCCGTGGTCGACCACCCCCAGCGAAACTTGCTCTGGGTGCCCTTTCGCCATCGTGATTAGGCCCAATCGATGCAGCAGTAGCGCCACGACTCGCCTTCGCATAATCAAACGAGTCGATGGCTCCAACGTTCGCCGCGATTGAAACTCCGTAGTGGAAAACCATATCTGCTGGAGTGGCAAAGTACCAGAAGCGCTCCAACGGATTGCACTGGTATAATTTTTGTGGTGCCTCGCGGAGGAACCGGAGATTTGAGTTGGAGATGTTTATCCCAACGAATGAAGACAGCGTGCTGGGGAAATGGGAGAACGAAGGAGAAGGCACTGAACGATGCTGGGGGTTCACAGGATAGGAGATCTCTGCCAGCGTCTAGAGGCAGCTGAGGCGTCGAGGGCGGACCCAACAACGGAGCTGGCCAGAGATCTTTTGATTGGGTTCTTGTGCCAGTTGCTCTCTACTCATGACCCGAACGAAGCAGGAGTGGGGCCGAATGAGGGATGCACTGAACGCCATTCCGCAGTTTCTGTGGGCTGTGCAGCTTGACCCTGCCGAGTTGATGAGCGGTAAGCTACGACTTCACTGATCTCGCGGGGGTCACCAGCGCGAAAGAAAGGATTAAGTGCCATGGTGATGCAGCGGTGGTAGTTGATGCCGAAGGGTTTAGTGGCCAGACCTACATTTTGTTTACAGCTCTGAAGAACTTAGTTGAAAAAGTTGAATGTCTTCCTGCACCAATTCGCGAATCGGAGCCAGTAGCCTGCTCCTCGACCATGAGTATCATCTTGGACGGCCCACATCCGACCACCGACGAAGATATACGTGGTGTTATCAGGCGGCGAGGTGAAGCGGCTTAGACGGTGGCAGTGGCGACAAGCAACAACGGTTGCAATGATCAACAGAAGGATAATCAGCACAATGATCAGGAGCCACCACCAGCTCAATCCACCGCCATCACCACCGCCAGCCTCCGTCGTCGCCGATGCAGAACCTTGAGATGACGCTCTTGTTGTCGGTTCAAGCCCGTCATTCTCTAAAACCCATTGAGTTACCCAGTCGGACCCCATTGGAGTTGTGATTCGGTCTCGCAACGCGTCTGGAACGGTATCGTTCCCGTAGCACGGGATTACCAGGGACGCAGACCATGGATCAGCGGGACATCCACTCACTCTGGAAGACTGCTCGAGTGACGATGCCGCGTGAATCGAGTAAACGGTGTAGCTGCACCCGCAATTGGTGACGCCTGTGCTCTTAGCGACTCGGATATCTGGGATCATGGTCGAGTCGCCACCTGTTGACCACACGATGCCGTTCGAGCTGCTCTCACTTTCAAAGGCTTCCACGACGCATTTCGAGGCTGCTAGCACATCTACTGGGCTTCGGCGGCAAGTTTCATAGATTTGAGCTGTGCCCCCATTTGAGTCGGTACACGTCAAGGCCTCACACCCTGCGGCATTGAACTCGTCGACAGAGATCGCTAAGTCTGCCATGGACCGGTTGTCCAGCGTCCAGACTTGCACTGCGCGATTATCCGAGGTGACGGCGAGCCCGGAGTCCCAAAGAACAGCGCGTTGAAGCAGCCCAGGGAGATCTTCGAAATTCACAGAGAGGTTGCGCAGCCTTGATTGCACTGCACCCGGCACTGCTTCCAACGTCAATTCATCGACTTCATCGCCTGCAACGTAGCGATCGTAGAGCTGGCGTGCAATGTCCGATGTTGCTCCGTCAAACGCGACCGAGCTTGAACTTTCAGCTGTTGATCCCGTTGCGACCGACGTAGCCGATACCAACGTCGGCGGTGGAGAACACCCACACGCATGGGAGCGCTCGTCACCACTACCGGAGTCTAAAGACGCGGGTGATGATGACGGGTTGGAATTGGTATCGCGGGTGGAGGAAGACGCGGGATCCGTCGAGCTTGGCAGTGCTGGCGAACTGTCGGATCCGTCTCCGCAAGAGCTGGGGCGATTCCACGCGAGGCAAAACTGCACCAGCAGTAGTGCTATCATCACAAAGGCAAGGCTCCGAGATCTCATGTTGTAGCTGAAAAACACCAAGTGGCCATCTCAAGCGACTTAGAGCACGTCGTGTATCGGAGACCTACGCTGGAAGTGGCTGCCAATAGCTGAATTTCGCGTCAGCCATGATCGACCAATCAGATTTGAAAATCTAGTTCACTTCAACTTTCACGAATTTGTGGCCCTATGAGGGACGACTTGTATTGACGCGTTACTGGACATTGCTACAGTTCCTTCCATCGTGCTGCACCCGCACCGATAATCTTTAGTCCTGACCGCCGCCTTCAAGCTCCTTGACCAGCTCGCGTGCCGTGGGGCGAGCTGATGGGTCGATGGACAGACACGCGAGGCCGATCCGCTGGATGCGGGGCGGGCAGTCCTCGGAGAAGCTGGGGCGCAGCTTGCCGGCCATGACGTCCTGCAGGATCTGGAAGGGCTTGGGCATGCCGCCACCCTCGGTCGCGGCGTTGGAGTACGGGATCTTGCACGTGTCGAGCTCCGTGAGCACCACGCCGAACGAGTAGATGTCCGCCTGCTCCGTGTACCGCTTGCCCTCGAGGATCTCGGGCGCCGTCCAGTAGGGCGTGCCTACTCCTGCCGTCATGGTGAGGTCGATGGTGTCGCGACTGACGCCAAAGTCGATGAGCTTGGGCTCCAGCTGGTCCGTGAGCAAGATGTTGTTGGACTTGAGGTCGCGGTGGATGAGCGGAGGCGTGCGCGCGTGAAGGTACTCGAGCGCCTGGGCCACGCCGATGGCCATGTGGATCTTGTCGCGCGCCCACGATAACAAGTCTCCGTGCTTGTGCAGGTAGTTCTGCAGATTGCCCTTGGGGAAGAACTCGAGCACCATAATGAGGTTGTTGAGGCTGTTCCAGGCCACGCCGATGAACTCGACGATGTGCGGGTGCGTGAGGCTGGCGCTGAGCTGGATCTCCTCGGCGAAGGCCTGGACGTTCTCGGCCTTCTGGTCCTTGGTCTGCAGCAGCCGCTTGGCCGCCACCTTCTGCCCGTTGTACTCGCAGACCCAGACTTCGCCCGACGCGCCCTTGGACAGCGCGCGCTCGAAGACGATGCTGTCGAACGGGATGCGCTTGCCCTGCAGTTGCTCGCTGCCCAGGAGGATCTTGAGCGTCTTGTTGGAGCCCGCGCTCTCGTAGTGCTGGCTGGAGATGGTCGAGCCCTGCGTGGTCGGGTGGCTGCTCATCATGGTCGGATTCAGCTCGGGCGTCCCCATGGCCATGTACTGCACGGAGTCCACTTCGAGCTCGCAATGGGGGTTAGTCGTCGACTTCTGTGCGCTCTTCTTGGCCCGGCGTCTCCAGAAGAACCAGCCGAGGCCAATGACGACGAGAACTCCGAGGATGATCGGGACCAGCAGAACCAGGTTGAACCCGTCGTCGTCTTCGCCCGCGAACTCGTCCTCAAGCCACGTGGTCACCCACGCAGTACCCGTGGGCGTCGTCGTGTTCTCGGCCATGTACGCGTCAGTGAACTGCTCCCTGCGCGCGCAAGGAATGCTCACAGCCCCGTACTCGCCATCCTTGGGGCACGCGCCCCACGCCACCTCGTCGGAGCTGAGCACCGTGTGCACCACGTAGACGGAGAACTGCGTGACGCCGCCAAAGGCGCTGATGTTCTCGGACCACGTATGATCTCGCAGCTCAATCTCAGGTACGACGTCGGGGTCCCCACCGCTCGCCCACATGTTTCCCAAGTACGACGACGCCGTGCCGTCAACGAAGTCGTCGGCCACGCAGTGCGACGTGTTCTGCATCTGGTAGCCCGTGCACGTGTGGCTGTACAAGGCGGTCACGTTGTTCGGCTGGGAGCAGATGGTGAAGGTGCACTGCACGTTGCTCACCTCGTACTGCTGCACAGCGATGTCGGCCATGGTGCGGTTGCCCATGGGCCAGATCTGCACGGCCTTGTTGCCCGGGGCGAGGGCGAAACCCGTGTCCCAGAGCACGGCGCGCTGCACGAGGCCCGGGAGGTCGTCGAAGGCGATGTTGAGCGCGTCCAGGCGGTCCTTGACCGCGGTCGGCACCTCCGTGAGCGAGATGCTGTCGCCCGTGTCGCCCGCCTGGTGGCGGATGTACAGCTGCCGCGCGATGTCCGAGTTGCTGCCATTAAAGACGAAGGAGGAGGAGGACGACGACGAGGCTGCGGAAGTAGAGGTGGACGAAGTCTCCTCGAGGCTGCGGAACGTGACGGTCTGAGATTGGGCGAGGCCAGCGACGGCCGCGAGCAGCACCGGCAGGACGCGCCACTGCATGGCTGATGGTCAGGGCGCGTGGCAGATTGAGAAATGACTGGCCCATTCCGGTCTTCACCGCGATGTCATGCTGCCCGCCTTCCTTCCAGCACTCTGCTGGACGCTCGCCATGGACGTGTAACGGACGGGTCAGTCGTAACAGAGATATCATATTTGTACCCATTGCTTACATTTCCGCTGGCGGGCTGCGGCTATAAGAGCTTTTCTGGGTTGGGCGTGAAACAGATAATTAAATGCGCCAGTATGCTGTTTAACCGTGAGTTTTAAACGAACTGGGCCCGCCAACTGTCAGACCCGCTGTCCGAAGCATCCATTTCGTCTGAATAGGTTCGGAACAGGTGACTGGATAAAGGTCGCGACTCCCGATACATGTACCCGGCCCTCGACCACTGCAATGCCGAGCTGCGGCCTTTACGTGTTCTTTTGATGAAGCAGCACCACACACGCGTGCTCGTGCGCACCACGGACCACCAGCGACGGGAACGCGCTCAGTGGATTTCGTGCACTTGTTCAAGCAAGCGACCTCTTGACTGCCGGCCGGTTTTCAGTTACCGCTTCAAGGAAGGAATCGAGAAAAAGAAAAACTACTCGTCGAGCTGTTTTGGGCTACGCATGTACATGTACAGCATGCATGCATGCATCGCCGGAAGTGTACTTTTAAAAAGAAATGTCCAGCGTCAACGGGCTCAGATGCAGCTTTCGTTAGTTATTAAACGGCCACTGATGCCGGTTCACTGGTTGCGCCTGTCGCGAAACCAGGAAGGCATGTCGGTCCCCTTCGGCTGCGCAGCATTTGCGCTTTCTCCTGCTGCGAACCATAATCCACGATGGCTGTTCGACGCCTGGCGTCCGACTTTTACAAGGACGCGGTGCTGCCTTCGAACGCTTCGTTCTTCGCCTTCGACGGCACCAACTCGGACCTGGCAACGCAGCTGTACCTGCGCGCCAAAGCCGGCGGGTCGACGACCAAGTTCCCCGACCTCGCAGTTCCGGACGCGGTTCAGGAGCGGCTCGACTCGCTCGGCGTTGAATGGGACGACCTGTCGGGCATTGCTCAGCGCGCGCTGCTGTGGGACTCGGGCTTCGGCGTCACGCTAGACAACAAGGCGGTGCGGATCTGGCCGCTCGCGAGCCACTCCATGACGGACCTCGCGGTTCCACTGGTGCAGCTCGAGGCTGTGGGCTGCGTTGCGACGAACTGCTCGCAGCCTGACGACACGCAGAGCCTGAGCAACTTGTACTGCAACGGCGAGCAGATGCTCAACGCCGTGCGCTGCGTCATGGAGGACTTTACGGAGACCGTGCAGATCCACGGAGCCATGTGGATGACCGGCGGGAACCCGGAGGTGATACCGACGCCCAGGGCCAGGAAGCACCAGTGGAAGGACGCCTCCACCAACGTCTCGTACACGGTGCTGGCCATCCACACCGTGGGCCCGGACGGCGAGGCCGCGTACGATGCGTGCCCCACCGTCAAGCAGAACGGCGGCTACGGGTCGCTCGTGCTGTCGTGCCACTCGCGCAGCAACATCACGGACGAGGTCAACAGCGCGATGGTGGAGGCTCAGCCCACCCCTTGGGTCTCGCGGTGGCTCGTTGAGGAGTTCTCGAACGGAGGCGTCGGGCAGTCGGCAACAGCGTTGGTCTCAGACGAAGAAAGCGGGTTTAATCCGCTGCTGATCGCCCCGATCGCGGCTGGCGTTGTCGTGGTTGTGGGCCTCATTGCGCTCTTCGTGTTCGTCAAGCGCAAGCGACACAGCAATGACGAGTCGGACGCGCTCGAGGACTCTCTCATCTACTTGGAGACGTTCCGAGCGCCGACGTTCAAGGACGGCGATAAGCTTGAGAACGACTTTGCCCCCGACGGCTCCACCGCGCCGACCGTCGACGAGACGATGTCCAATCCCCACAGGAACGTGGACAAGACCATCAAGTTTCTGTCGAGTACCAGCTCCGCCAGCGAGTTCGGGTCCGGGTCGAACCAGACGCTGCAGATTCTACTCGGCAGCGAGTTCCTGGTCGGCACGCGGCTGCCGTTCGAGAGTCTCGTCTTCAAGCGAGCTCTGTCCAAGGGTGCATGCGGGGAGGTGTGGCTCGGAGAGTACCAGGGCCAGCAACTCGCCATCAAGCGGTTGTTGCACGCCAAGGCCCATCAAGCCGACGAAGTGGAGGAGTTTGCGCAGGAGATCGAGCTCAGCGCCAGCTTGGTGCACCCCAACATCGTCTCGTTCGTTGGCGTGGCCTGGAACAGCCTCAACAACTTGGTCATGGCGCTCGAGTTCTTCCCGATGGGGGACCTCCAAGCGTACCTGGAAAAGCACGCGGACCTCATGACCTGGGCGAAAGACAAAATCCACCTCGCTGTTGGAGTGGCCCGTGCACTCGAGTACTTGCACTCCCGAACTCCTCCGCTCATCCATCGAGACCTCAAGTCGAAGAACATTTTGCTGACTCAAAAGCTCGAGGCCAAGCTCATCGACTTTGGCGTGAGTCGCAATCGACAGGAGCATTCGATGACGGCAGGCGTTGGCACGCCCTACTGGACAGCACCGGAGATTTTAGAGGGTAAACGATACACGGAGCAGGCGGACATTTACTCGTTTGGAGTGGTGTTGTCAGAGCTGGACACGGGCAAGATCCCGTACCACGACGCGTTGACGTCGGAGGGGAAGAAGCCCAAACCATTCCAGATCCTGTCGGACGTGATGGCGGGGATGCTGCGACCGAGTTTTTCGGATCAATGCCCTACCAGAATTCGCCGTATTGGTGTGGCCTGTTGCCAGCATGACCCAACTCGACGACCAACTGCAGCACAAGTTGCCAATATGCTGATAGTGTCGGACGAGATCTAACCTACTACTTATTGTAGCAACGACTTAGATTCATGAACGTGTTTGTGTCCTAGATAATATGAAAACTTTCCGAGTTTAGAGCTCGCTTACTTATATACAATTTGCGGCCTCCTTCCCACCGCGACGTTGAAGTTCTTGTACCAACTCGCGGGCGGTTGGCCGGTGTCTTGGGTTGAGCGCCAAGCACGCAAATCCAAGTCGCTGGATCCACGCGGGGCAGCCTTTCGAGAAGCTTGGGCGCAACCGGCCCGCCATGGCGTCCTGCAGAACGTAGAACGGCTTGGGCATGCCTCCGTTCTCCGTCACAGCGTCAGTGTGGTATCGGGAATGCTGCGCGAGAGCTAACGGCAGCCCCGCGGCATTCGGCGTCAACTCAACTGGCTAGTCACCAATCATTCGACGGTGTTCGACGACTGCTGATTGGCCAGCTCGGACCGGTGACGAAGGCTCGTCAGCGCCCACGCTCGAAGTCCGGAGCTTCAAGTTCGACCCGAACCTACCGCGAACTTTGGCCGGGATACGAACCTAAGGCGACTCTTCGAGTCGTCGGGCAGCCATCCGAGCCGTCGAAGAGTCGGGTGGTTGGTTACCCAGGAAGATCCAAAACGGACGCGTCTAGACTAGATATTTGTATTGAACCATAGGAAAGAGAAGATAGAACAGATAAGCCCTTTGGGCAACAACAACAGAACAGCTTTTCCTCCCAACCACTCAAGGAAGACGTCCGGGCTATCGGTGAGTTCCCGTAGCAGTTGGATAAACCTGTTGGTAGGATTATGACTGTCGGTGGACGCGCCTGCTAGTATCGTAGCGTGCGTTTACCCGTGGTCAGGCCAAGAGTAGTAGAGAAGTGGCCGTGTATACGAAGGGCGAGTCATCGCCGAGTAGTGGAGGAGCGAGAGCGCACTCCCTTTATCCTTCCCGCCGGAGTATAGCTCCGGCACCCTCGTATCAAGCCGTGACTGGCTGGGACCCTTCCTTTCTGAGGGCCTGCGAGGTATTTTTACGTGTGAGAGCGTGCTAGCCTGTGCTCGTGGCTAGTGACGCTGGGTTTCCGTCAGTTGACTAAGCGGAAACACGGTGCACAGAGGAAACATCAACCCGGTGCAAGGGAAAGTTCCTGGGCCTTCAGGTTCTAACCCTAACAAGCTTATTGAGTCTTCGGGCTTAGTGAGTGTTGTTGGTGGGGAAGTGTGCCAATATATATTTTAGCGCGTGTTCCTACACGACATCAGCGTACGGAGCTTTGCCCGTGTCAAGCTCGGACAATACCACACCGAAGGAATAAATATCGGCTCGCTGCGAGTACCGCTTGCCTTCCAGCACCTCGGGCGCCGTCCAGTAGGGCGTTCCAATCCCGCCAGTCATCGTGAGGTCGATGGTGTCTCGACTGACACCAAAGTCGATCAACTTTGGCTCTAGCGTCTTGGTCAGCAAAATGTTACTAGACTTGAGGTCACGATGGATTAGAGGAGGCGTCCGAGCGTGCAGATACTCTAGCGCTGAGGCGATTCCGATGGCCATCTCAAGCTTGCCATTGCTCCACGATAACAACATTCCGTCCTCTCTTAAATAACGTTGCAGACTCCCCATAGGAAGGAGCTCCATCACCATCACCAGGTTGTTGAGAGTGTTCCACGCCACGCCGATGAACTCGACGATGTTTGGGTGGATGAGGCTGGCGCTGAGCTCAATCTCTTCAGCGAAGGCCTGCACATTGTGCGCTTTCTGGTGCTTGGTCTGCAGCAGCCTTTTCACGGCCACCTTTTGGCCGTTGTACTCGCAGATCCAGACCTCCCCCGACGCTCCCTTGGAAAGGACCTTCTCAAACGCTAAGCTCTCGAACGGAATGTGCTTCCCTTGGAGGTTCTCACTGCCCAGAAGTATCTGCAACGTCTTGTTGGAGCCGACGCTCTCGTAGTGGCTCGATAGCGTCGAGAACTGAGACGTCAGTTGACTAGTCACCACCATGGGGCGAACCACCATGTCGGGGGTGTCCCCACTCCAGTAGTGCGGGGAGACTGCTCCATACTCGTAGGTGAGCTTCTCCGCCAGCTTCTTCGCTCTCAGCCACCACAAGTACCAGCCAACACCGCCCAAAACGACCAAGGCACACAGTAGAATGGGGATCAACAGGAGCTTGTTGAAGCCCGAGCCCCGCGCGAACTCCTCTTCCAGCCACGTCGTGACCCACGCGCTGCCCGTCGGCACCGTGGTGTTGGCTGCCATGTACGCGTCCGAGAACTCGTCTCTTCGGTGGCACGGCACCGTCAACGACCCGTAGCCCGACGGACACTCATCCCAAGCTGGGTCCTCCCCATTGGGCACGGTGTGCACTGAGTAGACGGAGAAGGTGACGTTGCCCCCGAACTCGTCGATGTCCTGCGTCCATGTGTGGTCTCTCAGTCGCAGCTCAGGTTTCATGTCAGCGGCTCCTCCCGTCGACCACATTGTACCCAAGAAGCTGCCAGCGCCTGGGTCGTCGAACAGATCCACGACGCAGCGAGAGGCGTTGAGGATCTGGTAGCCCGTGCAGTACTGCGTGAAGTAGGCCGTCTCGTCGTTGGGCTGCGAGCAGTTGAGGAACGTGCAGTCCACGTTGGTCACGTCGGCCTTGGGGATGGCGATGTCGGCCATGGAGTAGCTGCCCATGGTCCAGATCTGCACGGGGTCGTTGTTGGGCGAGACCGCGAAGCCCGAGTCCCAGAGCACGGCACGCTGGACCAGACCCGGCAGGTCCTTGAAGGCGATGTTGAGAGGACTCAGCCGCTTGGTCACTGCGCTGGGCACGAACGTGAGGTCGAGGGCGGCGCCCGTGTCGCCCGCTTTGTGGCGAATGTAGAGCTGCTGCGCGATGTCCGAGTTGGTGCCGTCGAAGACGAAGGACGAGTTGGACGGCAACGAAGAAGAGGACGACGACGAGGCCGCAGCGGCCTCGAGGCTGCGGAACGTGATGGTCTGGCCATGAGCCAGGCCCCACGCCGTCGTCGAGGCGACAAGCACCCAGAGACGCATGGCCCTCGCTCGCTGACTGTCGCTTCACGTGGCAAATCTCAGAGTGAGTGGACCCATTCCTCGCGGGAGGCTGTCAACTGACAGCATCCTATCAGTCGCCGAAGAGATATCATATCTGCATTTGCCCGCAGTTGGACTTAAAGGTGTCCATGTTTCTATCAAAGTCTCCGCTATCCTTCGCCCTGCTCACTGTCTGCGCCGAAACAAACGGATGGGCATGTCGACGTCGGTAGAGCGAAGCAAGCAATTCCGCGCGCTGTCACAGTGGACATGGCTCACTAGCACGCCTTCGCATTGACAACGGTCTGGGCATGGATGTTGTCTGTAGGTTTCAACGGACGCCGATGGCGATGGCTTCGCTCTGTATCGAAACGCACGCACTGTCGAAGCCCGTTGTGATCGCCTGCCGGCCCAAGATGCCATTAACCGCTCGACGCCTTCGCCCTGAAGCCTCGGTTGTTCGCTGCTGCCGATGCGTGGACGGCGTCTGACCTCTGCGTCCTTCGCGGACGCGGTGCTGCCGTCCAACGACACGTACTTCGCCTTCGACGGGACAAACTCGGACCTGGCTCGGCAGCTCTACCTGCGCGCGAAAGCGGGCGCCAGCGCGGCTCCGTTCAAGGCGCTAACGGTGCCCTCCCTCCTGCAGGACCGACTGGCCGACCTCGGACTGGAATGGGAGGACCTACCGGGCATCGCTCAGCGCGCGGTGCTCTGGGACTCGGGCTTCGGCGTGACGCCGACCAACGAGGTCGTGCGGATCTGGACGCTCAGCAGCCACGCCATGACGGACTTGGCCGTGCCGCTGGTCGAGTTCCAGGACGTCGGCTGCACCGCGAAGAACTGCACGCAGCCGGACAAGACCACGGGCTGGAGCAACTTGTACTGCAATGGGGACCAAATGCTCAGCGCTGCGAGGTGCGTCGTCGAGGACTTCACCGACAAGAGCGACATCCACCTGGCCATGTGGGAGACCGGCGGCAACCCGGAGGTGGTCCCCGCGCCGACAGTGAGGAAGCACGCGTGGGTGGATGAGAGCTCGGGCATCCAGTACAATGTGGTGTTCTCCATTTACCTGTAAGTTGATTTTAGTTCCCGCTTACTTCCCGGAAGTGAGGTAAATTTACAGGTAACTGAGTAAGTGTCGATTAGAATGAAACATGCAAAGCACTTCTCTACATCAACTTGTCTGGACTAGACACTGTTGTCGACGATCCCAGCTGCGTCATGAACTTCAGTAACCTCTATCTCATCGTCGTCGTCCTCCTCACTTTCGCTGTCACCTTCAACGAGGCCCCGCACGTAGACGAAGAGTGAAAGAGCAAACTGCTCGGACGGAGGATTGGAGGGCACACGCTTCGCTATTCCGCAGCCTTCTGGCATTCTTATCTCTAACTCCAATAACCGGTAACCTAAAAAAAGTTCCCGCTTACTTTCCGTAAACTAACCGGGGTAAGTCTTACCGGTAAGGGTAAGTGCGAATACTAAGTACAATGTGGTGGCGGTGCATACGCTGGATCTGACCGATGAGCCCGCGTACGGGGAGTGCGCTTCCAGCTCTCAGAACGATGGCTACGGGTCGCTGGTGCTGCCCTGCTACACGACAGCGGACGAGCCCGATGCCATCAAGAGCAGCAGGGAGGAGGTGCAGGGCTCTGCGTGGGTCAACCGCTGGCTGGTGGAGGACTTTTCAGGCGAGGTGAAGGCTACGATGGCCTCCAAAGGCGATTCCTCGGGCTTGAAGCTGACGTACGTCCTCCCTCCCGTCTGTGGCTTCCTCGTCGTTTGCGGTTTGATAGCGCTCTTCGTATACTCCAAGAGAAGACGGCGAGAAGCTGCCGAGTCCGACCCGCTGGAAGACTCGCTCATTGATGGGGAGGGTCTTCACCCTCCAGAAGTGAAGGACGCTCCGATTCCCCAAGACGAGTTCGCACCGAACCGGTCCACAGCTTCAACGCTCAACAGCTCGGCCTTAACGGCGGCCCACGGGACAGTCGACCGGTCGACGTGGCTGCGGTCGAGCTCCAGCTCATTCGACGAAGACTACAGCTCCGGGTCCAACAACACGCTCAAGATCCTGCTCAACAGCGAATTCCTCGTTGGCCAGCGCATCCCCTACGAGAGCATCAACTTCGACAAAGCTTTGTCCAAGGGGGCGAGCGGAGAGGTGTGGCTTGGAGAGTACGAGGGCCAGCAAGTCGCAGTCAAGAGGCTGCTGCAGGCCAAGGCCCATCGCGCCGACAAAGTGGAGGAGTTCGCCAAGGAGATCGAGCTCAGCGCGAGCTTGGAGCACCCGAACATCGTCTCATTCATTGGCGTGGCCTGGAACAGCCTGAGTAACCTCGTCATGGTGCTCGAGTTCTTTCCCATGGGGGACCTACAGTCGTATCTTGAAAAGCACGCGGACCTCATGACCTGGGCGAAGGATAAAATCCACATTGCGGAGGGGATCGGTCGCGCGCTCCAATATCTCCACGCGCGTAGTCCGCCTCTCATCCACCGCGACCTCAAGTCGAAGAACATTCTGCTGACGAAGAGGCTCGAGGCAAAGCTGATCGACTTCGGCGTGAGTCGCGACTGCGAGGAGCATTCGATGACTGCCGGAGTTGGGACTCCGTACTGGACGGCTCCGGAGATCCTGGAAGGCAATAGGTACACGGAGCAAGCCGACATCTATTCCTTCGGCGTGGTGCTGTCCGAGCTCGACACGGGTAAAATCCCGTACCACGACGCGTTGGCTCCTGACGGGAAGAAGATCAAGCCATTCCAGATCTTGGCGGAGGTGATGGCGGCCACGCTGCGTCCGAGTTTCTCAGACGAGTGTCCACCTAGAATCGCCCGTATAGGCGCTGCATGCTGCCAGCACGATCCGGATAAACGCCCTACTGCCGAAGAGGTGGTGAAGATGTTGCAATGAACCAACTAAGGAACCTTATTGACTGGTAGGTATCACGCGCTTCAGGTCGAGCGTGTCTGGAGTGCTAGGTATGATATAGTATAACATTTCAATAATCGTGCACAAATCGACAAACAGTAGATACACGATCAGGTCGTCTTCAACGTTTCCACGAGTGAGTGAGTATTCTAGCGAGGGTTTCTACCGGTTGCCGTTATCGTCTAGCTGCCTGCGTTCCCGAACTTATGCTGGCCTGCACTAACCCCAAAACAAAACCAAGCACCTAAATGGTGGTGACTTGTGGCTTTTTAGCACCGAGCTGGACAATCTTAAGAAATATTACGAACCCCAACACTTGGACACGACACGGTCCACCATAAATGAATTGCTTCAGTTCTTGCGGAAGTTACATCCACAAACCGCAGGATTCGAACGCTACCGGCATCCTAAGAATGGAGGAAAGCTAAACCACCCCTGAGGATTGCAAAATACCTTTTATACTCAAAAGTCCTCCGTTCTGATGCCACCCTTGTCCTAGGGACAATTGACGATTAATAAGTCGGATCTCCGACCTTCTTACTGGACAGCTTTGGTCAGTTGAATATTTTCCTACCAGCCAACACCCGACCGACGAGCTACTGTTCAGGAAGTGTCAACTGACATGAAGGTGGTCCATGGACGTCGACTCGACTCGTCAAGCTCGTTCATGAACGCGGTCCTGCCTTCGAATTCTACCTTCTTCGCGTTTGACGGGACCAACTCGGACCTGGCCAGACAGCTGTACCTACGCGCCAAAGCGGGTGACTCCGTGGCCCAGCTAACCGATTTTTTCGTGCCCAACAGAGTCCAGGAACGTCTTGATGCTCTCGAGGTGGAATGGGAAGACCTGTCGGGCATCGCGCAGCTCGCCGTGCTGTGGGACACGGGCTTCGGCCTCACGCTCGACAACTATGCGGTGGAGATCTGGACGCTCGGAGGCCACTCCATCTCTGACCTCGCCATTCCGTTGGTGCAGTTCCAAGCCGTGGGCTGCGAGGAGACGAGCTGCCCCGAGCCGAACGGCACCACGAGCTTGAGCAACTTGTACTGCAATGGCGAGCAGATGCTCAAGGCCGCTCGCTGCGTCATGGCGGACTTTCAAGACCCCAAGTCAATCCATGCCGCGATGTGGATCACCGGTGGGAATCCAAAGGTGGTCCCAGTTCCCCGGGCCCGGAGGCACGCGTGGACCGACGACTTCAGCAACATTTCATACACGGTACTGACTATCCACACGGTGGACCAGGACAATGAACCAGCGTACGGCGAGTGCGCCACAAAGGACCAGAACGACGGGTATGGATCTCTGGTTCTAGCCTGCCACACGACCATGAACGTACCCGACGAGGTGTGGGCTGTGAGAGAAGAAGTCCAGGGCACTCCATGGGTCTCTCGCTGGCTCGTGGATGAATTTGGAGGGGGAGCCTTGAGCGATTTAACGTCGTCTTCATCGACCGGAGGCGACGATGGCTTTAGTTTGCTTTACCTCGTTCCCATCGTCGCCGGTGCGCTGGTTGTCGGTGGGGTTGTCGTCCTCGTCGTTGTCGTTCTACAAAGACGCAGCAAGAATGGCTCCAGCACTTCACTTCAAGAAGAACTGCCGCCACCGTTGAACAGCCCTCCGTCCCCTGAAGTTTCGTACCAGGCTGTGAAAGATACTGTGTCGGAGGAGGACCGAATCTCGCGAGGACGGATGACGGTGGGGACCATCGAAAGCAGTTTTACCGGATCTCGGCGCAGCATCGACAGCACCATCCGATTCCGGCCGAGCCACAAGGGCAGCTACCAGGGGAATTCAGCGCGGGCTCCAACTACACCATGAACAAGCTACTCGGCAGCGAGCACCTCGCCGGTAAGCGCGTTTCGTTCGAAAGCATCAACTTTACCAGAGCGATCTCAAAGGGGGCCGACGGTGAGGTGTGGCTTGCCTCGTTTCAGGGCCAGCGGGTGGCTGTCAAGAGGCTACTGCAGACCAACACGCACCGCGCCGATGAAATTGAAGACTTCGCCCAGGAGATCGAGCTCAGTGCTAGTCTTGTGCACCCGAACATCGTGGGCTTCATTGGTGTGGCCTGGAATACGCTGGACAACCTGGTGATGCTGCTCGAGTACTTCCCCGCTGGAGACCTGCAGTCGTATCTCGGCAAGAACAGCGAGGATTTGTCATGGGCCAAGGACAAGATTCACATTGCGGTCGGGATTGGACGTGCGGTGGAGTTCCTCCACTCCCGTGAACCTCCGCTTATCCACCGCGACCTCAAGTCGAAGAACGTCATGCTGACCAACAATCTGGAGCCGAAAATCATCGACTTTGGTGTGAGCCGCGCTCGCCAGGAGTATTCGATGACTGCAGGGGTTGGCACGCCCTACTGGACGGCTCCGGAAATTCTAGAGGGTAAGCGATACACTGAGCAAGCGGATATCTACTCCTTTGGAGTCATCTTGTCCGAGCTCGACACTGGGGAGCTCCCGTACCACGATGCGGTGAGATCCGACGGCAAAAAAATGAGGCCGTTCCAGATCATGGAGGCCGTCATGGCCGGGAGCCTGCGTCCGAGTTTCTCGAGATACTGCCCACCGAGGATTCGCCGCATCAGCGAGGCGTGCTGCCACCATGAACCGAGCCAACGGCCGACCGCAAGTCAGGTGGTGCGGATGCTGAGTGGGGGCGATTAGGACGGCACATTTCACATACCCCTCCAGATACATCTAGCCGTTCATTGTCAAAAGTATTTTTTGTGTTGTATTTCTGGTTAGGAAGTCAGATAATTTGATGGAGTTAAACCCGACGTCAGTGATCATTTTGGGATGCCCTTGATAGTCCGTGCGCAGAGATTAGCCTTCCATGTACATGGACGACAATCTGTATGTAGTAGTAAAACCAAATGATTGCATGAATGATTGGACTGCTTTCGACGATCGGCATGTATCTCATTGACCAAGAAGGAAGCCCTAAACCATAGTGTATAGATACGACCAAACTAGGGCTCCGCGAATTTTTATTGATTATTTTACTTATTAATTCGGTCATCTGCGGCGCCTGCTTCGCAGCCGCAGCATCTGCCCGGAAATTTGCCTTAAAACTGTAGATGCAATAGATCAACAGACAATGCTTAACAAAATCAAAAAGGCGAACCCTGGCTATTGTACAGTCCACCTCAATCGTCCCTACAGCTCAATATATTTACTGATTCATACCAATATCATCAGTATCCTACCGGTTCAAACTGCCGATACATAATATACCACAGTGCGGCACTGTGTCCATACCGCTGTGATGGGTATCGTACCGGTTCAAGCTGCCCAGGTGTGATGGGTATCGTACCGGTTCAGGCATATTAGCGGCCCAGTGCGCCACCGGTGTTGTACCGGTTTCATAGAGATGTACCAGTTAGATGGCAAGAGATCATCTTTTGACTTGACGTACCACGGATATAATCCTATTTGGTCTGCGATAGCAGCACTAACGTTGCTTCCTACCCCAGTATAATTTGTTCGTCACCTCATTCTGTCGTGCCATCCAACCTTATCAAGCAACCGTCCGTTGGAGTATGGTTTTGCTCGTTACACCATTATTTTTTGTCGGACCAACCTAGAAGGGCACCTGGGAATGGACGGCTTCGATTCTTAGACCCTTTAAACATCGGATCATTTTCCGTTGAGCCAATTCCAGTGAACACGCACAAGTTACGAATGTGTCGCCTCAGATAACCGCATTGTCTGTAACCTCGTCATTCGAGCTTCTACCTTAAAGAAAGCAAGTACCGATCGATCTTCTCGATCTATGAAGGAGTATCAAGCATACATGGACGCAGATTTACCCTCAAACTCCACCGCCTACTCCTGGGATAGAACCAAATCGGACGTCGCTCGACAACTCTACTACCGAGCCAAAGCAGGCAACTCTGCGACTCACTTCAGCAACTTTAGCGTTCCGTCAGCGGTCCAAGCTCGGCTCATGGAGCTTCATCTCGACTGGAACGAATTGTCAGGCATCGCTCAGCGAGCACTACTCTGGACTCTGGGTTTGGATTGTCACCGACCAACGAGGCCGTGCAGATCTGGCCGCTATATGGCCATTCCATGGCCGACCTGGTTGCTTCACCCGCTGAGCTTCAGAACGTTGGATGCCCAGAGCAGGTTTGCATACAACCAGATAGCACACCAAGTTACACCAGCAAGCTCTGTACAGGGGATCAAATGCTAGAGACGGCTAGGTGCGTCGTGCAAGACTTCAGCGATACCAGTGATCCGCATACCGCGATATGAATAACTGGGGGCAACTCAGACGCGATACCGACTCCACGAGTCCGAAAACACGCCTGGACGAGTCACCTGGACAACCGGTTCGACGTGGTTTTCGCTGTCCACATGACCGACAAAATCTACGAGCCGGCGTGGAATGAGTGCGTTCGGGCTGATCAAAACGGCGGCTATGGGTCTTTGGTAGTGCCTTGCCACACTACATCCAGCATATCTCTAGATTTGAAGACCCGAATGGAGGAGGTTCGGGGCAGTGCTTGGGTCTCACGGTGGCTGGCCGAGAATTTCGGAACGGCTTTCGGGCCGGCAAACGAATCGAAGTTGATGTCTCTGGCGGCAGTTGCTGCTAGAATTTGCGTTCTCATTGGGGTAGTTGGTCTCGCATTGTTTGTCAACAACAAGAAGTACAAGAAGGCTGATCATGAAGCAGTCGTCCCAACCCCCGAGGTGCTCAACAGCAGCTCAAATGCAGACCCCAACAACGACGCCTCGAGCCTGGACCAATTCACTGAAGTGGCAACCGAAGACACGGACACGGAGCGGGTGATCGAGTCGTGTCCACGCGTCAACCATCCCGTTTGGCAAATAGAAAGTGAATGCGCCTTTGACTCGAACGTGTTGGTGGTGGAGACACTTTTCAATAGCGTATCGTTGATCGGACGACGAATCCCGTACGAGAGCCTGACTTTCGATCGATCATTATCGACGGGAGGTGCCAGAGGAGTATGGCTCGGCACGTATCGAGGACAACAAGTTGTGATCAAGAAGCTGCTGGAGGCTGACTCACTCCCGTCCAACGATCCCAAGCAAGTTGTGAAGGAGATCGAGCTCAGCGCCAGCTTGACGCACCCTAATATCGTGTCGGTCTTCGGCGTAGCGTGGAACAACTCCAGCAGTTTGGTCATGGTGGTCCAGTACTACCCCACTGGAAACCTGCAAGCGTATTTGGCTAAGAATTCCGAGTCACTCTCGACCAAGGACGTCCTTCGTATCGCTATGGGGATTGGGCTTGCTGTGGAGTATCTGCATTCACGATCCCCTCCGCTTCTCCATCGAGGCATTCGATCGAGGAATGTGGGTCCTGCTTACGACTGCGTTGAAAGCTAAACTTGTTGGATTCGGCTTGAGTCGCAGCCCGCAAGAGCCTTTAGAGGCGGGGGCCACGAGGACATATGGCTGGGTAGCACCGGAAGTTGTCGAAGGCAAGACATACACGGAACAGGCAGACATTTACTCGTTCGGTGTGGTGTTATCGGAACTTACAGGGGTATGGCCAACAATGAGGCACCGACGGCTGGAGAGAAAAACCGTTTCCAGATCTGGGCAAACGAGACGTCGAGAATCCTACGCCCTAGCTTCTCGGACGAATACCGTCGGCGAATTCGTCAAATATGCTGCCAGGATGAATCAGCTCAGCGTCCAACAGCGCCCTAAGTGGTAAAAAAAAAACTACTGAAGAGTATCAATTAGATAGGTATATGATAGTTAGAACGGACTATCGTTTAGAAAACGAAAATGGGATCTCTTATCTTTATCGTAAGGTTTGGGTAGAGGAGAAGGTGGAACTTCAATTTTGAGGGCACTTGCGCGAAATCTTAGTGGATACATTGCAATTTCTGTAAACGGGGGCTAAAGATCCAAAACAAAGTCGTTCACGCGTCCCTACAGTATAATTTATTGCTGCAATGCCCGACAATAGCATACTCTTTTTTTACAGGGGACAATGGATACACTAGCAGCGTTCGCCAATCATTTTTGATTCTGGTGCCAAGCCATGCGATGAGGAGTCCACACCAGTGATTGGAAAAAAATATCTTGGATTTTATTGCGGATAAAAATTTAAACTGCAGGACACTATTGACATAGTAAATACAATACCAATACTGAACTGCAGACCCAAGACATATTGCAATACTCGATTGGAAACGCAGATAAAATTGCCTGGTTGGTAGTAATCTACAGCGCATTCTCGCTATCAGTACTGTGAGAACGCTTTACAGCTTCTGCAACAACTCGGCTGTCCCAGAATGACCTATTTGTTTTCGAAAACAGGATCGCCTCGAACAAGATCGTGCCCAACCTGTTACGACGATCCGTCATCACGCATTGGCAGAGCTAAAGAGCCTCTCTACCGAGGCCGATGTGCCGAGTAGAAAGCTCAAGTCTTCGTACGCCGTAACCCGCTGCCGCTTCAGTTTTATAAGTTTTCCTGTAACTCCTTGAAGTAGTCACAATCGTCCAGCTGAGCGACCTGTCTTACTGGAGCTTGACCAGGAGCTTCAAACACCTTCACCGCCGCCTGTTCAGACTCGAACACCGGTTTGTGGACGATGTGCGCATCCTGCGCCATGTAGCGCGCAAGCTCGGGAAAATCCTCCAGCATCTCGTCGGTCGTGGATCGGGTGGCCGTTAGAGTGACGCCATTTGTCTGAAGTCCAACCATGACGGAGTCGAACTTGGTCAACGTGAAAATTCAGTATTGGATAGTGCTGGAGCATTGCAATTCTCAATTGGAAGCTCAGGCAATACTGCAAGACTCGATTGTACCGGGTGGTCACATTGGCATCTATATTGCAATGGTACGGTACAGTTGCAATGCTTGCCAATACATTTTTTCCAATCACTGGTCCACACTATTCCAAGCACCAACGACCACGGATGCCGTCGAGCTAAATTTAAGTACAAAACTTACACCATTGGTGAACTCCCTAAGCTCCGACTTCGCTCATTCTGGCTTTCTCCTCATTGGCTTCATCTAAAACCCCTCGACTGGCCATGAAGACGAAGGTGAATGCCAGACGTCAGCTCGAGTCGTCTGACTCATATATGAACGCAGTGCTGCCGTCCAACGCCACGTACTTTCAATACGACGGAACCAACTCGGACCTCGCGAGGCAGCTGTATCTACGCGCGAAAGCTGGCGACTCCGCAAAGCCCTTCACGAACTTCCAAGTGCCCGACAAGATCCAGCAGCGGCTCAACGACCTCAACATCGGCTGGGACGGTCTGTCGGGCAACGCCCAGCTCGCGCTGCTCTGGGATACGGGGTTTGGCATCACACTGGACAACAAGCCGGTGCAGATGTGGACGCTTGGAGGCCACTCCATGTCGGACCTTGCCATCCCGTTGGCGCAGTTTCAACACGTTGGCTGTACCGAGATGAACTGCACGCAGCCAGACAACAGCACGAGCTACAGCAATCTGTACTGCAACGGCGAGCAAATGCTCAACGCCGCACGGTGCGTCATGGACGACTTCACTGATCCCGTGGGAATCCACGGCGCGATGTGGATCACCGGCGGAAACCCAAAGTCGATCCGGTCCCGCGGGTCCGGAAGCACGAGTGGGAAGAGGACTCGACCAAGATCCCGTACATTGTGCTAGCTGTTCACACGGTGGACAAGAGCGACGAGCCGGCGTACGGCGTGTGCCCTACTAAAGACGAAAATGACGGGTATGGCTCGCTCGTGTTGTCGTGCTACTCGTCCCTGAAGGTGTCGGACGACGTGCGTAGTGCCATGGAGGAAGTGCAGGGCACTCCGTGGGTGTCTCGATGGCTGGTGGAGGACTATTCAGGCACTTTAACATCATCAACTGACAGCCAGAACGGGTTCAACATGCTGCTCCTCGTGCCCATTGTTGTCGGGACGGTTGTTGTTGTTGGCGTTGTCGGCCTCATCGTATTCTTCAAGCGTCGACGCAGCAACAACGCTTCGAACAACTCACCTGACGAAGCCATGGGCACCCCCAACAGCTTGTATCACGGTAATACTATGGACAGCCCAGCAGACTACAACAACGCCCGTGGACGCCCCACGAACGAGACCGTTCAAAACACAGATACGTCTTCTAGCGCCAACACGTGGAACGGCCTAAAGCGCACGTCTACTTTGGACGAGAACCTAAGCTCCGGGTCGAACAGTACGCTCAAGACGCTACTGGGTAGCGAGTATTTAATAGGAAAGCGCATTCCGTACGAGGCCATCCGCTTCGAGCGAGCGCTCTCGAAGGGAGCTTATGGAGAAGTGTGGGTCGGCGAGCTCCAAGGCCAACAAGTGGCGATCAAGCGCCTGTTTCAGAGCAAACAGAACCGAGCGGAAGACGTGGAGGAGTTTGCCAAGGAGATCGAGCTAAGCGCCAGCTTGGTGCACCCCAACATTGTCACTTTCGTGGGTGTAGCCTGGAACAGCCTCAACAACTTGGTGATGGTGCTCGAGTTCTTCCCCTTGGGGGATCTCCAGGGATATCTGGCCAAGAACGCCGACTTGCTCACGTGGGCCAAGGACAAGATCGACGTTGCGATTGGGATTGGTCGAGCACTGGAGTATCTCCACGCCCGCCACCCGCCACTGATCCACCGAGACCTGAAGTCGAAGAACATTCTACTGACACGGAAGCTTGAGCCCAAACTCATCGACTTTGGCGTGAGTCGCGGGCGAGAAGAATACTCCATGACGGCCGGTGTGGGGACCCCGTACTGGACAGCCCCCGAGATCCTGGAGGGGAGACGATACACCGAGCAGGCAGACATCTACTCGTTTGGCGTGGTGCTATCCGAGCTCGACACCTGCAAGCTTCCGTATCATGACGCGTTGGCTCCGAACGGACAGAAGCCCAAGCCGTTCCAGATCTTGGCGGACGTCATGGCGGGGACACTTCGACCGAGTTTCTCGGAGACCTGCCCGCGTCGAATCCGTCGCATTGGTGTGGCGTGCTGTCAACAAGACCCAGCGAGACGCCCGACCGCTGCTCAAGTCGTGCTGATGCTGGAAGGGGGAGACGAAGAGCGTTAAGCCACTCGTCTTTGAAATGGGCTCTACATAGAATCAACTTTGCTACAAATCAGCCGTTCGAGTCGTTCGAACAGAGCGGATCAGTAGAAGGAGGAATGAATGGTTATATTATCTAGGCGATCTTCTTCAGCAAAAACACGATCGATACGAGTTAGAAGGCTCCATCTACCCAAAAACCTGTAGCGTTGTTTAGATTGAGCAATTCCAGGACCGTCAAGCACCAAGTGTGACAGTCGTGACCAAGCCTGAAATTGAAACAGACGAGTGGCGGTCAGGCGGGGCGATGTGAACGAACGAATGGAGTCCAACTGCAAACACTACATTGATTGCCCGAAAAGACTGCTGTTCTGATCCAGAAATCCTCGTAGGAAGGCAATTACCGGAGCAGGCCGCCATCTATTCGAATGATATGGTCTTGACACTGGCACAGTGCCGCGTTTGGACGGACGAGAAATGCACTCGAAGCGACAAAAGTCGCAGAACAACCTCTGAGCTCATAGTTTCCGTTCGACGACTGACTGCTATGAGGTCCGAAACCTAAAAGATTAAACTACTTACTAAAATAATTTGTGCTGAAGGGAGCCGATGATGATGCTAAGACCTTCAAGCGTCCGAAGCGTCCGAAGCGTAATGCACGCACCGACGTTGAGCAACACATCGGCACCACCAACGAAAAGTCATACAGAGAGAGCGAAATCTGTGCAGTACAAGGGCCAAAAGCGTTTCGAAAATGCTCAGCACGAAGGGCTCAAGTGGCAACTCAACTGGTAACATAACGAAAGCGTGGAAGAAGCTCTGGCCGCAAAAACGTAGGGAGCTCAACCCAACGGCAACGAAGCCTCAAGGTGAACCCTCATTTCTACTTCTGCGGCTTTCCCCCCAACGCACCGGCCAGGTCGATGGAGGGGCGGCGTCTAGCTTCTTCTTCGGCGTCGTACGATAGCGCGGAGCTGCCTGCGAGCGGCTCCTCCTTCGACTTCGACGGGACCAACTCGGACATCGCGCGTCAACTGTACTATCGCGCCAAAGCTGGCGCCGCAGCCTCGCCGTTCGAAGGCTTCACCGTTCCGTCGAGTCTCCAGACTCGGCTCGATGAGCTTCAGCTCGACTGGGAGAAGCTACCGGGCATCGCCCAGCGCGCTCTGCTGTGGGATTCCGGCTACGGACTAGCCCCGGACGACGCGCCTGTGAAGATCTGGACGCTGGGCGGGCACTCGATGGCGGACTTGGCCGTCCCAGTGGACGAGTTCCTGGGCGTGAATTGCACCGAGCACGTGTGTCCAGAGCCCAATGGCGGCGTAAGTTTGAGCAACCAACAGTGCACGGGGGCGGACATGCTCAAAGCGGCCAGGTGCGTCGTGGAGGACTTCGTTCAAACCGTCGAGATTCACCTGGCCATGTGGGTCACTGGCGGCAATCCGACGGTGGTGCCGACCCCGCGCATCTACAAACACGCCTGGAACGACAGCCTCGACCACAACTCGTACGTGGTTTTCGCCATCCACACGGTCAACTTGGACGCCGAGCCGGCTGGGAATGCTTGCGCTAGAGCGGACCAGAACGACGGCTACGGGTCGCTCGTGGTGCCGTGCCACAACACGGCCAACATCTCCAACTTCATCGACGACTCGAGGCAGGAAGTGCATGGCAGCGCGTGGGTGTCACGGTGGCTTCGGGAGGATTACTCGGCGACCGCAGGCACGGCCTCCAGTGGCTCAACCAGCAGCAAGTTGAACCTCATGCTCCTGGTCCCGATCGTGGCTGGAGTGGTGGTAGTTATCGTTTTGATTGCGCTCTGTGTGTTCATCAGACGCAAGCGAAAAGCGAAGGCCGAGCACGTTGCGCTAGAAGTGTCTCCTATGTGTCAAGGGGGTGGCTACTATCGGGACGCCCCGTTCGCTGCTGAAGACGACTCTACCAGGGGACGATCCACAGCTCAGACGATCGAAGACACGACGACGAGAGGCGGAGACAAGACGATCCGGTTCAAGTCGATCGGCGACAGAGAAGACCTCAGCGCCGGGCCGAATCTCACGCTGAAGATCCTCCTCCAGAGCGAGTTCTTGGTCGGCAAACGCATTCCCTACGACAGCATTTTCTTCAAGCGAGCGCTGTCCAAAGGCGCGAATGGGGAGGTGTGGCTCTGCGAGTTCTACGAGCAGCAGGTCGCCGTGAAGCGCCTATTGCAGGACACGACCCATCTAGCGGACGAAGTGGAAGAGTTCGCCAAGGAGATTGAGCTCAGCGCCAGCTTGGATCACCCGAACATCGTGTCGTTCGTGGGCGTGGCGTGGAATACGCTCAACAACCTGCTCATGGTGCTCGAGTTCTTCCCCTTGGGGGATCTGCAGGCGTATCTGGCCAAGAACGGCGACTTGATGTCGTGGGCCCGAGACAAAATCCACATCGCTGTCGGAGTCGCCCATGCGTTGGAGTATCTTCACTCTCGGTCGCCTCCGCTCATCCACCGCGACCTCAAGTCGAAGAATATCATGCTGACGAGGCTGTTGGAGGCAAAACTCATCGACTTTGGCGTGAGCCGCGGACGCTTGGACAACACGATGACCGCGGGGGTAGGCACGCCCTACTGGACTGCGCCCGAGATTCTCCAAGGCAATCGGTACACCGAGCAAGCCGACATCTACTCGTTCGGGGTCGTGCTGTCGGAGCTGGACACGACCAAACTCCCGTATCACGACGCGTTGACGTCGAACGGGAAGAAGCCGAAGCCTGTGCAGATTCCTGGCGGACGTCATGGCCGGGATGCTGCGACCGAGTTTCTCGGACGACTGTCCTCGACGCATCCGTCGTATCGGCGTGGCTTGCTGCCAGCAGGACCCAGCGAGACGACCAAACGCTGCTCAAGTAGGGCGAATGCTGCAAGGAGACGACTAAACTGTAACCTCGGGGGGAGGGTAGTAGGTGGGTAGGGAGGATAGATATGAATGTTACCATTGTGGAGTGTCGTAGTCGATGGACTTTAACTTCTCAGTGGATCAATCAATGCATGGACACCCCAGGACGTTTGACTCGTCCGTGGGTCGTATGCGTGCTACGGCTCAACAGTTCAGAAGAAATCCCCCCGTACATCAACTCAGGATTGATATCCAAACTCAGACCAAGAATAGAGAGCCTCGATCCGTCTCGAATGGCCACGAAACCTCTTGGTCACTTAGGGATTCCGCCATTCTGCGTCAAGGCAAGATGCAGACCCGTCAGCGGCGGCGTCTGGCGTCTTCCTCGCGCTTCCAGGACGCCAAGCTGCCGTCGAACGACAGCTACTTCGCCTTCGACGGGACCAACTCGGACCTGGCTCGGCAGCTCTACTTCCGAGCCAAGGCGGGGGACTCGGCGGCCCAGTTCAAGAACATCAGCGTCCCGTCCGTCGTCCAAGCGCGCCTCGATGAGCTCAAGCTGGACTGGACCAAGCTGCCGGGCGTCGCCCAGCGCGCGCTGCTCTGGGACTCGGGCTTCGGCGTCACCAAGGACAGCGCACCGGTGCAGATCTGGACGCTCAACGGCCACTCGATGGCGGATCTCGCCGTCCCGCTGCCGCAGTTCCAGGCCGCAGGGTGCGAGGAAATGGCCTGCGAGCAACCGGGCAACACCACGAGCTACAGCAACTTGTGGTGCGGCGGGGCGCAGATGCTCAAGGTGGCGAGGTGCGTGGTCGAGGACTTTGAGGACAACGACGAGATCCACGCGGCCATGTGGGTCACTGGCGGTAACCCGGCCGAGGTGCCGACGCTCAAGGTGCGCAAGCACCAGTGGAAGGACGAGCGCGACGGCAACAGCTACGTCGTGTTCGCGGTGCACACGCTGGAGCTGGCGGATGAGCCGTCGTGGAATAGCTGCGCCTTGGCCAGTCAGAACGACGGCTATGGGTCCTTGGTGCTACCCTGCTACACGACAGCGAACATCACCGAGGGGGTCAAGAATGACATGGAGCAGAGCAAAGGCAGTCTCTGGGTCTCTCGATGGCTCAGTGAGGACTACGGAACCACAGCCAAAGCGACGAGCAAAGGCTTCAACTTGGTGCTGCTGGTCCCGATCATCATCGGAGCGATTATCGTCGTACTCCTCGGTGGGCTCCTGGTTCTCGTCCAGAAACGACGAAGACAGCAGAGTCGGGAGAACGAACTACCAGACGCAGTGGCCAGTCCCAGCAGCAACGTTAGAGCTCATGGCCCTCGTTCGCTACGAGACCCTCTACGCTTCACGTCGCCGGCGCAGGCTCGACGTTTGTCAACAACTCGACAATGCAGTCGTCCGAGTATGGGAATGCGACTCTGAAGGCGCTGCTCACCAGTGAGCGCCTGTCCGGGAAGCGCATTCCGTACGAGAGCATCGTTCTCAAGCGCATGATCTCCAAGGGGGCGTACGGCGAGGTGTGGCTCGGAGACATCGTCGGACAGCAGGTGGCCGTCAAGAGGCTGCTGCAGAACAAGACCCACCTAGCAGAAGAGGTGGAGGAGTTCGCCCAGGAGATCGAGATCAGCGCCAGCCTGATCCACCCGAACATCGTCGGATTCATTGGTCTAGCCTGGAACAGTCTCAACAACTTGGCCATGGTCATCGAGTATTTCCCCACTGGGGATCTGCAGACGTATCTCCACAAGAACTTCGACCTGTTGTCGTGGCCCAAGGACAAAGTCCCCATTGCAGTCGGGATCGCACTCGCGCTGGAGTATCTGCACGCTAGAGCGCCGCCTCTCATCCATCGAGACCTCAAGTCCAAGAACGTCCTACTAACGAGAAAACTCGAGGCCAAACTCATCGACTTTGGTGTGAGTCGAGGGCGGCAAGAGAATTCCATGACGGCGGGGGTCGGCACGCCATATTGGTCCGCACCCGAGATCCTGGAAGGCAGGAAGTACACAGAGCAGGCCGATATTTATTCGTTCGGAGTGGTCATGTCGGAGCTCGACACGGGCATGGTTCCCTACCAGGATACGCTGACCTCAGACGGCAAGAAGCTCAAGCCGATCCAGATCCTGGCCGAGGTTGTGGCTGGACGGCTGCGTCCAACTTTATCGGACGGCTGCCCCCAGCAAATCCGCGAAATCTTCGAGGCTTGCTGCCACCAAGACCCGGATCAGCGACCCACTGCAGCTCGAGTGGTCAAACTGCTACAGAAGACCGATGATGTAGCAGAAGAGTGTAGCTAACCAAATAACCCAAAACTACTCAAATGATACGAGAAGACGACTGAGTTTTTATTACAGAGAGCTCACCAACTCGCCGCCGTTTTAAAGCTTGAACAAAAGCTGATGTGCAGTCGGATACCACCGTGGACTACGAGCCATGAAGGAGGATTCCAGCTTTGAATGCGTAATTGAAGTTGCTAGCTAAAAATTTGCAATATGAATTTTGCGACTTTCGGATTTGATTGCACGTTGGTACGAAGTAGGCCGCACAAAGGTGTAGTCATGGGGTTCCATGCCGTCTCCCGTACAAGCCACGAGTTTGAGCAAAGGTCGGGAAGTTTTGGCACTGCAATACAGTATTTTGTCGATGATTAGCAACAAGTATACGGAAATTGTTATAAACCTATCAGTTAGTTTTGGTAGTTTTGATAAATTATTGGGAGTATTTCCTTTGTACTGGCAGTACTGGTACCTCCCGAGTCCCATGACAGCTCGAGTTTGCATCTGTTGCAGCCTACGTTTCTATCCAGAATCGTGTTGTAACGCTGTGCTGCCTTCATCGCTTTTCTGTGCTACAGTAAACCATTATCTGCTTTTTGCTGTCCACGAGTGAACGTGAGACGCTCGTCTGGCAGCGACAGCAACATTTGCTGTAGATCATTTAATGATCTTTCGATAGTAATGGCGACAGGGATTCGGTATTACGTGTGCCGTCGTCACCGGTTTAGCTCGTGACAAAACCCTGGCTTTGACGACACGATACTTGCCCCACGATCTCCGTGACTAAACCTTGCATTCGACGACACGATTCTTATCACACGGAGCTTCGTGACTAAACCGCCGCTCTCGATTCGCCCCCGTCCTTCTCCTCCATGTCGTGATGTGGCACTGAAGCTACCGTACGGTATTAGGAGATAAAAACTATTGTAGTAGTTTTCCGATTCTTTACCCAGTGAGAAAAATGCCACACCTTAACCCTTAATAAACTTACCATTTCCAAAGCCACGTGTACGCTTGCCTTCCAAGATCGTCGGGTACCGTCCAGTAGGGCGTGCCAGCCCCCGCTGTCATCGTGTCGTTCCCGACTCACCCGAAATCGATCAGCTTGGACTCGTCTGTGAGTTGAGGTTGTTGTAAAGTAGATCGGAGCCACGACAAGTGCTACCTTGTAGGTAAAATGAAGACTGAATTAGCTTTGTGGTGTTAGCAGCTCTCCCCTCGAGTCCCTACCAACACTAACGGGTTCAAGCCCGTTCTCATCCTACGACCTGGACTCTCCTACGTCTCAGCTCTCTTCTCATCCTCCGTTGAGCCAGGTCTTCAACTTGAATATGCATTCCAACACACCCCCATCGATGATCGCTCTTCCGCATCGAAGTTCGCTCTTCGACTAACGTTACTTGACATCTGCAATGCCCATGCAGCAGCAAATCTTTCAGACGCTTCTTGTCCAGCGCCTTTGTAAAGGCATCTGCAGGATTATCCTCGCCCTTCACTTTGTGCAGCTCGATAGCCCCCTTTTGCACTTGCTCCCGAACAAAGTGCCAGCGGAGTTCAACATGGCGCGTGCGTCGACTGTATGTTAGATTTGTAGCTACTGTATCACATGTGCAGCTTGATTGTCGATTCCGATCCGCAGCTTGACAGCGTAACTGGGTAGGATCTCTTGCAGAACATTGCTTGCTGCCACGGCTTCCATGGTCGCCTCACACGCAGTTATATATTCCGCTTCGGCAGTCGACAGAGCAATTATCGACTGTCGACGTAACATCCAGGCAACAGCGCCTCCAGCAAGTGTGAACACAAAGCCTGTGGTGCTCTTTCGCTGCTCAGGGTCGTTCGCCCAGTCGCTGTCGCTGAATCCTTCTAGCACCACTTCATGCACACGGCTCTGCTGTTTTCCGTAGGTGATTCCGTAGTCTTGCGTGCCGGCAAGATAACGGAGCACTTCTTTCAATGCACCCACGTGCTTCGCCGCTGGGGCAGCGACGAATCGACTTAGTTGCCCCAGCACGAAGGCCAAATCCGGCCTCGTGCTGGTCGCCAGATACATGAGCATCCCGAGCGCCTCACGATACGGGAAGCTTGAGTCCGTTGCCTCATTCTCGTCCAGCGGGGCCAGACTCACGTTCACCTCCATTGGGTTTCCCACAGCGTGCGCTTCCAGGTAGCCGAACTTCTCCAGTATTTCTCGCGCATACTTGCCTTGGGAAACTGTGATACTCTCGCGTGTCTGCTGGACCTCCACTCCTAAATACTGCGACAGCAGCCCTTGGTCTTTCAGCCCGCACGCGTCGTTCAGGTCTTCGAACAACTTGGACTTGAACTGCTCATCATTAGTCGCAACCAAAATGTCATCAACATAGACGAGCACGTAGGCAATGGTTTCTCCTTCGAAGCGGTAGTACAGGCACGGCTCCGTGAGTGATCTCTGGTATCCTCGATCGAGGAACCACTGGTTGAGTTCGGAGTTCCACTCACGGCCCGATTGATGCAATCCGTATAGCGCCTTGAGAACCACGTACATGTGGCCGTTCACCTTGCACGGGTACCCGTCGATAGAGCGCAGATACTGCCGTATAGCCAGCCACGCGTTCAAATACGCCGTATTGATATCTCCGCCATACACGACCAGTCCCAGTTCTGCAGCAATCGCCATTAGCAGTCTGAAAGAGGACATCCTCGCCACTGGTGCAAAGGTCTCGCGATAATCGATACCAGGGCGCTGGTAATTCCCTAGAGCGACAATGCGCGCCTTGAATCGAACCACGTAGCCAAGGTGATCCGATTTCAGAGCGTACACCCACATGGTGTTCACGGGCTGAGCATCCTCTGGAACTTCCTCGCCAGGATTTCCATAATCACACCTTTAGCTTTGAGTGCAGCTATTTCCTCCATTTCTCCCATCAGGAAGACATCCCGCCACTTCGATCGCAGCATCTCTCTGCGGTTGCGAGGGATTTTGACGTCACTTGCTCGAATGGGCCGGCCGTTCTTGTCCAGCACACGAGCGTTAGTTAGCGTGAGATTCGTCACGTAGTCGTCCAGGTACCGCGGTCGTCGGCGCTCCTGGTACTCGCGGAGTCCCGTGCGAGTCTTTTTGACTTCAGGCTTAGCGGCGCTTCGCTCAACACGTTCTTCCTCGGCCGGGGTCTCGTCACGATGCGTGCGCTTCCGCGCTTGGACTGGAGCCGGTGAGAACATCATACTTGCGTCGACTACTTCTTCATGGCCGCGTTCAGCATCGCTCACGAGGCTCAAGCCCGCATGATCTGCTATCTTGAGGTCACCATTATCCTCCTCCAGCCCGGAAGTGTTAGAAACAATTGTGTCTACCTCATTTTCGTCTGATGCAAAGACACTCGCCACAGTGATCTCCTCCTCATCCAGCTCATCTTCAATATCAGCATCTCCGAGCTTAGCATCTCCGAGCTCGTCTTCTACTACCGAAGAACCGCACGTCCCCGCCACTGACTCCACTTCAGCACTCTCACCAGGAACAGTGTCCGGCATTTCTTCTCACTCGGTAGGAGTAACAGGCAGACTTGTGCGTGCATCTAAGTTCTCGTCTTCACCGATGGTTCGGACCTCCCGAAGGTGATCACAGCCGACGTCCTGTGGGCCGACTTGTTCTTCGTCCTCGACTTCGGATGTCGACACTCCTTTGGCTTCTTCGCCCTCCTCTAGGGCGTCAGCTTCGTCCTCCTCGAGCTCAACGGGCAGAAGTCCGTAACGCTCGCTCACATTTGACGCCATTGCTGTCATCATCTCCGCATCTGCAAGACGGGAGGCACGCTTGGCTTGATCTTCTTCATCTTCTGTTGTGAAGTGCAGCGAAGACAAGTCGTCCTCCTCAATGACGACATCATGGCGGTCTCGATACATGACGTCCTCTGTCACTCGAAGGTCAGACACGAACTTAGCTGTGTGTTCTGTAGGAAAGTAGATCTCACAGCCCACAACGGTTTCGTCGTACCCCAGTACGTATCCGATCTTGGCGTTGCTGTGGTGCTTGCGTCGCCAAGGAGTCACCGGCACATGCACATACGCCAGCGAACCAAACTTACGGATGTGATGCACGTCCGGCTTCGCGCCGAAAAACATCTCGTAAGGAACACGTTGGGCCCCCTTGTTGTACACGCGATTCTTGACGTAGACTGCGTTTTGCATGGCCTCCGGCCAAAGGCTGCGAGGGAAGCCAGCTTGCTCCATGGTGGTCTTAGTCATCTCCACCAGCGACTGGTGCGTTCTCTCGCAGAGGTTTAACTGCGAGCTCTTTGGCCCCACTTGGACGTGCTCAATGCCGCGCGATCTGTACCACGCCTCCATTGCCTCGTTGACGAACTCGCCGCCCTTATCCGTGAGAACATGCTTCACCGTGTGGGTGAGCACCTTCTTCACTAGTCGACCAGCTTGCCGCTCCGCCCAGAACACATACTCTTTCAGATGCTTGTTCACGACCTCGCTTGTCTTGCTTTTCAGCAGATGCACCGTGACAAAACGTGAGTACCCGTCCATTATCACCAGGATGGCCTCGTACTGAGTCCCGTTCGACTTGCTTGGGGAGAGCAAGTCTGCGTACACCACCTGATTTGGTTCGTTGGTCGCTCGGTCGAGCTTCTTGCGGTGCTTCTTCTTCTTCTGCTTGCCCAAGTGGCATGCGTCGCACGTGTCCTGCTGCCGCTGCGTCAGCAGCATGCCGCGGACCAGCTCCTTGTCGACCATTGTCTTGAGATACTGTGGGCAAGTATGGCACAGTCGCTCGTGCCAGAGCGGTAGAGAGCCGACTCCTTCTGCCACCGTGTAATTGCATAACGGGCGATCCTCAGGTCCCACGAAGTCAGCGCGAGACGGGTGAGTGACCTGGAACCCCCATGTCGCTTCTTGTGGTGTCGTCACGGCCACACGTCGCCCTTCTCTGGCAATCATGAAGCTCCTAGTCGCTGGATCAAAATCAAACTCGAAGTCTTGCTCATACGCCAATCCCGGCGAGAAGAGTCCATACTCAGCATCTGGTACGTAGAAGACGTCGTCCACATACATAACAACTTGCTCGCCTTCGACCTCATTTACTAACGCGATTGTGCCCACTCCAGCAATACGCGAGGCGATGCTTGGCGACAAGCCGCGCACACTCCTCATGGCTGATGCGTCCTCAGTGAACGAGACGAAGTACGAACGTCTCCCAGTCACATGGGAGTTCGAAGCAGTATCAAAGTACCGCCACGCGCTGCCGGTGTCGGCATCACCTTGGTCTTCGCCCTGCATACTCGTACCAGCAGCTTCCACACCATGCTCGGCTGCCACACCAGGCTCAGCTGCCAGCACATCTTCTCGTCCCGCAACCGTCGCAACTCCTGCGACAACACCTTCAGTGGCAACGTCTCCATCATTTTGTGCGGGGATTGACGGCTCGCTTTCATCTTGACGCAGCGTGCAGTTGCCTCGCGGCTTGCGCTTCTGCTCGTAGTTGCCACCACCGCCCTGCTTGCTCGTCTTCTCCGGGCAGGCCGCCTGCAAGTGCTCGGTGCTGCCACACACGAAGCACGCGCGTACCTTTCCGTGTCCCTTCGTCCGTCCATGCTGGTTGCTGCCTGACTCTTGTGCTCGTGTTCCCTGTGACCAGCTGGCGGTTTGCCACTACTGAACGCCCGGTTAAGCTGGCTGTCAGCCTGATTCGCCTTGTCGAACGTGATGGCCAGTGCCACCACCTTTTCCGGCGTGTCCACGCAGTCCATTCCCGCATCAACAAAACCTCGTAAGCGATCAAATCGCTCGTTGGAGGGAAGCGACGACACCAGCATCCCGTTGAAGACGGTACATGTAAACTTCACTGTAGGCTCCTTCGATGGAGCTTTTTCAAGAATCCAACGCTCATACACGATGCGCTTTCCTTGCAGATATTCGCAGCTCAGCAGTAGCTGAAGCGCATGCATACACGCTCGTACGCATCTTCAGGAGGCTTAGCTTAGCTGTACTTTGTGGAGACTGCGAGCTAGATGCAGTCGGGGAGGGGGCTTTATTTGATGACAGTGCGTTGACGCGTCGTTGTGATGCAAGCAAGCATGGATAAATTCTCTTGACACTCATGCCCTTTACCTCAATATACGAAAATGTAAGACTAAAAAACAAAAAATTATAGGTACTACGTGGATTTCAGTTCCAACCACGATCGCGATCAGCGTAGTCTATGATTTATAGATCATACATCAATTCGTCGCCGTCACCCTCCAGCTCTCGCAGCAATTGCTGTGCTGTGGGACGAATCACTGGGTTATGGGCCAAGCACGCTTGTCCAACACGTTGTATTCGCAGAGGGCATTCGGACGAGAAGGTCGGGCGCAGTGTGCCTGCCACGACCCCTTTCAAGATCTGTAAGTGGTTCAACCTGGCCCTGCCTTCGCTCTCATCCGCGCTGTAGGGGGCATTACCCGTATCCAGCTCCGACAGCACCACCCCAAACGAATAAACGTCCGCCTGCTCAGTATACCGCTTGCCTTCCAAGATCTCCGGCGCCGTCCAGTACGGCGTGCCCACGCCAGCGGTCATCGTAATATCAACGAGTCCACGACTCACTCCAAAGTCGATCAGCTTGGGCTCCAGCCTATCCGTCAGTAAAATGTTTGTCGACTTGAGGTCGCGATGGATGAGAGGAGGCGTGCGGTCGTGCAGGTAGTCCAGAGCCTGGGCGATTCCGATTGCGATGTCGATTTTGCACCTCGCCCACGACAACAGCTCGGCGTTTGTGTTGAGGAAGCTTCGGAGGGTTCCGCCGGGGACGTATTCAAGGAGCATGACCAAATTGCTGAGACTGCTCCAAGCCACGCCGATGAATTCGACGATATGAGGGTGAACGAGACTGGCACTCAGCTCGATCTCTTCTGCGAATGCGTGCACCTTCTCAGCTGTCTGGTCCTGCAGTCTCTTGGCCGCCATTTTTTGCTGGTTGTACTCGCAGATCCAGACTTCTCCCGACCCTCCCTTGGAAATGGCCTGTTGAAAGACGAGATTGTTGTAGGGAATGCGTTTCCCATTTAGGTGTTGGCTGCCCAGCAGGATCCTGAGAGTTTTGTTGCATCCTGCTGCTTTGTAGTCCCCGGAGAGATGCCAGTGAGGGGAAGTGGGGGTAGTCCAATGTCTTGTTGTGGCGATGGACTGGGAGACTCCACAGTAAGACGGCGAGAACCCGTCGTCAACATCGCAGGCTTCAATGTTCATGACCTCCGCCTTGGCGGTTGCTGCTCGGCGTCGCCACCAGATCAACCCACTTCCGAGTGTTGAGAACGCCACGATAACGCCCAGAAGAATGGGGATCAGCAGCAATTTATCCAGACCGACTTCCATCGTGGTGGAAGGCGTGGGGGCGTGGCGAGCTCCTCTTCCAGCCACGTCGTGACCCACGCACTGCCCGTCGGCAGCGTGGTGTTTGCAGCCATGTACGCGTCTGAGATCTGGTTTCTTGGGATGCACGGCACAGTCAGCGACCCGTAGCCCGACGGACACACATTCCAAGTTGAGTCCTCCTTACTGGGCACCGTGTGGACCGAGTAGACGGAGAAGACGAAGCTGCCGCTGAACTCCTTAACGTACTCCGTCCAAGTGTGCTCTCTCAGTCGAATCTGGGGCGCCATGTCATGATCTCCCCCTGTCGACCACATTGTGCCCAGGAAGCTGCCGGCGCCTGGGTCCTTGAACCCATCCACGACGCAGCGAGAGGCGTTGAGGATCTGGTAGCCTGTGCAGGTCTTCGTGAAGTAGGCCGTCTCGTTGTTGGGCTGCGAGCAGTTGAGGAACGTGCAGTCCACGTTGGCCACGTCGGCCTTGGGGATGGCGATGTCGGCCATGGAGTAGTCGCCCATGGTCCAGATCTGCACCGGGTCGTGGCCGGGCGAGACCGCAAAGCCCGAGTCCCAGAGCACAGCGCGCTGAACCAGACCCGGCAGGTCCTTGAAGACGAGGTTGGATCGGTTGAGGCGTTGGGCCACCGCGGCGGGGACGGAGGTTAGCGAGAGTTTGGGGCCGCTGTCGCCCGCTTTGTGGCGGATGTAGAGCTGCCGAGCCATGTCCGAGTTGGTGCCGTCGAAGACAAAGGACGCGCTGGTGGGCAGTGCTAAGGAAGACAACGATGAAGTTGAATCGAGGCTTCTAACGGTGATCGTTTGAGCTAGCACTAAGCACCAGCATGTCGGTAGGAGTAAGAACGCAGCGAGTCTCATTGCGGACGAGCTGGCGGTTCTTGGAGTAGAGAAGACAAGTGACGACCGCTGGAAGCCTCTGGTTCATGCATTGGATTGGAACGCTGGTTCGATGCATGGATTGAGCGCTGGAAGTTGGCCACCTAGCGGCTTCGAGTCGGCGTTCGACAAGGGCTTCGACTCATGTGGTATCTGATGCCGCACCCTCTGTCATTCCTTCGCAACTTTACGCTGCCCACCCCGACTCGAGTTATCGGCTCCTTTGCACGGCGGCACTTATCAAGAGAGAATGCATTCACCGCAGTCGAAGCGACCGATACGTAACCTCTCAAGACGAGCACACCTACTAAATGGGTGGCCGTAAGCCTCCACTTGTTCCGTTGCAACAGTCCGGAATCACCTACGCAGCGAGTGTGTGGCGAAGCCTCTGGGCCTGCGACCACCGTGGCCGACGCTTGTGGCGGGCAGTCAGTCAGTGAGCATTCTCTTGTGCTAAGTGTATGTCGTCAATCGGCAAGAGGTTGCACTTGCACTCGTGAACGAACGCGTGGCATTGCGGCGCCTAGTCGAAGGCCCGTAGCGTGACGTGCGAGGTGTTTACATATATGAGGCTCGACCCCGCTTGTCCGGTTGAAATGGACACGGCTGCGCCCCGGTGTCCGCTCACGCAGCAGATGATCGCCAAACGCTCGAGTGACCGCCGCCTACAAATTACGAATGCGAGTTCTCCAAAGCCCCATGGATTTGAATCGTTTCGCTTGCAGCGCGAAGCCAGCTAGTAACGCGGCAAGCTGGTTCCGACGAGCACTCTGGGGACGCTGTTCATGCCAAGTTGCTTATGCGCGAAAGATTGAGACATCGCGCTGAAAAGTGTAGGTTGGCGTTCTACATGTGCAAGTTGAGACTTGGTCGAACATGTTCAAGTTGTTTTACACTCTTACGCACTCTTGCTCAGTGAGTTTGGCGCAACGCGGACGCTGTCGAATTCATCGATGGCCTTCCGCGTTTGCACCATTGGCCGCTCTGGACAGGCGTCGGGAGTGGATCGTACAGTACATTACGGCAAGTGTGTACTTTTCAATCCGTGAGCGAGTGTGTACACTGTATTGAAGCGGGCCAGTCCTGATGGTAGGCATCGACACCTGAGCCATGCAAAGTCCCGATCCGAAAGATGTCTCCGTATCTCGAACAGCGCACCTGCCCAAGGCGCCGTCCTTCCATCGCAAGCTGCGTGAATACCGTCATGCCTTGTGTATGTAGATCGAGTCGCACGGTGGTCCTCACGAAATCGGTCTGCCAAACGCATCTTTCGTGTGGATCGATGGATCGATCGATGTGGCTGCTCCAAAGTTGCAGTTGGAAAGATTGAATCGCTCGAATTTCGAGTGCAAGGTGCTCCCGGCCAGACGCCGCCGCAAATCGCAACGGACGCATACAGCGAGCGAGCTGCAGTGTCTCTGCTTTCGAGGTCAATCCACTCACGGTCTCTGGCCGCGTCGGGCAAATCGCTGGCCCCCAGTTGATTTCAACGAAGGCTTTGCCTCTTCGCCTGGCCATCGAGGCTCGGAGGCAGCAGTGACAGCACGTTTACGAGCCGCAAGTATGCGCCGGCCCCTTTCGACGCGCGCGTCGCAGCATCATGATGGGCGGGTATGCGTTCTCGACCCGGGAGTTCATCAGACTCGAGACGCGACGGACAGTTCCTGTTGTTTGCGGTCCCCGAGTCTGCGTGGGTTAACACGGGCGCTTACAGACATTGGACCAGTTCCAAATACTCGGCCGGTAACCGAGTTAGCTGGAGGAGGCAGGGGCTGAGTCACTGACGGCAGCCGAAGCCCGACGCCACGCTGGACCAGTTTTGCTTTTGTTCCGCCAGACGATAGCGCAGCATGGCGCGTCGACGCCGGCCCCGACTCGCGGCTGCAGTAGTCGCGGCCGCCAACTTGGCGGCCATGTTCGCCGCTTCTGCTGCTGCCGAAGCAGCGCTGAGCTTCACGTCCGAGGCGCAGGCCGGGACTGCGCTGCCGACGGCCAGCGACTCGTTCGTGTTCGACGGCTCCACGTCCGACATCGCGCGCCAACTGTACCTGCGGCACGCTGCAGGTGAGACCGCGGACCCCGTGCGCCCCAACACGGTCCCGGCGGCCGTCACGGCCAGACTCGCGCCGCTCAACGTGTCGTACGAGGACCTGCCGGGCATGCTGCAGCGCGCGCTACTCTGGGACTCGGGCTACGTCATGTCGCCCGACAACGACGCAGTGCAAATCTGGACGCTCGGGGGCCGCTCGATGGCCAACCTGGCCGTGTCCAAGGTCGAGTACTTCACGACCGGCTGCACGGCGCTCTGGTGCGGCCAGCCAGACAACACGACGTACAACGCCAACGAGTTCTGCTCCGGCACGCAGATGCTCACGGCCGCCAAGTGCCTCATGGACGACTTCGGCTCGGACGCGAGCTCGCACCTGGCCATGTGGTCGAACGGAGGCGACCCGGACATGGTCCCGCATATCCGCGCCGTGCTGCACGGCTGGCGCGATCTTGACAACAACAACTCGTACTTGGTGTATGCGGTGCACACGATGTCGGCCAGCTCGGAGCCGGCGTACGGCACGTGCAACACGAACGGCTACGGCTCACTCGTCATCCCGTGCTACCCGCTGAGCAACACGTCGGCCGATGTCGTCGCGGTGATGGCAGCGCCCGTCACAAGTCCGTGGCTCACAACGTGGATCAAGCAGTACCGACCGGCTACCGACACGACGGTGCATAGCGACTCCGACAGCTCCGGCAGCGGCTTCAATCTGTGGCTGCTGATCCCGATCATCCTGTCAGCCTTGGCGGCAGCAGCGCTGATCTTCGTTGCGGTCTTCAGGAAGCGTCGGCGCCTGCGGTCGGTGTATTGGCAGCGCGATTCGCCAGCCGACAGCGACTGCTCTGGTCGCAAGTCCAAGCCCTCAGGACCGCTCACTGCGCCTCGACAAGCTGCAATCAACCGGACAAGTCTTCGACGCACGGAGCAGGAAACTATCGGCGAGTTCAACCGCACTCTTCGTCTGCCGGGGGATGACGACAACTCGTCTCCAGTGGAGGAGCCCTCGCCCGACTTCGACGAAGTGCTCCTCGATCGCGCCGAAACACGGCTCCGGCCACAAGAACTACTACACAGTCAACGCGTGGTCCTGCTGCTGTGTCTGCAGCACGTGGCAGTCTCCCGCAGTCCAAAGCAACGCACCGATTCGGAGAGGAACTCTACCGGCGGCTCGGAGCTCCACCCCAGCGGCACCAAGTCAACAACATGCCACTTGGGCTGTCACTCCAGCAACGCGAAGTCAGCCAGGAGCTCGCAACCAACAAACATCGACGCGGCCAGGATCCAAGCGTGCATCCGAAGGCCTAAGTTCGACCGCAGGGAGGCGCAGTCAGTCGGCTCGGAATGCTACGACACAAGCCGCACGGATTCGTTCGGTGTCGCAAGACCATTTGCCAACGCTGCGCGAGTCCTCATCCATGACGTCAATCCGAGAGTCGATGCCGTCGATTAGAGACTCGATCCAAGCGGACCGGGAATCGATCCCGGCAATGCGCGAGACTTTCTGTCGCTACTCGGCGGCCGACAACGTGCAGTACACGCTGACGACGGACTCCAACCTGGTCGGCAAGCGGATCGCGTGGGAACGGATTGAACTCGGACGTCTGCTCTCCAGAGGCGCGTTCGGCGAGGTGTGGGCGTGTCGATACGCCGGCAAGAAGGTGGCCGTCAAGCGCCTGCTGCAATCGAAGAAGCCGACGTTCCACGAGACGGAGAAGTTCACGAACGAGATCCAGCTCACTGCGAGTCTGAACCACCCGAACGTCGTGCGCTTCATCGGCGTGGCCTGGAGCAGTCTGGAGAACTTGGCCCTGGTGGAGGAGTACCTCCCTCGAGGCGACCTGCAGCAGTATCTGCATCGCAATGGAGACTTGATGACCTGGGCGTGCGACAAGATCCACATGGCCGTCGGCATCGCGAAGGCCATCCAGTACTTGCATAGTCGCGACGTGATCCACCGAGATCTCAAGGCCCGCAACGTGCTGCTGACCAAGCGCCTGCAGCCCAAGCTCATCGACTTCGGCGCTAGTCGCCTGATCGCCCCATTCGACATGTCGGCGGGTGTCGGCACGCCGTTTTGGACTGCACCGGAGGTGCTCGAGAGCACCGAGTACACGGAGAAGGCAGATATTTATTCGTTCGGAGTGCTGCTGACGGAGCTGGAAACTTGCGAGGCCCCCTTCCACAGCGCAGTGGGGGCGAATGGGGAGAAGATGAAGCCCTTCCTCATCCTCAAGCAAGTGGTGGACGGTCTGTTGAGACCGAGTCTCACGGACGGGTGTCCCCAGCGGATCCGCAAGGCAGCCGACGCGTGTTTCCAGCACGACCCGAAGCTGCGACCGTCCGCTTCGGAGCTCGTCAAACTGCTGGAAGGCTGAAAGTGCAAAACAAACTAATACTAGGTAAGGATAGGTAGGTAGGACAGATAACACTATTGACAATGAAGAAATACAAGTTAACTTACAGCGCTCTTACTGGCCCTGCCCCTGTAGCATCTCCACCAGTTGAGCCGCGGTAGGTCGCCGCGCGGGATCGTGCTGGCAGCACATGATACCAATGCGACGGATTCGAGGAGGACAGTCCTCCGAGAAGCTGGGACGCAGAACGCCAGACATGACCTCTTGCAGGATGCGGAACGGCTTGGCCTTCTTCCCGTTCGTGTCCATGCAGTCGTGGAACGGGATTTTGCACGTGTCCAGCTCGGATAGCACCACTCCGAACGAGTAGATGTCGGCCTGCTCCGTGTACCGCTTGCCCTCGAGGATCTCCGGCGCCGTCCAGTAGGGCGTGCCTACTCCTGCAGTCATGGTGTAGTCCAGACGTCCACGACTTACGCCGAAGTCGATTACCTTGGCCTCCAACTGCTTTGTGAGCAGAATGTTCTTGGACTTGAGATCGCGGTGGATGATCGGGGGCGAGTACGCGTGCAGGTACTCGAGTGCTCGGGCCACGCCAACAGCCATGTGGATTTTGTCCTTGGCCCACGATAGAAGGTCAGAGTTTCTCCTCAAGTAGCTTTGAAGGTCTCCTTGGGGGAAGTACTCAATGACCATGGCCAGGTTGTTGAGGCTGCTCCATGCCATGCCGATGAACGCGCCGATGTTGGGGTGCTGCAAGTGCGCGTTCAGCTCGATCTCCAGCGCGAACTCGTGGTAGATTATTAATCGGGTCGTCTGCGGGTCTGGTAAGGCCGAGGGTCAGTGTGACCCATATCCAGATCCGTGGATATCTTACAGCGAATATATTATTTCTTTCATGCCCGACCCATACCCATAGCAGGGAAATATGGATTAGTCAGCCTTGGTGACTTACTACATTGATCTAGCAGTAGATGAACTGTAGTGTATCAACTATCCCAGTGGGTGTAGCTTAGGCAAATGCGCACTCATTTAGAGGCCAACATGGGAGAAATATGGCCGAGAGCGAGCGAAGGCGAGCGCGAGGCTCACTCAATGCGCTCACCGGTCACCAACACCCGCCGATCAGGCGGGGGCGTGTCTGCGCGAGCGAGCGAAGGCGAGCGCTGCAACCCGATATTTTTTCCTAGACACCGCGCCTGGCCGAGCCGAGGACTTAGCGTAAGGCACGAGGGGTGGGGCAGGCCGCGGAGCGGCGCTCCCCGAGCGAAGCGAGAGAGGGCGGGCCCCGAAGTGCCGTCGCTAAGTCCGCAGGCGAGAGCCAACGGGCGAGTGTCCTACTAGTACTCGATCAATCAATCCGTCTCCTTCTCTGGTGAACTTGCTGTATAATATTGCCAGATGACAGTCGCCGGCACTCGCGGATCCCTTTACTGCAGTTTACTATGCGCAGTAATTTACGAGTACTTTACGGGCTGGGCTGCTGATCAGACTGACCAGAGAAAGACCAGCGAAATATACATGCCCGACCCTCGGCCTTACCAGACCCGCAGACGACCCGATTAATATCTAACCGAACTCGTGCACGTCTTCGGCCTTGTGTTCCTTGGTCTGCAGCAGCCTCTTGGCCGCCACCTTCTGGCCCGCGTACTCACAGACCCAGACCTCTCCCGACGCGCCCTTGGACAGCGGCTTCTCGAAGATCAAACTCTCCAGCGGGATCCGCTTGCCGACCAGGAACTCGCTCTTCAATAGGACCTTCAACGTGGTGTTGGAGCCCGCGGACGCGAACTCGCCGTCGTAGCCGGCCGGGAACTGGATGGTCTGCTCCACCCCCACGACCGTGGAGACCGTCATGTCCTCGCTAGCCGCGAAAGTGGGCCTGGCCAGCGTCTCGCGCTGATCCGAGTACTTTCAGCGGACGCGTAGTACGGCGTTTGGCCCGTGGCCATGCTGCTGTCCTCGTACTGCTGCTTCTGAGCTTGTTGCTTCTTCTTGCGTCGGCAGTAGAAGGCCAGCGCAATGAGTGCGAGCACCCCAGAACCCCGAGGATAATGGGCACCAGCAGGATCATGTTGAAGCCGCCCGAGTCCTCAGCCTTGGCCGTGGCCATGTAGTCGGCCACCAGCCAGTCCTCCACCCACTGACTGCCCTCCACCTCTTTCTTGTCGGCCTCGTTGGCCACCGTCAGGTTGGCCGTCGTTCGGCACGGGAACACTAGCGAGCCGAAGCCGTCGTTCTGCAGACTGTTGGCGCAGGCGTTCCAGCCCGGCTCCTGGTCGATGCCCACGGTGTGCAGCGCCATGACGACGTAGTGGGTGTCACCGTTCTCCCACCACTCGTGCTTGGCCACGCGCAGACTCGGGGCGGCCGACGGGTTGCCGCCCGTGCCCCACATGGCCGCGTTGTAGTCCTTCCCGTCAGTGAACTCCTCGACAATGCACTTGGCCGCGTTGTTCATCTGCGCGCCGTTGCACAGATAGCTCTCGTGGGCCGTCGAGTTGTGCGGCTGGGAGCAGTTCTGGAGCTCGCCGCCGGCGGCCGTGAACTCGTCCACGGAGAGAGCCAAGGTGGACATATTGTTGTCCCCGAGCGTCCACATTTTCACTGCTTCATTGCGGATATTGATGGCGAATCCCGAGTCCCAGAGCAGCGCGAGCTGCGCCAGGCCCGGCAGCTTGCTCCAGTCGAGCTTCATATCGTCTAGGCGGCTCTGCACGGCGTCGGGCACAGCGGAGATGGTCACTTGGCTCACAGACGTGTCGTCCTCCTTGGCCCGGTAATAGAGCTGCCGGGCCAGATCGGAGCTCGTGCCGTCCAGCTCGATGGACGACGACATATCGGCGGCAATGTCGGCGCGTGTTGGCGAAGGTGTTCGTGACGGCCAGCGGGTTGAGGAATGCCCCAGCAGCCGTCGGTAAGCCAGTGGTCAAGCCGGCGGAGACCGTCGCAGGCGGGTGGCATGTTTGGGTCCGGACGCGCCGAACCCATGTGGCGGGTGTGCGATATATGACAGCTGGCCCGGGCTATGCGCGCGGGTGGAGCGGCTTCTGACAAATGCACTCAGATGAGCCGCTCGCTCGGCGGCCGTGGCCTCGATCGAGGCTCGATGATGGCGGGAGTGCACCGCTTAGTAAGCGGTGCACTCCCGCCAAGCGGCGCTTACAGGGAGGTGGCCACCGGCCATGCCAGGAGCCGCTGCCGGCCCGGCAGTGCCGGGAGGCGTGGCCCGAGGCTGAGGGCGAGGGCGGAAAATCCATGCGTTCGACCTCGACGCGGTAAATGTTGAAGCTGTCTTCGAACCGAGACCCACATACAGTACATGTACATGTACTAGTACAGTTTTCAACCACGAAGAGGTCTGGTCGAACCGCGATTCGCGGCCCGCGAATAGGTTCACAGGGATTCTCACGATTCTCACAATGCAGCGGTCAAGGCGATGGGTGCCCGGGCGGTCCCACGTAGTACATGTATGGCTCCGCCTTGATCTACTTGTGGCCTGACAGTTCCGCGCTTTGGCGCACGCTGATGACAACTCGGCGGGCGTTGGTCTCCATGCTGAGGTGGGTCGTGGCCAATGCTGCGCGTGTGTGTCCAGCTAGCACGGACGAAGGCTACGTCCTCTCCTTCGTTGCTCGAAGCGATGATCGGATCCGCCAGTCGTGAAAAGGATCCGCCATGGCCACCGCTGCATTGCGCCGAGTGTTGCTAGACTCCACAGCATGGCTGCCGCGGGACAATGGCCAGCCCAAGTTTGATAAGACGCTGGTGATCCCGCTGGCAATTGGCGGCTTGATCGTCGTCGTCGTGTTCTGGATCGGCCTCTGCTACCGTCGGCAGTTGCTGCGCCGTCGACAAAGAGAGCTGATGGTCGAGTCTCCGGCCAGCTTCAGCCTGCCAGTATACGAGGCTTACGCACAGCACTCGCCGAGCTCCGAGCGCTGCCACACACTGTCTCTTGGTGCCAGGCCGCTCCGGACTCGACGAGACGTACAGAGTCCCGCCGAAGAGCGACGAGGTGGAGAGCGCTGGCATCTTGCCTCGACTACTCGAGAGTCCGGAGCTGACGGACAGGCGGTTCCCGTTCCAGCGTCTCAAGTTCAAGGCGACGCTCTCGAGTGGCGCGCACGGGGAAGTGTGGCTCGGACTCTACAGGGGCCACCAAGTCGCAGTGAAGCAGCTTCTGAGGACCAACGAGCTCTCGCGCAAGGACGTGCAGGACTTTGCAGACGAGATCCTGCTCACTGCTACCTTGAGTCACCCAAACATCGTCGCGTTCGTTGGCGTGGCGGGCAGCAACGTCGACACCCTGGCCTTGGTGTTGGAGTTCTGCCCCATGGGAGACTTGCGGCGGTTTCTTCGAGAGAGCGGCCGACTGCTGTCCTGGAATCGCGACAAGATCCGCATGGCACTCGGAGTAGCCAAAGCGCTGCGCTATCTCCACAGCCAGGAGCCGCCGATCATCCACCGAGACCTCAAGTCCATGAACGTTCTGCTGACCGAGACGCTGGAGACCAAAGTCGGCGACTTTGGCGTCAGTCGCGCCTGCAACGGAGGTTTCCCCATGACGGCCGGGGTGGGGACGCCCTACTGGATAGCGCCCGAAGTTTTACGGGGCAAACGGTACTCGGAGCAGGCCGACATCTACTCGTTCGGCGTGGTGTTATCGGAGCTGGACACGTGCCGGACGCCGTTCGCCGACGTCGTCACGGCGGAGGGCAAAAGCCCAAACCGGTCCAGATCCTGCGCTGGGTGCTGGACGGCAAGCTCAGCCCGGCCTTTTCGCAGGACTGTCCTCGGTGGATCCGCTGTGTCTCCAGCACGACCCAGACCTGCGCCCCACGGCGGCCGAGCTCACGCAGATGCTGTCGGTGGATGCACGCCAGCGAATTTATACTCTATAGGAGAGATACGATGATATAGTATAAGTATGTATGTACCAGAAGCTGGGTAATGTGGGTACCATGGAGAACGAAGAACTTGTATCCCTTGAATTTTGTTCTTCACTGGCCGTGCCCTTTGATCGAATCGATAGACTAAGAGATCCAACTAGACCTGAGCAGTCAGCATGGTCTATTTTGCCTGGTCTCTAGGGGCCCAGAGCAAGCTGCGAGGTCTGGCGGAGACTCCTTCGTCGCTGTCTAACGACTCGTTCGTGTTCGATGGCACGAACTCCGACATCGCCCAGCAGCTCTACATCCGCCACCGAGCTGGAGACTCGACTGGCCGAGTGAACCTTACATCCGTGCCGGCCGCGGTGATCGACCGTCTCGACCCGCTCAATATCGACTTTGGCGAACTCCCCGGACTGGTCCAGCGTGCGGTTCTGTGGGACTCTGGCTTCGCCATCTCGCCTGGGAACGACCCCGTGCAGATTTGGACGCTGTACAAGCACTCGATGGCAGACCTCGCGCTGCCCGTCTCCGATGTGCTCACGGTGGACTGCACCATGACCAATTGCTCCCAGCCAAACAACATAACAGCCTATTCGTCTCAACACTGTTCAAGCTCGCAGATTCTCAACATGGTGCGGTGTGTGGCGGATACGTTTGCAGATGAGGGCGCCAGCGTTTACTTTGCTGCATTCTGGTCTAGCGGAGGGGACCCCAATAGGATCCCGGAGCTACAACTGAGAGAGCACTTGTGGACAGATATCACCGCCCAAAATGTGACCGTACTAAGCAGCGTCTACGCTGTCCATACAATTCCAAGTGCCGACGAGGCAGCTTGGGCTCAATGCCCCCCGAGTGGATTTGCATCGCTCACCATACCTTGCCAGCGAAGAGATGCTTATCGCGGTGACATCGCGGGTCTGCTCGTCCCAAAAGGGAGTGTCTGGGTGACGAGGTGGCTGGATCAAGAATTTGCCCACGGTTTCCCTTTGAGTTTGGTCATCGCGGGCGTGGCTTTGGTGATTGCTGCTATCGGCCTCGGAGCTTTTTGTTGGCACCGTAGAATACGGCGGGTCAAGCAACAATCTTCGACTACATCAGGTGAAGCGAGGCTACGGCGCCCAGCAGAATCTGTCTACGAAGCTGCAGGCACAAACGAGACGCTTCTCCTCCTTCTGAACAGCGAATCCCTCCAAGGAAAGCAAATTCCGTACGAGAGCTTGGTTTTTGACAAAAGTCTCTCGAAAGGCGCCTACGGAGAAGTCTGGCTCTGCGACTACAACCGGGAAAAGGTGGCTGCCAAAAGGTTGCTGCAGTCCAAGCAGCAGAAAGCTGACAAGGTGCACGCTTTTGCGGAGGAGATCGAGCTAAGCGCCAGTCTGGTTCACCCAAACATCGTCGAGTTCATCGGCGTGGCATGGAACAGTCTCAGCAACTTGGTGATGGTGCTCGAGTTCTTTCCGAAGGGGAATCTACAGAACTACTTGCATCAGAGTGGGGGTCAGCTATCCTGGGCTAGCGACAAGATCGCTTTGGCGGTCGGGATCGCTCGAGCTTTGGACTACTTGCACGCTCGGATATCTCCTCTGATACATCGCGACCTCAAGTCGAACAATATCTTGCTAACCGAAGCGCTGGGTCCCAAGCTGATCGACTTTGGAGTGACCCGTGGAAAGGTTGACCTCACCATGACCGCTGGAGTGGGCACACCGTACTGGACAGCGCCGGAGATCTTGGAAGGCAACAGGTACGACGAGAAGGCGGACATTTATTCCTTCGGCGTGGTGCTGTCGGAGTTGGACACGTGCAAAATCCCCTTCTCGGACGCCTTGACTAAAGACGGAAGCAAAGTGAAGCCGTTCCAGATCCTGCAGAGCGTGATGAAGGGCACCTTGCAGCCGAGTTTTTCGCCCAAATGCCCTCCAATGATCCGACAGATCGCTCTCTCATGCTTGAAGCTGGACCCAGCGGATCGTCCGACAGCCAGTCAACTCATTCGAGATCTTGAAAGCACTGGGAGCAACTGAGCCCGTCGAAAGCGGTGGTGGTGAGCCAGTATCTAACCCCCAGGTGGAGACTCTTGTCGCCGGCGAGCACGTGGAGACAATTGACGTCGTGGCCATCCAACGGTTGTTGAAGTCTTATCGATTCGTCATCGAGCCAAGAACACGGCCACTGCTCCACTCTATTCTGATCACACAGCTCCTGCCTATGCTAATCTTTCAAGTGGCAGCTCAAGCTCAAGCTAAGCTACTTAGATCTTCCCCTTGCAAGTCTGTGAGCAGCAGTTGATCATTCTACAGCTCGTAATGCTCGAAAACACCCCTATCGAGTCATGTATAGCGGCAAATTATGGCATGTCCCCACAAAGTTGTTCCAGATGACTGTAGCCATGTGCACGACTCCCCTACATTTGCTCCACCGACAGCCAAGCTGCTATAAATTACTTCCTGGGCCCATGTGTCCACACTGCAGGCACGTCGACGAGCTCGTTAACATAAGGGCCAGCCAGCTAACATGGTCTCCCATTTCTAAATCTGCGGACTGACTCGCAGCCATGCGAGCGTCAGCTCTCGCAGCTATTCTTGCGGCCAGCTCTGCATGGACCTCCAGCTCGGCCCAAGACTACACCATCACCTTCCGAAGCCTAGAAGAGGCTTCTCCTTCATCTTCACCGACCAACGACTCGTCCTTCGTCTTTGATGGCACCAACTCGGACATCGCCCAGCAGCTCTACATCCGCCACCAGGCCGGCGACGTCGCAGCCGCGCTCGACCTCAACTCCATCCCGGCGTTCGTGACCAAAGACTGGACCCGCTCTTCATCAGCTTCAAAGACCTCCCCGGACTCGTCCAACGCGCGCTGCTCTGGGACTCTGGCTTCGCTCTCTCGCCTGGCAACGACCCAGTGCAGATCTGGACCATGAAGAACTACACGATGGCCAACATCTCCGTACCCCAAGAAGACATCGCCAGCGTTGACTGCACAATGCTCGAGTGTCCGCAACCCAACGGCGAGTCAGCTTACTCCAGCCAATACTGCACGGGCACTCAGATCCTCAACGTGTCGCGCTGTGTAGCCGATACATTCGAGGACTCCGCAGCGTCAGGTTACCTCGGAGTGATGTGGTCGACCGGTGGGAGCGCCAACATGACGCCACACATGCGGCTAAGGGATCACTCGTGGGTAGAGCCGACTACGGGAGCCGCCTACGAACTCTACGCTATCCACACAGTATCGAGCGCCGACGATCCGACCTGGAACCAGTGCCCCTCTAACGGTGGGTACTCGTCGCTAATAGTTCCTTGCCACAAGCGAAGCGAGTTCACAGACGAAGAGATCGCTGCCATGACTAAGCCAACGGGCAGCGACTGGGTGACCAACTGGCTGAAGGAGGAGTTCGCAGTAAAGAAGCCTCGTTTCAACAAACTGCTACTGATCCCGATCATCCTAGGCTCTCTGGCGGTAGTTGCTGCTGGAGCTTTCGTTGGAGTGTACCTGAAGCGAAGGGCCAAGAGGAGGAGACAGCCGCAAGTGCCCGACGACTACGAAGGGTTTCAACACCACTACGTCGCTGGGGAGTCCTACGACGCAGTGACGTCTCCAGGCATGAGCACGGACCCGAGCTACGCGTTTTCCAGCTCCAGTCGTGCTGATAACTACGAAAGCGTTGGCTCGAACCAAACCTTCAGGATCCTGCTGCACAGTCCGCACCTCCAGGGGAATCGCATCCCCTACGACAACCTCGTGTTCGAGTCTGAATTGTCCAGAGGAGGGTCGGGCGTGGTTTGGCTCTGCAAGTACGGCGGCCAGCAAGTCGCGGCCAAGAAGCTCCTGCTGACCCGAGGGGTGAAGGCGGACGACGTGCAGTCGTTCGCGGAGGAGATCGAGCTGACCGCCAGCCTCGTACACCCGTTTATCGTCAAGTTCGTCGGCGTGGCGTGGAACAACCTGACCAACCTGTCCATGGTGATCGAGTACGTCCCCAACGGGAACCTCCGAGACTACTTGGACAAGAACATCCGCATCCTCTCGTGGGCCAGAGACAAGATTCACATCGCCATCGCCATCGCCGAAGCGCTCGAGTATCTGCACAGCCGCACGCCCGGGGTCATCCACCGCGACCTCAAGTCCAACAACATTCTACTGACCAAGCACCTGGAGCCCAAGCTCACGGATTTCGGCGTTAGTCGAAACATGATTGACAGTACCATGACGTCGGGGGTGGGGACGCCCTACTGGACGGCGCCCGAGATCTTGGAGGGCGATCGGTACACGGAGAAGTCGGACATCTACTCGTTCGGAGTGGTGCTCTCGGAACTCGACACGGGTAGAATCCCCTACTCGGACGCGGTGATGGAGGACGGCAGCAAGGTAAGACCTTTCCACGTATTGCAGGAAGTCATGGCGGGCGTCATGCGTCCAACTTTCTCTCGAGACTGCCCTCCCAGGATCCAGCGGATCGGTGCGGCGTGTTTATCTCTTGATCCTAGGAAACGACCCACAGCGCGGGAGCTCGTACTCGAGCTCTTGGGGAAGTATAACGACGTAATGTAAAAAAAATCTAATAAGTTACCAAAACTTTGGTAAACTAGAGTTCTCACCATTTAACCAACGCTAGGAAAACATATCCGAAGCGTCGTCACGCGTCCACTGGACATCGCAGGGAGGCCCATGACTGGCAGCCACACCATCAGCTTACGGAGTCTGGAGGGAGATCCTTCCTCCTCCTCTTCGCTGCCTTCTTCCAACGACGCGTTCGTGTTTGATGGGACCCACTCCGACATCGCCCGGCAGCTCTACATCCGCCACCAGGCCAACGACACCCGCGACCGAGTCGCCCTCAAGTTCGTTCCGGATGCGGTGAAGAACCGACTGACCCCGCTCAACATCGCCTTTGATGCTCTCCCGGGCCTCGTGCAGCGCGCGGTGCTCTGGGATACGGGTTTCGCCATCGCGCCGGACAGCGTGCCCGTCCGGATCTGGCCCCTGGGGAATCGCACCATGGCCGACATCGCCGTGCAGAAGAAGGAGGTGAGCTACGTGGACTGCACGTACACCAACTGCTCGCAGCCGAACGGGGTCGTGGCCCACTACAGTCACACGTGCACGGGCTACCAGATGCAGAACACGTCGCACTGCGTGGCCGACGCCTTCGAGGACAAGAGCGCTGGGTCCTACTTGGGGAATATGTGGGCCATGGGCGGAAATCCTGACGTTGTGCCGCATATCGAGCTGAGAAAGCACGTCTGGACCGAGGACATCGCTGAGTTTGGAGGCAATACTACGTTCTCCGTCTACGTGGTGCATACGGTGCTCAGCTCACTGGATGCAGCGTGGGGAGAGTGCCCCAAAGGCGAGTATGGAGCTGTGGTTGCCTTTATTTTGGTTCTTATGCAGATCAGGTCTAGGATTTGAACATGCTGATTGTGAGACCAAATCGGAAGACCTGAACCAAACACTCACAGCTTTGGATCATGACATGAGTTGCTTCCTTAACGCATGCCCCGTTCGGCTTCCAGCTCTAGCAACATTCGTGGTGCTGTCTCTACGTAAAAGCGAGTGCATTTTGGCCTGTTATCTTGGCTCAATAGGTATTTGGCAGGTGGGTCGTGCTCAAAATCATTGCATCCATTGCTGTGTACTACTTGAAGTATCACCTGAGACTCAATATCAAATAGGTAGAATGAGTCGCCGCGGCAACGGAACATGCCTCCCTTCCCAATTTCTCGTGGCAGCAAGACTCATTAGTTGCAATATCACACGCTGTTGGTTCATGCTTCTATGGGTGGTGTTCGATTGTATTCCATTCGCGACTACTCTACATTGAGCACTGTACAGTAGCCAAAGCAATGCACACCTGGTTCTTTTCCGTTCACACTACTGTAGCTCGTAGAATTAGTTTACCATGGTACATGCATCTACCTTATAACTGTGTGGCATAGCTAGTAGCCACAACGAGGTGATCGACAAGTTTCTCTCTTGCTTGGCTAAGAGCAAAACAAAACGCTTCAACTCGTAGCGAGTCGTCACAGCCGCAGCACGAAAACAACCTCTCCGAAACTAAGACGTTGCACTGCGACCTACCTTGGGCAACACCGGCAGCAGCATTGGCGCGTCTTCGTGAGGTCCGAGCCGGCCTTCTTCGATGCGCGAACACCTCGTCGGGCTCCGCTTCCTCATGCGTGGACCCTCTGCACGGTCTGATGCGCACCATGGAAGTTTCGTGGGCATCGATACGCAGGCGCCAGTCTTGCTCACGGGCGACGGCCAAAGTGCTCGCGTTCACGCTCTACTCGGAGCCGCACGGCAGCGGCGGCCTGCACACAAGGGAGAAGCGGCGCGCGATTCAGCCGCGAGCTGCGCGGGCTTGAACAGCAGGAATCGCAGCGATGCAGCCGGATAACATCAGTGGACTTGATGCGCTCCGCACTCACGGAGCAAGTAGAGCACCTCCGCTTGCACGAGTCCCCGCCTGCACGAGTGAGTGCGCGCACTGTGCGCCAACTGTCGTCTGCCGTAGCACCGCGTCACTTTCCTTGCCCTCGATCACCAAAAGCACAGCGTGCATGACACACTTGCGCAGCCCAGCATGTCGTGCTGCACGTTGCGCGAGGAGGACTTGACCCATTGATGCCATAAGCCACTTCCTCGTCGACTGCTACTTGGGCTGCTCCTAACGCAGCTTGTCCGCCTGCTGCTCGTGGCGCATCTTGTCCACCTGTTGCCCTCCTGCAATGCTGCTGCTGCATCTCCCAGGCCTCTCTCATGCCTTGCTGCTCTGCTACTGGTGCTTGCGCTCGTGCTCCTCGTGGCAAGGATCGTGCTCGCCTTCCTCCGATGCACTCCGTTGCGGTGTTGCGGACCCAGGATGCTTCAGCGGCTCGGGCGGTGGAGGTGTTGCTCGGGCATCACCCAGGAGCGGGTGGCGCTAGGAAGCTTGGCTCCTCCCCTGCATCGTGGCAGGAGGTTGACTGAGGTTTCAAAGTGAGACAGGGGACTTGCGGCGTCAAAGCGTATTGTGATCCAATCACAAGTTCAAAGAAAAAGTACAGTCTGATCAAATCCAAGACCTGTTCTGCATAAGACCCATTTAAAAATCTTCCGGAGCTGTCAGTATCCAGTGCACCAGGAGGAACCAGTTCACGGACGAGTTCATGGCTGCGAACACGACCACACCAACGGGGAGTGCGTGGGTCACTGCATGGCTGGAAACAGAGTTCGCTAGTAGAGACGAAGGTTCCAGCTCGGTGCCGGTGATCGTCCTTGTCGTCGTGACTGTGCTTGCGTTGGTCGGTGCTGGTCTGTTCGGCTGGCGACGTCGATCGCAATACCTGGCAAAACGCTCTCGAGGTCCCCAAGAAGAGACCCGATCAACGATCGTGACCAGCTCCATGGCGCTTCAAAGCTCGTCAATCTCCGGCTCCACCAACTACGATAGCCCCGGGTCGAGCAAGACGCTCAAGATCCTGCTCGGAAGCGTGCACTTACAGGGGAAACGCATTCCGTACGACGCTATAACTTTCGAGAGAGCTCTGTCCAAGGGGGCGTCGGGGGAAGTCTGGCTAAGTGAGTACAACGGACAGAAGGTGGCTGTGAAGAAGCTGCTGCAAGTCAAGATCCAGAACGCGGAGAAGGTCCAAACCTTCGCTGAGGAGATCGAGCTAAGCGCCAGCCTCGTTCACCCAAACATCATCGAGTTCCTCGGCGTCGCCTGGAACACGCTCAGCAACTTGGTGATGGTGCTCGAGTTCCTACCCACAGGGAATCTACACGATTATCTGGACAACAATAGAGACAAACTATCGTGGGCAAGACACAAGATCCACATGGCCATCGGAGTCGCTCAAGCTCTCAAGTACCTGCACGCGAGCACGCCGCCTCTAATCCATCGCGACATCAAGTCAAACAACATCCTGCTGACCGAATCACTGGAACCCAAGGTCATCGACTTTGGAATAAGCCGCGGACTTGTAGACCTCACTATGACGGGAGGGGTGGGCACGCCCTACTGGACGGCGCCCGAGATACTGGAGGGCAAGCGCTACACGGAGCAGTCCGACATCTACTCGTTTGGCGTACTGCTGTCGGAGCTGGACACTTGTAGAATCCCCTACCATGACACGTTGACGGAGGACGGGACCAAGATGAAGCCCTTTAAGATCCTGCACGAAGTCATGTCAGGCTCGTTGCGTCCGAGTTTCACCGACGATTGTCCGCCAAGAATTTTAAGGATTAGCGCTGCATGTCTGTCGCCCGATCCGCTCAGTCGGCCAACAGCACCGGAGCTGGTGCAGGATCTTGAAGGCAAGGACAGCAACGCGAACGAATAGAGCAGGGGTTGTACAGTTGAAATTAATCTGTTCTTGTAGCATTTTCACTACCTCACTCGCTGTAGAGCGTTTAGAATCATCAAGCTGGCAACACTCTGTCCCAATACGAAGGATTCGAGGCGGGCAGTTGTCTGAGAAACTCGGATGCAGCTTCCTCGTCATGACGTCCGCTAAGATCTGAATAGGCTTGTGCTCTCGGCGCACGAGGTCATGGTAGCGGATTCTACCAGTGCCCAACTCGGACAAGACCGCTCCGAACGAATAAATGTCCGCCTTCGCTTGCCCTCCAGAATCTCGGGCGCTTTCTAGTACGCAGTGCCTACTCCCGTCGTCATTGACAGCTCCTGGCAGACGCCGAAGTCGATCAACTTCGCCTCCAGTGTTGCAGTGAGCAGGATGTTCCTCGACTTGAGGTCTCGATGGATGAGCAGAGGAGACCGCGAGTGAACGTACTCGAGAGCGCGACCAATACCGACATCAATTTCTCGTCCCAAGACATAGAGACATGGTTGTCCCGCAAGAACCTCTGCAGGTCGCCCGTGGGGAGGTACAGTAATCTGCTTCCTCAGCGAACAGGCAGAACCTTATACTTTTTGAGAAAGCATGTTTCCCAAATTGTACCACACTTAGGGCGACGTATTGTTTTAGTGAACGGTGGAATCCCACTGGACCTGTAAATTACGATTCCACCAATCAGCTCTCGTAAAGCGGGAAGATGTCCGGGCCTAACTTCAAGGATGCGCTGGTAGTCGAGTCAACGTGCAAGGAGACCGATGGTCCCAGCGCGGCAACCTACATGTAACGAAGCTGTAAGAGCTCCAGATCTCCGCGCGGTAGATAAGTCCCAGCGCGGCAACCTACATGTAACGAAGCTGTAAGAGCTCCAGATCTCCGCGCGGTAGATAACCGTGGAGCTCTGTTCTTGCAGTGATTTCGTCTCCACTGGGGACTCCCAGGCAAGTCAGCGATCGCGTTGGGGAAACAATTTGCACTTTACGAGACTTACGAGACTTGACTCGGTCAGGCTCCGTACTACAGTGACTAAGTCAGTACATTTGATCATGAGGGCTTGTTTACACAATCCTTTCATAATATATAAACCTGAGGGGTCTTATACATATCAGGTGTTCGCTGAGGAAGCAGATTACTGTACTCGAGGCAGAGCTTGGAATCAGTAAATAAAATAAAAAAGTTGGGCAATAAAATAACTGAAATAATTTATTGTGGTCGACCCCAATAATCAGTATTTCTCAGATTCTAGAACGTTGATACAGGTAAGAACCTTCGTGGCATCCAAGCTATACGCGTTTAAGTAATTCTCCTCTTCTCGCTATCATTTCGAAATCTACGATGTCCCCGACGCCGAAGAAACTCATCAGAACCCTCTGCTTGAAGGCGCCAAACGGCAGCAACAAGTCCTGACTGTGCTTCAAGACGCGCAAGCTGGAGATACAAGTGCAGCGCCGACTTAAACATGCCAACATGTTGCCGCTCGAAGCCGCCGAGGTGAGAAGGTGCTCGGAAGATCAGGGCTGCGCAGAGAAGGAAGCGCTCATGGTGTTTCCGCTGGCGAGTCGGGGCTCGCTGCAGATGCGTCTGAAGCAGACGGCGACGCAAGGTGCTGCGGCCGTCACGGAGGCGAGTAGTATAGTAGTACACATTTGGAAGACGTTTTTTAAAAATGTACTTTTTCTTTTCACGTATCCCTATCCACGAGTCGTTTCCTAACATCACAAAAATCGTACACTTTATATAAAAATGTCTTCTTTACCCATTTTTGCTACTTCAGATAGTCTTCTACTAATTTTGATCACCCTTATAAAGCATAGTACCCAAAAACGCACCCAATCGCCCCATCTCTTGTGTTACATCAAACCCAATTCCTTAGCACCAATCATCACCAATCGTCCCATCTCTTGCGCTACACTGGTTCAAATTTCATAGCATTACACCGCAAGCAATACACCCCTCTGTAGCAAATATCGCGTCGCGCTAAAACGCGATTTGAACTCCAACAAATCGAAGTTTTTATTCTGATAAATATAAAGTTACTAATATAGAAGCATGGTTTACTCACACGAAAAATACATTGAACGAAAAGAGGCAATTCAAGCTGCACAAAAGAGGTGTTATCTAAAACATCGCGAGAAAAGACTTGAAAAGCAGAAGCAATATGATCAAGAGCACAAGGAAGAAATTAGTAAACGGCATAAAGAGTACTACAAACTAAAGCGTAGTCGAGTCAAGTTAGACTCAGGAAACGAGCCACTGGTAACTAACACAGAGTAATTCACTCTATTTTTTTTTTCAAAAAAAATTGGCTATTTAGCTGTACAACTGATCAATGGCACTCATCATCTCAGGGAATTTTTCATTGAAAGAAGGATTCTGACATATCCAATCAATATATCTTTTATCAATCGCAAATACTTGATTGATGGTTTTGCCTCGGTATTTCCCGAAAGTTAGAACGTAAGATCCATCATTATTACCCAACTTACTCTTAAGATAAGACAAAACCTCATCATCAACTAAATTAGGTTGAGTCATTAACCATCTACAGTATCCAATATCAGAGTTAAACACATCCTCAATTGATTTAGACTTATGTTTACCAAACGTTAAAACTTGAGTCATTGCTACGGGTATCTATATGTATACACCTATAAAAAATATAAAAATAAGTATATAATTGCACTCTATAGTATGGTATCAAGTGAAAAGGTCGAGATGGTGACTTATAGCCCTGTTTCAAGAACCTTTATCATCCACTTTACGGAAGGAGAAGTATATACCAAGCGGGTTGATACAGGTACAGCTATTGATTTACTGCAAGTCAAGTACAATGCATCATCCATGAAGCTAAAAAAAGGTGACTTTCTAGTGTCGCGGCATTTAGAAATTTAGTTAGTTTGGTATTCTAGTACCTCACCGGTTAGTCTATTGTACGACATCTCATTTTCAAACGCAACAAGTACAATCATGTTAGTACCTTGCGACGAAGCATTGGTCCCCATAATCTGAATGGATTGCGGTACGTCTTTCTCTGTTAGGCGGCTAACATCAGCGATAAGAGCACGATTGGTCTGCGACCAAGTCTGGTAATCAATTAGACCATTTGCAAGCTCTTGTGTTTGATCACCGTTGATAGATGCAAGCTTTGAAAACTCATTGCAGAAATCCATGAAATCATAATCATAGTTGACATCGAAAGTGTTCGATGAACCAATCTTAACATTGAAGTTACGGATTGAAGAACCAGGTTGAACGGTCCAAGGTGCGGAATCGAATGGAGATTGGAACTGCTGAACTTGAGAAGAGACAAAGTTACCTGCCGAAGTTTCTGCAAATGGAAGTAGAGCTACATATTTAGCATTTTTAAGGCTGGCAGACAATTGAAGATCAAATGCTACATTATGCTGGCCGGTGCTTACACCAGTACCTGCCTTCTGCGAAAACCATTGAGCGTAGTAATCTAGATAACGAACCGTCTTTACAGGCTTGGAAATAATAGCCTGAGGGTTTTCAAGATCAACAAAAGGTACATATAGACGGGCAGTACTGAAAGGGAAGTATGTTTTATCCGTTTCTAGACTGTTACTGACTATCCCCCATGCAACCGTAATCTGACCCTGAGCAGCAGTCGTAGCATTAGGGATCACATTATTGCTAGGAGAGCCGCTAGCGGTTGATGCAACCATGATAGGGCACGTAAGGCCTGAACTAAGAGTTGTCGAGGCAAGGGTCATTGCTTTGTTGTTTGAAGCACCACCAGTACCGAAGTTAATAACACTGCTTCCTTGGTTTACACGAAGGCGCATACGGATTTGAGGATTAGCCATTAGGTCAAGTTCCTTGAAGATAGGGTGAAGATCAACCAAGCGGATCTTAAGCATGTAGTTCCAGCTACCAGCAATGGCACCAGCTGCGGTACCGCCTGGTACGAACGCACCGCGGCCGAATTGATTAGCAAGTGTGTTAGCTACACCGGAAGCAAGCGTAGGCCATCCATTAGTGTTTTTTCCGCCAGCCGTAGTAGGATTAGATAGAAGACGCTTTACAAAACCTTCATTAGCGGGTAGGACACCAGCACCCGTATCGACTGTCTTTAAAGCGGAAGAAATATCAGCGTTGGTATTCGAGTATCCATCACCACTTGTACTTGTACCATCGCTACTAAATACTAGTGAGCCAGAGGTGTCAGGGTATAGGAAGGCTTCAGCACCATGCTTTTGAACATAATCAACGCTGGATTCCGTTTGAGCACGGAGATTATTAGCAAATAGCTTGTATTCACTCATTGAAATTACACTTTTACCATTAAGCTCTAGACTAAGGCTATCAATAACATTCCATACACCGCATTTGAGACCAACTGAGAGACGATTAGCGGGGTTGCTAAGCGCGATACTGCCATGAGTATTCTTCATTGTCACCTTGTAAGGAATCATGATGTATGCATCGCGGAGGCAACCAAAACCCTCTGCACCATTTAGCTGAGAGGTAGCATCAATTGTAATAATACCATTAGTGTAAGAACCTTGATTGATATCGATTACATACGGTACACGCTTACGCGCCGATACGCGCACGGAAGGGTCAGCCTTCAGAGAAGACTGATATAAGAATTGATCAGCTAGCTGAGTATCAGACATGTTGGTAGCTGTTCGAGTTAGACTATATCTTGCTATTTATAATGATCGAAAAATAAAATAATTATGGATCTGGTTAAGGGCATTACTAGTGACCATGAGCTTATCAAACTTGCCGATATACTTGACGTTCATTTGGACAACATATACGAGTCTAGCGAGGTTACTAAGCCGCTACCTAAGGAAGGCTCTTTCTTGATTTTATTACGTAAACCTAATATGGATATAGGACACTGGACAGCAGCTCATAATCATGAATACTTCGATTCGATGGGCGAAGGCCCGCCAACTTCTTACGGGGTTGATAAGTATAACGAAATACAAACGCAATCAGCGCACGGTGATTACTGTGGTATATGGTGTCTATTGTGGTTATATTGTAAACAAAAAGATAGAATGGATCTATTCAAGCGTTTTAATAATTTAAATGTAGTTGTGCTTTAGTTCAGAATATATAGACCAGCAATCATGTACCGAGAGTTAACGATTTCGAGTAATGTCAGCGCGCCTAAGCTAAAGAAGGCGTTCAAGACAGGGAAACTTAGTCTAACAAGTGCAGAACTAAAGGGTAGCGGTAGTGTTATTCACTTACATCCAAGCAGTTATGAGAAGGCTGTCAAGGCACGAAAAGCGAACCGTGGCGTTCGTCTTGAAATTACCAAGCACGAGGTCAAGAAAGGGTTCAAGAAGGCTCAAGGTGGTAGCATTTGGTCAAAGGTGTGGGGAGGTATTAAATCAGCTTATAAGTTCGCTAAAGACAGTGGTTTACTGTCGAAAGCTGTAGATGCGGCTGTACCTGCTCTAGCTACATATGCTGGCCAGCCAACAGCTGCTATCCCCGCAAGAGCAGCGATCAAGTCACTCACCGGTATTGGCGTTAATGTTTACGATAGTGATTCCGATCATGAAGGCGGACGAATTAGTATGGATGATATCAAACAAGGAGCTAAGAGAGCATTAGGATATGCTAAAAAGAAGGGTATTATCACTGATTTAGTTGATCTAGGAGAGCGTAAGCTTATTGACAAGGCTACGAAACCGGAACATGTTGATATGATTAAATACGTTCGCAGAGGTGTTAAAAATAGATACGGAGTTGGCATTAAATCGAGCAAATCTACTCGCTTCGTTAAGGGATCTCAAGAGGCTAAAGATCACATGGCTAAAATACGAGCTATGCGTAAGTCTGGGGGTAGTTTTAAACTTTGAATCCTTACTAACTTAACCCTTTTGCGATGATTTTTATACTTGGAATTTGTATGGGAGCCTCCCGATACAAAACCGTAAAACATGACTAGATGCATGGTTTTACGCCGAGACCCGCAAACTAAAATCGGACATAAGACTCGATTTTATTCGTACCTAATATAAAACATGCTACTTAGCCATGTTTTAGTACGGTTACCGCCCCGACCCTTACAGGCTAAAATTATCATTTTAAACTCTGATTGGGTCGATTTTGTAAAACATGCTAGTTAGCCATGTTTTACACAGAACCATCGCAAAAGGGTTAAGTGGTAAGCTTCATAAAAAAATAATATTTTTTTCGCTTATTGAGCTGACGCTCAGACTGCGACTCTACCCCTAGTATTTGTTATTAGCAAACTCACGAGGCTTGATGAGAAGCATGATTGACACGCTTGTATCGCGAAAGTGTACCGGCTGGTCATTTTGATTATAAATCGATACGGTGATGGAAGCACGAGGACCATCGTTAACCTTCATCCATGCATAATTGCTTGGAGCATAATGGACAAGGTCACCGATTTTAGCTGCGCCTCGGTCAAAAGCGGCAAGCAAGTCACCGCCAACAACATAATCATTCTTGATAATGTCACAACGAACGATGTAGCTAGATGTTGGATGAACCTGAGGTACAGTATTGCTAAGAATACTTGCTGCTGTTGTTTGACTCACCGAGGGATACGTTCCTGTTGAAAAGCCTAGAACATTACCAAACGCTGCGTTGTTAATGATCAAACGTGGTACGCGAGACGTAGTAGGTAAGCCAGATCCGCCAGCGCTATACAAACCAGAAGCAGGTCTAGTATATGTACCGATCGCAGTAGGCGTAGGAGAGCAATCAAGTTGACAGGCGTAATAGGTGGAATTAGCACTGATTTGAATAAAGAACACATTGTTCCCCTGAGCATCAATTAGATAAGCGCCAGCCGCAACAAGAGCTTTTTGAATATTTTGATTAATGTTACTGTAGTCGTACCAACCGTCCGCTAGTGTTACTGTAATCGTTGAAGTGGTAGCTGCTGTCGGAACTTCAATCTGAAATCTATTATTGGAAAAAGCTAAACTGTCTATGTTGAAATCGGAACAGTAGAGACTAATTGACTGGATTGCAATGTCATTCACGCTTGATCCAGCGAATTCATAACGCCATGTATTGTTTAATCCATTCTGAACAAGATTAGTTGAATCGAGCTTAAGAAATGACGCCATAGTTCAGAGTATATTTATGAACTAAAATTAATTCTGATCTTCGATTTTAATTGTCTTCACCTTCGGGCTTGATTACAGCGTCAAAGTTGTAGCGTAGCTCACCTTTAACTGAGTCAATGAATAGGAACTGCCCGCGTCCTCTAGCGATAGCTCTATTATAATATCTAACGATACCATCTTCATTTACCCCGGGAATGTTAAAATCGCTTACTAGAAGCTTTAAGTCCCGCTTACTGTTTGCTCTGAGAATCGCTACGTATTCTGTATTCAAACGAATCATCTTCTCGGTACCAAACCATGAGTGACTCAGGAATATAGTTGATAAGAAATGATGTCTTCCTCTAGTCATGTAGTGAGAAAACACATTTTTCTGTAGTAGCTTGTCATTACTGTAGTCATCGATGATCACTAGCTCTGGTTTCTTGCCCGGTGTACGCCTAATTTGGTCTACATTGGGAGGCTGTTACGAAACCTTCAAGCTTATCCTTCAGATAATCATACAGTTCCTGATCAGGGTTTCTAGCGATAATATGAAGGTGGCTAAATACATGAGGTGAGTGTTTAAGGATATGATAACAGAGGTTGTTTTTACCTGAGTAACTAGGACCAAGTATAACCATTCTAAAAAGCTTCTTTATACCTAGATCGGGTATATCACCAACCGCTGCGCTTCTATATTGCTTTGGTAAAGCACCGCCATAGTTAGGAATCAAAGACATTTTCGCGTACTCTATATATAATCTGCGAATAAAAATGTCTGGATTTGCTTATCCTCAGCCTCTATTTGATTCTTCAACATACAATCCCGCGTTTTATTTGTCTCTGGATCAGAGTGGTTCTCTAACGTATACCTATGCTCAAACGCTTTATCTTAGTCGGAATGACTATCGCTTAAGTTACATTACAGGTATCACACAAGGTACAGCAACACCTGGTATAGCTCTTGTACCGGGGGTAGGAGGTGATATCAGTGGAATTGGAGCTCTTAGTTGCACAAGTTTGACAGTCAATGGATCACCTGTATCTGGCGCACCGTCTTACGTCGTCGGGATTAGTCCAGGAACTGCCGCTATCAACAAAGCCCTTGTTTTGGATGGGTCTGGCAACATCGCTACTATCAATAACCTGACAGCTACAACGATCAATGGTACAATAGCAACAGCTGCTCAACCAAATATTACCTCTCTAGGTACGCTATCATCGCTTACTGTGAGCGGTAACATTAATGGGACAATAGCTACTGGAGCACAGCCAAATATCACATCTCTAGGGACTTTGACTTCGTTAAATTGTTCAGGAAATATATCGGGTACGCTAGCAACTGCGTCTCAACCAAATATTACCTCTTTAGGCACGCTATCGTCGCTTACTGTGAGCGGTAACATTACTGGGACAATAGCTACTGCATCGCAGCCTAATATCACTAGCGTAGGAACGTTGAGCTCATTAAGCGTTTCTTCATCGATTTCACTAGGTGCAGCATCCGCAACGCTATCTTTAGTTGGAGGAGCAAGCGTTTTAACGATATCTGGAGTGACAGCCTCTACAACGGCTACAACCGGATGTCTAGTCACATCAGGAGGAGTTGGAATTGGAAAAAATATAACAGTAGGCGGAACCGCTTATTCAGCATCTTCTTGGCTTACAGAGGGTATCCAATATCGTTCTATCACTCAAACATATACCAATACAAGCACGGCTGCTAGTGGAACTACTGCTTCCGCTGTAATAACATCCTATGGAAGGCCGGTGATTGCTGCTACTAATACTGGCGTAACAACAACTAGAGCTGCTACGGTATATATAGCAAACTCACCCCTTGCCGGAACCAACATGACTTTGACGAATTCACATGCTCTATGGGTTGATTCCGGCTCTGTACTCATCGATGATACATCATTTAGTCAGAGTATAACAGGAGGAGCTTTGGTAGTTACTGGTTCGATTGGAGCCAAAAATATTGCGCTTGGAAAATCAACTTCACTTCCAAATTGGGGGACTGTAGGATGTCAGATAGCAACTATCGGTAACACATACACCAACAATTCAACAGCGGCTAATGGTACTGTGACATCTGCTGCAATTAATAATTTTAGTGGCTGCACAATTGCTGCGAGCAATACAGGAGTAACATGCACTCGCGCTGCTACACTATATATTAATGATGCGCCAACAGCTGGAACCAATATGACATTATCGAACAGCCATGCTCTCTGGATTAATAATGGATCGACATATCTATCGGGAGCTATCAGTTCTACTTCTCAATTATCGGGGACTCTTATCGTTGGAGGTGGTGTTGGCATTGGTGGCGATGTCTATGCTAACATATATTCGGCTATTAGTGGAGTTGTTGTTAATACACCAACAGCTTCTCAAACTGCTTGGCAAACTATAACTGGGGATGGCGTTAATTGGTTAGATGGAAGCTTTACCATATGTCAAGACTTTTATGGATCGAATTCAACACCGGTAAGAGGAGCGATTCAAATCCATAATGGAGCAACGGCAACATCAACTAATTCAATGTTCATTGGAACGATGTCAAATAATGACTTAAAGTTAGGAACTAATGATTCGACTCGTATAACCATAACAAACGCAGGAAGAGTAGGTGTTGGCACAGCAACCCCATCAGCGTGGTTAGAAGTTTCAGGCTCAGTATCACAAACTATTGATGTCTCTGGACTTGGATATGGTGCACTGACCAAATCACAAACATCCTTTACTATCGGGCCACTGTCTAGCGTAGCAGTAAGTTTAAAAACATCTAATTCGATTCTAGTAGCTTCAGGAAGCTTCATAACGACGTCTGATCGACGCCTGAAGACTAATATCGAAGATGTAGTCGATACTACAGAGTTTGTACGAAATGTTAATCCAAAACTATTCTCATATCGATCAACGCCTGATAAAAAGGAGCTTGGATACATTGCTCAGGATGTTGCTAAATATAGCATCGAGTGCGTATCATTGATTGAAAATGAATCTCTCAAGGCTGAGCAAGAGGGAGATATCGATGGAGTTCAACTAACCCTCGAATATCCTAAGATCGCATGTCTCCTTCACAAATGCTTACAGAATGTACTGAAACGATTGGATTCAATTGAAGCTGAACTCGACGAGCTGAGAGCAATTATGTCTGAGTAACTATAGAAATGGAAGTTCTCGATATCCGCAGAAGCAAGCAGAAACATAAAAAATATGCCGCTGATGTTATAATCAACGGTAGAAGGTTTATGAATGTCAATTTCGGCGATACACGCTATCTTCATTATCGAGATACAACACCGCTAAAGCTTTACGCTCACTTAGACCACAATGATTGCCACCGAAAGCAACGCTACTTAGCACGTCATCAACACAATAATGGTCCTGCTGGAATGCTTGCAAGAGAGTTCCTATGGTAGCTAAAGCGCGAAAGTCTTCACAGTAGGTGTCTTCTTTTTACGCGGTCCGTACGCCCAGACGCGTCCACCACTAGGTGCCGGTGTTACTGTTTCCGTCTGCGTTGACGCATTTTTTTTCGTGTATTCCGTTCGATCGCTTGCCCATACAGCAGGGGTATGACTAGGCGGTCGTTCCTTCACGATCAGGTCTTTCATGATTGACTTTAGTTCAGCTAAGTTTTGGTCAGCCTGTAGGTTATACAACCCACCGCGTTTTGAGATTTGTTTTGTGTCTAAGACTAACATGTTGCTCTATATGAGGCGAACGATTATATCCTTAAATTCAGAATCACTTATTAGTTTGTTAGAGTACATGTCAACAGTGACGATTTTAAGCTGCTTCAGAACATCAGGATTGTTGTTTCCAAGCATTACTTCGCCTTTAAGCTTGTCGTATTCCATTCTAAGGTTACCGAGAGGATCAGGAAGCTCATCTCTAAAGACATGCTGGATATGAGTGATGCGCAGGATTTCCTTGAAAAGCTTCTGATCTTCAATAGGTAGCTTGTCGTACGCAGCTTGAGAAATGTTCTTGTTATAGACAAGATCCTTCAGCATTTCAGTGAGTTCCTTACTGATGTCACGTCTTGGTCCCATTTTCTCTCGCGATGGTCTCACTATGTATAAAACCTGATTGTTTAGTTCAGGGATACGAATATACTTACTTCCAATCTGCTTGTATATGAAGGCGCTCGCTAGCGCTGTACCCTGAATATCGTTAAGGTTGTATCGTCCATTGCCTCCGCGTTTGATATTTGCGTACACAGGTTCTCCTTTCGGCTTTTTGTTAGGTATACACTGACCACCTGGAAGCAAACCAGCGCCTCTTAGACCACGTCCTTTAAGACCGCTACCACTGACTCGTTTAAGCATGTCGTTCATAGTTTGTTTGACAGCGCGATCATCTTGTCGGTTACTGAAATCTTCTACATCTTCCATGTCATGAGTTTCATTATCCACTTTAGACTTAATAGCTGATATACCATTTCTGATAGCCACTTCTTCGAATAGAGCAAGTGTATTTCGAATTGTTTTAGCTTGAGCCCAATTGATGCTGTTAACATCACCTAGCTCTTTGCGTAGAACCTCCATGACTTCAATAAGAACGTCTAGCGTATAAGTCCATTCAATATGACTGAAGAAGAGCTTATTGCTCTTAATGATTGAATCGTTTTTCTTCGAGCCATCTCTGATCCGTAACGTATTAGCAGCTGGATACCATGCAAGATAATAATTTCGATGCTCTTTAGCTTTGTCCTTTCTAACAATTACCGGCGGAAGCTGGATTGGAACAATACCATCCCTATCGTGTGCCTCTCTAAGGAAGTCAGTTATGAAGCGCTTTGCGTCACTAGCTGGAATATCCACCTTGTAACGAATATCAGTCTTAGCGCTACCAACTGAAACTCCAGGCGCAGCGGTAAATAACTCATTAGCAGGTTTGAATCTATTCTTATTTGCCCTGATTTCCTTGTAGCCAACTCTATCGAAATTTATATGGATTCCGTTCTTCTTAGCTTTAGCAAGTATTGACTTAACCGTCTCGCTCCAATTTATTAACTTCAGAATAGTTGGATTGTTTTCATTGGTTTTGATTCGGATAGCTTGAATTTCGTCCGGTTTTGATTCATTTCGTTTTAGCTGTAGTTTGAAAAGCTTTGGTGCTTTGTCTGATGTTACGGTAGACCCTGAATCATACACAGGATGAATGATGATATTGGCTTCGTTGAATTTTGCTTGGTTCAATCGCAATAGCCATATCAAACTTGATTGGTCCCATCGTTGGTCATCACCCGTGTCTGTCCCTCTTGTAAACCGAACCGGATCAGACTTTTCAGGCTTTTCCTGCGTTTCACCGCGTCGTTTTAACCAAAACCGATAAGCGTTGCGATCTTCTAACTTCATAGTATCTAACTCATCAACAATGTTACTTTGCTCATCGTAGAATCTTCCTGCTACATTTTCGGCTGTAGCTTCCCAATCAACCTTTGACGGCGATGCTCGTCTGTCTGTATCTCGTCTGTACAAGTTGCCAGATTTTCCGATGTAGTATTTTGCCAATTCTTCTCCATCTTTTGCTAGAGGCGGAATTTTGAGCACGGACCATTCAGGATATGTCTTGTAGTGTTTTCGAATAAAACGTATCGCATCCTTATCTTCTTCTGATAGTTCTCTTTTAGTTTTCGTTTCCTTCGTTGTTACTTCAGGCTTAGCTTCTGAACCAATAGAAGATACATCAGGTTTAGCTTGTGAATCGCTTGTCTCTAAACTCGGTGTAGCTTGCGATTCAGCGCTTGCAAAACTGACTGACGAGAGAGGTTCCGTGCTAGCATTACTGTCTAAAGTTGCGTCGATATTCTGTTGATTTTGACTAACAGGTTCAGTACTAGTTGTTTGACTGCTTTGAGTAACACTATTCTGATTTACGTTGATGACTTTTCCATGATCACTTGACCACGCTGTTTCAGAATACAACTCACGTTTCGCGTCAGCTTGCTGAACACGCCGCTGAGCTTTTTCAAGAAGCTCAAGTCTCTTGCGCTCACGTTGAGCGATCGATGTAAAATTAGGAAACATTGGACTAAAGCGTGATATATTAGACAGACTGATAAAAAATGTAACTATTTTACTGTGTTTGAGTCGATTGAGTTACCTTGTTCGAATCATTAAGATTGATAACCTTTTCTGCGTCACTGGCCCACTGAGCATCTGCATACATATCTCGTTTAATATTTGCTTGACTTACCCTTCGGCGCACTCTTTCAAGAAGCTCAAGCTGCTTTTCCTCTCTTTGAGCAAGCGATTTAAACGAAGGAAACATTTTCTGCTCTATTAGAACGAAGTGCGAAGGATCGCAGATCTTTTCGAACAAGTTCTCTAAGCTCTGCTCTATATTAGCATGAATGAAATTATTTACTCTTATTAAATCGTAGATGATACTTTAGCTTCTTTGGTATGGCTGCTGACTCCCACTGACCCATTGTGTATTTATGAACGATACTGTTGCGTCGATGTAGCATTGACTGATACGCTGGTAAAATCTCATCAAAAGGCAAGTCAAATAGCTCTTCCAACTCATCTTTTAGATTTATATCTGTAACAGTGTAACGATAGGCTCTGACGCTGTCTGTCATTTGCCCTAGCTTATGTTTGATATAGTCACATCGTTGAACATCGTATATCATCTCATAGAGCTTGTTAGTCTTAGCTAGGTACATGCGAACTCGGTTATGCATTTTGCTTAACTCTTTCCGATACATCTCGATTTTATAATCCTTATCATGCTGCTTGCAAAAGCCGCTTTCCAGAGCTGCTCGTGAACACTGATCATTGCGTTGAGTTGTCGCTGTGCAAGATGTCATATCTTGTATTTTTTATACTTTCTATATAGTAGCTTATATAATATTCCAAAAAATATTATTGCATCATATATAAGCATGAATGATGGCTTAGTCTATATCGATGATGACAAAGATGGTCTAGCTTCGTATGTATACTCCAATAATTCGATCGAAGCTGATGCGGCAAATTTCAAAAAAAGTAACCGGGTCGAAAACAAGGTCTACATACCAACTAAACAGGAAAGCGTCAAAATAGAGAAGAAGAGTATTAGTTCATTGCTTAAGCTGTCTCTTTCGTAGAGCTTCTTTTTTTCTTTAATAACTCTCGGAAGTACTTCTGCTCTGGCTTACTCATACGATTCTTGTTCACCAGACGAAGATTATCCTGAGGCTCCCATGTCGGCTTGTCGTAGTCAACCCATTTGACATGATACCTATACTTACCGTTTTTATTGCGCTTATGCTCAAGAATTTTCTCGATCTCGAAGAGGTCTCCTTCCTTGTAAGGGGCATCTGTAACCTTCGCATTAACCGGCTTGAGATCGTTTGGCGATTTGTAAAGCGTATGACGGTTCTTTGAACGGATCTGAACTTTGTAACCATCAGTGCCAACCACTTCGTAAACAGCTTTGCTCCAGCGAACGTCCTCTTTGTCAAATGTAGCCTTATTTAGACGATACAAGACTTTTGTACCTACACTGATATCATTTTCTACCTTGGTTAGAACGTCCTTGTTGTGCTCTAGGTCTTTGTCATTTATCTGTCCTCGCGCTTCATTAGGCGTCATACCTATTGAACGATGCGTAGTGTTGTTGTAGTTTAAAATAACCGCTTTAAGTAGTTGAGGTGTCAGGTTCTGTCTATCTGGCATTTGCATCAGGCGTTGCTTGATCGTTCGGTTGAAGCGTTCGATTTTGCCCATCGTAGCATGATCACCAGGTTCGTTGTTGTAGTGCTCGATCTTCTTTTCCTTGAAGTATGCTCGAACTGCCTTGTTCATGAATTCTTTGCCATTATCACTCGTGACGATTCTCGGTCTGTTCGCCTTAACGAAGTCTTTTAATGCATCTAGAACAGTATTTGCTTGTTTGTTTTGTAACAGCGTAGCATAACCAAGTCTCGAATTGATATTGACACACGTCAAGATCGTTTTCTTGAACCAAAACGCTAAGTCAATTTGCCATGAGTCTGGATTAGGCGATGCTATCTTAAACTGTTCAAATTTAGGCTTTTGATGTTGAAACCGCTGTATTTCAACACCAGCTTTAAAGAAATCCTTAACGTCTTTGTGCGTGATGCGTCTGTCTATAGCTTTAGCCTTCTCATACAGCTTTTGCATACCAACGAAGCCGTAGCTAGGATCATGGTACAGCTTGTCAAGGAAGGTTTGCTTTGAGTCATTTGGATCATATTGGAATTGTTCACGCCGCATTGTTGACCCTATACTTAAGAGACAAAAAAAATAGAGCTTAATGCTTAGCAACCGATTGCCTCAAAGAATGATTCAACATCATCAAACTGATTTAGTTGCTTTTGGATGCGGGAAGGGTGCAATGCTGTCTGGATGAGTTCTTCAAATACGTTTGTTTTAAAGTAGCGACGGTGCGCGAAGAAAATAAGTTGTTGATCAAGGTCACATTTACAGCTAGCCATTATAGGATGCTTCTGATATGAAAATGAGAATGATTCAAATATCTTTAAGTACTCTTCTAATTCAGATCTTGAATCAAAATCTTCGTAAAGCAGATAAGAGTATCCATCTACCCAATTTCTGTAAACCCGCTCACTACGCATTCCATAGGAATTATAGAGCATAGCCTGCTCGTAGTCTCTCTCAGTATAAAACTGCTCAGAATCAAATTCCATCATGCTCATGATTACGTTGTTTGCGTTGCGCGTATATGATATGTTGTTATACTTTATAGATTTATCCTTCAGGATAAGCTGACGCTTCAAACTTGAGCGAAGTGTCTGCGACCCCACGCCCTGCGTGATCAACTCACTTTTTATGAGTTTTGGAAGTCATGTAGAAAAAAAATAAGGTCACACGGCTTCTCCATAACCGGGAACCTAAATACTCAGAGGTGCAGTAGTAATACCGTCAGCAAGTACAATTCGCTTATCGTACCAATGCGTAATGCCAGTTTTACACTGCTCGTACGTAACGATACCATTGGTTAGTTTGTCGATGCGGAAGCCGCGATTAGTAGCCTTAATGCTTATCCCTTCCTCGATAACTGATTCAAACTTCTCAGGCGTGAGATTTTCGATGTTTTTAGACTTCTGTACTCCTTTGGCGGATAGCTTAAAATACGCGTCTTTGCCATCAATGACCCATTTATCCTTCTTCTTCTGGTAGCCTTTTTCAGGTAGATAGCAGACATAGTTCTTTGAAGATAGACTCACCATAGCATCACCTCGCCATTCTTCCTTGAATAGGCCAGGGGTGCGTCGATCATAGGCAGCGTCTTCTTTATTGTAGTCACGCGGAAACCAGTCGTATTTGTGTTGCTTAAAGTGATCAACAAGTTCAGGCTTAATTATGTTTTCGAATGGCTTATCGTCGCTGAATGCGATATAGGCTGAATCCGTGTCCATCTCCTGATACTGGAAGTCACTGCGGTCAAAGTAAAAGTCAATGCAGTCATAGTAGAACTGAAGCATGCGTAGCTTGGCAAGCTGGTAGATAGCAATAGACACATGAATAGGATTATTGAACTTGATACGTCGCTTCTTAAGACTGACCTCGTATGAACCTTCAAGCTCAACAACATCATGGAAATTTTGCTTTTCAACGATGGCTCTAACAGACTTAGCCTCGCCTAAGTATTTGACTTCCTTGTGCTTGCTTTTGTCCATGCCGGATCGTCCGAATGCGGCGTTACCAATAAGCTTCATCATCTCAGCAATCATAGCCTTAGACTCGTCCTTATCACCTTCACGGCGTGCGTCTGACACTTTATTCGCAAATAGTTCAAACGGTCGGTGTGAGCTCGCCTTGACAAATGAGTATGTCTTCGTAACAACAAGACCGTGAGCTAAGTACCATTTCAAGAGCGGTGCGTAGATAAGGATTTTTTCACCAAAGTACGAACCGATGAGCTTGCGTGATTTGGTTGGTTTACGTCCAATATCTTTTGCATGATTGAACATATACTCACCAATAATGTCCTCGCGTGACGTATCAATCTCTGCGTTTTTGAAGATAGGGGTCATCTCACTGAAATACTCCTTGAGGTGTTCTGGTGTCTCAATGTCGCATTCAAGGAATCCGAAGATCTTGTCTGATTGGATATCATCAATAATGCCTTCGTAAGCATCGATAGAGGTTAGACGTCCGCATGGCATTTGATTAGCTAGAGCCCATAGGTATAAAGCGTTAGCATCATAACCAATGACCTTCTTACACTTTTTGCCCCCACGAATCAACGTCTCATTGCGCTTGGCGAAGCGGTTGAAGATGATCGATGGTCCGCCGGCAATGTTAGCTTTCATCTTGTGATAAATCTCTTTCTGCTCTTGATCGATAGACCAGATAAGTTTATCACCATTACGCTCAAGTAGCTTCTGATGACGGAACGCGTAAGGGTTCATATCTTTGCGGGCAACATTACAGTCATGACATGAAATCATGATGTTTCCATCGATATGACCTTTAGCGTTGTCAATGCGATCAGCTGATACGTTTTCAACGGTTAACTGTCCATTACAGTGTACGCATAGATAATGCTCTTGCTTTAATAAGCCATCAAGATGCTTAATCGTTAATCCGAAATCACGTCCGCGTGCCTTATCTTGTCGTTTGTAACCCTCTAATCGATTAAGCGGGAAGCTAAAAGTTGCTTCAACTTTACTCGTATCTAGGTATTCAAACTCAAGGGAGTCAAAGCAAGTTTGGTACATGACCTTTTCGGAAAGACCAGGTAAGCTTACGCCATCCATGAACATGTCAAGGCCGAATGTCTTGTAGAACTCTCGTTGCTTAAGGATAGCTTCAACAAAGGGTTGAACATCTAGGTTGTTGTACCAGATTAGAAGATCTTTTACAGTCTTCATGTTGTACCGCCCCCAAACATACTTTAGACGCTCGTACTCGCTTTCAGTACATTTCGTACCCTTAAGTTCGGAATCGAATGCAGATCTTGGCGGTAGACCTTCATCGAAGATTCTTTCATACGATGTCAGATAGTCATAACAGAACATACCCTTGCCAAGACCGCAGTCACACCTGATTTTATCCTCACATTGACACTTACCTAAGTACGTTTCTAGGTATTCAGGATATGATGTCCCAGCCGGAAGATAATTACTGATATCTAGAATCTTCAGTTTATCCGTCGATATGCACATGTAGTTCGGGTTCTTGATAACCATCTTGATGTTGTCCGTTCCTAGTACAGAGAAGAGAGTGTTCCTAATGAGGTTGATGTCGTAGCGTCCAGAGTTAAATCCAAGTACAGGCGATTGAGAGCATATAAGTTCTAGACTATCTTTCTCTTTAACCATCTTGCCGATGATTTTGTCAAGAACCTTCACCTTTTCATCAGCTGAGTCATACTTAGCCTTTGATGCCTTTAGCTTTCTAATTTCTCCAGCCATCAATTCAAAGACCTTTCTGTATTTCCGAAGGTTATACTTTTGAATTTGTTCTGAAAGCTCATGGATATATTCGAACATTTCGACTAGTAAACCCCTTACTGTTTCGTTGACGAAGCATTTCACTTGCTTCGTTAGACTGTCACAAACAGAAACTGAAATCGCATGATGGTATTTGGTGTATTTGGTGTTACGCCCGCTTTGCCTGTTCTTATCCTCAAGGATAGCCTCGAAGTCATAAACAATGAAATGATCCATGTAATGGTCAACATCATAGACTTTGTACTTCGATAGTAGTGACTTGACTCGATTCTCTGATGGTCGATATAGAGTTGGATTTTTAGCAAAGCTCTCAAGAACATCGAGCTGGCATTTGGTCTTCTTATGGTTTCGAAGTTTGTCAGCTGAGTCAAAGATAGCATCACAACCGTTGCATGGATACTTGTTAAGAACGTAGTCTAGCTCTGTGATATACATCGCGTGACCCTTGTACTCAAGAATGTTCATAGCGTTCCCATAGTCCTTTTCAGGTGACCTAATCTTACTGACCTCTAGTGTGTCTTCATTCATTTCCCACACATTGATACCCAGCTTGAAACAGTCTTCAAGTTTGTCAAATTGCATGATATCAACAGCTTGGAACTCTTTGAAAACCTTAGGCGAATAGGCGATGTTCTCATATGCACAGAATTGTTTTACACGCTCCTTGGCGTGTGATACAACCCTACGTCGATCCGGTTTCTCCCCGGTAGCTAAGTGATAGCCAATACAATAGAACACACATTTGTTATCTGTTTTAGGGAAGTTGATTATAAATCTGTTCTTAGAGATGCATTCCGGAGTTTTAATTTCCGAATCGCCTAAACTATGATCCCTTTTATAGATCACAATTACAACAGAATTAATCTCTTTGAGTTGGTAAGCGGATGACGGATAGTTGATGCGCTCAGTAAAATCGGTAGCTTTCATGTAGCTCATGACTTTCCTTTCTACATCAGCCTTTGAGTTAATTGCTACAGCAGTACTTGGCCAGATCTCCGTGTTTGTACTCGGATAATAATCACGTTCTAACCCATTGGTTCGGTCGATTAGCTTGAAACCTAGACGAATGTTAATCTTAACGGCACGAGTTAGACCTTCAAGGAATGTCTTCACCTTGTCATAGATTTCGTCTTGACTGAAGCCAACAAATTCGTGAGACTCCATAACAGAGTTCTCTTCAAACTTGTATGAACGCGGCTTCCTGTATTCATAGTCTAGTTCGGTGTTGATACGCTTTTCAGAAATCTTATAAAACTTGGCCATAAGCTTTCTGTTTCTAGGATTCTTAACATTCGAGATGAACGTAGTAATTCCATACTGGTTGCGGATCTTGATACGGTAATTAGTACCCCATCGAATGATAGGAATCTTTAGACGTTGAAGGCCAGAATATTCGTCCGAGTTCATGTTGCTATATGAGGATGATGATAAAATTATTATCTGTCAGCTATACTTTATATTTAGCTGGATATATATCAGGATAGACAAAAAATAATATTAAGTAAAAGAATGTTTTGAGACGGGACCACCGGGTGTGCAAATATTCCCGCCCGGTGAGACGATACTACTTGAGCCGGTACCACTATACATTGAGACGGTGCAAGTATACACTGAGACAGTACCACTATACATTGAGACGGTACCAGTATACAATGAGACGGTGCCAGTATACACTGAGACGGTGCCAGTATACATTGAGACGGGTCCACTATGCATGGCGCCCGTATGGAGGGGTGATTAGCAACTCGGTGAGATGGCGCACATTGAGACAGTACACATTGAGACGGTACAAATATTTTTTGTGTGTAAGCGATTTGTTGGAGTTCAAATCGCGTTTTAGCGCAACGCGGTATTTGCTACAGAGGGGTGTATTGCTTACGGTGTAATGCTATGAAATTTGAACCAGTGTAGCGCAAGAGATGGGACGATTGGTGATGATTGGTGCTAAGGAATTGGGTTTGATGTAACACAAGAGATGGGGCGATTGGGTGCGTTTTTGGTACTATGCTTTATAAGGGTGATCAAAATTAGTAGAAGACTATCTGAAGTAGCAAAAATGGGTAAAGAAGACATTTTTATATAAAGTGTACGATTTTGTGATGTTAGGAAACGACTCGTGGATAGGGATACGTGAAAAGAAAAAGTACATTTTTAAAAAACGTCTTCCAAATGTGTACTACTATACTACTGAGGCGGAGTGTCTGCACTCTTCAAGAAGCTGCTGGATGCAGTAGCGGCACTACACGACGTTGGCTTCGCTCACCGAGACCTGAAGCCTGGCACCTTCTTGCTGTCTGAGCACGACCCACTGGAGCCGCTGCTCATGGATTATCGAGCGGCTCCCCGAGCGTCTGGGGGCCCACGGTGAGCTCGTCGAACTTGTCCAGGTGCCTCGCCATCGTCACACCATCCTTCAAGCTGTCCTCTGGTTGCCACAACATGACCGACCACCTCCGACGTGACCACAACATTAGCTTGTCTCGAGGTACGAGATCCGAGCAGTGTGGCCAAGAACCCTCAACTCGTTCGTTGCTACTGCTGTGGACAACCCCTCTCACGATTTCGTAGAGAAAGAGAGAGCGACGCAAGTGACGATGAAGAGGGCGAGAATCTCTCATTCGCAGAGAGGCTATTCCGTGTGAAAGCAATACGCTGTCAAGCTCATCGACCTTCGCTGGATTCTACCGACATCGAGCGACGTTGAACGTTTATTCGCGAGGACGGGATTAGGGAGCAAGCTTATCTTCGAGGAATCATGGATGCTCATCGAGGAATGTTGCAAAAAGTACGCTAATCGAGGAATGCCGCTACAAACGGATGTTCGGCGAGGAATCATCACGGGGCCAACGGACGGCGCCTTTAACAATATAATGCTGCGTAGTGGAGTCATTAGGGCTCCCCTGTGCTGTCTGAAGTTGCTGGGAGTTACTCCCTTGCCGATGCAGACTGCCGCAAGCTGCTGCTTGCTTGTAATGCATGTGCAGTCTCCTGTTTTAGTAGCATGACTGGGTGTTTGCTGCTTCAACAGCAACATACCTTCGCGAGACCGCTGCAGCGGTTCCACTGATCTATACCCCCACCAACATACCTCGGTGATGGATTTTCATCTGGAACGCATCGGCTGGTTCCGTCGGTGTCAACCTGTCGGCATCGATCTACTGTTCTTGTCGCCGGTGGCAGTTGCGCTGGGCACGAGCGTCTGTGACTGCCAGATACGCTATCTTGACGTTCAGGTAGCCGTGAACGAGTATAAGGTCGCTCCGAAGGCCGTGAGCTGGGTCCAAACCAGCTCGTCGCACTGCGTGCCGTTCCGGCAACTTTGCTTGCAGCCGCTAATGCCTTGATAGATTAAAAAGGTGAACGGAACCCAGAACACCGCTTTTGCTGCTACTTAGTTATTGTGTTATATCGCTGTTAGCGTACATGGCGACGTTGGGCAGGGGTACCATCGCTACCATGGGCTCACAAACGTTGGCTGTCTGTGGTTTTGGATAGTAAGGCTGTGTCGTCGAGCTAAGGCCCCAACACTTTTTAGCAATCGCGTGCGCAGCTTAACAGAAGCTATAGACCACCGCCACCGCCAACACCGCTTTAGATACCACTCCAGGTGACGCAACAACTTGACCGATTACCGCTATCGTCGCGTATCATGCACTGACGCAAGCCCTCTAAGGAAGCGTAAGGTGCTCTTTGTCTGTTAAATAGCTAGTTGATGGATATACCTATGATGCCATTTCCTAATCGATCACGCTTTCTTCTGATAGCAATGCTATTTTGTTGCGGTTTAGTCGGCTACCTACCTTCTCCCGGAGACGCGCACTGCTGCGTCTTGGCCTATGGTCGTCGTACCGCTAGCTCTTGCCCACAATAGCAAGAACAACTGATCACAGTCGCTGCTGCGTCTTGATATCTTTGCCGAGACAGCAGAGTAGTGAGTTAACCATGTAATAGCGCTAAATCATCTTCTTGTTTGAAGAAAATAATAACTGCAAGCCAACGCCGTCGCAGCACCACCATGCATCGACTAGATAGATACCGATCACACTGTAGCCTGGGTGATTACAGCCCATGCGCCACCGGCACCGGCCCGTGTTGCTGAGTGGATCGCGCCAATTGTAAGCAGTATCTTGTGCTACGAGCCGATAATACCGTTGACCACGTTTGCTCAATTGCTTCCTCATATATAGAAACCGCACGCTGCTAATACTGACCACGCCGGTAAAGACATCCCACTAACGCTCACTGGTGTCCAGTACGACAATCGCTGTCAAGACGTCTTAGCTAAATACTCAGCGCATGTCCTCCTCGTCGGACGACACAAAAGTTTTTTTTTTTTTGGGGGGGCTGCAGACGCTACGCTATTACATGGATGTACCTGTACTGTCATTTCGTAGGTTAACAGCTCCGAGAGAGCACTGCATGTGATGACATTTATTTATTATAGGATACAACGGCGCTGAAAATGGCCCCACCAGTGTACGTTCCGCCTTGGGCAACTGACATGGGTAGTGACTCCACCCGTGGAGATCTCCGCTCTCAGACCCGACGCTGCTGAGCCTCATGGTAAGTCACTAAGGACCAAACCTTCCGCGTTCTGGCCAGGGTTGCAATATCGTACGTGATACAATTTTGGATTGAGCACCTGCGACGTGGCAACAGCGCGCGAAGCGCTTGTGGTGGGGTGCCTTGCAGCAGTATGCAATGTCCGGCTGCTTGTCGAGTGACCACTTTCCTCGACAAATCATCAAAGCATCATTGGTCCTCGATTTTCGTACTTTTCGGAGTTTCCTCGATGAACAGACTTCGTTTCCTCGATAAAAAGCTACACCCCGGAATTAGTCCGACTGACCGCCGGCAAATCTTGCACCCTACGACTCTCGAGACGATGGTGATGCTGGAGATCAACGGAAGCTTTGGGACGCTGAGCTTGTAGTGGGCGCACTCAATAGTGACAATAGAGAACGTATAGTGGTCGTATAACGAGCGGAGGTAGCTGGTTAGTGGTTTACTGATGATCAATAGTTTATTGCTCAATAATTTATTGACACGAGTTGACCCCCTCAATAAAATAAAATAATTATTTTTCCGAGCTCTGAGGGCCTGTTTCATTTGAGAATAACTGGAATAAGAATAGCGGGAGATATTCCTCCCGCTTAAATACGACAAAATACGACGATCCTATTGGCTCAGAAGTTATTCCCAGGCTTTCAAAGTCAGAATAACTTATTCCTGGGAATAGCTACATGGCTGGGGCTTCCTCTTCTTTCCGTCGAGAACCACCAAGCCAGCCGTGCTGACGCTGCTGGGAGTGCGCCTAGCCTTCGTGGCGAGATGAGAAACCTCCCGTCTATACGAGGGCTCATTGCGGCAGGGTGGAGCATCTTCAGTGCTCCTCTAGAGCCCGCTAGGGCCCTCAGCATGGCGCGCTCGACTGCCGAGCACGCGACCAGTGCTGGTAGAGAGGGACTTTTGTGAATGGCGGCCGGCCAATCATGTGCTTCCCTCCATAACGCATATTCTTTTCCTCAGTTATTTTGGGGGCTTTATTCTCCACCTGTTTCGTTTGAATAGCGTAGAATAGCTATTCGGAATAGCTATTCTACGCCCAGGGTGCTCTAGATGTGGCATTGTGTGTAGAAAAAACACCGAGTGCCTCATTCAAGATGTCGGAGGGTGCCTCAAAATTCGAGATGGATACACTTGGACTTGAAGCATTTTTAGACAGAAACTGCAGGGGTTAGCAATAGAGTATTCGTTAGAGCTATAAGATCGAATAGAACCGAATGCAAGCGCTAAGACAGTAGTAACATCGACCTACATACGTTTGTGGCTTATACTTAGTATTGGTGTAGGCACAACATCATTGAATGAAACAAAACTTCTACGTTGGTTGTAGCCAAGGTTGTGCCGCTTACCACTGATACATGCTACGAACTGCAGTAGGAGTCACGCCTTAGTGCAACACGGGGAAGCTACTGCGTAGTAGTAAGTGATTCATACAAAGTCTGCTGACCACAGCGCAGCGCGTCTGGCATGTATTAGTGACGTGTACCACACCAAACATCTGAATCTGGTGAGGCACCCGTGAGGCTCTCCTTTTCTGCCATTTATCTTAGATTTGTATGAAAACCCTAGTGGTGCCTCAAATTTCGAGCAGTAATGCGCCTCAAAACTCCCGATTGTGGCAAAGAGGCATGAGTGCCTCAACTAGAGCACCCTGCCTATTATAGCCTATTCCGGCCCGGCGCTATTCTCAAATGAAACAGCCCCTTAGGCGGCCGAGGAGCGAGTATCATCGAACGACATTCTAACGACTTTCACGCGTTATTCCCACTTCAACTTGCACATTCAATTGAAGAGCATGCATACAGCCCCTGACTCGAGCACCATGATCAAGTTGCTGAGACTGTTCTACGCCACCCCAATGAACGTGACGATGTTGGGGTGCTCCAGACTGGAGCCGAGCTCGATCTCTTTGGCGAACTCCTCCACTGCGCACGCTTGAAGCGTCTTGGTCTGCAAGAGCCTCTTCACAGCGACCTGCTGGCCCTGGTACACACCGAGCCACACCTCTCCGTGCGCTCCCTTGGATATCGCACGATCAAACTTCGGAATGCACTTGCCCGCTAGAGACTCACTGCCGAGCAGCGTCTTGAGCGTGAGATTCCACTCCGAGGTGAAGCCCCGATACGCAGCATCGACGGTGCTTGGCTTGCCAACGAGTTGGTCCGGCACGGTATCACTGTCTTCCAGCGTCGGAACGGTAGATCGGTCTCCCGAATCACGTTGAGAGGCACAGTTCCGTCTCCGATAGACGACGACAAGCAGCGCAACGAGAGCGAAGACTCCAGCTCCACAAATGGTGGTAATGATCAGCACCACGTTGATGCCGTCCTGGGCCCTGACTTTGTAGTCTTCAACCAGCCATCGAGAGACCTACGCGCTTCCGTTAACGGTCTGCCCCTCACTGTTGATGGTGTCGGAGGTGTTCGTAGCCAGGTAGCAGGGGAACACGAGCGACCCGAAGCCGCCGTTCCGGTCGCTCGTAGCGCACGTGTTGTACAACGGCTCGTCCTCGAGATCCATCGTGTGTATGGCTAGCACCTTGAACGAGTCGCTGCTGCTGCTGTCTCTTCTCCACGTGTGTTTGGTGATCCATGGGGCCGGGACCACCATTGAGTCCCCCCCCCCCACACACACACACATCGCAGTGTTTGGATTGCTGCTGTCGTCGAAATCCTCAACGACACACCTTGCTGCTGCCACCATCTCGTTCCCAGAAGCAGTAAAAGTTGCTGGAGCTCGTGCTGTTGTCTGGCTGCGAACAGTTCTTCTCCTCGCAGCCGACGGCGTGGAAGTTGCCGAGAGGCAAGGCAAGGTCGGCCATGGAGTTGCCACTGAGCGGCCAGACCTGCACGGCCTCGTTAGTCGGGGACACGGCAAAGCCGAGTCCGGCGACTTCCAGGCAGGTGGCCCCATTCGAGCTGGAGCGCATCGAGTCGCGTCTGCACTGCCGATGGTATTGTGAAGCTCTGGAATTGATCTGGTTGGCCCCAGCCTTGGCTCGGAGGTAGAGCTGCCGAGCGAGGTCCGAGGAGGTCCCATCGAAGGAGACGTCATCGCATGAAGGCATCTTGTATGAGTTTGAGGCTGCAAGTTGGCGGCCGACGACGTAGCGCAGCTTCATGGCGGCCTCTCGTCTTGGGCGAGCAAAAGCGTCAATGAAGTCAACTGGACCTGATTCCTTGCCGAAGCGTTGTCGTCGTGTTGGCAAGTAGAGCCGCCGTGAAGGTAATCCAATCGAAATGGCTACAGTACCCTCGACAGTACACTAGGTCGTCGAGCACCTCCATTGATCTGAATGCAACAAAGTACCATTCGCCTGACTGTCGACTGAATACCGCTCTACTGGTAGCCTATAGCGGGCGAAAGTCGGATGCGCTGCGGTGCTTGTAGGGGGTTTCGTGACAGGCAAAGAATGAAAGTTGCGCGGGTTAGCTGAGCCCCACGAATTATCTCCACGTAACTGAGACCTTCGTCTCTCGTGGTGACCACGAGGCCCTCCGTGCTGGCCTCTTTCTCGGACGAAAGCTGCACCGCACCATTCCATTCCTGGCGCTGGAAGTCCGTTACGACCGACATCTTCCTCTTATGCACTTTAACGCGTTCCTCATTCCAATTATTACCTTCCGAGCTGCAAACCATGCGGGTATCAGCTGTCGTGGCCCAACTAGCACCTTTAGTCGTGGCTGTACAAGGTCGAAGAGCCTTCCGAGGTTTACAGTCAACAATCCTACCGTCGGACGACTCGTTCGTTTTCGACGGCTCCAACTCCGACATCGCCCGGCAGCTCTACACCCGCCACCAAGCCGGCGACACGAGCGATGCCGTCTCCCTCACCTCTGTCCCCAGTGCCGTAAGCGACCGACTCGACCCCTTGGGCATCGAGTATGATGATCTACCGGGTCTTGTGCAGCGCGCCGTGCTCTGGGACACGGGCTTCGGCATCTCCCCGACCAACGACGCCGTGCAGATCTGGACCATGGCCAACTACACCATGGCGGACCTGGCCATCCCAAAGGCCGAGGTCGGAGAGGCTGGCTGCACCTTCAAGAACTGCTCGCAGCCCAACGACGTGACCGCCTACTTCACTCTGATCTGCTCCGGGGACCAAATGCTCAGCGTGGCGCGGTGCGTGGCCGACACGTTCGAAGACGACGGCGCTGCCGGCTACTTGGGCGCCATGTGGTCGAACGGGGCCGACCCGAATATGGCCCCGCTGATCCGAATGCGAGATCACGCGTGGACGGACCCGTCTCGAACGACTCGTACAGCGTCTACGCTGTTCACACGGTGCCCTCCGCGCTGGATGTGGCTTGGAACCAGTGTCCAGCCAACAACGGATACGCGTCCGTGGCGGTGCCTTGCCACAGGCGAGACAGCTTTTCGGACGAGGAGATGGCGGTGATGACGGTGCCGACAGGAAGCGAGTGGGTCACAACGTGGCTGAGTGAAGAGTTCGCTACTAAAGACGCCACCGGTTTGAACCTGTTGATGCTGGCGCTGATCGTCCTTGGAGTCGTAGTCGTTGGAGCGATAGTTCTGGGCTGGTGCTGCTGGCGTCGGAGATCGACCCATAAACCCGATCTGTCCGCGTCGCCCGCGTGTGATCTTGGCGCCGACTCGACCTGCTACTTGGATGGAGGAACCCCGAGCTCCCCAGTCGCCCCACGACGTATTCTACCCGCGCCACCGCCCAGTTGTCCTGCTTCAGCCACTCGGACGACTACGAGAGCTCAGGGTTGAATAATACGACGCTCAACATTCTACTTCACAGCGTTCACCTACAGGGCCGGCGCGTTGCGTACGAAAGCCTTTCGTTCGACAAGTCCTTGTCCAAGGGGGCATCGGGCGAGGTCTGGGTCGGGAGCTACGGCGGACGACAGGTGGCCATCAAGAAGCTGCTGCAGTCCACGGGCCAGAAGGCGGAGAGTGTCCAGGCGTTCGCCGAGGAGATCGAGCTCAGTGCCAGCCTCGTGCACCCGCACATCGTCGAGTTCGTGGGTGTGACCTGGAACAGCCTCAGCAACCTCGCAATGGTCATGGAGTTCTTCCCGAGGGGCAATCTACAGGACTATCTGCACAAGAACATCGACCTGCTGTCGTGGGCGCGAGACCGCGTTCAGATGGCCGTCGCCGTCGCCCAAGCGCTACAGTATCTGCACACTCGGTCGCCCGCCATCATCCACCGAGACCTCAAGTCCAACAACATTCTGCTGACCGACAAGCTCGAGCCCAAGCTCATCGATTTCGGAGTGAGTCGAGGACTCGTGGATTTGACCATGACTGCAGGAGTGGGCACGCCCTACTGGACGGCGCCCGAGATCCTCGAGGGCAAGCGGTACACGGAGCAGGCCGACATCTACTCGTTCGGCGTGGTGCTGTCCGAGCTGGACACGGGTAAAATCCCCTACCACGACGCCGTGACGGAAGGAGGGGGCAAGGCCAAGCCCTTCCAGGTGCTGCAGGACGTCATGGCCGGCACCTTGCGGCCAAGCTTCTCCAGAGACTGCCCGCCGCGGATACAACGGATCGGCTTGGCGTGCCTCGCCTTTGAGCCGTCGAGTCGGCCGACCGCCGCTCAGTTGATTGAGCAGCTCGAAGGCAACGCGACTGAACTCGTGTACTCGTTCTAATGGTGCAGCAAGCACTTGAAGGCTAATACACGTTCACAGTAGAGATGAGGATCGTGTAAAATTGTGGAGCCCCCGAGCTCCGTCCAATCGAGCGTGTGGTCTACTGCCGCATAAAGACCCCCGGCGGCCCCATCCATGAGCTGTAACCTAAGACATCGATCCCACACTTGAGCGCATTTCGTGCATTTGTACGTGATGATCACGGTCACTCTTGAAGCTCCATGTAGCTCTCGGGTCTTCGTCGGAAGCAGCAGGCAATGTCGTGGCAGCGGCCTTGTCGGCAGCAATGTCCGCTCGCGATGTGTTTGGAGTCTGCCAACGTTGCAGTCCCTGCGGCTCGTTGACTCGTTTCGGTCACGTCGTGACTCAGCAAATCCCCACTGAACGACAGTGGCGTCACGCGCCATGATTCTCGCCATTCCTCGACTCGCCCGGTCACAGCAATGCGCGTTGCCGCTGCAGTCGCGGTCGGTCTTGGAGTCACGGCGCTTATGGTCGAGGCCGCTGCGGCCTTGTCGTCGTCGTCCTCTTCTTCGCTGCCGTCCAACTCGTCCTTCGCCTTCGACGGCACCAACTCGGATATCGCCCAGCAGCTCTACATCCGCCACAAAGCAGGCGACACGGACGACAAACTCGCGCTCACCTCCGTCCCCGCTTTTGTAGCCAAACGCCTCAACCAATTCGACATCACCTTTGACGACCTGCCCGGTCTCGTCCAGCGTGCCGTGCTGTGGGACTCGGGCTTCGCCATCTCGCCCGACAACGACCCCGTACAGATCTGGACCATGGACGACTACACCATGGCGGAGCTGGCCGTGCCCCAGGCGGAAGTCAGCGGCCAGGGCTGCACGTTCAAGAACTGCTCGCAGCCCAACGACGTGACCGCGTACTACACGTTGATCTGCTCAGGCGACCAGATGCTGAACGTGTCGAGGTGTGTAGCCGACACGTTCGAGGACTCCGCTGCGAGCAGCTACTTGGGGTCCATGTGGTCGGTGGGCGGAAGCTCGGACATGCTGCCTCAGCTCCGACTGAGAGATCACGCGTGGGAGGACCCGGTCTCCAATGCCTCCTACAGCGTGTACGCTATCCACACCGTCTCGAACGCCAACGACCCGGCCTGGAACGTGTGTCCTGCAGATGACGGCTACGCGGCGTTGACCGTGCCCTGCCACAGGAGAGACGAGTTTACAGACTCAGAAATGGCGGTGATGACGAAGCCTACGGGAAGCGCGTGGGTCACGGCATGGCTGGAGGAGGAATTCGGGGACCGTTCAGGAGGAGAAGGAGGGTTCGATCTGTTGTTGCTGATCCCCATTATCGTAGGAGCTGTGGCGGTGGTCGCTGCCGGTGTTGTCGGTTGGTTTTGTTGGCGCAAGAAGAAGAAGGACGAGACCGAGCCCCGTAAGGGAGGATACGACCTGGAGGACGGTGGCCTCAACTACTTTGACGGAGGCACGCCCGTGCTGGCGCTGGCCCACCAGATCTCGACGATCGAGTCTTCGGGCTCGTGTCGGTCTCCCGGCACCGGCAGTGCCGGATCGAACACTACGCTCCAGATTCTGCTCGACAGCACGCATCTCATGGGCAAGCGGATCCCGTACGACAGCTTGACGTTCGAGACTGCGCTGTCGAAGGGGGCGTCGGGCGAGGTCTGGATCTGCCACTACAACGGACGCACCGTGGCCGGCAAGAAGCTGCTGGGCAAGAACCACAAGGCCAAGCACGTGCAGTCGTTCGCCGAGGAGATCGAGCTCAGCGCGAGCCTCGTCCACCCAAACATCGTCGAGTTCATCGGCGTGGCCTGGAACAGCCTCAACAACCTCGCGATGGTCATCGAGTACCTGCCGATGGGGAGTCTGCGCAAGTATCTCAAGAAGAACGCCGACTTGTTATCGTGGGCGCGCGACAAGATCCACATGGCCGTCGGCGTCGCTCGAGCGCTCGAGTATCTGCACGGCCACAGCCCGCCCTTGATCCATCGAGACGTCAAGTCCAACAACATCTTGTTAACCGACAAGCTCGAGCCCAAGCTCATTGACTTTGGCGTCAGTCGTGGGACTGTCGAGCTCACCATGACGGCAGGAATCGGCACGCCGTACTGGACGGCACCGGAGATTCTGGAAGGCAAGCGATACACGGAGCAGGCAGATATTTATTCGTTCGGCGTGGTGCTGTCCGAGCTGGACACGGGCCGCGTGCCGTACGCCGACGCCGTGACAACGGGCGGGACCAAGTTGAAGGCGGTGCAGGTCTTGCAGCACGTGCTGGCAGGCACGATCCAACTGAGCTTCAGCAAGGACTGCCCTCCGAGGATCCGGCGCATTGGCTCGGCCTGCTTGGAGCACGATCCAGCGAGGAGACCGACCGCAAAGCAGTTAGTGCAGGAACTTTGTGGCAACCGAGCGTCAGACGCAGCGAGCCCATAGAAAAAAAAATCAACCGAGATTGTAAAGTGCCTTTCAAACGTGCCCATCAACAGTCGACTACAGTGTTGAGTTCAGTGTGGACGCCAAAGTCATCAGCGACGCGAAAGATGTGCCCAGCATCTGCAGACGCGCCGAATGGCATTTCCTCGCAGTTGTTAGCGCCGAGCATTATTGTACTGGCCATTAAAGTTGAAGCCAGACTTTGCTGTCATTTTTCACCTACTCACAGTGTACTTTCCATATACGATAGTTAGATATATAGGTAATGTCGACGCGTAAATTCCGATTTTGAGGTCAGATTTGACGAATTCGGCGTTGTTTTTGAGATACAGCCGCTGAAAAAAACGCTCTCGATTACTCAAAAGTTTGGGGAAAGGGCTTAATTAGGGCTCGATTAGGGCAAGCCAATGATTCATCCAAATACGAGTCGTCAATTGGTCAGATTGCCGTAGCATATGCCAAACATATGGGTTTTTCGTTAAAAATGGGCGCTGTAGCCATCTTGGTGGTGAAGGTTGATGTCAACATCCAATCTCGTGCTCCACGATTTGAAACTAGAGGCGAAGCTTTGGTCTGGGAGGACAGTGCAAGTTTTCTTTGTGATTAATGCATACTTAAGTAAGTGTGGCGTAAATAATATAACATGAAAATTGTCGGCTTTCAGTCGTGCAAAATGCATGAAACTTCAAAGGTGCGCCCACAGTGCTTCTGCCCTGCGTGGCGCGTTGTGGGTCATGCAATTACAGGGCATGAAGAGACGACACACAAGTATAATTTTACACAAGAGATTCACGTGATCCAGTCAATTCAGCCAATGTAGGGTCGGGGGCAAGACAGCCAAAGCCAATTGGCGCGTAGCAAGCGCACAAAAAGCAAGCTGTTAGCTGTTACAGTATTCCATTCAGAAAATACACGAGAAATGCCCTGTTGGCTGTAGCCAACTTTTTTTTTTAAGTTTAAATTTAGGATTAAAATTCTGAATTTCAAAATAAAATTGTAAAATGCTCACTCCAGTGTGTGGAACACACCGTGTATACGGTCGACATTCTGGAAACACCCAGCCACAAGATGTACAAACTTTGTGGTGTTACGGTAGCCATAATCTGTGGACTATGGACTCAGGCGACATTTGCCAATTAAAGTTGGGGGGGGGCTCCCGGCCGCTGAAATAAAATTGGTTAGGCTGTTCAGCCAGCTAAAGCTGTCCTCCCAGTATTATTTACTATAATAGAGGTAACGAGGTTTCGTTAACACAGAGCCTAAGCTGTTCCAGTATGCTTGTATTAATTCATAGAGGTAGTTGATATGTAACCCAAACTCGGAGTGGAGTCAACCACCTCGGTCGTTTCGGCAGCTTCACGTTAGTTGAGCTAGTTAGTTGGGCGGTAAATATAGTTTTTTGAGAAGCTAAGGCACTGAATAACAATTTGCCATAGGTTGTATCTCACAGGGATCGCTTGTTTCGAAGTTATAAGCGAAATTCGACGGCTTACCTCCTCTATCATTGCTGATCTGTTTTCTTCTGAAGGCGAATTCCCGAGTTCGCAGCAAGCTTCCTGCTGAAAGGATGTTTGTTAAATAATGAGGAAGGTTCGAGCGTTCGAATGAGCGCAGTTTCGTGGCAAACAGGCTAATATTGGCGGAGTTATGGCGAATGTTAGAATTCCTGGCTTCAACTTTAATGGCCAGTACAATAGCTGCAGACAATATGGCATGGACATCTGCTCGGCTCTCGAGAAATCCTTGACAGCCTCCGCTTCGCCAAAAGCATCGGGCCGTGTCGACACTGGGGTTGTTGTTGCTGGTAACGCGCCCCATACAGGGGCTCTTCAGGAGTTTGTGAGGAGACAATACATGTAGCGCTTCAGCTCGAAGCCCTGTGCAGTTCGAGACGGTCTACACTACCTGCCCATTTGGTGACTTGGCCGTGACTTACACTGCCCCGTGTTAAGAGTCTTAAGGTTAACTTAAGACTGTTGAAGCGAAAGCAGAGCCCCGAGGCAAGTGGAGCTGACGAATCTCGATGGCGAGAGAGCTCCGACTCTATGCAAATCGGTTGTCGGAGCTCTGCTACGCGACCATCCGATATTTCGACGGCGTCATGATGGTCGGTCGCTTTCAATTCATTCCAGTGCTCGACTCTCCAAACACGCAGCAATGCGGGTGGCTGCGCTCACACTTTCCGTCGCCATCGCTTCGGGTATGGTCCACGGACACACGATAACGCTGCGAGGTCTGGCGTCGTCCTCGTCCTTCGCCTTCGACGGCACCAACTCGGACATCGCCCAGCAGCTCTACATCCGCCACAAAGCAGGCGACACGGACGACAAACTCGCGCTCACCTCCGTCCCCGCCTTGGTAGCCAAACGCCTCAACCAATTCGACATCACCTTTGACGACCTGCCCGGTCTCGTCCAGCGTGCCGTGCTGTGGGACTCGGGCTTCGCCATCTCGCCCGACAACGACCCCGTACAGATCTGGACCATGGACGACTACACCATGGCGGAGCTGGCCGTGCCCCAGGCGGAAGTCAGCGGCCAGGGCTGCACGTTCAAGAACTGCTCGCAGCCCAACGACGTGACCGCGTACTACACGTTGATCTGCTCAGGCGACCAGATGCTGAACGTGTCGAGGTGCGTCGCCGATACTTTCAAAGACTCCGGTTCCACCAGCTACATGGGCTCAATGTGGTCCGTGGGGGCGACCCCAATACGGCGACGCCGCAGCTCCGACTGAGAGATCACGCGTGGAAGGACCCCGTCACCAAGGATTCCTACAGCGTGTACGCTATCCACACAGTCTCCAACGCCAACGACCCGGCTTGGAACGTGTGTCCGGCAGATGACGGCTACGCGGCGTTGACCGTGCCCTGCCACAGGAGAGACGAGTTCACGGACGCGGAGATGGCGGCGATGACGAAGCCCACGGGAAGCGCGTGGGTCGCGACGTGGTTGAAAGAGGAGTTCGGCGAGAGCTCCGGCTTCAACATGTTGTTGCTGATTCCGATCATCTTGGGCGCCGTCGTCTTGCTCGCATGGGCGGCGGTTGCCTGGTATTGCTGGAGACGCAGAGCCAAGAGCGAGTTCGAGGCAGAGACCATGTCCACCGCGCGCGACCTGGTTGGCGTCTCTCCGCAGTATCGCGCTGAAAACTCCGTGTCTCGACCCCCACATGCAGTCAACACACCCGTCAAACGTCGACCGACCACGTTGACCAGCCGACTCACGACGCTCGGGTCGTCCTTTTCCAGCCTCGCGGAAGCCTACGAGAGCCCGGGATCGTGCAAGACGTTGAAGATCCTGCTCAGCAGCCGGTACCTCGTGGACAAACGGCTTCAATACGAGAACATCACGTTCGAGTCTGCACTGTCAAAGGGGTCCTCGGGCGAAGTCTGGGTCTGCGAGTACGAAGGCCAGCAGGTCGCAGTCAAGAGACTGCTCCAGTCCAAGAACCAAAAGGCGGAAAAGGTCCTCGAGTTCGCCGAAGAGATCGAGCTCACCGCCAGCCTGGACCACCCGAACATCGTCGGATTTGTCGGCGTGGCCTGGAACACACTCAACAACTTGCTCCTGGTGCTCGAGTACGTTCCGATGGGATGTTTGCAGACGTACCTCCAGAAGAACGCAGACCTGCTGTCGTGGGCGCGCGATAAAGTCCACATGGCCGTCGGGATCGCGAAAGCTCTGCAGTATCTCCACGGACAAACGCCGGCCTTGATCCATCGCGACCTCAAGTCGAACAACATCTTGCTGACCGACAGGCTCGAGCCCAAACTCATCGACTTTGGAGTGAGCCGTGGAACCGTCGACCTGACGATGACAGCAGGAGTTGGCACGCCGTACTGGACAGCGCCGGAGATCCTGGAAGGCAAGCGGTACACGGAGCAGGCAGATATTTATTCGTTCGGCGTGGTGCTGTCCGAGCTGGACACGGGCCGGATTCCGTACCACGACGCACTGACTGAGGGAGGAGGCAAAGCGAAGCCCGTCCAGATCCTGCAGGACGTCGTGTGCGGCACTCTGCGTCCAACCTTCAGTAAGGATTGTCCTCCGCGGATCCTCCGCATTGGCTCGGCGTGCCTGGTGCAGGATCCGTCGAGCCGCCCGACAGCAGAGCAGCTTATTCAGGAGCTGCAGAGCAGAAGCGCCGACAAGCACGAGTACTCCTTGTAAAACAATAGACCAGTCATGATATCTATCACCGAGACACGGAACACATGAGCGGTACAGAGGCCCTAACGCCATTCATCTATTAGTCGTGTCGTAGCGCATACCTGGTGCTGCGTCACCTCCTAGTCGAACTCGTCGTCGTCAAAGTCGTCGTCATCGAACTCGTCATCATCATCATCATCGTCCTCCTCAAAGATCACTCCGTCCTCATCGTCATCATCATCGTCGTCTTCCCAGTACTAAGCACACAATAACAAATAGTTCTCCTGTAAGTGCACCGCTTCAACCTCTTTAGCTTCACCCAGGAGGCAGCCACTGTACTCACCCCGTCCTCCTTGAGCGCGTCGTTCACATATGCCATGAAAGTGCCCAGCCGCTCGACGTTCTCCGCCGAGTACTGCTGTTGCGAGAGGTCCACCAGCGGGTCGTACGTCTGTGTGTCCACATAGAGGCAAAAGCAGCAAAGAAGATATCAGAGGAGGGGGTCCACCTAATGGTATTATACCCGTCTCACCTCTGGTGAAAAGTCCACCTCGTTGACGCGTCCGTGCTCGATGAGCGCCACCACGTCCTCGTAACGCTGCTGCTGCATCATGGCCACTAGCACGGGCTGGAAGGTCTGCTCTGTGGGGCGCACGTCGTGCTGCGCCGTTACGCTCTTCAGTATCACCACGGCCTCGTCCACGCGGTGAGCGTCCACCAGTGAGCGCAGCAGCGTGTTCACAGCCGGAAGGTCCACAAGGACGTCCCGCTCGCGCGCCACTGTGAACAACCTTAGCGCGTCCTCCAGTCGCTGCTCCCTTAGACACGCGTCCAGCGTGTAGATGGCCGCCAGCTGCGTGGAGTCGTCCACCGCGAACTGCGGCTGAGTCAGCAGGCCGCACAGCATCTGTGCCGCGCGCGGGCCTCGTGGGGCTGACCGCGCTTGGCTACAAGTAGTGCCAGCCGCTGCAATAGTTCTGGGTCGCTCTGCTGCGCCGGCTGCAGCTTGTCGAAAGCCGCCAGAGCACGCGACGACTCGCGGCGAGCGATGAAGCTCTCCAGAGCTAGATGGGCGTCTTGGGAAGGCACAGGCGCAGCGCGCGGCGCCGCGGAGCTCGACAGCCCGCGCTGCAGCAAGCGCCGCAGCACGCCTCGGCGGGCGGAGCTGCTCAGCATCATGTATCGGTATGTATTGAGCATTTGAGCCAATGAATGGCGCTTGATTGTACTTAAATAGCATCAACCTGTGGACCAATCACGACTGATGTTGAACTGTCCTCGGCTTGCGTATCAACTTTTCGTAACTCTTCGCACAGGGATGGCTCCACGACCGGAGTCTCCTGCGGCGGGCGGCGGGCCGAGCTCTGCGGGCGCTGTAGAAGGCTACACGAGCGTGGATGAGAAGGATCTGGCGCTGGAGCACGTGCTCGTGATGTTCCGGCACGGCGACCGGTCCCCAATCAGCCGCAAGGTCAGCTCGAAGGTGGCCATGACGCAGCGCGAGACGGACTTCTGGGTCTCGCGCCTGGGCGAGCTCAGCGTCGTGGGCGCGCTCAACAGCGGCACGCGCGTGGCCAGCCACCACGCCGGAGACTGCGGCGAGCGCTGCGCCGGCCAGCAGTTCGACGTGCCGCCGCCGCCCCAGCAGGGCGGACGCTGGCCCTGTGGCCAACTGACGGCAAAGGGCATCGCCATGATGCGCGACAAGGGCCAGCAGCTGCGCGAGCGCTACAAGCCGCTGCTGGAGGACGCAGACCCTGTCCAGCACGTGCACGTTCAGTCCACCAACATCCGGAGGACCATTCGCTCGGCTCAGAGCGTCCTCGCGGGCTCTTTCCCGAGCACTTTGTCAACGTGGACGCCGACAACCAGATGGGCGCTAATGAGAACTTGCTGCCGGACAGTAGGAGGTTCTTGAGTCATATTCAGACAGACAAGATGGGCAAGAAGGACGAACTGCTCGTCATCCACGCGGATGACTCCAACAGCCTCGCGCCGCAGCACTCGTACGAGCTGTACCGGGATCTGGGCAAGATGCTGGCGGACGAGCTGCGGCAGCACGCGCCGCCGGGCTTCGTGGAGGCCTCGCAGAGGATCAGCAGCATCATTGGGGCAGGGTCCTCCAAGCTCGTGTCCTGGACTGGGCGTAAGTCTGCCGTTGGTTGGAGGTTCGGATTGAAGTGCACTTGGTGGTTGACTTTTGTGGTGCTTGTGTGTAGTGCGAGAGGTGCTCATCTGCCGCGAGGCGCACGGGCTGGAGTTCCCGGAGGGACTAGACCGCCAGCTCTTCGCCCAGATCTGCGAGTACGACGCGTGGCTGTGGCATCATCTGTACGGCAACATGGACTTCTGCCGCGCCAGCTTCCGCGCCGGCGTGCAGCGCATCTACTCGTACCTGACCAGCGTCGCCGAGGTCTGTGCTCCTATCGTTTGTCTAGTGTACTGTTCAATGCTCACCACCGTTCGATGTTTTGCAGGGCCAGCGCGCGCACAAGCTGTCGCTGTTCTCGGTGCACGACAACTCGCTCGTGGCGCTCGTGAACGCGCTGCAGCTGCAGGTTCCGCGCGTGATCCCTCCGTACGGCGCCATGCTGACCTTCGAGCTCTTTCGGCACCGCGTCACGAGCGAGGTCTTCCTCCGGACGCTGTTCGAGGGCGTCGAGGTGGCCTTCGCGGGCCACGAGCAGGCGGCGCTGTGCCCGTTCGTCGTGTTCCAGCAGGCGGCGCAGAGCTTCCTTCAGGGCGCCGCGCTTTGACTCAAAGCCTTCGAGCTCCTAAAGTGTCCGTCCACCCAATAGTGTCCTCCAGCGTCCTCGTCCGTGACACGCATTAGGTCATCTCGTATCTGATTCGACCAGTCAAATGGTGTGTACCACCTAAAATAGTAAACGAAGATTCAAGTGCGTGTGCAGGCATGCATGGTCTCCGTCCAGCAGCGCAGACCTCACTTCGCATTCTTCCAGCAGACCCGCAAGCGCCCACACGAAACTCCTCTTATAATGGCTACATCCTCTTCAACTACCGATAGCCGCGACTTGACGCTGCGCCACGTGCTCATCTTCCACCGCCACGGAGACCGCACGCCCGTGCTCACGTCCATCGGCACCAAGGTGCAGGCCACGCAGGACGAGAAGGACTTCTGGGCCTCCAAGGTGGCCACCTCGGCGCAGCTCGAGCTGCTGCTGCAGACTGCCAAGCCCGTAGGCGCCGACGAGACGCAGCCGCCAGTGATCAGGCCGTCGAAGGAGTCGCAGTTCCCTTACGGCCTGCTGACGCAGAAGGGTGTCAAGCACATGACAGGCAAAGGACGGGCGCTGCGAGAGCGCTACGGACAGCTCGTGGACGGCGATGGTGACGTCAAGCCCGAGGACGTCTACGTGCTGTCCAGCAGCGTGCCGCGAACCATCGAGTCGGTGCAGTGTCTGCTGCGAGGCTTCTTCCACGACGACGAGCAGAGCAACAAGGTCCCGCAGTTCTTGGTGCGCACGTACACGCGCAACGTGCTCGCGCCCATGCACCCGCTGCAGGTGTTCAACGAGATCGAGCTCATCGTGCACGACGACGTGCTCAAGCTCCGCAGCAAGATCGAGCGGGACGCGATGGAGAAGCTCGGCCTGCACCTGCGCGACTGTCTCGGCGTGCCCGACGACCAGCCGCTGTCCTGGACGGCGGTCCGCGACGCGCTGACGTGTCGAGAGGCGCACGGCTGGCCGTTCCCCGACGGCGTCGACCACAAGATCTTTGAGCAGGTCGAGGCGTACGACACGTGGCTCTGGCAGCGTCTGTACCAGCGCAAGAGCTTCTGCCACGGCGCGTTCAAGGACGGAGTGAAGGAGGTCTACAGCTTCGTCAAGTCGGTGGTGGAGAACGCGCAGCCGGCCAAACTTTCCTTCTTCTCGGCCCACGACAACTCGATTGTGGCGTTGCTGGGAGCTCTGCAGATCGACGTGGGCTCGCAGCTGCCCGAGTACGGCACCATGGTGGCGTTCGAGGTCTACGAGGACAAGGCAACGCACGAGTTCTTCATCAAGGCGCGGTACGAGAACGAGGAGGTGACGTTCGCGGGTCACAAGCAGGACCCGCTCTGCCCGTTCTCCCACTTTGAGGCGCTCGCGCTTGAGTTCCTGTCCTACAAGGCCTAGAGTGGAGACTAGAGTGTGTATTTTGCTACTTCCTGGGCGTCATCGAAGCCGACCAGGTGTGGTTCGTGACTAGGGGGCTGCGCGGGCTGCGGGCGTCGCCGTCAACGCCAGCTTTAGCCTCATCCTTCGCGAGAATGTCCATGTAATCGGTGCCTTTGTACTTGGAGTCCTTCCACCACGACTCGGCTTCGTCGTCGTCGTCCTGGGAGCTCTTCTTCGCCTTATTAGCGGCGTTTTTCGAGCTCTTCCTCTTCTGGAACGTCGTCAGCAAAGTCGCCTTGGCCACCTTCTCCTTAGCCTTGCCACCGCCACCTCCAGAGGCTGCACCCCACCACGACGGCGGCTCAAGCCACCACGCGCTCGGGTCCTTGGCCTCCTTCTCCTTGGCGCCAGCGTCGCTGCTTTGCTTGGACTTCCACAGCTCCAGGTTCTTGGCCTCGATAGCCTTCAACAGCGACTCGAAGCGCCAGAACTCGCTCTCGATGTAGAGCGCGCGCAGCAGCTTCGCGTCCGAGGGCAAAACGCCGTCACGCAGGAACCGCAGGATGTGGCGGAACAGTCTCCAGTCCCGATCGACTCGGAAGCAGCCGCTTTCCGCTGCAGTGAGCGGAGAATCGTCCTGAACAAAGGCGGCGAGTAGCGACGCTGGGTCTTTCGAGGCCACGGCAGCCGACAGCTCGAAGAGCTGCCCACCGACGTCGAGAGTCATGCGCCGATCGCTGGCTGCAGGGAACGCGGCGAGACAGAACCAGTCGGACGATCGAGAAGCGTCGAAGCGCTCGCGCTCGGAGGCGAGCAGCGCGTGCTGCAGCAACAACTTGCGCTTCTCACGTCGGATGAAGGCTCGCTGCTTGGCTACCTGCCAATGTATTACCGTTAAAAGGTTAGTTTTGGGGCGATCGCGCACATGCAGAAGTCGGACTACCACGCACCCGCTCGTACTGCAGCTCAAGATTCTGTCGCTTGAGGCCACCACGGTGCGGTGCAGCAGCGCCTGCTCCTCTTCCTGCGCCTCAAGTGCTCGCTTCCATCGCTCTCGACTGTCATCGTCGCGGATACCGTCGTCGAAGAGCGACTCGGTCGAGTCTGGAGCCCAGGCCGAGCCCTTGCGAGGCTTACGGGACGCCATTCGAGTTCGCAAGTGGCAGTTAGTTCAAGACTTGAAGACGTTGAACGGTCGCAACTGCGCGAGCAACGTCCTAAGCACTTGAAGCGAAGGTAGTCATGATACGGTTAAGCTGTGAACTCCTACGGGTGTTGCACGCTTCAGACGGCTGACGATACGTCGTCCCCACTACAACGCTAGCATTGCGAGAAGTGCTGTCAGTACTGCGACCAGCGTGGCGCTCTTCCGGCCGGAGCTCGCAGCGTTCTTCTCCGAAGATGAAGCAGAGCCTGAGCCAAGAGCCGACTCCGATCCGACTTCAGGCCCCGGTCTTGATATCGACGCTGACGATCCGAACGCAGTGGTGCATTCCGCTTCAACCGCAAGAGTGAGCGAGGAGTTGAGGCACTGAGCATTCTGAAGGAGACACTTGTTGCCGTACGTGACGCCGTCCGAGCCGCACTGAGGGAGGAACGCCTTCGTGCAGACGCTTTCCTCACAGCTCACGGTCCCCGCGTCGTTTACGCTGCCGCCGCTGGCTGGGCCAACTTCAACCTGACCTATGAAGAAGCGACTGTGGCTGACAAGCTTCTTGTCACCGGTAGCATCGCTAGTTGGGCAGATTTGCTTGGTCGTGGTTGATATATCCGGGGCACTTGGACAGCATGGTACCGGTACGAGGCGACAGGCGGAAGAGCTGCAGCCAGATGTAGCCATTTTCATCGATAACGTCCTCGGCGACTTGACGCGCATGCATCCGGGAGATGGCTCTGTTCGCTGTTCACCAACCTTACGGTGCCATAGCTCGATCAACGCTCCATCACTCACCTCAGCTCGTGCTCCGTTGGCCATGCTGCAGAGCTTGCAGATCCTCCAGGTCGTGTTGCAAGTCGCAGTTCTGGTCCTGGTCATCGTTGCAGTGCACCTCCACTCGTGGGCCGTCATCGAGCTCAATCCGGTCGACTCGCCGTCCGGCAGCAATGATGACGCCGCACAGCAGCTCACGTTCGCGCCGGGCGGCTACTGCCTGCGCCTCGTCAACGGCAGCTCCGAGTGTGAGCCCTTCCTGCACGCCATCCTCGAGAGCTCGCGACAGCCCGACGACTGGCCGAGTGCAGCCCCGACCCGCTCGCCGTGCTTCCGACTCGTCTAGAAAGCCACGACGTCAACAACAAAGGAGACTTGGTGGTCACCCAGGCGCTGTCCTGCTGGTGCCACACGCGTGGGAGCTCACGTGGTACATGCAGGGTGCGCAGAACGTGGCGTGTCTTGTGGTGCTCGAGACTCTCAAGTACGCCATGGCGCTCTGGGGCTTCTTCGCGACGGCGAGTCTCGGCATGTCGGCGATGTTCCTCCCGAGGAGCTTCACGGGGTGCCACGCGTTCGCGAGCTTCACGAGCGCCATGCTCGGCTTCCTCGTGACGGTGGCGTGGTGGTATTACAGTAGCACGTACATCGACCGCGACTACCTGGACGAGCTCGCGCTGAAGTGGCGCCACGGAGTGTCCTACCACTGCGCGCTCGTCGCGTTCGCCCTTGCGACGACCAACGCGCAGATCGCGTTCGATGCTGCGGGTCCTGCTGGCACTCAAAAGTTCACAAGGCGCTTCATCCGACCAACGCCAAGGATGCAGCAGGCGGATGACTGGGACCCGCTCTCCTGCCCAGCCAACTATCTCGTGTGACGGAGGAAACGAGCAAAAGTGTTCGTGATGTTTTAAAGTATCAATGAAAGTTGTACAGTAAGTTTGCTGGTTGCCGCGTCGAGTTCGGTATTCAGAACTTGGTGCAGCGACAAGTACCATACCTCCCGCGCTATGCCAAGCTGTACGACGACAAGGCTGTCAAAGGCGAAGGACGTGCATGCAGCTATCCATACACCCCGTGGAGCCCCGGGTTTTCGAGAAAAACAGTCCTGGTGAATATTTTTTTTTCCTTTACCACAACCCCCATTCTTCCTTCTTCAGCTTTTTGAATGCCTCAAAGTAGCGCTCGTTAGCGCTGAAGGTGCCGTCCTTTATCCCCAGCATCGCCTTGACGTATGCGTCCTCCCTGCGTGCATTGGCCCAGATCTCCACGTAAATCTTCTTCTCCGCCGGAGTCTGAGGGTAATAAGGCGGGAACGAAAACACGGTGCCTTCCGATTTTCTCGAATAGCCGGGGTTCCACGGGGTGTAGCTGCTGTACGTGCTTCCTTCACTTTTGACGACCTTTTTGTCGTACTTGGTCGCGTAGCGCACGAAAGTCTCGTACTTGGCGCCCTTCGTGGGGTCCGCCAGATTGTCGAGCTTGTAATACTTGAAGACCGAGCCTGGAGACACCTTCTTTTCCAGCCAGTAGCTAAGCAGGTTACTTTCAGAGTGGCGCAGATACTCCTGGTAGTACTTGTTCTTGGCGAGGACGTCGTCCGTTGCCTTCACGATCCCCAGCTTCTCCTTCACGACGTCGTCGCTGTATCCCATGTTGGCCCACCACTTGGTCTTCGCCCATCTTTTGAAGCCTTCCCAGGCGCCCCGCTCTTCGTCAGCACTGCCCAAGCTCGATGCAGACGTGTCAGCGTGCCTCAGCTTGTTCTGGCTGGACTCTGCAGTCGACACGCTGACAGCCAGGAAGACGAGCACTGCCATCAGTAGGAAGGAATCGATGAAGCGCATGGTTGACAACAAACTCGAAGGCGTGTGCGAAGCTTGCGTCTGCTGTAGCGGGTAAATTGTAGAGTGAGTTGGTGGAGCGCACTAAATAACGTACATGTACGGCTGTCCATCATGGACTCCATGCGGGACACGAGACAGATCCCATGAAATGATTCGTCCAGAGAGTGATTCGTCTCAGCAACGACCCAATACATACCGGCTTCCTCCGTTCTTTACTGACGTTCGCTTATTACTGACAATCAATTATAGCTAATCAAACTACAGACACCACCACACATGGATGAATACATATCGTTAAAGTGCCGACACATATGTTTATCTACTTATCCACTGTATGGTGACCATGGTCCAATCAAATGGCGATAAGCGATTATTGTCGAATGAGGAGGCCGACGGATCGTATTTTATCCAATCGTCAACGTTAGGGGTAGGTTAATGAGCCGCCGACACTCCTGCCGACGTATAATGTCGGCAGGGCTGTCGAGATATGTTATCCACCTATAGTGAGGTTAAGTAATTTGGAGATTATATACATATTTTACACGCTGCCGACACATTACTATGACTTTGTATTGAGTCTGGATGCCTGTTGGATGCATTTTGGATGGCGCCGTCACTTACATCACAATTTCAATCGAGTTTTCTCGGCAACGCCTTACCCGCATGCGTTCATGGTACAAAGCGGCTTCAGGTAAGGCATTGCTCATGGGACTGTCGTCGCTGCAGCTGAGGTGTCGCCAGCGACACATGCAAGTCACTCTATACAATATATATTAAGGCGGAACGTGAACTAAGTCAGCAAGTATCAAAAATTAAATCTTTTCATGTTAAATGAAAATAAATACAGTGCCTACGTTGTTCACTGAACCGCCGACCACCGCAGCACCAGGTAGAAAGCGCCATCCCACCAGTAACTGCGGTGTGGCCATGTCCTCCGCCTCCCTTGCTCGACAGCAGCGAGCGTGCCCCTCGCTGCCCCAGAGATCAACGCTCGCAGCCGTCTGCGTCAACGGGCGCCGCGTTGCTACCGCCGCCGCGGCTGCTGGAGGTGGTGCTGCTGCTGGTGCTGCTGGTGGCGCTGCTGCTGCTCGTTGGGGCGAGGGCGCCTACTGCGGGCCCTTGGGCTGCTTCTGCACTGCCGCGTACTGCTGGTGCGTCTACCGCGGGGACCCGCCTCCCCACGCGCGGACGCCCCTTGCTCGCCGGCGCCGCTCCCGCTGTCTGTCTGCGTGCTGGTGCTGCATGCCGGCCGCGCGCCTGTGCTGAGCTGCTGCTGTTGCGGGGGACCCGCCACCCCCACGCGCGGACGCCCCTTGCTCGCCGGCGCCGCTCCCGCTGTCTGTCTGCGTGCTGGTTGAGATGTGTGCCGACATGTCGTTCTTTAAGCCAATGAAATTGTTTTTAATATTAACAAATCAGTGTCAATGCTCGTGAAGTTTTTAGCCAATAAGATTGATGTCGGCCATGTCGGCCGCTGTCGGCACCGTCACGCTATGGGTACATGACATGTACTATTGTGCCTTTCACTTATTCTGCCTTGATAATTCTGGCATAACTCTAATCCCTTATTGACCTTAATTATGCCCCGAGTTGGCTAATTCCCATGTTAATTCCGGTTCGTCCCTCCGTGACCGAATTAGGAGCGGCAATGGTGAGGCCAAGTTAAGGCGGAATAAGCTAATCCAGCCTGTGTTAGACGGAAACAGAGCGATTGGCGGTTTCCTACCCGCCAATCCATGCCATTCTGCTCGTATCTCCGTCGATTGGCTCTCAAATGCTGATCGCGGGTGTTAGGGGAATCACTCACAATCTTAGGCAGAATTAATACTAAATAAGCGTTACTCGCCTTTTTATGGATCTAATTCCGCCTGAATTAACAGCTCACCCGCCAAAATAGGTGAAAGGCACAATACATGTACATTCCCTATGTCATCGCATACAGCTCTATTCAGCCAATCAGAGACCTTTATTTTAAAGACCGCAACAGCATCGAGAGGTGTTTTTGCTATAACTTTTTAGGATTAAATGCAATTCAACCCAAATTTTCAGAGCTGCTTTGGCTGGTAAAGCATGTAATATGCTGAAAACGCAATGGATAGACCGCGTCTTGCCGCAAGACGCTTGCGACAGAGCAGCAAGGTCACATTTATCGTCACCTACCCACACATGCATATTATCCAATGAAATCATGCTATTTTGACCGGATAAACTTGTACCCCGCCAATTAGATATGGCTTACAGTATCATTTTGTCAGATAAATCGGGGTTACCGTGAGCTAAATATGGGTTGTGTAGTTCGATGACGTCTGAGCCACTTAACTGCTAGAAAGCAAGCACGCCGGTATCAAGATGCCTCCATCCAAAAGGGCGCGAACCGAGACTCCTGACGCCAAGGCTGAAATCATCACAGAATCTCAAAGTTACACAACAGCTAACCGCGGCAGAGCTCTGACACTCCTGGAGCGTATTGACGTTCTCATCGTCACAGCCAACTTGAAGTCTGGTGCTGTGAAATTACGGCAGAAAGAGCCACTCGACGTCACAGTTGGGCGTCTGTTGTCCCGCTCAGCCAACACAGTCAGTCAAATTTGGAGAGACTTTGCCGAGTTTCGGTCCTTACCCGTTGCATCGGCACCATCCAACCGTGAGCAGAAGCCGTCCCGTATATTGGTTGATATGGAGAGGTCCATACGCGAGTTTATTCGTGAGCGCAGCGCCATTCGTGAACGCACGGTAGCCAAAGACATCATGCACCACCTCATACAGCAAGAGTTGCTAGTCGTCGACGTCACCAACAGCGTCGCCACAGCCTCAGCGCTCCGCACGGTTCAACGCTTCGTAAAACGATGTGGTTTCAAGCGCGGAAAGCGGAAAGGATCGACATATCGGATGTCAGCTGAAAACGAGGCTAAGCGCGATAGCTACGTGCAGTTGATGGCTAGTGAAAGTGCCGATCGCGTTCGGACGGTATATCTCGACGAAAGTTATATACATCACAACTACTCAAGTCATAATGACTCCCTTTACGACCCGACGGACCCCAACGTGATAAAGGAGAAGCACAAGGGTCGCCGATATTGCTTTATCGCCGCCATTATCGACAAAGACCGTAACATCCCTGATGCCGATCATACTGAGGCTGACAAAACACAATTTTTGCCGGAGACGCTCGACGTTTTTGAAGGCGGTAAACAAACTAAAGATTATCACGGGATGTTTAATCATGACTACTTCAAAAATTGGATTGAAACGCTGCTCAATTGCCTGGAAGACCGCCAACTGTCCCACTACCGCATCGTGATGGACAACGCAAAATACCACAAGAAGCTGCCGCCCCAAACGCCCCGAAAAGGGAGTAGGAGATCGTACATGCAGGCTGCTTGTAAGTTCTATGGCTTACCTTACGCGGAGTCGGATACAAGAGCGAACATGTGGGAAAAGTTGGCACGCCACATTGCGGAGCACGTCGAACCAGAGATTGTTCCGATGGCGAAGAGGAAGAGCCACGAAGTAGTGTTCACGCCTCCACACTACTCTGATTTACAGCCGATTGAGTATGTGTGGGCAAATGTAAAGGGAGAAGTTGGGCGCCAGTACACCAACTACATTCCAACAGGTCGGAAGTCGGCTTCATGCAGCTTTCAAACAGTTGTTGCCGAAGACTGTTCAAGGCTGCATTGACAAAGCAAGAGCCAACTTGGTGGGCCTGAACGCCCAGATCAAAAATTATGATAGCTGCAGTGAAAACGAGGATTCAGATAGCTCCGAGAGCGACGAAAGCAGTGCTAGTGATGAATACTCCGGTTAAGATTTTAAATATCCATAATTAAGTCTAGAGACTGATTTAAAAAAATATGATCCGTTACATTTGTAGCCCGGCGCGTCTTCTTTCCATCTATCGGTGGAAGAAAGAGAATAACGAGCATCCGTCCAAAGTATCATTTCTCTACGATCATGACTCTGCGACTAATCTGATGCCTTATAATTGGCCGAAAAAATCATATGAGAGGTAGTCATTGGCCAAAATGCAAGTCAGATTTATAATCAGCGCACCGATTAAAGGGTGGATAGTACATAAATCAGGGAAAATTGGACTGCTGTTTCTGTGGAAACCACGCCGTGCCAAACAGTGAGACGCACATTTTCGCAATCAGGAAAGCGAGGCGGTTTTTGTGATACCAAAACATCTAGGTGTTAGAAAAACACTCTCGATCGTGTCGCGGACTGTTAGCTTCGGGAAGACTTGTGTGCACCAACGCATTTATATCACAGACCATCTTTATACTTGAAAATTATATAGACTCGACTTTTATGCCAGAATATTGAACAAACTTAGCTAGCCGGGACTCGTTTTGAACCTGGAATCAGGGTGTGTGCGATGACATAAGGAATGCGGTACAGGCATTACTTTTTGAAGGCAAATGTATTAGCGCAAGTGATCAAAGTCAAGGATCCTACACTTGCAGTGTCGAAAGTCGAAGAATGACTTCACCTACGTTAACATCTTGTCCATAGCTGCAGCTCGTTCCACTTTTAGGCTTGTCCTTGGGGTCTAGGTAGCAGATTCCAGTATGGCGGAAACAGTTCTTGATCGTGTCCTTGCTTGTTAGCTCACGCCAGATCTCGTCGCTCCAGCGCATAGCTTGGAGCTGGTCGATAGCATAGGGGTCTTGCTTGATGAAGGTGGGTTCGCGCAACTTGTCGTAGACCCAGCGGAGTTGCTTCTTCTTGTAGGCCACCTTGAATGACGCGATGATGCCCGCATCCATCGGCTGAAGGCATCCTGTCGTGTTCGGCGGGAGGTGCTGCACGGTCACATTTGTTAGAGCGAGGTCGCCGACATTGTGGGAGGAAGCGTTATCGAGCAGTAGCAGGATACAACAGCCGGCAGCGCGCATTTGCTGGCCAACACCGCGTAGCCATTCCTGGAAGATGACACGGGTCATCCAGGCCTTCTTGTTCACCTTGTAGTTGAAGCCGAGGTCTTCTGCAGAGTGCTTGTTGAAACAGCGCGGTTTCTTGGCGTGGTCAAGATAGAGAATAGGTAGGGCATCTGTGCCGTCAGCATTTGCAGTCATCACAAGCGTGATCCTTGTCTTCTTTTTCTTCACACCGCGCATCTTCTTGGTGCAAATTGGGCGCGTCGGGGCCATAGCGTAGCATAAGCCTGTTTTATCCATATTATAAATATCATGGGGTGAAAAACAACTATGTTGCCTTTTGTATCTCTTGCAGACCTTTTCGAACGCCGTCCATGTCGACGGATGCTGCTTCGCCATGTCGAACTCGGTGCAACAGCTTGTGTCGGCGCATGAACGCTGTCAGCCAGCCGTTGGAGAAGTTCAGGTCCCAAGCGTCGCACACCTACCCTTGCAGCTCTCGAGCCTTCATGGTAATCAGCTCCCGCGACAGACAAATATTGCGACTCTCTAGATCGAATATCCATGCAGCAAGGCCCTTCTCCAGTTGAGGGGAGGTCACCTGTGTGGGCTTGCGCTGGTCGTCGTCGCCGCACGTGTTGTGCATGATGGTCTCCGCGTTCTTCAAGGTGTCACTGATCGTGTTTCGGGCAGGTATGGAGCGCAGCTTGAACCCACGCAGCCAACGCAGCTTGTGTCATGGCCGGGCAGGCCTCGTGCATCTGTATGGCAGCTCTCTTGTGGCCAATGGTGAGCCGGCGCCCCATGGCTGCGTTACTTGCGGGGCGCGTTCTAAAGTGAGCGCCAAAAGCTGCAAGTACTACGCGAAGAGGCCTCAGAGCCTACCATTTTCCCGCGCTACGATACCTCTATAAAATATTTTTAGCTTGGTATAAAATTCATACAGGTTATAGGCGGACACCCGTGTCGGAAGTGACCGTGCTGACTGTACCTTATCATGGTCCTCCACTTGTTACTGACGACACAAAAATGGGCAAGAGTCAGTCATTTCCCAATCCCCAAGATGCCACCTACCCGCAGACGCACCGCAATTGCGGCGGCAGAGAAGCTCGCGGTTCTCGATGCCTGGGCACAGTGCGGCGACATCACCACCGTTATCAACGCCTTCTACAGCGGCTTAGATGAGTTTGCGCATGAGCAGCGGCGCAAGCTCATCTACCAATGGCGAAAACAGCGCGCGAGCATCGAGATGTCTTGCAAGACAGCTCGCGGACGTGCAAAGAAAAAGGCTCGGACGAGCGGCACAGGTACGGCCCTTCCCCCTGAAGCGGTGCGGGAGCTCGTGGTGTGGGTCAACGAGCTGAGGGGGGGGATCAAAACCATTTAAGAAACGCGGACCAAACTGGTACGATTACTGTGCTGCTTGCATGAAACCGATGTTGTATGACTAACTGTGGTGTATATAGCTGTATTTTTTGAAAATCTTCCTGCTACAATAATTTCTAAGAGAGGAGCAAAAACTGTTTGGGTTCGTCGCAGAGGCAAAAGCAAAGAGCGCACCACCGTTATGCTTCTAGCCGATTCTGACGGTAACAAGCTGGCACCCTTCGTTGTTTTCAAGACTGACCCTTCCAAATACGAGGATATCCGCGAGCAGAACATTCGGCTCTTGAAGACTATTAGCCAAATTCAGAAACCACGTCCCTTCAGGTGTACGGCAACATAAGGTATTTTTGTTTCAAATATTTAATTCAAGTTTTGTTGATTCTAATGCAAAATGTATTCTGACTTAGGGTGGTGGGATAGCTATCTATCAATCCAATTTTTTCGGTCTTATTTTGAAGCTCGTGAGAATCCGTCCGACCCGATCTAGCTGCTTTGGGATGACTTCTCTGGTCATTGGACCAAGGAAGTCATTGCTTACGCAGCAAGTATCAACGTCGTACTTATGAAAGTCCCGCCAAACACCACCGCTGTTTGCATTCCTGCTGACGTGTCGTGGAACCGACCTCTAAAGCAGCAGCTGCGCGGATATTGGGTCGACCTCTTGCGAGATCAGCTCAAGCAAAGGAAGGTTGGCGTTCCGTTCAAGTTAGTGCCGCCGGACAGATCGCTCATTGCCAGTTGGGTTGAGCGAGCGTGGGCGGAGTTAAGCGAGAAGACGGTCAAGGCTGGGTACAAGAAGTCAGGGCTCGCAGTACATGAAGTAGATGTTGTAGCTAGTGAGATGATAGCGGAGCTTTCTAGCCTGAGCCTGGTAGATCATCGCATTGGAGCTGTGGCCGATGAGCATGATACCATCGAGAGCAGCTCGGTCTGCGACGAGCTTCTAGAGTAAACAATGAGCTTTTTTTGTTTCACAATGCGCGGCAGACATCACTTTTTTACCCATGTGCTGTATCACTCCGTTAGTATATACGCTTAACGGAGCATTGTGTCCACTTGTACTTTCACACGCTATAAGAACAACCAGAGACCCATTTAACATAACCACAACCTCCGATTATCCATATTTCGCTTCTTCTCTTTAAAACCTCTCTCAACACTTCTTCTCCTTCTTAGATCACGCAAACACTTCTTTTCACTCCCACAATATCCAATTACTCTCTCAACAGCTCTCATTCATTTGTAGATATCAACGAACTCATTCAATACTATCTTAAGAAAAATGTAATCAATATACCAACGATGTGCAACTTTACTACCACGAAAGGAGCTAAGTGTATGATTTCACCAAACAAGGATATCTGTCATATCCATAAGAAATACTCACTGATTGAGCACAAGACCAATGAGATTAGAAATTTAAACAAGACAATCTCAAGGAAGAGTGACGAGCTCAAAGCAATAAAAAAGAGAAGCATGAGCTACAATCAGAGATGCAGAAATTGCGAAACGAAGTTGAGTCTATGAAAGCAGACTACCGAATTTGTTTTGTAGAGGGATACACCCACGTATGGGATACAGGATAATATCAGCCGATCACAATTGTGAATTCAGATTTTCACTGCTTGACTTGTTGAGGGATACACCAGTTTCAAACCAGTAATTTTTGCACTCTCGGCCTCCTAGATTGCGATCATATCTGCAATGGCGCGGACGCCACCAAGTCGCCCTCACCTGCCTAGAAGCCGAGGAAGGTGGAAAACGACGCGGGTCCCACCTTCTTACACTGCTGCCATGAAGAAGGCTGTTGTCGAGCATCTGAGTCTACACTGCAAGGTTCGTTTCACTCTACACACGTTCTTTCCGGGTCTACCTACAGAGACGTATCGAGGGAGAAGACTATTGTTGTTAAAATGGGCTCGTCATTTAGCTCTGTCGGCGGCAGCAACAAGGGGAAGCTCGGTCTGCCGAGATTCGTTCTAAAGTTGCGGCGGTGGCGGCGAACGAGCTTATAAGTTGGGGTGTGCTGGCAGCCGCGTTGGTGAGGTTCGGTTTTTAATCTCGGTGCACAGTTTAGTAATTTTGATAATACATCTGTCGATTCATTTTTTGAGCAAAATCGGGCGTCCGGTATTTAAGCCCCGGTAGGGTGTATCTCTCTACAAAACAAATTCGGTATGAGAGTTATTCATTAATCAAGCGTTATGAATTAGCAAAATGCCAATTGAAGAAGCATGTATTTGATGATTCCGAGATTAAGAGATTTTGTAGAAATACAGTGGTGCACCGCGTTTTCAGCACCAGTATAAACGTATAACCGCGGATAAATACTTCAGATTTGTGTGCAAAAGAGACACCACATCATTAAATTTGTATGGGGGATAGAAAATCCATCCTGCGCGATATAGTGTATTCGAGGTACTTATATGGTCCGCCCTGCTGAATACGCGGTGCACCACTGTAGATCGAACGAGGATACATTGATCAACATTTTTGGAAAGCAAAGCGACTACTGGAGATATTATAATGAGATGAGACTTCAGAGAAATAAGCTCTGTCATTTATTCGAGTGAGTTAGCTCCACTCATTTTTTTTAATTTAGCAAGACTCTGCCTTCGTCTGGGAGAAAACACGTTCTATCTTAAGAGATAAATCTTAAGTATATAAACCCCAAGAGCATACAACTCAACAACAATGAACAACTACAACGACTTCGCTTACTTCACCGAGCTCGCCGCTGAGGAGACTCCTTATGAGATTCCAGAGGAGGTCGAGTTCGAGTCCGAAGATGAGTTCCAGTTCGAAGATGAGTTCGAGTTCATGAATGAACCTCAGCTAGTAGAGAAGGAGCTTACTGCCGAACAGTTTCTATACGAGATTGACTGCAGACTAAGTCAGTACTTCTATCCCATCGAAGAGCCTGATCAAGGATACTTCATCCGCGAGAAGCTCCTAGATGAATTCAAGAATGCACCTATCGTACGCAAGATCGAGTCTGCGATCATCAAGAGACGCTTCCGCGAACAGATCACTGAAGAGCTAATCGCTGAAGCCATGCATCCACACCGTATGATGGCTCGCATGCAGATGTTCGAAGACATTGAAGAATTCTTTGAGTGCTGCTAAGAAAAATTATGATGAGTCTTGCGACTCATTTTTTTACTTCAACAATTGATCAACCTCAACCTTAAGCTTAGGCATCTTAGTTTGGACGAAGTCATTTTTACTCAGCCACTCCAAATACTTAGTATCGATGGCTTGAATCTGCTTAATAGTTTTGAACTTGTATTTGCCCCAGATCATGAGGAAAGATCCATCATCATTGTCGAACTTGTCGGCCAAAAACTTTCCAATATCACTATCACTATATACAAGACTCTTCTGAGTCAGCAACCAACGACAGTATCCAGGATCAGTAGCGTATACTTCCTCAATAGTCTTCGATTTTGTGCTTGCCAAAAGTTAATGTACTCATTGCTATCTATATAGATATCCCACATCATTTTTTTGAAAATAAATTAAATACAATGCTGGACTTACAAGAACTCATAAGCTATATTATTCAGTTTTAGATGTCAATCGACTAGTGCCATGGAAATCTAGGTCATATCAGTATAATTAAAGTTGCTTCCTTTGCATGAGAAGCATCCTAGTCGGCTCTAAAGACTTCTCCGGTGATGCGGTCGATTTCGAGAGTACGCTCATATACAACCAACACCAAGAGGTTCGTTCCCTGAGTAGCAATATTGGTTCCACCAACCTTGATCGACTGGGGTACATCCTGATCACTAATGCGCGAGCAATCAGCTACGAGGAAGCGCTGAGCAGTCTGCCACTTGTCAATGCCAATGAGACCGTTCGAGATCTCACGCGAAAGATCACCGTTGATAGCGCCAATCTTGGAAAACTCATCCATGAACGTCTGCCAGTCATACGAATGCACATCCTGGAAAACATTCTTGTTTCCGACCTGGACTTGCCAATCACGAATCGACGAACCGGACTGGCAAGTCCAGGGAGCTGAGTCGAAGGGAAAGGCAAACTAGTGAGTCTGATGGGCTGTAGCGAAGTTGCCAGCCTTGGTGTTAGCATAGGGAATGGCTACGACATACTTGACATTCTTATGAGAAGCACTGACTGGAATGCTGAACGTTTTGTTCGTAGTTAGAAGACCCTCGCCAGCCTCACCGCTACTGAACATCTGACTGTAGCAGTCTAGGTACTTGATCGTCTTCATCGGCTTGCTCACTAGAGCAGTCGGGTTAGCTAGATCATAGAAAGGAATCATCAAGCGACATTGCGTGAAAGGGAAGTAGCTTCCAGACGTAGCAATGGGCGTAATAGTATTATGTACGGCTCCCCAAGCAATCTGAAGCTTATCGCTCTTGGTTGCATCACCAATAACAGCGTTCATTACATCAGCAGTACCAGCAGGCGAAACGGAACTACCTAGCATAACAGGGCATACCGAGCCTGCGATAAGAGTTGACGATGTTAGTGTCATAGTACGGTTTGCTGGAGTAGCATGTGGAGTTAGCACAATATCCGAGTATCCGGTCTGAACCTTCAGTTCGAGCTTGAGCTGCGGGTTGCCAACCAAATCCAACTCATTAAGGATCGGGTGTAGATCGACTAGACGGATCTTCAACATGTAAAACCACTCACCAAGGGTAGAACCCTGAGTGAGAGCCGTACCCTTCTTGAAAGCTCCTGTGCCTCGCATCTGAGCGATAGCTTGCGATGAAGTCTTGTTTAGCGATGGCCAACCATGGGAGTTAGCAGCAGCACTACCAACCTCAGGAGGATTGTTTAGAACACGACGCGCGAATCCGCTGTTGGATCGAGTTGGTTCAGTATTAGTAGCAGCATTAAGAACCAGTGAGCTGTTTCCACTAAGACACGTGTTCGAATAACCATCGCCAGAAATACTGGAGTCAGCAGAGTGCTTGATAGATTCCCAGTCATCCGGAAAAAGGAACATATCAGCACCATGCTTTTCTACCTCAGCCGTCGTTTGCTCAGCAATAGCGCGAAAGTTGGACCACTGCTGCTTGTATTCCGAAGGGGTAATGATCGACTTACCGTTGAGGTAGACCTTGACCTCGTCAACAATGTTAGCAACATTGCATTTTAGGCCGAGAGCGTAGCGAGTAGGGAAATCTCCAGCGGCCAGCGCGCTAGTTGCAGAATTCTTCATCGATACTACGTATGGAAGGACTACATATGTATCTTTAAGAGACGAATAGCCATGCGAGCCGTTAAGAGAAGAAACGCAATCGAAGGTGACAATGCCGGACGAGTATCCAGTTTGCCCATCGTTGACTACAGCTACGCTCTTGCCACGCGACACCTTGATAAAAGTGTCAGGCTTAAGAGACGATTGTAGAAGAAACTGATCCGCGAGTTGAGTACTATCGGTCATGATTAGAATATATCTGATGCTACATAGTATCTGCGAAAAAAATAAAATAATATGGCTCAGTACATCAAGCCTATTACATCTGATCATGATCTCATCGCTCTAGCAAAACATCTCAATGTACACATCGATCCGATTCTGACTCTGCCAGAAATTAAAACTCCACTACCGGATCAAGGAATATATATAATTCTTCTCCGAAGCGACAGTGGCGTAGGGCATTGGGTCTGTCTGCATGACGGCAAATATTTTGATCCAATGGGAGTTGGTCCCCCATCAGTACTAGGAGCCCCAGAATACAATGAAAAACGGTTCCAATCGACATACTCACAATTCTGCGGGCCTTGGTGTATGCTATGGCTATATACTCAACAGCATAGTGAGCCAGAATTATTAAAGAAGTTCAATAATTTAGATACTGATGCAATATAATTTTCAGAAAAGTATCATATCTACTGATATATCATAACCATTGTACAAGGATATTCAAGTATCGAGTGATATCCCAGTAGCTAAGCTACGACGCGCAGTCAAGACCGGTGTTCTCAACTTAACCAGAGATCAGCTACTTGGTTCTGGTGCTACACTATGCGTCCATCCCGAAACGGAAATGAAGATCATGAAGGCGAGGAGTACGCATCATGATTACTCCCCATGAGTTCGAATACCCCATGACTGTACTCAATGGAGGTGGCATCCATGGCGGGAGCATTTGGAGTGGAATTAAGTCTGGATACAAATTTGCTAAAGACACTGGTATTCTCAGCAAACTCGCGGATGCGACTGTAGCTCCTGCTTCTGCATACACTGGGAACCCTGGAGCGGTTATGGCTGCTCGCCAGGGACTTCGCTCATTGACAGGTATTGGAATTACGCTTGACGAGCCTGAAGGCGGTCGTCTCACTCTAGCCGATGTTAAATCTGCTGGTACCAAGGCACTATCCTACGCGAAGCGCAAGCGTATTCTCACCGACGCTGTTGATCTAGTTGAAAAGAAGCTGATCGAGAAGGCTGAGCGCCCTGAGCATGTAGAGATGATCAAGACTGTTTACCAAGGCGCCAAGAATCGCTTCGGAGTTGGTATTTAAAAAAAAAGCTCGTTAAGGGTTCCGAGGAAGCTAAGGCCCACATGGCAGCTCTGCGTGCCAAAAGAAACATGAAAGCTGGATCATTTAGATTATCTTGATCTAGAGCTTCTCTAAGCCTTATTTTCTTTACTTCTGCGCCTCGCGGAAGATGAGACTAATAAGTAGATTGGGATCGCGGAACTTGATGAATCGCTCCAACTGATCAACGATAGTAATTGTGATAGTAGAGTATGATCCATCATTGACTCGCATCCAACTAAACTCATTCGGCTGATAAGCAATTAGCTGACCAGCAGACGTGCCTTGGTTGTTAAACACAGTCAGAATATCAGGAGGCGATGTGAAGGTATTATTGACTAGCGAGCAGCGCACTACATAAGCCGAAACGGGGTTTACCTCAGGTGCTAGATCACTGAGAAATGATGCAGCGACTGTAGATGAAGCAGAAGGGTATTGACCAGCGCTGCAGCCAATCCATTTCCCGAAAGCAGCGTTATCAACGATCAACCGCGGGACGCGACCTGTAGTTGGCAAGCCCGTTCCAGTAGCACTGTACAATCCAGTAGCGGGGCGGGTATATGTTCCAATCGCCGTAGGAACGGAACTGACATCGACCTGAGCCGCATAGTACGTAGCATTCTCAACAAGCTGAATCCAAAAGACATTATCGCCGTTGGGATCAACTAGGTATGCTCCTGCATTAACCAAAGCAGTCTGAATCATACGATTGATGTCAGTATAGCTATAGATACCATTCTTTAGTGTCATAGAAATGGTAGAGACAGTCGCTGCGGTAGGCATCTCGATTTTAAAGGTGTTATTGGCATACGCTACGCTATCGACGTTGAACTGAGAATTGTACATGCTAATGGATTGAACAGCAACCTCAACATTCTTCAAGTTAGCAGACGCTGGGAAGCTATAACGGTACTGATTATTGAATCCGTTGGATACCAAATCCTTGGAGCTGATTGCCACTAATGAACTCATAATTGATCGTCTTCAGTTTTATATTCATTGAATTATAAAAAAATTCTATTTAAAGCTTTGAAAGTAAGAGGTATATAAAAAAGGAAGATTCTTCATTCTGAGATGATTGGTCGTGTCTACAAGATTAGCAACCCTGACGAGAGCATTGTCTATATTGGTAGTACTATCCGTACATTGAACGAGCGATGGGCGGTTCATACAACGGCCTATTATAGGTGGCTTGACGATAATTCCGAAAATGCCTGCTCGATATTCTATCACTTCAAAGAGTATGAAATTGAGAACTTCGACATCCATCTGATCAGCGAGCACACAGTGGACGATGTACGTCAATTACATGAATTTGAGCAACTCGTCATTGATAGAACGCCGTGTGTCAATGCTAGGAGAGCGTATCGATCTGATGAAGTGATGGTTCAAGAAAATCGCGCCAGAGCCAATAAGTATCAAAAGGACAATTGGGAGAGGATTCAAGAAAGAAATAAGCACAGAATAGAATGTGGATGCGGGAAGCTTTATACTTACACGAATAAGGCTCGCCACATCCGCTCAAACGCCCATCAACGTTGGAAAAGCAAAACCAATAGGATTAGTCCTATCTTTTTTTAAGGCGGGCCGAGCGACTCTGGGTCAAGGACTGTATCGAAGTTCGCCCTTACCTGACCTTTGACTGAATCCAAAAGCAAGCATTGACCTTTTCTCGCAGTGCATCGTTCATAGGCTCTCATCATTCTATCTTCGGTCATCCCTGGAATATTGAAATCGGTATTGACCATTTTGATATCCCGTTTCGAATTGGCTTTTAGGATCTCTACGAGCTCCGAATTCAATCTGATCATCTTAGGGCAAGCAAAGTAGCTGTGGATCAGACAGATGGTGCTAAGTTTGAGATGGCGCCCTCTAGTGAAATAATGACTAAACAGCCTCTCCATTAGCATACGATCATTGCTGAAGTCATCGATGATTACAAGCTCTACGCCTCCCTCCTTGGTTTTGCGGATGGTATCAACACTAGGAGGATTCTCAGGATCATGTACCGTTATAAACCCGCTCAGCTCATCCTGGAGATAGCGATACAATTCTTGATCAGGGTTGCGAGCGATGATATGGAGATGTGAGAAGCAATTGGGGCTATGCTTGAGGATGTACATGCATAGGTTGTCTTACCAGAGAAGGACGGTCCAAGGATGATCATGCGAAAAAGTTTCTTGATACCAAGCTGCTTGATATCGCCTGCCGAGGGTGTCCGATACTGCTTAGGAAGAGCTGCTCCATAATCTGGAATAGATGAGCTCATGATTGCTTAATATTTTGATAGGGTCGCAAGACTCTGACTTTGTCTAAGTCTCGCTTAATATCTATCGTATATATAAGGAGATTAGAAAACTATGGGATTCACTTATCCGCCAGTAATTCATGATTCTCAGCTCTACAATCCGCTATTCTATGCCTCGCTAGGTTCAGATGGAGTGCTTACCTATGACTACGCACAGACCCTGTATCTGGGTAAGAATGACTATAGACTGAGCTACATCTCTGGAATCGTTCCTGGCACTGCCTATAGCGGTATTGCCTTGGTACCGGGTGATAATAATGATATCAGTGGTCTAGGCGCAGTAAGCTGCAATAGTTTGACTGTTAAGGGATCGGCAATTGCAAGCGCTCCAAGCTATGTAGTAGGTATCACGCCTGGTACGGCGGTTAACAGCAAGGCTTTAGTTCTTGGTGCATCAGGAGAAATCGGTACGATTAGCTCGCTAACAGCAACGAGTATCTATGGCACGCTACAGACAGCGGCTCAGCCCAACATCACCAGTCTAGGTGCCTTGACTGGATTGACTATAACAGGCAATCTAACTTTTTCAGGAGCAGCGAGAACGATTACTGGCCTGAATTCACTGACAGCATCGAATCTTAGTGGTACGCTACAGACCGCAGCTCAACCTAATATTACTAGTCTAGGGACTCTAACCGCTGTAAATTGCTCAGGCAATGTATCTGGTACTCTCACAACTGCTGCTCAGCCTAACATCACCAGTCTAGGTACTCTAACGAGTCTTAACGTAGGAGGAAGTATCAGCGTTGGTAGTACTGTTATCGTTGATAGCTCTCGTAATGCAACATTCGCGAGCATTACTGGTACACTACAGACTGCTTCTCAGGGAAACATCACATCTGTCGGAACGCTAACGAGTCTTAACGTGGGAGGTAGTATCAGCGTTGGTAGTACTGTTATCGTCGATAGCTCGCGCAACGCAACATTCTCAAGCATTACAGGAACGCTACAGACCGCTGCTCAACCCAATATTACTAGTCTAGGAACGCTATCATCTCTATCGCTCAGTGGCAATAATGTTATCACTGTCCCACCAGCATCAACGCTTTCTTCAACTAGTCCAGCAAGTGCATATCCAATTCAGTTCCGAAATGTTTCGAACGTATCGGGCGCAGCATGCGGCATCTCATTTGCTATTCATGAAGAGGCTACGTTGAGTAATTATACCCCGGCAGCGGTGATTATAGTATCTACGGATTCAGCTGGAGCCTCTAATAATCATAGCCCTGGTGTAATATCGATTTACCAACGAGGTATGCAAATCCAATCCGATGGTTCAATGACCGAACGTATGCGAATTGACTCTAGTGGACGATTCAGCTTCTCATCGATTATCGGTGATGGCAACTGGAACTTCTTATCGGGTGGTGATGCAACCATCCGATATGGGAGTGCTTTAACGACAAAAAAATGCATCTCTCTCTATTGGAATTACCAATCGAGTGGCAGCAGCTTGAACTACCTCGCTTTCAACGTCTACGGAAGCTCTAATGCTCTTACTATCCAAGCAAGCGATCGCGTGGGAGTTCGTACCAATCTTAATACAACCTGCTTCGACGTTGTTGGAGACGCTACGTTGCTTGATGGAACGTATCAACGCATCGCTCAGTTCAGAAACAATAATGCTTCGCCAATCGCATTCGAGATACAAGCATATAATGGCGCCGCCGGAGTAAGCAATGGTATTTGGATTGGCACACAATCGACAGATCCTTTGCGATTTGGTGCAAATGATACTACAATGATGTATCTAAACAGCTCTGGTCGGTTTGGCATCATTAATACATCTCCGGAAGCTACTCTCCATGTAGGAGGAATGTCATGGAGTACTGGATTCCATTCGAAGCAGGACGGAGCTGCTGGGCCTGCTCTGAGCTGGCGTTCAATCCAGCTGACATCATACATCGGCATTGGTTTGTACCAAACGAATACTGCTTCTATCAGACTAGGAACATGCGATGCAACCTTTACGTGGAATGGGTACGCTACGGTCTATGGAGGCTCATACACAAACGCGTCTGATCGTGATTACAAGAAGGACATAGAGGACATCTCGTATGGGTTAGATACTGTGCTTGCTATGAGGCCGAGAGAATTCACCTGGAAACAGGATGATCGCCGCTCAATTGGGTTTATCGCTCAAGAAATGCTTGAAGTTTGTCCCATCCCAGTGAGTGGAGATCCAGAACGACCTATAAACAAGGAAACAGGGATGCCAAACGATGGAATGGGAGTGGATTTAGGTTCACTTACGGCTGTGCTATGCAAAGCCATTCAAGAACAGCAGCAACAAATCAATGATCTAAAAAAAGTAGTTACCACTTTACAGTGAAAACGTCTTTGGCTTACGAGAGCGCTGCTCATTTGCCCATACGGTGCCGCCTGGCTTAGGTGCTCCGTGGATCCACTCAGGAGATGGATGCTGCTTCGGAGTTGCAACGACCGGATCCTTGACAGTCAGATCTGCTAGGATTTTTTTGAGCTCCTTGACATTTGCATTCGCCTGGCTGCTGTAGCTATGACCAGGCTTGAACAGTTTCGGATTGATGACAATCATATTTCCCTACTAAATCGAAGATTGAGAGGCGGACGCCGCGAAATTGATCGATTGTTCTCAACTTCGTTGAGAACGGAAAGATTTCTAACCGCCCTTATAGAAGAGCAGACATAATAGTTTTGAACTCAGAACTACTAATCATCTTCTGCTCAAACATATCAGTTGCCAGTCTATAGAGCTCTCTCAGCATGTCTGGGTTGTCATTTCCTAGTTGAATCTCGCCGCGTAGCTTATCAAACTCAGCCTTCAGGGTTAGTCTGGGGTCCTCAATCGGGGTTTCCAGCGTGTGCTGAACGTGAGTCTTCTTAACGATCTCATAGAAGCCTCTCTGGTCTTCGATCGAAAGCGCACGATACGCTTGCTGGCTGATGTTATCGTTGTACAATAAATCCTTGACCATTGCGGTTAGTTCATTGCTCATCGCACGAATCGGACCGACACTGGTACGATTGGGAAAAAACTAGTTTGAGTCGATTGTTGTTAAGATCCTCCTTGCGAATGAATTTGCTTCCTAGTCGTTTGTACTTGAGATCAGAGGCTTTGCCAGATCCTTCAATGTCAGCAAGATTGTACGAACGGTTTTTCTTCCTCACAGCAACTCCACCGCCGCGTAGGCCACGTCCAGTCAGTCCCTTCCCAGCAGGTGGTTCATAGGTGAAATCCTTCTCCTTCTCTTTCTGAACCGTTATGCTCTTGGATGACTTCTGAGTGGTGCGTTCTGGAGTCTGGAACGAACTGGGAGGGAAATTGCTTAGATCCTCCTGTTCTTGACCCTGCTGTGCATCAACCGTTTTAAGTACATCTAGAATGTGTTTTATCTCCTTGTAGGTGTTGGCTTGTCTCTGAGCATCCTTATCCTTACCAGCGGACATGTTGAGCGCACGAACACCGGTTCCAATCTCATCAATCACCATGGTAAGCGTCGCTTCCCAGTTAATTGCGTTGTTAATTCTAGTCATACTCTTAGCGCCATACTGTCTATCAGTTTTAAGGCTATACAACGCAGCATCAGGTCCAAAATATACTTGTCCAGATCGCTTCACACTACCAGGGCGTGATGAATCTTTGATGTAAGGGATGATCTTTAGAGAATCGAGTCCATCGATCTTCTTATAGAGATACTCAATACTTGCCCTCTTTTGCATCTGGTCATGGTCAGATGTCTTCTTCTTTACTCGTGTGTCGAGCGAGACAGCTGAGTCTTCTAATGTTCGCTTACTAATCTGAGGCGAGGCCGATGAAACCTTTATCGCCCAGGGGGGTTCGTATAGCGCAGCCCAAGAAGGTCCTCAGGGTGTAGACCCAGAGAACCGACTTGAGAGTCAACAGCAAGGAAATAAATCCAGAGGTTCGCAGCCGCAAAGCTTTAAACCCTGAGGATCGCTCTCCTTGGTTGGCGTGGGTACCTTGTGTAATCCCTGTCGGCTCGTTTGTCTTTGACGGAACGGCACTTCACCAAACTCGAATGTAGCCTCGAAGAAGCGCTGAGGTGCACGTCTAATCCAGAACGCACCTCGAAACTAGAGGCAAAACCCAGAGAATCAGATCACCCGGAATCCAGAATATCACGAATTCAGGATCCAGGATTTCAGTCAACTCTGGGGTGAGGAACTCAGAAGACACCTTACCCAAATGCCTTCGTAGCTCGATAAATCCAACAAATACAGAGTATACAAACACTACAACTAGCCGTCACTTATTCTTTTGGACCCTTGGACGGTGGGTCACTCACACACTAGGCTCACTCGAGTCTGAAATTCAGGGGCCTAGCTCCCCTGAGACTCACACAAACGCGCACCACCTCCCGTACAGGAGGAAAATACAATCACTATCAGTTACCTTTCCTTTCACACAAGCAGTCAATACACAATCCTGGAGGCGACTACTTAGCACCCCAGAAAACCCTCTGGAATAATATGAAATGGGCTACCACGAGCACAGCAAGTGACCCAACTAGGATATGAAATAAGTGGATCACTCCAGGAAGCACGAGGCCGTCGCTGGTCCCCACCTAACTGGACTTGAGTTTGATGGAGTCCACACAGACGGCTGTCCTTCGCCGTTGATGTGCCCTTAGCGTCCCGCGGTCGTAGTCTCGGGTCCTCCGGATTTCCGTCGGCAGGCTTGGCCGAAGTCACTTGCGCAGTACAGGGAAAATTGAACTCTGTTTGTCTTTTATCAGCTACTTCTCTCTCTTACTTCTTTCTCTCTTCTGCATTCTTCTACGGGCAAATATCTTCATTTCACTATGCTCGGGGTCAAACATCTTGTCTTCAGTATACCTTGGGTTCAGCGGTCCAGACTTGCGATCGGCTTGCGACTCCATCGTCGAAAGACATCCACAGTGCCAAATGTGGGTCCTTAGACTTGGGTTTGTATAGTGCAGGATTCCCTCTCGACTCCTCGAAGGTATCCAGTCAGTCGATCTGCACTTCATTCTTCAAGGTCACGCATCAGTTTGATTGCAGACTGACTCCCAACTGGCTCGACATTCAGAGATTTGTGTGATACTCTGGATTGCTTCTGAGGATCAGTGGAATTCAGGGGATCTATTGAGGGTTCTTGGGGATTCTTGGGTGTTGACTTGGGAAACACTTGTTCTGAGTATGGGGAGTCTGGGTTCATGGTCCAAATCCAGAGGATCACTTGAAACTCTGGGTCACCTGTTCTTGGGGAGGTGAACTCTGGATCATCATCCGATACTCTGGATTTCTTGTGTGATACTCTGGATCATAGGTCGTGTACATCACAAACTCGCGTGTATCTCCACAAATACGAACACTTAACGGGTTGTACAGCTTCTGGCGCATGTCCACGGTGGTAGTGGGGTTGGTTTTCAGGGGATCTGATCCATAGTTGTGCTCTGACCCACAGCAAGATGAGGTGTACTCTGGGATACATTCTCCAGAGACACTTTCCGCCAGACTTTAGGCACTCATCGTAAGGGAAAGTCCGGGACTGGACTGAGTGTTCTTCTGAATTCCTGGGTGTGTACTCCCAGGATCCACACTTCCAGTCAGTTGGGCCCATCTGCGGTCAGGCACTAGATTCATCCCACTGAATCACTTCTCTCCCACCATCGTCACTCGTGTCACACGGGTACAGCCGTGCTCCTCCCAACTATCCACCAATCATACTTCGATACAAACTCCAGGTCACAAGCGTGACGGCACAACGTCGACAAATTTCTGAAAACCACCTGTGTCAAATCTGCCTTTCCCAATCCATGAATTCAACCTTCTCCTCCTTAGTTAAATCCCCAAGCTGGTAATCAAGTAGCGCTCGCTTCTCGCTATGATCCATTTCACTGAGCTGTTTGGCAAAATCTGACGCGCTGCGCTTACTGAAGTTGGTATTGCCTTTCCACATCTCGAATAATGCCTTGAGTGGGTGCTCACTACGAGTTTCACTAGCCATATTATCAACCTTTGTGTATGCAACGTCTAACGCGGTTAGCTTGTCTCTGATCGCGCTGTATGTAAGTTCCCAGTTTATGTTGTTTAGGACTTCAGCACCTGACGGTACCTGCTCTCCGTTTAGCATGATTTTACCATCCGTATGGTTAATCCGATAGCGTTCATCCTTGATGGGTTGTCCATCGCGAATGATAACAGGCAGGAATCACGATTGCTTAGCTCTGGGAAGCGGTTGAAGATATCGACAATTCTCTTACGAAATTTTTCCGATCTGTCAGGCTTACTGCTAGGCTTCTCCTCTAGAGTAGCTTCTTGGCTGACATCAGTCATCGGAACGTCCATGTCTTCGCTACTCATAGTTTGAGCTTCAGTTGACTTACTCATCTCATCATAGATATCAGCTACGCTGGAAAAAAGGGGAGCAGGTGGCTTGCTACCACTATCAGATTCAGAATCTGTCGTTTTCGATGATGCCTTGCTACCCATAGCAGTCATGATTCGCTTGATTAGATCAGCGTTCTCTGTTGCATCTTTCTCCTTGGTGGATTCGCTATCGGTTGCCCAAATAGCGTTAGCATATGCTTCACGCTTCATTTCCTCTAGACGCTGATCGCGCGCGATGCGCGCCAACAGAGCACTGTGCTTTGACGCACGGTCTTGCTTGTTTTCGAAGTTGGGATACATCTCTCCGTATATTAACATCGATTAAAAAAAAATATTACTTAGATATAAATTCTTTTAGTTCGCAAACCATTCATTCCATCAAGAGTGAAAGGATGTACTAAACTATTACGTCTATTAAGCAAATCGTTGTAGTGATCTAATACCAGGGCTATATCCATGCCAAAGAGCTTCTCAACCTCATCCTTGTGAAATGAAGATGAGGTTAACGACACGATGGCTGCTGACCGGCGCCGCAAGGACAAGGGCAGTACGCGCAAGCCAACGCGCGACGGAGCTCGGCGAACCGATAACGCTAGACGTGACGACCGCCGGAACGACCGCGACGATCGCCGAGGTGACAGCCGTAGCCGGCGTGAAGATCGCTACAGTCGCCAAGTCACTGTTGCAGGTGCGTCGGTCGACGAGCTCTATGGCGCCTGGCAAGAGCGCATGTCTCTCACCCCCGTCGCCGAGTCGACTCTGATGATTACTCGGACGGCAGCATTCATTCTGATCGCTCATACAATTCCGAGTATGAATCAGAAAATGATCACATGGATGTGGCTGAGACGGGTCGGGGTGTCGCAACTCAACGAACGGACGGCCAAGGTCGCACGATTGTACCGGGCGACGGGCGCCGGGAAGAAGGCCGCCGAAGCCGATCGAACGACCAAGAACGCCGAGGTCGTCCGGAGTACGGGCCGTGTGCTGCCTACGGAGATCCGCGTCACTCGGTGCACCGGTGCTTCCGGCGGTACAAGTTCTGCACGCAAGCGCATGGTGCTGGCCAGTGCGAGCACCACAAGCTCTATGAGGAGGCTGTAAAGTTCTTGAAGTCGAAGCACGACAAGGACTCCCTTCCGTCGGAGCCCCAAGGCATATTTTCCAGCAATTTAAACGAGCGCGCCCGCCAACTATAACTGGGTTGGGCAATGACGGGCTGCCACAGTTGTCTGAGCCGGCGATCGAGGCGAACTTCGCGTTTGCCTTCGTTTTGCTGCGCAAATGGCAGGGAAATGACGATGCAACGAACATGGAGTTGAACAACGACGGAAAATTGAACACGGTCGACGAGCCAACCATACTGGAATCAAGTCAGGAGGTCGGCGAATCTACCGGGATTATCACAAGTGCGACACGGCATGAGACGAGGCTGATTCCGGGAGTCGAGATGGTGAAGTTACTCGCGGGCGAGCGACAAGGATGGTGGTCGCAGAAACAGTTCGATCGGCGAAAGAGGATGCGAGCACTTGTGATGGGAGCAGTGAACGACAGAAGGACGAAGATTTTGCTGGACACGGGCGCGAATGTGAGCGCGGTCAGCGAATCTTTCGCTAAGAAGATACGGCTAAGACGCAGAGCGAACATGGACCTGCAGCTTGACATACAAGGAATCGCCAAGGACAAGGTCACTACGAACGAACGGGCGAAGGTCAAGCTGACACTGGGTTGGGAGTTGGTGTACGACTTTGAAGTCTGGATCATGCCTCACTACGCGGGGGTGGACGTCATACTCGGAACCGACTTCATGATCCCGGCCGGTGTGAGGTTGGACCTCTTCCGGTCGACGATGAAGAACCCGGAGGAGGTGGTTGTGCCGCTGATCAAGTCGCAGAAAGAGGTCGACGAGCGTAGCGCAGCAGAACATGTAGCTGGGAGCCCACCGGAGACGATGGAAGTACTCGAGGGCGAGACCGTCGAGTTCAAGCTGCCCAAGAATCAACCAAGCTGGGCGACTCATGATCTGGGCTCGGCGAACTCGCGATTTGTTACCGACGGTGGTCTTCAGCAGATCGAGGAGGCCGACGAGAGGCAGATTGACGAACTGCACGGACAAATTGGTGTCCTGTCCAGCACACTTCCCGTTCGTGTATTGGATCCCGCATGAGGATCTGCCCCTCGGCGATGGATACGTGCAATTGCACACCAGGAAGTATCGAGAGTGGCAAATACTGGCTTATGGATCATCCAAGGCGAAGCATCTGCTGGAACACGAACGTCACCTCTATGAAGTGTGGTCGGCTAACTAACCCCCCGCAGTTGAGAGGCGGGAATACGCGACCCCTGCTGGAGTTCGACGCCGACCAGCCGATGTACCAAGAGGTCCGACCTGCGAAGAGCAATGGAATCGACTCAGCGAGCTCCACGATAGCAGAGTCGATGCGACAGGGGTGACTGATGAGATCTCATCGAATTACGGCGAGAGCAACAAGTCCGAGGAGGCGCCTGTCCTATGAACGCAGGGGAACAAGACTGTGCGACCCGCGTCACTCCTCAGGATGGTGGACCTGGGAGAGATCGGTCGGCGATTGAAGCCCCTGTTACCTATGAAGACCCAAGGTTCTCGCTCGATGACGATAACACCGCCCACCTGATGAGCATGCTCCGACTGGAAGCGGATGGGATGCGCACATTGAGTGCCAGACCAGACCTCATCAAGGGAGTCTATCTCGACGGGACAGGAGGGGCGACTGAACCTGTGTACGTCACCGTGGCTGCGCTGCAAGAAATGGATGATGCGATCGAGGAATCAATGAGCGACGATCCGCTCGACGATTTACGGCTTCGCTATATCACCTCCGCGGAGGCTCTCATGGCAGATGGCGACAGTGCGGACGGAGACGAGTTCGAGCATGCAGCGACTGAGATTCACTTTGAAGATTACGCACACGAGCTCGCCTTCTTACCTGACTTGACCACGCCTGCTTCGACGACACTGGATTACGATGCACCCAATGTGCAGAACCCCGCTCTGGATCCAATTGGACAAATCAAGCTCGTCGAGACACTGCGTCGCACGAAGAGATCATGATCGCCAGTGGCAACGCACTACCGCCTCCTGCATACGGGGTGGTATGCGATATCGATGTCCAAGGCCATGCTCCCATCAAGCAAAGAGCTCGGCGAATTCCGCTAAAATACTTGCGGAAGCTCTATGAGCTGCTGAAGGGCTTGCTGGAGGCTGGACTCATTGCGTTCTCGAGTAGCCCGTGGGCCTCGCCGATCGTAATCGTGTTCAAGAAGAACGGTCTCGATATACGGCTATGCATCGACTACAAAATGGTCAACGCAATTACGCTCATTATGGAATATGCAATGCCGTTGGTCGACGATCTACTCACGGAAATGGAGAGCTACTTGTGGTTCTGTTCGCTGGATGCTGCCAGCGGTTTCTGGGCGATCATGATGACGATGCGTGCTCGGTGGGTGTCGGCGTTTGTCTGCGCACTCGGCCACTTCGAGTGGCTGCGCATGCCGTTCGGATTGAAGAACGAGCCGATGATTTACCAGCGGATGATTGATAACGCATTGTGGGGCTATGTGCAGCCAAAAGGCGTTCGCCGAGCGAATGAAGCAAGCAGAAGCTAAAGCTCAAGCTCTACGCAAGACGTTTGTAATCCAGTCGCGAAGGTCGCCGAGTGTCGATCAGCGTGACGTGCGGACGAAGTACGAAGCGGACCACCTGGCCCTGGCCGGAAACGACCCGCTGATGGAGTTGGTAAACAGCCCGGATGCGGATATGTTTGCGACTGGAGAACCGGACCAATCTAAGCTGGTCCCAGTCTTCCATCGCCGATCGTTTGTCGACGATATTTGCTTTGGCGGGTCGACCTTCGACGAGTGCTTGGCGACGCTGGATCGGCTTCTATCGCGATTCGCCGAGTGCAGGATCAGTGTCAGCTTCACGAAAAAGCTGAAGAACCACAAGGAACTCACGGCGAAGCTCAACTCAGTCCGCTATCTGCACGCCATAAGGATGTATAACGCATCGGCTGACTCGCTGGCTACTAAAGCTCTGGAGACCCAGGTCACTAAGGTGGTACTCAGCGAAACAAGGAAAGCGGAACTCAAGGCACTCAATCGGATTCCAGAAGTGCTGTACATCGATGAGCAAGCCACAGCATAGGCAGACCGGAACACCCAACAAGCAGAGACCACTCAGCGAGCAAGACCTTCAAGTGCTGATGAGGTCATCGATGAGGCCCAAGTCACGGCAGTCACCAGAAGTCAAGCTCGGCGAGTTAGATTCGAGGACCCCGAGGTACAACGACATGCTATCCACGGTGATATGGGGAGACAGGAGGTTGAACAGACAGAGCCAGAAGAGACTCCAACCCCTCCAGACAACGCATCGGAGTCAGCGAGTGGAGCAAACGAAGCGCAAGATGAAAATGACGGTGTTGTCACCAACGGACCAGCTCCTGCTACTCCGGAAGAAGTCGACGAGCAACCAGACCCGGTAGCAGTACAAGCGGAGCGCATACGACGAGTTCGCGTTGCCCAAGACGAAGAAAGAAGGTGGGCCGACTTGAAAGCCTACCTCCGGGGTGACATTGAGTCCCTCGACTTCAAAAGGGCAGCCAATGCTAGCAAACTCGCCGACCGATTCGTCCTAGACGAAGACGACGTGCTGCATTATGTGGGTAAGGGACGCAGGCTCGACGAAGGAGGCGAAGCAGAACCACAGCTGAGACTGGTGATACCAACGACCATGATCGAAGAAGTCTTACAGAGTTGCCACGACTCTCTCGAAGGAGGACACCAAGGGATAACGCGCACGTTCCATCGTGTCAAGAAAGACTACTACTGGATCGGGCTGTATGCCACGGTGGCGCGCCATGTTCGTGCTTGCGCGGACTGCAGTACCGGCAAGGGTAAACCCCAATTGAAGGGATATTCACCGGGCAATGTGCTCGCCGACCACCCGTTCCAGCTAGTGTCGATGGACTTCGTGACGCCGTTGCCGAAGACTCGACGAGGCAACACGTCGCTGCTGTTGTTTCAGTGCTCCTTCACCGGCTACGTTATCGCCAAGGCTATGAGCAGCACCAAAGCACAAGATGTCGCATGTGTTTTTGAGGAATATGTGTTTCGACGCTTCGGTGCCCCGTCGATGATACGACATAATCGCGATCCACGATTCATGAGTGAGACCTTTAAGGCATTCCTCGAGCTGATTCAGTCGACGTCGAGAGCGACGCTCAGCTACCGCCCGCAAGCGAACGGCCAGCAAGAGCGGTCGGTCAAGTCGGTGATCCAGGCCGTGAACATATACTTCGAAGACCCGCTCCAGCAGGACTGGAACGAGATCGCCGAGAAGATGGTGTGCGATCAACAATTCGATGGACACGACGAGGAAGGAGACACCGTTCTACCTCGTCCACGGATGGGACGCCCAATCGACCTTGAAAGCAATGACAAGTTCGCTGAGGCTCGGCGATGGAGATCAGACAGATGCTGCAGCCTGGAGGCGCGAAGCCAGTCGACAACACGAGATTGCGCTGGCAATAGCGAAGCACTATCAAGCCACCGAGAAGGCTCGACGAGCGAAGGAGCACAACGAAGCTCTTGGGAGAATCGAACGACTTGCTGTACCGCTCGACGAGCGCGGGGACCCTGGCGAAGAAACGGTCGACGAACCAACGGACAAACCAGTCCATCGGTCACTATTCCAGCCAGGTAGCCGGGTGTGGTTATTTATGGAGCGCGTGAAGCCCGGCCTGACCAAGAAGCTCGCCCACAGGTGGCATGGCCCTTTCCGCATTAAACGGAAGGTGGAGGAATTTGCCTACGAGTTAGAGCTACCTGACAAGGCCGGATACCGCTTCTATCCTGTGGTGCACGTGTCCAGACTCAAGGCAGTAAGCGAAGATGCCCGCAGACCGACTGCCGAGTAAATCGACGGACTCGGCGAGGATGAGAGGTTCGATTTCGGCGAGGAACTTCTGCCAGAAGACAGCTGGGAACCGGATGGAGACGGTGACAAGTATGATCGATGGCCAATTTCGACAGGCACTGAACGGACCCAGCGAGAGTCCTACGTCAAGTGGCAAGGCTACGATGAGCCGACTTGGGAACCGGTATCGAATTTATCGTGCGGAGGACTACTATTCGACTATCTCCTTCAGCGCAAGCGCGAGTACCGCTTCAAGATGGTTCAAGTTGCTGACGAAGATTAGCAACTGCGCGGTGTATCCCTCGGTGATGGGCACAGGTCGCCGATTAAGGGATTGATGTTACTGTGTCACATGTTGACCTCGGCGAGGGTGCGGTACAGGCCCTCGTCGAGTGTATCTCGACTGTACCAATAACTGCATGATTTGATTTGATTTGATTGATATGGAAATGTGGCTGCGCGGAAAAGAAACAACGGAACTACGATATGCAAAGAGCCTCCAACTAAACTACGTCTCAACGCTCCATGAAGCTCGACGAGTGTGGTGCGCGACCTGAGCCGCAAGTGACGATCAAGCGGCATGAATAACGTTCGGCAGCAGGAACTCAGTCAGATCTGGGCGATTTGCAGGGGGTCTGGTCTTCGGGTGGAGCGCAGGTGGCTCTGGCTCGATGACCTCCCTTTCCGCCTCAACCACGAGCTGGACGATGTCCGGGGTCAGCTCCTGCAGAAACAAACAACGGGAAATCCGGGTGCGCTGGGCGAAAGATCGTGTAGTAGAGGTGGCGACCAGGAGCAGTCAGCCACCAGTTGCGCCACGGCTCGTTGTTGTCGATGTGGGTGACCTCGGCGATCCAATTCTTCGTCTTGGGAAACCACGGGAGGTTTACCAACGGGCAGAACGGGACAGCTGGATCAAAGCACACCACGGTGTCCAACAACGGCGCAGGTCGACCATCGATCTTGTGGTTCACCGCCTCCACGAAAGCATCCCCGTACTCCTTGATCGCCAGGCGCAAAAGATCAGAACGCTGCTTACGAGCGTGAATGTACTCCTTCAACTTCACCCACAGCTCGGTTTGCTCCTCGTTGAGCTCGGCAGTCTGCTCGGAAGCCACCCACGCCTCGGCGAGCCAGATGTAGATGCTGGATTCCACGATCCAGTGCATCCTCTCCCAGAGCGCCAAGAGAAGATCCCAGCGAACGACACCACGAGACCGACATAGGGCAAGACTTAACGCTTCCAGGAGCGTTTCTGCTTTTCGTGATCTCTTCCTTTTTTTCGACTGGAGGAAACACATAGAGCACTGTGTCGTCGACGAAGACCATGCTCTTGGGAAGAAGCCGGAAGATCGCCCACCAAGGGTGGTCGGGGTCGTCGACTTTAGTGAAAGCACGAAGACCATCCAAGCTGATTGGCGTGGGCTGGATCCGAGTACCGTTAGCTGTCTTCTCGGTGACCGCAATCGGGACACACGACGCCAATATCTTCTCCCAGCAGCGACGTGAAGCCTTGTGGAAGAACGGGAGTGAACGCAGTCGTTTCATGTACTTTGATTCACGGGAGTCCCGGCTGGTTGCATTCGAGGCACGCTGCACAAGGGCTTTTACATCCACCAAGTGAGGAGGAGGTCCACCCTCGAGCTGGATCTTCAGGATCTCGGGCTTAGGCTCGCCCACCTGTGCCTGGGTGGCTGGTGAAGATGACCGAGTTGCTGGCTTCGCCGACTGGACTGGTTTCGCCGCTGCCTTCTTTCCCTTCGCTGAAGTGCGAGAAGCCTTGGCCTGAACCTTCTTGGAAGACTTCGCGAGCTTGGCTGGAGCTTTACCCGAGGACTTCGTCAAGGTCTTGGGAACCGGCTCAGCGAAGCTAGTCGTCTCAACATCTTGATCAGCGATACCAGAGCTCACAGCCGTGGCCGAATCTCGGGTTGACGATTGAGACTCGGGGGAGGGACCGGGTGAAGCTTGACGACAGTCATTGCTGTCGAGGTCGAGATCAACACCAGACTCGTCGAGGGACCCGGGTCACTGGCCCGGCAAGTTGGGAGAAGTTGTATCAGAGCTACCTCCCGCCGAACAAGCTTCGTGATCACCATCGACGCTGCCCTCTTCATCATCATCCTCTTCGGAATCCCCAGGACGCCACGCAGGTGTTTGCCAGGAGGCAGAACCCGGATCGTGACAGAATTCGTGGTACGAGTCTCAGAGCTCAGCGACGCTAGAGCAGAAGCCGCCTCGACCCGCGTCGCCGAGGAGGCATCACCGACAATCGCCGAGGAGACCCCACCAGCTACAGGAGTACTGGGTGCGGAGGAGTGCAACTCTTCGGTAGGAGCTTCGGACGCCGACGATGGAGCAGGAGACTTGGCTGAGACTCGAGACACCACGTCGCCAGGAGAACACTTGTCGGCAACAACGTCTCCCAGAGTCTCGCCCACCTCATCAGCAACCTCAGAGGTGACAGCACCCTCAACAGGAAGTGTCGACGAATCAACTATGGATGCTTCGCCGAGCACCTCCGAGTCACTGTCGGACTCCTGAGCATGAACCTCCCGCTGGATAGCCGCTGCGTTCAACTTGGCAGCCCTTTGAGGGTATCGAGAAGGAGTTGAAACAACGGGATCAGGCAGCACCATGGACTGAGCAGCACTGAAGGACACTGGAGCTTTCTCCTCAGCGATCGAATCTTCAGCGTCCGGACTCGGCGATCGCTTCTTCTTCTTCTTCTTCGATGAGCGCTGGTTCTTTGAAGGGGGAAGTGAACCCTGCTTGGCGAGCTCAGCTTGGCGAGCCTCCTGATTGCGAGCCCAGCGAGCCATCCGTTGCTTCTTGGGTTTCTTGGACGGAGTCGGCGAACTGCGGGGAACTGGAGTCTCAGAAGTCTGCGCTGACTCGTTGTCCGGATCACGAGAACGACGACGCTTGGAACCAACAATAACAGCGGCGGAGAGCGTGAACGATCGCTCACCGCAGGAGCAGACGCTGGCGAGAGAAGACGACGAGAAGACGCTGCCGGCGGGGAAGTGCTCCGAGCCGAAAAGCTCAACGACCGATTGGCCCTGGCCAAGTATCGACCAGCCTTCGACGAGCGAGCTCGATAAGAACGATCAGTCACCTGACGAGCTTGACTCGGCGAGCGAGATCGACCGCGACTGGGTGAACGTGACCGACTTGAGCGAGAAGGACGACTCGGCGGGGAGGAAGACGAAGCCGGAGCAGGAGAAGGAGTTCGCACGTGCTGCTCAATCTCTCCAAACACACCCAAGCCAGCTTGACGAAGCATGTTGCTAGCATCGCGGAAAGCCTCCAGTTGATCAGCGTCCAAGCCGGGCATTGGTTGGCCTGCGAAACAACAGATTCAGTGAGCGAAAGAACGAACAAGAAGATCCATGAAGACGCGTCACTCACCGAGCATGGCAGCAACTGCCAGGAATGGACTCTGCTTCTGGAATTCGCTGACCAAGGACGTGAACTTCTTGCAGCGAGTCAGGGTCCGGATCGTGTGGTCCTTGTCTTCGAGCTGACGCTTGAGCCACTGGTGCGCCGATCCATCTCCCATCACGATGGCTTCCGACAGCCGAGTCAACTGAGTGGAGAGCTCGTAACACCGGCCGATGAGCAGCTGACGATTCCCAGCGTCCCGCCTAAAATCGTCGACTTGGGCAGCAATAACCCGGTCCTTCTCTTTGATGGTGGCCTCCAAACGCTGCTTCTCGACGAGGAAGGCCTTGCGCTCGGTGTCCAGTAGCTCCAAGCTGAGCTGCCTCTCGTTGCTTGAGTCGATAAGGCGAGCTGCTTCCTCCTTCAGTGACCGAGCCAGCGCATCGGACGTCGCGGCCGTCTCAAGAAGGGTGGTGATCTCCTGGCTGCCTCGCAGAGATTGTGCTGCAAGAGATCAGCGCGCGCGCGCTCAGCAAAAGCTTCCGCAGCTTTTTCACCAGCAACAACAGCGGGGTGAGGCCCATCGACGACCTGACCTTCAAGCGCAGGCAGCAGCTCATCGATCGATGACGCGCTCTGGAGTCGACGATACAGCTCTGGCGATGGATCCACCGGTGGCTTCGCGAACAAGTACGCAAGCAGCTTGCATATCTTGGTCTCTCGCTTGGTCATCGTAAACTCCAACCGATTGTCACGCAACTCGAGAACGCGCTCCAATTCAGCGAGGGTCAGCGGACGTCCCATCAACGTCCCAGACACAGCACTCGGCGAGGCAGGAGCCGACGACATGTCCTCCGATGCAGATGAAGATTGGAAGCCCTCAACTTTCACGTGAAGAGCTGCTCCATCGTCCAGTGTCGCCCCCGGAGGAACATCAACGGCGCGGCGTGAGGCAGTCGCTGGTGGCGGGCTTGACGTCAAGTCGACCGCAGCCTGCCATGCAGTAACCAGAACAATGCGACGACATGTGAGCAGACAGGTCGACGGGCAAGATGATGAACGTCAGGAAGACCTACGGGTGGTGGTGTAGAAGGCGCGGCGTCACGCGCAGCATCGACCATGGTGTCGGTGAAGAAGTGCTCAGCGATCCGACAGTTGGCTTTTGATGGGAAAGAAATTCGCTGTCCAGAGTGATGAAAGGACACTCGCCGGCAAGGTTCGGGTCCCGATCAGGAGGGTTGTGGTATAGCGATTTCTGAGTCTGGAGGGCGGTGGCTGCAGCCGGTCCGGACCAAGTGTGTACACCAGACACCGAATGGAGGAGTTTCGCCGACACAAGATCCCAAAGATCTCAAGGGTCGTCGAGCCAAGAGTCGGCGAGCGATTAGACTTGGTTTTAGTATTGGAGGGGCCGTAATAGCCCATTTTCATTAGGTATTAGTATAGGAACCCTAGGGAAGGGCCTTGGAGCCCAACAAAGCAAAGATAAATACAGAGTGGAATTTTCGAGGTCCTAAAGCGGCACGCGGCGTCTCTTCAAGGTACGACCGCCCCCGTGGGGCTAGATCATGACCACCGCTGAGATCGGCTTTCCGAAGTGACGGAAGTGTTCTCGGCCGCCCGGCGAGTCCAAGAGCGAGTGTGAGTAGTGGTTATCTGGATTCCGCCCCTGGCGAAGAGCTCGTTAAGCGTACGAGCGCGGGTTTTCGGCCCGCCCCCGACTTAGCCGGTGCGGTTTTGCATCGGCGCCCCGTAAACGGCGAGAGCCGCCGTCCATCCTTTGGTGGAGGGCACGGGTCAAGAGGAGAAGAAGGAGAAGGAGAAGAAGCGACAAGAGAGGTCGGCGAAGGAAGGGAGCGTGCTGTGTGCTCGTGGCACGGCTTCCAGGACGACTTGGCAGGTGTCTGGGTAACCACTACACCGCTGTAAACGGACTGGGCGATCTTCGGATCACCCGACATGCCTACGCTCCCGTTAGTGTAGGTGTTGTTGGTGTGGGAGTGGGAAGCTAACGAGTTTTGGCACGTCTGCTACACCACACTCTTCATGGACACTGCCCGCCCAGAAGAGCTCCGTGATTTCGCGTGCTTCTTGACGTCAGGCGTCACCGCCTCATTCAGCTCCAGAGGAGCACCAGTGTCTTCACCGACACTCAGCGAAGGGCTGCGAGACCCGCAGCCTCCACTCCGTGGATTACGTGTAACTCCACAATCTTCATCCGGGCAGAGCCCCTTGTCCCTCGGCGTCGTGCCGGCCGCGCCGTCGCTGGCACGCAGCAGGGCGGCGCCCTCAGACGCACACCCGCTCAGCGGAATTCGTGCCGCTCCACCTGCTGTCCACGAGCCACGCTCGGAACGCTCGTTCTCGACACACGCAGTGTCCACCAACTCGGAAACTCCGATGTCTAGCACATTGACCGACTCGGTCCAGTGCTCGCGCCAGAAGCACTTCTGCTTCCTAGCAGAGATGGGTTCATGACTCGCCAATGCCCCGCTAGGAGAGGAGTGCGTAGCACCAAGGGTCTTTGACCGCCAATCGATCCAAGGCTCATACCGTTCCAGCCATGTCATACCAAGGATGAGATCATATCTCGAATCGAGGTCTAAGACCAGACAGCGTTCTACGCTATCGAAATCTAAAAACTTCACGCCCAAGTCCACAGGGACTTTAGGCACCGTGACACGAGTGCCCGTCGCGAGACGAACAGTGACGATGTCACTCCCACGCGCTACCAGCACCTCAGCATAAAGCTGGCTTCCGTCCATCGTGGAACGCCGGGCGTAGTTACCCGACGCTCCCGAATCGATCTAAATCGTCCATGGCTTTGTGAAGCCCTTCATCCAAGCCTGGACGACTAGCAAGCCCGGCTTGCATACACGTTCCGTGTTATAGAGTACAGCTCTCTTCGGCGCTAAGTCCTGTCGACCTCTACCTCGCCGAGGTTCAATCGAACTTAGTTCTTCCCCAGTAAGCCGTCCCGCGCCTACTGGTTTTTTTCGTTTCCCCGAGGCGAACCAGAGCCCTGACTCGAACCCGAAGAGCGGCTTGCCGAAGCCTGGCGCTGGAAGCGCAACGGGCATCCGGCGCGCAGGTGACGCGTGTCACCGCAGATAAAGCATCGGCGGATGCCGCGCCGCTGCTCAGCGGCACGAAGCTCGGCTTCTTCGTCTTCAGCATAGCCGAGGTCCATAGGCTCCGGACCGTTCGACGAACTGGTGTGGGGAGCATGCCACCCAAGTCTTGACGACTTGAAGTTATGCTCTGCGTTCAACGCGATTCTTACAGTCTCTTCAAAAGAGCTTGGGTGAGTACGGAAGACCTCCGTCCTAGCCACGCCAGTGCGAAGCCCTTCCATAAACACCGTGACGATGACAGAGGCTCGGCAGACATGCCCGCAATGAGAGTTCTCAACTCCTGCACATAGTCCACCAACTCCTTCTTGCCCTGCCAGGTAGCCAAAAATCTCGAGCGTACGCGATATGTCTCGTTAGGCGGGGCGAACACCCGGGACAGTTGCTGCTTCAGCTGGTCCCACGTCGGGGAGGCCGTGTCGACCGACGTCCCTGACGTTAGTGCCCACTCTCTCGCTCGCCCACCAAGCTTCGAGATAGCTAGCGCCACGCGCTGCGACTCCGTCCGGAGTAGAGCTGAGCTCATAGCCATCTCGACTTCACGGGTCCAAAGCATTAAGCTTTCCCCTTCCGTGCCTTCGAAGGTCTTCACGCTCAACATGAGCGGCAGGTCTTGTTCCCGCGTCGGATGACGTAGCGGGCGCTTGCGGCGCCGCGGCCGTCGCCATCCTCTGCTGGCGGTGCTCCAACAGAGCATTCTCGTAGCTGGAGAACGCCTCGAGACGCGTATTCACCGCGTCGGGGCCTTGTTGCGCAAGTTGCGTCACGCCCTCCGGGCCTAGCAAGGACATAAGCTTTTTTAAGCGCATCCTGCGGGTTCGGGGGCAAGTGAGCGAACGGCTCCATTCTCCACAGAGGGTCATTCTATCCAGACTCAGGTGTCGGTTTGACTACAAGTGCTACCAAGTGCAGCGGGGCTGCCGTAGCTTTATCGTCAGAGGAAGACGTAACAGACTCACAGAGTCGCGGCTAAAGATAGCCCGTTCCAATACCAGAACGCACGATTCCTTACTCCCTACGGACTCCAAGAGTCATCCCTTAACTCTTAGCTGTGAATCTCAAACTGAATGTATTTCTCTTTATCGCGGCGAAACCGACTTTGGTGTAAATATATCTTGTTCACTATCTAGCATAGTAAACCCTACTCATATGCATAATATGTGGCTCTGAAGCCATGTACTGATTCTCCTACTGAAATAGGTTAGACAGTGTGCACCACACAAGCTTGTGTACCCCACACTTCGTAACCCTTCCGGTAACATTCGTGTAACCCCGTTACATTGCTAATTGAGCTACGTGTCCAAGCTCGCTTGGTTACCTTCGCAATTGAATATAATAAAAGTCAAATTCTGTACTGTACATCTAGAAAACGTCATCGTCGGAGCTGCTGGCGTACTCATCGTCACTACAAACCTGCTTACCTACAGCGTCAAGGCCTTCTCTAACTGACCCAAAAGATCTGTAATGTTGTCAATGCCGGCACATTCAGCTGGTGTGTCAACCTTGCGCGTGCCACCAAGTAGATCTGCCTTCGCGAACCCACTGACAATCGTCCTCGCGCTAAGGTCTTGCCAGCTTTCCGCGATCCACGACGTAATATCAACACGCTTTGGCGCCACCATTTCGAAGGCCGAGCTTGGTTCTTGTTCTTGGACGCGGCTAATCTCCACCCTCGCAACCTCTTGCATTTCATTTTTTTCTAGCGATGACTGCAATTTGCCCACCAAGCTGACGTCGCTTCTCAGCTCGCTCGTTCTCGCGTGTATGATGAGTAGCGATTTGAGTGCGGAGGCAGTCAAGCCAGCGCTGGCGCAGGCGGCATTTAAATGGCTGGTTCCACGCCACGTCGGCGGGTTGGCACACGTATGTGTAACGTGGAGGAACCTTCATCAGCATGCCGTTGATTGACGCTGCATAGTCCAGCACCTCCAGAGTCCAATGTCCCGAAAAACCATCCCAGAGAAGCAGCAGCTTCTCCTCCATGTTATCACGATAGCTGAAATGATGCTGTAGGAATTGAAGCGAGATGCAGGAGTTCCACCATGACGTAGGGTTGCCGTAGATACGACAACCGTGCAGAGCTTGGAGCCCAAACACCTCCTTCCACAGTCGAACGCTAAAGCCGTGGCGAACAGCGTCATTTTCCTCTTTTTCCACACGAATAGACAGCTTGTGTCTGCGCATGAACCGACGGCACCGTGAATGAGACGCCTTAAACGTCTCTGGTGAGAGGCCTTCGTCGGCGGCCACTTCCAGCGCCTTGTACTTGAGCATCTGCGATGAAACAGGACAGCCATCCTTACGCATAGAGTGGATCCACAGCACAATATCACCTTCAGCATCGCTAGAGAGAACGGTGGCCTGTCCGCTGTAGCGTAGATTCTGAAGGTGACATTTTCCTTCATCGCACACTGCTATAATGTGGGCCTGCTGCTTTTTCATTTAGAAATCTGCTTCTGCTTGAGCAGAGTGTCAGCTGCGCTGCAATAAGGCTAGAATTGGGCAATAGCTTTGTTTACAGAATGACCAGCAGCCAGGAGCTCGAGGAGGCGGCGCTTGTGCGTGTAGTCGACTGCAATTCGTGTGTAGCGCTTCGGCTTTTTGCCGGTTCCTGTGGTGCGTGGTCTACCCATCGCACTTTTGACACTGGGTCGCTCCTGAAACATCAAAGTACTAAAATACCATTTCAGCAAAGCCTGGGCTTTGTGCTTCTGGTTCAATAAACCTTTGCATCAGAGCTACCATCCGTCAGAGAATCATAACCAAATAGAATTTTTACACTGAGCTTTATACATAGTTTTTTCCTACAACAGAGAGCTTACACCGCGACATTAGCACTGTTCTGACTCAATCTACCTGTCTCGAAGCTCAGAACGGCAGAACGCTTCGTGTGAGGCTATATTTGAGCGCTGCGTGGAATTTGAGGCCACTTGAACCAAATGCACTTGTGGCTTCGCACGTCGATCGACTTCGGACAATATAGTCAACTGGGGCGAACCAACCCAAAAAGAAGGGACACACATGGCCGTTCTTCTACTTCTCCGCCGGACCAAATTTGGTGAATTGAGGTTTCAGGTGCGACCCACTGAGACCGAATGGCTGGCAGGAGGCTTTAATTAGCTAGCCAACATGGAATTTTAACCATGACCATGTGATACAAATACATCAATTTCATTGGCTATAATAAAAATTCGCTTAGGACAAAACTTCGCTTAGGACAGGGGCGAGCGGTATCGCTGTGTTCCCCTTCTTGTGCCCTTTTGCACAAGTTCAAGCTAGTAATCAATCATCGTTTAAGACAAATCATAATTGGTACATGGAGTAATCATCTTGTAATTATTGTCTATATAGACGCTAAGTCATACGACCATATTATGCATCCTGGAAATCACTGTAGCTGGCATGTCCCATGAGACACATCGAAAAGACCCCCTAACTCTGTAAAAGGACGCCTAGAGCGCCCTTTTGAAGGAAATATCAATGAGTTGTATACTATAGTTTATCAAGGATATTCGCGAAAGGGTTAATATATATACATAGTTTTTGTATAAACTGAAATTGCTCTTATTAAACAAGTTTTCTTAAATAAAAGACCTCTTAATACATTATGCAGTATAGATAGTAAAATATAATGACCTCGCCCCTGGAGTTCACAGCTACCGAATACTTTGTACTCGCGGCCCATTATTCGCCTCACCCTGGCGTTCACAGCGAGCTATTCAGTGTCAGTCCTGTGTGAAGACCAACGGTTCTGTCCCTCGCAGTAGCGTTAATGCCCGCAGCTCCCCGCTGCGACGTGCGCCGCCACGCTACAGCCACTGATCCTCGACTGCACAAGAGAACCTTGCTGCTCATTCTGTGCCCGGTCGATATCTTGACCGCCGTGATTGTTTAGTAGCTAACTGTGACCACAGCACGAGCAACCGTCAACTAGCGTGTGCCGCGGGGCGGTAATGGATGATATGATGCGGTCATGACGCACCTAGGCTTGACGTTGGAGCCGCTCGGCTCGAAGTTGTATCGGCATCTAGTTCGCCGCTCGGCTCGAAGTTGTGTCGGCATCTAGTTCGCCGCTTGCTGAATATCGCCAAGCTGAGGTGCACTCTGCTCTAAGCCTGCAGGGAGAAAATGCTGTTAGAATTCCACAGAGTTCACATAGAAATGATAGAGAGGTTTCGCACTTTCAACTTGGGGGAGTGAGACTCTCACTGAGAGACATGTCTACGTAAGATACACAGAAAGACGAATCTGTTATTCGGTCTGATTCTGGAGGGAGGTTTCGCACTAGAATTTGTACGTGTAAAAAATCTTACATTGCCTGAATTACAATGAACGCAACAGTGCATGAGCTCCTCGTAGCTGGGGTCCTTTCCTACGAAGATGCGTTGCTTCTGCTCGCTTCATCGCAAGGACTGAGTAGTAGCGTCCCTCGGACCATATCCCTCGGTGAGCGTTTAAATATTAATGCGCTGAGTGAGTACGAGTGTCGCTTCTACTTCAGGTTTTATGAAACGCAACTTACTTCGGTTGCATAAAGCGTTGCGGCTAGAAGAACACTACGTGCTTCCAAATCGAGCTGTGTTTACCAGCTTTGAGGGGCTACGCATCTTGTTGCGGCGGATGACATATCCTGGCCGATATGGTGATCTGTGCTCATTGTTCGGGTGATCGCCTGCGATCTTGTGCATGATCTTCAACGTCATGCTTAACTTGATCTACGACAAGTTTAAGGGCCTGCTCACTATTGAGAGCGGCCTGGTAACATTGTTGAGGCGCGAAAACTATGCTGCCGCTGTAGTAGAGCGCGGTGCACCAGAGACAAAGTGCGTGGGCTTTATTGACGGGACCGTGCGAGGAATTGCACGTCCATCATAGAACCAAAACAGGTTTACAACGGGCACAAGCGCAACATGCGCTCAAGTATCAAGGTGCCATGGCACCCGACGGCCTGTTGTTTGATTTTTATGGACCGACCGTTGGTAGACGCCATGACTCTTACCTGTTAGGGTAAAGTCGGCTTTTAGATCGACTACCACGTGTGTTGTCTGACGGGCATTTGCCTCCTTACTACATATACGGTGATCCTGCTTACCCTCTAAAACCTTACCTGCACGTGGGTTTTAAGGGTAGCAAGCTTACTCAAAACCATGCTGCTTTTAACACTGCAATAAGCAAAGTTAGAGTTGCCGTTGAGTGGTGTTTTGCCGGTATCGTGCGACTATAAACATTTCTCGACATGAAGAGCAGTCAAAAGCTGTACTTTTCACCTGTTGGAAAGCACTACCTCGTAGGTGTTATCCTAACAAACTTCCGCAATTGCAATTTTTTTAGGTTAGCCCACCAAGCTTAGAAGAGTATGTAGGCCTAGTTACGCGGTAGGCTGTTGCTAGTAGTTAAAGCCTTAAGGACTTCAATAAAAGCCATCCGTTCAGCTTGCTTAATTTCTAGCTTTTGCTCGTGTAGCTGCAGCCGTAGGTCTTCTTGCACAAGCTTCTTTTTCTCGATCATGACCTTGCGTTCTTCAAGTGCCTGAGCCTTGGCGTCCCGCTCCTCAAGATAGGCAAGTAGCTGCTGTTGCGATCCTTTCCTGCCACCCTTCAGCATCCCGCTCATGGCGGCGTCGCGCATTGCAGCAGCAGCGTCCTCCTCCGCTTGCTGTTGCTCGTCCTTCTGCTGCTTTTTGTCGCTCTTGAGGAGGTCTTCCATCTCACGAAGCTCGAGCAGCTCGGTAAGATGCTTCTCACGCAGGCTATACGCTTCGTCCGTGCCACTCTTCTTCTCGTTAGCCTTTTGGCTAGCTTCGAATGCATCCAGAAGCTGGTTGCATCGCTCTCGGCATCGGCGGCTGTCAACATCGACGGACATAGCTGCAGCTACGTCCGCCCATGCCTGAGTTTTCTTGCCGTAGTCCTCGCCGAATGGATTACGAGCCTGGGCCTCCTGGATCAGCTCGAAGTCCAGCTCTTTCGTAAATCGGTCTTGCGCTTCGGCTGGGGCGCGGAGGGCGATGGCGGGGGCGGTCTCTCCATCGCGCAACTACCTAGAGTGGGAAGGAAAGCAAATAGTGTTGGTATTTTCTGAACTAGTTGAAATGCAAATGGCTCCATGTAGTCACACAAGTACGAACGGGTGGAGAGAGCTCCACGCGTTGTGAACGATGGCGAAACAACTTGTAGCGCAAATTTATGTACTTGGGTTTGGGGAGTTCTGTCTCTCGCTCCCCCAAGTTCTAGCGCGAAACCTCTCTGATGTACAAAATCACCGGTACGGGTGAGGCCAGGGGTGAGGCGAATACTATTGGCAGGCATCAACAAAGCTAGGATATTGTGCCTAATGCCCATTTGGACTTGAAATCGGCACTTTGAAAATCTTGAATTAGGCACAATACAAAGATCTATATATTAGTAAGCATATGATTTAGAGAATGCGTTCTCCAAGTGGTTATCAACAGTGTTTGTGTTCGATGCTGCCACGATCCTTGATTGTCGTCGAAACGTTGGCGATATCTCGCACTTTGTATAGACTCGTAGGAAAATCGGCGGTATTTTCGTCAAAAATATAAATGACAGCTCAGATGGGCACACCTTTTTTATGCACGTCCTGAAAATGATTCTTGAACGGATTTTGCAGGACACTACCAGGACACAGAAAATTACTTTATTTGTCCAATCAAATTCTGAGAAACGTAGCGATACGGCCAATTACGTTCATTGCGACTCTTGCTGTCTCGCGTGCTTGTCAGCAGCACGGTGTAGGCGGACTACCGTGACCCAGCTCAGTTGACCGCGGCGGCGCTTTCGCACGCGTAGTGCTGAGAGAGACCTCGATACTTGAAGAGCACGCTGCGTACACGCTGATGGCCTCCGACACGGTCTGACCAGCTCGAAGTAAGTTCCTCCCTGCAGCATACGTCTCGATCTTAGACATCATAAACCGGGCATCACTGAGGAGCTTCTGACTGTTTCTATTTGGCATGTCCGCGCCTTCCAACAGCCGAAGTGGGGTAGTCGCTTCTCAGCATTTCCGCAGCGCCACAGCACTCCATAGATGAGCGGCGGAGCACTCAGGAAACACAAAGTCAGGGGGGACCCGACGAAACCTCCCAGCCCAAAAGAAGGTAGGCATGGCTGCTCGTTCACTGTCTGCATCCTGCTCGGGGTCTTGTTGTACTTCTGACACGTTTTGATGGTTGACTAGATCGTGGACACCTGCTTCTTCGAGGCACTTCCGTAGCGCGTCATGTAGACCATCGAATGTGACAGTCCCAGCGCCGATTGCTCGTTCTTCCAGCTCATGAATAATATCCTTCACAATTTCGCGACGGGATTCCTCAATCTTTTCGATAGTTGACAGTGTATTGTCTTGTAGTGCTCTCATTTGACCTAAAATGGACACATGAGGTGGAAGACCCGTTGCTTTTAGCTGCGTGTTAGGTCCAGCGTATCCACACTGCACACGCGAGCTCAAGTTCCCGAGAAGATCAGCATCTTGAAATAAAGCAGTCTCGAAAATAGGGTGACGAGGAGGGAGGTGCGTGCGGATGTGCGGCGTGTGGTACACTAATGATGCGAGACAAAACTCTCCAACAAACAGTAAATGCTCAGGTATTCCTCGGAAAACCATTGTAACGCCGCGTTTCACACATTCATCTTGCTCCACGAAGTGTGGCGGTAGAATTGCAAACTCGTGACTGCCTGATGGAAGCCCAGCAACCGTTCTACCGACATACATATCTCCGGCTGCCTCGTAGCGTAAGTATGTATTCTGAACACCACCAAGCGACCACCCAGCACGCAAATGAACCGCAGTTGACGATGGACAAGCTGTCGACCCGGACGCACAGTAAGTTGCAGCACCTTTGCGCATGGAATGGGTCCCCAAATCGCTAGAATGGACCCCTCGGCGTTTCAGCTCTGCAGCAACCCTCTCATCCACTAGCAAACGTTGCAGACACTTACGAAATCGATCATACTGGTCCGACCCAGGGAACAGGCGGTTGTCCGTGTCAAAAGAAGTTGTCGCCCAGTACACGGCTAGAGCCAATACTGGACAGATACTCGGCTGTAATGGATTGGCATATACATGCCGCGGGTCTCGCGGACGGTCACCACTCTGGTCATTTTTCATATGAGCAAAGTAAACTCGTAGTGAGTCTCCACGCCACTCAATGTGTGAATGCCTCACACCAAATGCGTTTGCAGAGCGACACATTAAATTCCACGATAAAATCAGGTACGTCCGAGAAAAAATGGCGTCACCTCCTGGTAGCGTAAGTAAATGGTCGCAGAGAAATTCATACAGCTCAAATGACAGTGGGTCCTTCCCCACTTTCACGTTCCCTTCGCCCCGAGCTTGCGTTGTGGCCAATTGCCGCTTCAGCCCTTTGAAGAACCGCCGTAACTCGTCCTCCATGGTTGACCCCATTAAACGGCCGTAGTCTCTGTAGAGATTAAACAGCCCAGCGCGATGGGTGTTCAGAGCCGAGTAGCTGAGCGACGAGCCATCTTGCTTTCGAAGCGTGAGAAGCCACGTTTCAAAAGCTTCTGCGTCCAAAGCGTCAAAGAGAACAGGAGGGTCGTCGTTGCTTCTGGTGAGCAAGGGTTTGATGCGTTGCCGCAGCTGCGTCTCGGAGAGCCCAGCCACATCACCGATACGGCTTGCAAATGCGTCTGGAATCAGGTTTCGATGGCTCAGAAGAAGCCAAGAGATGAAGCGGCAATAGGAGTTGACGTAGGCAGCTCGTGAGCTTGGGGCGACTGTATTATCTCGAATTTGCTCGGCTTGACGCCTCAGTTCAGCGAGTACGCTGGGTTGCGGATGCTCCATCGCAAATTGACTTATGTAGTGGACACGCTGTCCTGCAAAGAACAAAAGAATGGCTTTGCCGACCCTCCAGCACTAATACTAGGTTTTGTATAGGATTTAAAGCCGGAAAATTTCGACTTGGAAAATACAGGACTTTCGTTCCTGTACTAAGGCGTATACACCTACTGGATGTCCTGTATATTCAGGAGAATGATTCTTGAACGGATTTTGCAGGACACTACCAGGACACAGAAAATTACTTTATTTGTCCAATCAAATTCTGAGAAACGTAGCGATACGGCCAATTACGTTCATTGCGACTCTTGCTGTCTCGCGTGCTTGTCAGCAGCACGGTGTAGGCGGACTACCGTGACCCAGCTCAGTTGACCGCGGCGGCGCTTTCTCGCACGCGTAGTGCTGAGAGAGACCTCGATACTTGAAGAGCACGCTGCGTACACGCTGATGGCCTCCGACACGGTCTGACCAGCTCGAAGTAAGTTCCTCCCTGCAGCATACGTCTCGATCTTAGACATCAGATACCGGGCATCACTGAGGCGCTTCTGACTGTTTCTATTTGGTATGTCCGCGCCTTCCAACAGCCGAAGTGGGGGTAGTCGCTTCTCAGCATTTCCGCAGCGCCACAGCACCCATAGATGAGCGGCGGAGCACTCAGGAAACACCAAGTCAGGGGGGGCCCGACGAAACCTCCCAGCCCAAAAGAAGGTAGGTATGGCTGCTCGTTCACTGTCTGCATCCTGCTCGGGGTCTTGTTGTACTTCTGACACGTTTTGATGGTTGACTAGATCGTGGACACCTGCTTCTTCGAGGCACTTCCGTAGCGCGTCATGTAGACCATCGAATGTGACAGTCCCAGCGCCGATTGCTCGTTCTTCCAGCTCATGAATAATATCCTTCACAATTTCGCGACGGGATTCCTCAATCTTTTCGATAGTTGACAGTGTATTGTCTTGTAGTGCTCTCATTTGACCTAAAATGGACACATGAGGTGGAAGACCCGTTGCTTTTAGCTGCGTGTTAGGTCCAGCGTATCCACACTGCACACGCGAGCTCAAGTTCCCGAGAAGATCAGCATCTTGAAATAAAGCAGTCTCGAAAATAGGGTGACGAGGAGGGAGGTGCGTGCGGATGTGCGGCGTGTGGTACACTAATGATGCGAGACAAAACTCTCCAACAAACAGTAAATGCTCAGGTATTCCTCGGAAAACCATTGTAACGCCGCGTTTCACACATTCATCTTGCTCCACGAAGTGTGGCGGTAGAATTGCAAACTCGTGACTGCCTGATGGAAGCCCAGCAACCGTTCTACCGACATACATATCTCCGGCTGCCTCGTAGCGTAAGTATGTATTCTGAACACCACCAAGCGACCACCCAGCACGCAAATGAACCGCAGTTGACGATGGACAAGCTGTCGACCCGGACGCACAGTAAGTTGCAGCACCTTTGCGCATGGAATGGGTCCCCAAATCGCTAGAATGGACCCCTCGGCGTTTCAGCTCTGCAGCAACCCTCTCATCCACTAGCAAACGTTGCAGACACTTACGAAATCGATCATACTGGTCCGACCCAGGGAACAGGCGGTTGTCCGTGTCAAAAGAAGTTGTCGCCCAGTACACGGCTAGAGCCAATACTGGACAGATACTCGGCTGTAATGGATTGGCATATACATGCCGCGGGTCTCGCGGACGGTCACCACTCTGGTCATTTTTCATATGAGCAAAGTAAACTCGTAGTGAGTCTCCACGCCACTCAATGTGTGAATGCCTCACACCAAATGCGTTTGCAGAGCGACACATTAAATTCCACGATAAAATCAGGTACGTCCGAGAAAAAATGGCGTCACCTCCTGGTAGCGTAAGTAAATGGTCGCAGAGAAATTCATACAGCTCAAATGACAGTGGGTCCTTCCCCACTTTCACGTTCCCTTCGCCCCGAGCTTGCGTTGTGGCCAATTGCCGCTTCAGCCCTTTGAAGAACCGCCGTAACTCGTCCTCCATGGTTGACCCCATTAAACGGCCGTAGTCTCTGTAGAGATTAAACAGCCCAGCGCGATGGGTGTTCAGAGCCGAGTAGCTGAGCGACGAGCCATCTTGCTTTCGAAGCGTGAGAAGCCACGTTTCAAAAGCTTCTGCGTCCAAAGCGTCAAAGAGAACAGGAGGGTCGTCGTTGCTTCTGGTGAGCAAGGGTTTGATGCGTTGCCGCAGCTGCGTCTCGGAGAGCCCAGCCACATCACCGATACGGCTTGCAAATGCGTCTGGAATCAGGTTTCGATGGCTCAGAAGAAGCCAAGAGATGAAGCGGCAATAGGAGTTGACGTAGGCAGCTCGTGAGCTTGGGGCGACTGTATTATCTCGAATTTGCTCGGCTTGACGCCTCAGTTCAGCGAGTACGCTGGGTTGCGGATGCTCCATCGCAAATTGACTTATGTAGTGGACACGCTGTCCTGCAAAAGAACAAAAGAATGGCTTTGCCGACCCTCCAGCACTAATACTAGGTTTTGTATAGGATTTAAAGCCGGAAAATTTCGACTTGGAAAATACAGGACTTTCGTTCCTGTACTAAGGCGTATACACCTACTGGATGTCCTGTATATTCAGGAGAATGATTCTTGAACGGATTTTGCAGGACACTACCAGGACACAGAAAATTACTTTATTTGTCCAATCAAATTCTGAGAAACGTAGCGATACGGCCAATTACGTTCATTGCGACTCTTGCTGTCTCGCGTGCTTGTCAGCAGCACGGTGTAGGCGGACTACCGTGACCCAGCTCAGTTGACCGCGGCGGCGCTTTCGCACGCGTAGTGCTGAGAGAGACCTCGATACTTGAAGAGCACGCTGCGTACACGCTGATGGCCTCCGACACGGTCTGACCAGCTCGAAGTAAGTTCCTCCCTGCAGCATACGTCTCGATCTTAGACATCAGATACCGGGCATCACTGAGGCGCTTCTGACTGTTTCTATTTGGCATGTCCGCGCCTTCCAACAGCCGAAGTGGGGGTAGTCGCTTCTCAGCATTTCCGCAGCGCCACAGCACCCATAGATGAGCGGCGGAGCACTCAGGAAACACAAAGTCAGGGGGGACCCGACGAAACCTCCCAGCCCAAAAGAAGGTAGGCATGGCTGCTCGTTCACTGTCTGCATCCTGCTCGGGGTCTTGTTGTACTTCTGACACGTTTTGATGGTTGACTAGATCGTGGACACCTGCTTCTTCGAGGCACTTCCGTAGCGCGTCATGTAGACCATCGAATGTGACAGTCCCAGCGCCGATTGCTCGCTCTTCCAGCTCATGAATAATATCCTTCACAATTTCGCGACGGGATTCCTCAATCTTTTCGATAGTTGACAGTGTATTGTCTTGTAGTGCTCTCATTTGACCTAAAATGGACACATGAGGTGGAAGACCCGTTGCTTTTAGCTGCGTGTTAGGTCCAGCGTATCCACACTGCACACGCGAGCTCAAGTTCCCGAGAAGATCAGCATCTTGAAATAAAGCAGTCTCGAAAATAGGGTGACGAGGAGGGAGGTGCGTGCGGATGTGCGGCGTGTGGTACACTAATGATGCGAGACAAAACTCTCCAACAAACAGTAAATGCTCAGGTATTCCTCGGAAAACCATTGTAACGCCGCGTTTCACACATTCATCTTGCTCCACGAAGTGTGGCGGTAGAATTGCAAACTCGTGACTGCCTGATGGAAGCCCAGCAACCGTTCTACCGACATACATATCTCCGGCTGCCTCGTAGCGTAAGTATGTATTCTGAACACCACCAAGCGACCACCCAGCACGCAAATGAACCGCAGTTGACGATGGACAAGCTGTCGACCCGGACGCACAGTAAGTTGCAGCACCTTTGCGCATGGAATGGGTCCCCAAACGCTAGAATGGACCCTCGGCGTTTCAGCTCTGCAGCAACCCTCTCATCCACTAGCAAACGTTGCAGACACTTACGAAATCGATCATACTGGTCCGACCCAGGGAACAGGCGGTTGTCCGTGTCAAAAGAAGTTGTCGCCCAGTACACGGCTAGAGCCAATACTGGACAGATACTCGGCTGTAATGGATTGGCATATACATGCCGCGGGTCTCGCGGACGGTCACCACTCTGGTCATTTTTCATATGAGCAAAGTAAACTCGTAGTGAGTCTCCACGCCACTCAATGTGTGAATGCCTCACACCAAATGCGTTTGCAGAGCGACACATTAAATTCCACGATAAAATCAGGTACGTCCGAGAAAAAATGGCGTCACCTCCTGGTAGCGTAAGTAAATGGTCGCAGAGAAATTCATACAGCTCAAATGACAGTGGGTCCTTCCCCACTTTCACGTTCCCTTCGCCCCGAGCTTGCGTTGTGGCCAATTGCCGCTTCAGCCCTTTGAAGAACCGCCGTAACTCGTCCTCCATGGTTGACCCCATTAAACGGCCGTAGTCTCTGTAGAGATTAAACAGCCCAGCGCGATGGGTGTTCAGAGCCGAGTAGCTGAGCGACGAGCCATCTTGCTTTCGAAGCGTGAGAAGCCACGTTTCAAAAGCTTCTGCGTCCAAAGCGTCAAAGAGAACAGGAGGGTCGTCGTTGCTTCTGGTGAGCAAGGGTTTGATGCGTTGCCGCAGCTGCGTCTCGGAGAGCCCAGCCACATCACCGATACGGCTTGCAAATGCGTCTGGAATCAGGTTTCGATGGCTCAGAAGAAGCCAAGAGATGAAGCGGCAATAGGAGTTGACGTAGGCAGCTCGTGAGCTTGGGGCGACTGTATTATCTCGAATTTGCTCGGCTTGACGCCTCAGTTCAGCGAGTACGCTGGGTTGCGGATGCTCCATCGCAAATTGACTTATGTAGTGGACACGCTGTCCTGCAAAAGAACAAAAGAATGGCTTTGCCGACCCTCCAGCACTAATACTAGGTTTTGTATAGGATTTAAAGCCGGAAAATTTCGACTTGGAAAATACAGGACTTTCGTTCCTGTACTAAGGCGTATACACCTACTGGATGTCCTGTATATTCAGGAGAATGATTCTTGAACGGATTTTGCAGGACACTACCAGGACACAGAAAATTACTTTATTTGTCCAATCAAATTCTGAGAAACGTAGCGATACGGCCAATTACGTTCATTGCGACTCTTGCTGTCTCGCGTGCTTGTCAGCAGCACGGTGTAGGCGGACTACCGTGACCCAGCTCAGTTGACCGCGGCGGCGCTTTCTCGCACGCGTAGTGCTGAGAGAGACCTCGATACTTGAAGAGCACGCTGCGTACACGCTGATGGCCTCCGACACGGTCTGACCAGCTCGAAGTAAGTTCCTCCCTGCAGCATACGTCTCGATCTTAGACATCAGATACCGGGCATCACTGAGGCGCTTCTGACTGTTTCTATTTGGCATGTCCGCGCCTTCCAACAGCCGAAGTGGGGTAGTCGCTTCTCAGCATTTCCGCAGCGCCACAGCACCCATAGATGAGCGGCGGAGCACTCAGGAAACACAAAGTCAGGGGGGACCCGACGAAACCTCCCAGCCCAAAGAAGGTAGGCATGGCTGCTCGTTCACTGTCTGCATCCTGCTCGGGGTCTTGTTGTACTTCTGACACGTTTTGATGGTTGACTAGATCGTGGACACCTGCTTCTTCGAGGCACTTCCGTAGCGCGTCATGTAGACCATCGAATGTGACAGTCCCAGCGCCGATTGCTCGCTCTTCCAGCTCATGAATAATATCCTTCACAATTTCGCGACGGGATTCCTCAATCTTTTCGATAGTTGACAGTGTATTGTCTTGTAGTGCTCTCATTTGACCTAAAATGGACACATGAGGTGGAAGACCCGTTGCTTTTAGCTGCGTGTTAGGTCCAGCGTATCCACACTGCACACGCGAGCTCAAGTTCCCGAGAAGATCAGCATCTTGAAATAAAGCAGTCTCGAAAATAGGGTGACGAGGAGGAGGTGCGTGCGGATGTGCGGCGTGTGGTACACTAATGATGCGAGACAAAACTCTCCAACAAACAGTAAATGCTCAGGTATTCCTCGGAAAACCATTGTAACGCCGCGTTTCACACATTCATCTTGCTCCACGAAGTGTGGCGGTAGAATTGCAAACTCGTGACTGCCTGATGGAAGCCCAGCAACCGTTCTACCGACATACATATCTCCGGCTGCCTCGTAGCGTAAGTATGTATTCTGAACACCACCAAGCGACCACCCAGCACGCAAATGAACCGCAGTTGACGATGGACAAGCTGTCGACCCGGACGCACAGTAAGTTGCAGCACCTTTGCGCATGGAATGGGTCCCCAAATCGCTAGAATGGACCCCTCGGCGTTTCAGCTCTGCAGCAACCCTCTCATCCACTAGCAAACGTTGCAGACACTTACGAAATCGATCATACTGGTCCGACCCAGGGAACAGGCGGTTGTCCGTGTCAAAAGAAGTTGTCGCCCAGTACACGGCTAGAGCCAATACTGGACAGATACTCGGCTGTAATGGATTGGCATATACATGCCGCGGGTCTCGCGGACGGTCACCACTCTGGTCATTTTTCATATGAGCAAAGTAAACTCGTAGTGAGTCTCCACGCCACTCAATGTGTGAATGCCTCACACCAAATGCGTTTGCAGAGCGACACATTAAATTCCACGATAAAATCAGGTACGTCCGAGAAAAAATGGCGTCACCTCCTGGTAGCGTAAGTAAATGGTCGCAGAGAAATTCATACAGCTCAAATGACAGTGGGTCCTTCCCCACTTTCACGTTCCCTTCGCCCCGAGCTTGCGTTGTGGCCAATTGCCGCTTCAGCCCTTTGAAGAACCGCCGTAACTCGTCCTCCATGGTTGACCCCATTAAACGGCCGTAGTCTCTGTAGAGATTAAACAGCCCAGCGCGATGGGTGTTCAGAGCCGAGTAGCTGAGCGACGAGCCATCTTGCTTTCGAAGCGTGAGAAGCCACGTTTCAAAAGCTTCTGCGTCCAAAGCGTCAAAGAGAACAGGAGGGTCGTCGTTGCTTCTGGTGAGCAAGGGTTTGATGCGTTGCCGCAGCTGCGTCTCGGAGAGCCCAGCCACATCACCGATACGGCTTGCAAATGCGTCTGGAATCAGGTTTCGATGGCTCAGAAGAAGCCAAGAGATGAAGCGGCAATAGGAGTTGACGTAGGCAGCTCGTGAGCTTGGGGCGACTGTATTATCTCGAATTTGCTCGGCTTGACGCCTCAGTTCAGCGAGTACGCTGGGTTGCGGATGCTCCATCGCAAATTGACTTATGTAGTGGACACGCTGTCCTGCAAAAGAACAAAGAATGGCTTTGCCGACCCTCCAGCACTAATACTAGGTTTTGTATAGGATTTAAAGCCGGAAAATTTCGACTTGGAAAATACAGGACTTTCGTTCCTGTACTAAGGCGTATACACCTACTGGATGTCCTGTATATTCAGGAGAATGATTCTTGAACGGATTTTGCAGGACACTACCAGGACACAGAAAATTACTTTATTTGTCCAATCAAATTCTGAGAAACGTAGCGATACGGCCAATTACGTTCATTGCGACTCTTGCTGTCTCGCGTGCTTGTCAGCAGCACGGTGTAGGCGGACTACCGTGACCCAGCTCAGTTGACCGCGGCGGCGCCTGCTCGCACGCGTAGTGCTGAGAGAGACCTCGATACTTGAAGAGCACGCTGCGTACACGCTGATGGCCTCCGACACGGTCTGACCAGCTCGAAGTAAGTTCCTCCCTGCAGCATACGTCTCGATCTTAGACATCAGATACCGGGCATCACTGAGGCGCTTCTGACTGTTTCTATTTGGCATGTCCGCGCCTTCCAACAGCCGAAGTGGGGGTAGTCGCTTCTCAGCATTTCCGCAGCGCCACAGCACCCATAGATGAGCGGCGGAGCACTCAGGAAACACAAAGTCAGGGGGGACCCGACGAAACCTCCCAGCCCAAAAGAAGGTAGGCATGGCTGCTCGTTCACTGTCTGCATCCTGCTCGGGGTCTTGTTGTACTTCTGACACGTTTTGATGGTTGACTAGATCGTGGACACCTGCTTCTTCGAGGCACTTCCGTAGCGCGTCATGTAGACCATCGAATGTGACAGTCCCAGCGCCGATTGCTCGCTCTTCCAGCTCATGAATAATATCCTTCACAATTTCGCGACGGGATTCCTCAATCTTTTCGATAGTTGACAGTGTATTGTCTTGTAGTGCTCTCATTTGACCTAAAATGGACGCATGAGATGGAAGACCCGTTGCTTTTAGCTGCGTGTTAGGTCCAGCGTATCCACACTGCACACGCGAGCTCAAGTTCCCGAGAAGATCAGCATCTTGAAATAAAGCAGTCTCGAAAATAGGGTGACGAGGAGGGAGGTGCGTGCGGATGTGCGGCGTGTGGTACACTAATGATGCGAGACAAAACTCTCCAACAAACAGTAAATGCTCAGGTATTCCTCGGAAAACCATTGTAACGCCGCGTTTCACACATTCATCTTGCTCCACGAAGTGTGGCGGTAGAATTGCAAACTCGTGACTGCCTGATGGAAGCCCAGCAACCGTTCTACCGACATACATATCTCCGGCTGCCTCGTAGCGTAAGTATGTATTCTGAACACCACCAAGCGACCACCCAGCACGCAAATGAACCGCAGTTGACGATGGACAAGCTGTCGACCCGGACGCACAGTAAGTTGCAGCACCTTTGCGCATGGAATGGGTCCCCAAATCGCTAGAATGGACCCCTCGGCGTTTCAGCTCTGCAGCAACCCTCTCATCCACTAGCAAACGTTGCAGACACTTACGAAATCGATCATACTGGTCCGACCCAGGGAACAGGCGGTTGTCCGTGTCAAAAGAAGTTGTCGCCCAGTACACGGCTAGAGCCAATACTGGACAGATACTCGGCTGTAATGGATTGGCATATACATGCCGCGGGTCTCGCGGACGGTCACCACTCTGGTCATTTTTCATATGAGCAAAGTAAACTCGTAGTGAGTCTCCACGCCACTCAATGTGTGAATGCCTCACACCAAATGCGTTTGCAGAGCGACACATTAAATTCCACGATAAAATCAGGTACGTCCGAGAAAAAATGGCGTCACCTCCTGGTAGCGTAAGTAAATGGTCGCAGAGAAATTCATACAGCTCAAATGACAGTGGGTCCTTCCCCACTTTCACGTTCCCTTCGCCCCGAGCTTGCGTTGTGGCCAATTGCCGCTTCAGCCCTTTGAAGAACCGCCGTAACTCGTCCTCCATGGTTGACCCCATTAAACGGCCGTAGTCTCTGTAGAGATTAAACAGCCCAGCGCGATGGGTGTTCAGAGCCGAGTAGCTGAGCGACGAGCCATCTTGCTTTCGAAGCGTGAGAAGCCACGTTTCAAAAGCTTCTGCGTCCAAAGCGTCAAAGAGAACAGGAGGGTCGTCGTTGCTTCTGGTGAGCAAGGGTTTGATGCGTTGCCGCAGCTGCGTCTCGGAGAGCCCAGCCACATCACCGATACGGCTTGCAAATGCGTCTGGAATCAGGTTTCGATGGCTCAGAAGAAGCCAAGAGATGAAGCGGCAATAGGAGTTGACGTAGGCAGCTCGTGAGCTTGGGGCGACTGTATTATCTCGAATTTGCTCGGCTTGGCGCCTCAGTTCAGCGAGTACGCTGGGTTGCGGATGCTCCATCGCAAATTGACTTATGTAGTGGACACGCTGTCCTGCAAAAGAACAAAAGAATGGCTTTGCCGACCCTCCAGCACTAATACTAGGTTTTGTATAGGATTTAAAGCCGGAAAATTTCGACTTGGAAAATACAGGACTTTCGTTCCTGTACTAAGGCGTATACACCTACTGGATGTCCTGTATATTCAGGAGAATGATTCTTGAACGGATTTTGCAGGACACTACCAGGACACAGAAAATTACTTTATTTGTCCAATCAAATTCTGAGAAACGTAGCGATACGGCCAATTACGTTCATTGCGACTCTTGCTGTCTCGCGTGCTTGTCAGCAGCACGGTGTAGGCGGACTACCGTGACCCAGCTCAGTTGACCGCGGCGGCGCTTTCTCGCACGCGTAGTGCTGAGAGAGACCTCGATACTTGAAGAGCACGCTGCGTACACGCTGATGGCCTCCGACACGGTCTGACCAGCTCGAAGTAAGTTCCTCCCTGCAGCATACGTCTCGATCTTAGACATCAGATACCGGGCATCACTGAGGCGCTTCTGACTGTTTCTATTTGGCATGTCCGCGCCTTCCAACAGCCGAAGTGGGGTAGTCGCTTCTCAGCATTTCCGCAGCGCCACAGCACCCATAGATGAGCGGCGGAGCACTCAGGAAACACAAAGTCAGGGGGGACCCGACGAAACCTCCCAGCCCAAAAGAAGGTAGGCATGGCTGCTCGTTCACTGTCTGCATCCTGCTCGGGGTCTTGTTGTACTTCTGACACGTTTTGATGGTTGACTAGATCGTGGACACCTGCTTCTTCGAGGCACTTCCGTAGCGCGTCATGTAGACCATCGAATGTGACAGTCCCAGCGCCGATTGCTCGTTCTTCCAGCTCATGAATAATATCCTTCACAATTTCGCGACGGGATTCCTCAATCTTTTCGATAGTTGACAGTGTATTGTCTTGTAGTGCTCTCATTTGACCTAAAATGGACACATGAGGTGGAAGACCCGTTGCTTTTAGCTGCGTGTTAGGTCCAGCGTATCCACACTGCACACGCGAGCTCAAGTTCCCGAGAAGATCAGCATCTTGAAATAAAGCAGTCTCGAAAATAGGGTGACGAGGAGGGAGGTGCGTGCGGATGTGCGGCGTGTGGTACACTAATGATGCGAGACAAAACTCTCCAACAAACAGTAAATGCTCAGGTATTCCTCGGAAAACCATTGTAACGCCGCGTTTCACACATTCATCTTGCTCCACGAAGTGTGGCGGTAGAATTGCAAACTCGTGACTGCCTGATGGAAGCCCAGCAACCGTTCTACCGACATACATATCTCCGGCTGCCTCGTAGCGTAAGTATGTATTCTGAACACCACCAAGCGACCACCCAGCACGCAAATGAACCGCAGTTGACGATGGACAAGCTGTCGACCCGGACGCACAGTAAGTTGCAGCACCTTTGCGCATGGAATGGGTCCCCAAATCGCTAGAATGGACCCCTCGGCGTTTCAGCTCTGCAGCAACCCTCTCATCCACTAGCAAACGTTGCAGACACTTACGAAATCGATCATACTGGTCCGACCCAGGGAACAGGCGGTTGTCCGTGTCAAAAGAAGTTGTCGCCCAGTACACGGCTAGAGCCAATACTGGACAGATACTCGGTTGTAATGGATTGGCATATACATGCCGCGGGTCTCGCGGACGGTCACCACTCTGGTCATTTTTCATATGAGCAAAGTAAACTCGTAGTGAGTCTCCACGCCACTCAATGTGTGAATGCCTCACACCAAATGCGTTTGCAGAGCGACACATTAAATTCCACGATAAAATCAGGTACGTCCGAGAAAAATGGCGTCACCTCCTGGTAGCGTAAGTAAATGGTCGCAGAGAAATTCATACAGCTCAAATGACAGTGGGTCCTTCCCCACTTTCACGTTCCCTTCGCCCCGAGCTTGCGTTGTGGCCAATTGCCGCTTCAGCCCTTTGAAGAACCGCCGTAACTCGTCCTCCATGGTTGACCCCATTAAACGGCCGTAGTCTCTGTAGAGATTAAACAGCCCAGCGCGATGGGTGTTCAGAGCCGAGTAGCTGAGCGACGAGCCATCTTGCTTTCGAAGCGTGAGAAGCCACGTTTCAAAAGCTTCTGCGTCCAAAGCGTCAAAGAGAACAGGAGGGTCGTCGTTGCTTCTGGTGAGCAAGGGTTTGATGCGTTGCCGCAGCTGCTTCTCGGAGAGCCCAGCCACATCACCGATACGGCTTGCAAATGCGTCTGGAATCAGGTTTCGATGGCTCAGAAGAAGCCAAGAGATGAAGCGGCAATAGGAGTTGACGTAGGCAGCTCGTGAGCTTGGGGCGACTGTATTATCTCGAATTTGCTCGGCTTGACGCCTCAGTTCAGCGAGTACGCTGGGTTGCGGATGCTCCATCGCAAATTGACTTATGTAGTGGACACGCTGTCCTGCAAAAGAACAAAAGAATGGCTTTGCCGACCCTCCAGCACTAATACTAGGTTTTGTATAGGATTTAAAGCCGGAAAATTTCGACTTGGAAAATACAGGACTTTCGTTCCTGTACTAAGGCGTATACACCTACTGGATGTCCTGTATATTCAGGAGAATGCACAATGAGTTGACTTTCGTAGCGAGTTATTCCTACGAGAAAACAGCTGGTCTAAAATGCATCAATGCTAATCACCTCTGGAAGCTACGCTTGCTGCTAGCGGCTCGCAATGGCTGGAACTGGGGCATTCCAGCAGCACCCAATACTTCTGCACCTTCAAAGGGCTGCACCACATAGTGCCGGGGCCTGGACTACGTCGGACTTCTGCCACATCCGACGGTAGCAACAATGTCGAGCCCCGATTCGGGACTCGTCATCGGGGCCCCCGATGTGCTCCAGAAGCAGCATAGCGAAGGCACTAGGTAGAAGCTGCAGCATCCTAGTAACGTTGGGGTGAGGTCGGCCTTCCACTTTGATTTCTATACCTACAGAAGCCTACATGGATTAAACTAACAGGCAAAACCACCGTCTTTCATGCCTCAATGCTTTGGGGGCGAAGGGTGTGTACCCCGATGGCTGTGCATGCTCCGAGCTCTCGGTCCTGTTTGGGGCTTTGTGGCAGCGTAGTAGTTGACCAGAATCTTATCAATCTTGGTAGGAGTACGTAATAAGTAATTCGTGGTAGCCACTAGCAGAGCAACTCAGTATTAAAGCATTACTTTACAGTCTATTAATAATGAGGAGGGGGGGCTCCTCCACAGCGGTAGTACACTGTGGCCGTGGCGGTACCCGGCAGGCTCCAGCAAGAGCAGCTTTGTGGGTGCGACGACTGCAGCTCCTGCTAGTCAGCCCTGACGTAAGAGTGTGTTCCTAACCGTGCGAGCCATGACAGCTCTGGAGATGAAATAAAAATATTACTGAAAGACTTGTCTTGCTTTTCGGTCAGCGGTAGAGGTATCATCAGCGCAGTGCGCTGGCTGATCGTAGCTTGATGATATTGTATTGTCCCTTTCACTAATTTTGCCGCGCTACAATGACTTCTTAATCTGACTTACGGGGTGGTTAGGTTAAGGATAATCTGGGATTATCGAGTTTCCAAAACTGACGTCGACTGGATGTATAAAATTAGCCTCGTCGCCTCCTTTGTTCTACCACCGTCATTTTTGGTTGTGGCAGTGCCATGCAAGCACTCCTATCCGAAGACGAAGATGAAGACACTCTACCTACTGTGTTTCACTGTGTTTCGCTGCTGCTTGAAAATTAAGAAAGGTGAGCATTTGAGCAGATGCCGAGACAAGGGGCGAGTGGCTCGGTTCGACTTCACCGTCGCCGACGGGTATGCTGTGCTACGGGCGAAGATCGCGTCTAAGTTTGAATCTACCAAACGCTCCATAATTGCAGCCTTCAGCTCTTCAAAATAAAAGCAGGGGTGAACTTTCACGTAGTCGTCGACAAAGTCCAGTACTTCCCGTGGCCACCGTGACGAGCGTTGTTTCTCTCGGATCTTCCTATCCACGTTGCCCGTCGACTGGAAATACTGCAACACCTCCTCAATGTACGTTTGTCAATACCTAGCACGTCAGCAACCAGCACAACGGGCACGTCGTACGCATACAGCAGGATTACTGCCCGCCACCTTAAGTCTTCCGAGTAAGTCATTGTAGCCGAGAAAACCCCGAATGACTCTATGCTTAGTGGCATTCGGGACTTTCCGTCTTGTAAAGACTTATGTCTGAGCTATCTTTCCTTTAAACTGAGTCTAATCGGTAGCACAGGTCAGAACAAAGAAGACGAAGCACCCTAATCGCGCATGTGTTAGTCTGAGTTTAAGAAGTCTACTTGGACAAAATGGGTGAAAGGCACAATACCAAATAATCCTCATTATTAGCCAATGGTAGCCCGACTTATAATGTTGGACAGGCGTCCTACGTTTTTCCAAGATAATTGAATGGTGCTTGCAGCAATACCGTGGCGTGTAATTCCTTCGACACCGGCTTCGTATGCTTTCGGTGATGATGTAGCTGCGGCGCAAGGGCTTGAGCTGGGGGTAGTCTTAGGGCAAGCAAGCGTAGCGTTGGTAATGGTTGGTTTGTAGCTAAATCTAAGTTTACATTAGCATAGGCATTGGTTGTGACTTGATTTACCAGACCCCTTTCTCTGGAAGTGTCCTTGTAATACGCACTGCGTTATATTTGGGGTATGCATGTAGGACTTTTGACACAAGATTTTTTTATTACTACGCCTATGTGCTTTATGCGGGGTAAGACGGTAGTTTGTTGATGCGGCATAGTAGAATCCAAACGAGAAACATAGAAGGGAGTGAGCAAGCTGTCCGAGCCTGTGGCTACAACCATACTAGTTGTGGAACCTGTCGTGGAGCCCAAGGTAGCTGGTGGCGGTAGCGATGCATGCATCACGGCTTCGCTGCAGTTGTAGAGGCAATTTCGCGCGGTGCTCACGTATTTGATATGCTTTGCTACGCTGTGCAGAGCGACCGCTCCAAACTATTCATCCACTTTCCGCTTTGGGGAGGAGGGCTATGGATAGTCACGCCTAGGAATTAGAACTACCGAAGGCGGATCTCGCTCGTTGTCACTCTATTTGCCGCAGTAGCGGCGAGACAGCTACCTGCCGAGTAAAGAGCATACTTATCCCGACAACTTTTCTTTTGCATGAAATTGGGTTACTTGCTGTTCGTCTCGATTTACTTTAATTATAATTAATTTTTCTTCGTGTTATTTCTAATATTTCTATGCGAATCCGAGGCAGGGGGCCGCCCCCTGGGGGCGAGTATATACTGTGCTACGCACAGTTAGGACAGCCCCTCTCCAGCAGGCATTGATGGACTCTAGTAATATGGTACTTAGTAGTATGCACAGTGCAACATGCTAGAATAGAGAACTGTAGTTTCTGGAGTTATTTTGGAGCTGGAGCTACTAAAATCCGAATTATCCTGGATAATCCGGAAATATATTACGGATAAAATACCGGCGGATAACTCCTATACTTAACTCCAGTGGAGCTATCGGGTACCCCTTTAACTCCAAGGAGTCTATTTTTGGAGCAACGCCATTTAGCTCCGAAACTTAAAATAGCTCCAGAAACTACAGTTCTCTAATAGCTGATGACGTAGACTGCCAAAATGACACATTACATTGTACTCTATTTTTTTAGCCAATGAGATGACGGTTGCAAAGCTGGTTGTGGTATCGACCTTTGGCGGTTAGGTACGATTATCGCTTAGGTACGATTGTACGTCTCCCCGGATTCTTCTTTCGAGAATTTGCCGAGTTTTGTCGGCAAAATGGTGACTCTCTGCTGCGCTATCATTGACGTCCCGGGAAGCGCATTCCCTGTGGATATCGACGGGAACAAGCTGGTGGGTCACTTGAAGTATGAGATTCAAAAGAAGAATCCATCGACTATCACGTGCGACGCCAAGGACCTGCAGCTCTTCCTGGCGAAGTCGACCAATGGCGACTGGGTGCGAGAAGACGACCCTGTTGTGCGCGCTTTGGAGGAAGGACATGATCACCCAGACATCCAGAAGATGCTCGACGCTGGAGAGCTGAGCTCGACGAGGAGAATAAAGTCGGTGCTGTCATCCAGCAAATTTTCCAACTCGTTGGGAATGGGCGCTCCAACTTCCAGACAACTCCACATGCTGGTGAGACTTCCGCAAACTCGGTATGGCGGCGCGGTGGCGTTTCCCGCTCTTAAATCTCGCATGCAGCAATCGGTCCTCAGAGTTTCCTGGGAAGATGTGTTTTCAGCAATTGCGCTGGTTGTCGATCGGACGGCGACGCACGTGTACTTGCTGACCAATTTGCACGTCTGGATTGATGAAGTCCAGCACCTTAGCGGCGACTTCCAGACAGAGTGCCAGCGCTACGTGAAGCTCAACTCCAAGATGAAAGCTGGCGGAGGGGAAACGAGAAGCGTTGATGGTGATGCACTGGAGAGAAAAGCATCGCCAAGGTCTACCGAGAGTGCGAAAGATCCTCCCCGCGTCGTGGTGGAGCAGCTCCTTCCTGATGCATCGGCGTTGGCCAAAGTCTACGAGTTCACTCTCGATAGCGACATTTGCTGGCGTAGTTCAGCTGATTTCGACTACGCCATCTTTGAGCTGCCCGCGACACCTGAGATCCAGCACCTCACTGGCCCTCTTCAGCAAACGCTTGGAACCTGAAACCTGGAAGAAAGTTCGCGGTTCCAGGGAAAAGTGCTTTCAGCATGACCATTTTTTACCTGAAACCGCGAAAAATGTTCCAAGATTCCCTCGCTTGAGTGACAAAGTTTCAGGCAGCTCTGGGGCTCCCTGAAGCTTGGAACTTTATAAATCGAATAGTAGGTCGTGTGGCCCACACCACCGACGACCGCGCAGCGCGGAGAGAGCTCTGCCTCGACTGAGGGCGCGTTCTGCTGTAATCACAGCACCACGAGCTCTGCGCGCACAGGCACCCGCGTGCCATCAGGAGCTCTCGAGCACGAACACCACACGCCCTACTGAGACCCCTCCCGCCACCTTGCGATCTCTCAGCGGAGAGCGGTGCGTGCACGGTGTCGACCGCACACGATCGGCAGCTCCCACGGCACGAGCGCTGCTTGCCGTAAGCACTCCTTACTTGGTGAACACTGGGCAGTGGGAACGTCTCTCTCCCTCTCTCTATCGCTGCAGGCGTTCATGCCGCTCGCCGGCGCTCAGACGTCGCCCGTGGGCCACGCGGCGCGGCCAACGACGCGTAGGAAGGAGTGGAAATGAAAATCAGAGAAGGCACTGCAAAATTTTATGTACAGAATGAATGTTGTGAAAGTTTGGGTTTCCAGGTGAATTTACCTGAAGTACCTCGAAAAACTGCATCTTGGAACTTTTTTTCCAGGTTTCAGGTTCCAAGTTTGCTGAAGAGGGCCACTGGATGCAAACTATCCGTTGCAGTTCATTCCATGATGAACGTTGACATGTTTGGATTCTCCGATGCTCGACTAGATAAGACCCTTGACCAGCCCTACGCTATTCTTCCAGCTCGAACCACTGGCTGGAGCGTAAACAAAATGAGGTTGTCATCAGTGTCAGCTCCACGTTTCTCCGGAGGTGCAATTGTGTGCACCAAGTGGGGAATTGTCATCGGATACGTTGACGGTGGGTTCGACGGATCAACGGAAGCCGAGCAGTATCGGTCGTACGGCTACACGTTTCATGGCCTCCCCGCCGATATGCCTTCGTTGTTGCCTCGCAGTGCTGAAGAGTAGGACCTATGATGCCCTAGGACAATTGAACGCCGGTGTGCTCGCCGACACGAAAATGAAACTCGTCCGATTTCATATCACGCTATTTTCTTCTTGAAAGTATTGTCTTTGCAGTGAGTCTAACTGCCATCTCCACACTCTGCTTCTTACAGCACTAGTCCCACCGTAAGCCTTTCCTCTAGTAGATCTCCGCCATAATGTTCACCACAAGCGCCGTCCAGCCCGAGAACGGGTGGCACCGCTGTCCCTGGCCGTAGTGCTGCTTGGCACTGATGTCGCCGTTGTACTGCTCCCAGAGGTACCCAGTGCGCTCGTACTCGCGGTAGACGTTGGCGATCACGTTCGTCCGCAACGCAGCGTACGCCTTCTCGAACTCCTTCTGGTACGGACTGCCCGTGCTCGGCTGCGCGTAGTGGTGTAGCGCATCCAGAGCCAGGTAGTTGGCGTTCATCCAGATAGCTCCGCGCCAGTACGGGTTGTCTCCGGGCGCGTTCTCTTGCTCGTAGAACTGGTCGCGCGTAGACAAGGAGCGCAGTCCGAACGGCGACCACAGCTGCGCGGGGTCGGTGATCTGCTTCAGGAGAGCGCGCAGCTTCGGGGAGTCCGGCGGCAGCACCTTCAACAGCAGCGGGAACACGCTGACGTAGCCCACGTGCTTCACGTGCTGCAGCTCTGTGGTGTGGGGGACGAACACAGGCAGCATCTGCAGCCCACCGCGACCGTCTCCCAGCGGGAACATGAACTCTGGGTGGGTGTCCGGGCACTTGACATTCCTGGTCTCAATCTGTGCGATAGGTGCCGTAGCGTCGACCACTTGGCCCTCTTCGTCGCGACAGCGAATCGCAACCTGGTACTGAATAACACCATCCTCACTGTGGTCACCCACGTCGAAGTACGACTGAGACTCTTCGTTCCAGTGGTGCTGGTCCAGTCCAGTGAAGAAGTGAGCGCTGTTCTTCTCGAAGCGGTCCACGTCGGCTTCCTGGCCGATGAAAGCTGCGAGCTTCGCCATCACATTGCTCGACCGGATCATCCACGACAGCAGGTCCACGTGCATCTCGTTCTCGCTAGGCACCGACGCACGCGGGTAGTCGTCTAGGCCCGACGAGAGCGTGTTGGAGATCAGCTTGCCATCGTTCGGGTGGCGGCCGCGCCAGCGGAAGCTCGCGGTCTTCGGGCCATACTGCGTCTTCAAGAACCAACTGTACCAGCGCTTCAGGAACGGGAAGATCGTGCGCACGAACTCCTGCAGGTCTTTGTCCGCGTCAGCGTCCTTGTGCCACTGCATCATCTTATCAAGCGCAATAAGCAGCGTCGGAGGGTTAGCGAGTTCCACGAGCTGCACCAAGAACTCCGCAGGCACACGACGACGCTCAGCCTGGCCCAAAATCTGATCGCGAGCGATGTAGCCGTCCTCCTCCATAAGTCCCCGCCAGTGGGCGATCACGTCACGAGTAATGTTGTCATCGAACGCCGACACGCCAATTGGTTGGAAACTTTCGTCCCACACAAAGCCTCGCGGGAAGAAAGACCGCGATGGGACGGCCGTGAACAGCGGCTTCACGGGGACTCCACAGTCTCCGGGTTCTCCGGGTCATGCTGCACCAGCGAACTGCCGTAGAAGTAGCCCGTACCTCCGATCAAGTTGCTGAACGCCGCCTTGGCAAAGGCCACGAGGCTGTCGCTAAACGGGGCCTCTTCGCCATCATTCGTCGGCCACGTCTTGGTGGACAGGTGGAAAGCCTCCTCGAACTTCTTGTCGAACTGCTGCGAATACTCGGCCAGCTTTCCGGTAATGAGGCTGTCGATCGGCTTCTTCACAGCATCAGCCGCAGTGGAGGTCGCAACCTCGTTGAACAGCACGTCCAGCACGACGTCGCCGTCCTTGAACGTAGCAACGTCCACATCCACGATGGCCTGCACCACCACGAGCGTGCTGCCTTCCTCGACGAAGTTCTCCAGCTGGATCTCCTTGTCCGCCCTCAGGTCTTTGTTGCCCTCACCGCCCGGCCGTTGGGCCAGCGACACGAGTCGGTCCTTGACGTTGAGCACGTTGGTGTTCTTGAGGCCGGCGTAGTGCAGCTCCGCGCTCCGCACACTGCGGCCAGTCTTCAGCTGCACCTGCACCTGGAAGGTCAGAGGCGCAGCAGCGCCCTCCGTCGCGAGCTCCGCGTCTGGTCCTTCACTCTCCAGCACCATCTGCACACACTGCTGCTCGCCCTCCCCTGCTGCCGGCCGCACTGCACGCGCGCGGGCTCGGCCGTGACCTCCATGAGGTTCTGCAGCTTGTGGCGACACTCCAGCTCCAGACTCTCGTCCCCGCAGCCCAGGTCCACGTAGAAGAAGAGCGACACCTTGTTGCTCGCCACCTGCTTGCGCGCGAGCCGCTCGTCCCGGGGCGTCAGTGGCCCGGCCTGCACTCGGGCGGCCCAGCCCTGCACTTGGTCGCTCTGCAGTCGCGCGTAGCTGGTGGCCAGCTCCAGGCGGTTGAATTGGTCCTCCACGGTCTGCAGCCCGTAGTTGGCCCCGTCGTGCTCGAGCCAGCCGTAACGTTGAAGTCGGTCCTCCTGGCGGCACTGGTGTCTGATTTGTGACACGTCCTCCATTTGAGAGCCCCACAATAGTCCGGCCGACACAAACTCGGGCGCCGTGCGCGAGCGCAGGCCCAAATAAAGTCCCGGCCGGTACGTGCCCCAGCGGAAGCGCGCCGCCGAATTGGTCCGCGTCATTTGGTCCAGCGCAGAGGCGTCCAGCGGGCCTGACGAGGCTGACGGCGACGGCGCCGATAGGTCCATGGGCCCGTACAGCGTCGTGTAGGTCGAGATGAGCATGGCCACCAGCGACGCGCCTACGTAGACCATGCGGAAGCGCCGCGCGCTCTCCTCCGCCGTCGGGACCGCCATGGCTACGCGGTCGAGGGAGGGTATATAATATATATAATATATGCCGCTACACGTGTGCGCGGACTAAAATTGCGTATCAAAAATATGCGTCATCAAAAAAATGTATCTTCACACAAAGTTTCTGTCCGACGTATCCTGCCCCAGTTTAGTCTAATCCGTCTTCACATGCGACACATTCCGCTGGACAGGGGGCCAATTGCTCCTCTAAGCTGCTCATTTTCGATCCTCTCCACGTGGCAGCGTTCACCTTCAACGGGGGGACGGACGATGGCGCGCGGGATGACGATGACGCGGGTGCTGGCGCTGCTGGCGGCGCTGCTGCTGGTGACCAGTTGGTCGGGCGTGGACGTGCAGGCCAAGAAGAGCCGCAAGAGCAGCGACGCGCCGCTCAAGGGCGCGGAGAAGCTGGCGCAGCTGCAGGGCCGCGTGCGCGACGGCGTGGTGCCCTTCACGAGCGAGCTGTTCGCGCGCTACGCGGCGCGGCCCGACCGCCCGTACCACCTGGTGCTGCTGTTCACGGCCACGGCTGCCAAGTACAAGTGCGAGACGTGCGCGCAGGTGGCGCCCGAGTTCGAGACGCTGGGCGAGAGTTACGAGGCCGCCAAGCAGGTCAAGGTGGACACGCGCGACGGCCTCGAGGTCTTCTTCGGCGTCGTGGACTTCGAGACCAACCAGGAGGCCTTCGGCATGTACGAGTTCACCTCGGCGCCGCACGTCGTGTACGTTGCGCCCGACCGCTCCATCGACGCGGGCGACCGCACGCCCAGGAAGGCCAAGGTGGAGCCGCAGAACCTCTACAACGTCTACTCGCAGGGCAAGGAGGCCGAGGCCATGGCCATGTTCGTCAAGCAGCGCACGGGCTTCGACTTTGTGATTCAGCGCTCCAAGACCTTCCTTTACGTGCTGCTGGCCGCGGCGCTGGCCTCCACGGCCGTCACGGCCAAGCTCGTGCTGACCCACCTGGACTTCGTCATGGCCAAGCTGCGCCGCAAGCAGCTCTGGATGACGGTGTCGCTGCTGTTCTACGGACTCTCGGTCTCGGGCATGGTCTACTGCATCATTCGCAACCCGCCGCCCTACACGGCCGACCGCAAGGGCAACATCCAGTACTTCCACCCGCAGGGCCGCCAGCAGTTCGTGTACGAGGGCCTGATCGTGGGCGGCTACGACGTGGCCGCCGCCATCTTCATGATCCTGCTCTCGCAGTGGGCGCTGTACGTGCGCAACCCGGCCGTGCGCTACGTGTCCATCGTCGGCTGCGCGCTCGGCTTCTTCTTCATGTACCGCCAGATGACGGACGCCTACAAGTTCAAGAACCGCTGGTACACGGGCTGGATGGGCTTCTAGACTCCGCGGCCGTTGCGCGCGCGAAGGCTGCAGCAGTCTCAAGCTGACTGCAAGACTTGCAGCCGAGGTCGATACAGCTGCAGCCATTTTGCTGTTTTACAGAGAGCGAGGTGACATACAGAGAGAGATGAGAGAAGAGAGTTAAGAGGCTGATGCTGTCGCTTCGGGCTCACATTGAACAAGTTGTCGCCACGTTACAGTTGTAGTGCAGTTTGTGTGCATTTGGTGTGGCCTTGCCACAAAACGGGAAAAAGCGTCGCCATAATCGCTTCAATGGTCCGTCTCTGACCCAAATCCAGCCAATCGCAGCTGCGGATTACATCCATCGGACCAAAATGTCACAATCCGTCCGTCGCGACACCAGCTCAGTCGTAAATCCGCCACGCAGTCTGGATTTAGCGTGCGTCTCGCCACCTCGTCACTAACTCTCCGCTCCTGAGCCCGCGCGTGACGATGGAGGGCTGGCTCACCAAGCGCCGCGACCACATGAACCTCATCTGGCGTACGGTGATCCCACGCGTGCAATTTCCATGCTCAAACTCGCAGTAGAAGGCTCAAAACCTATGTGTCATAATTTGTGTCTCTGCTGCAGTGGATCGCTACTTCCTGCTGGACGGCAACCAGCTCCGCTACTACCGCAAGCGCGGCGACCCAGCGCCTCGAGGCACCTACATCTTGACGGACGCGTGCGTGGTGAGCCCCGTGTTCAACTCGGAGGAGAAGCACAAGCACCACGGCCCCGTGTGGATGTTCCGCATCACGTTCGCGGTCGGGGACGGCGGCTCGGGCGAGAAGTCGTACAAGAAGGACCGGTTCCTGGACCTGGGTGCCAAGAGCGAGGAGAACGCCAAGGAGTGGAAGCGCGCGCTGGAGAACGCCGTGCGCTCCATCCGCGAGCTCGTGGCGCACCAGAAGAAGCTCAAGACGGACGCCGAGATCTTCCCCACGCCCACGCACGTGCCGCGGCTGCTCAAGACGGATGAGGACACGGTGTCACTCTTCAATCTGGACGCGGACAACGTCAAGGCGGAGCAGGCCTGGTGGCTGGCCAGAGTGGAGGGAGGCCTGAGGATCATGCAGGAGTGTCCGCTCGGACCCAATGTCGCGGCCAACCTGTACGCGCAGCATGCGGCAACTACCAACGGACTCATCTTCAGCGCCTGTGTGGGCGCGGCCCTGAGCTTCAGCAGCATGTACTCGTTCGCCAACAATATGCTGCTCAGCTTCATGACGGCGCTCGTGGCGATCGCCGTGTGTTGCGCTGCGGTGACGCCTACGCAAGCTCCGGAGATCCCGAGCTTCCGCGTCTCGCAGGTGGTGCACGGATCCCCGACCGAGGTGTTTCGACTCATCATGAACTCCAAGCGGTTCCAGCGCTGGGACTCGGCCACGGCCACCATGCGCGTGATCCAGCAGCTGGACGACCACGCCGACATCGTCTACGTGACTCAACGGCCCACGCACCTGTGGCCGCTGTGGCAGAAGGCGCGCGACCTGGTGCTCATGCGCTACTGGCGCCGCGAGGAAGACGGATCGTACTTTGTCATGTACCAGAGCATCGAGCACCCGGAGTGTCGTGTGCGTCACAACTACGTGCGCGCGAACCTGCTGGGCGGCGGCTTCGTCATCGCCCCTCAGCGCGTCCCCAGTGGGTCCATCCGCACGCTGATCACGTACGTGCTCCGATACGACCCGGGCGGCTGGTCGCGCATTTACCACCAGCTCGGCATGGACGTGGATCTCGTCATGCCCATGCTGCGCAGCGTTGTGGGCATCCGCGACGAGATGAGCGCCACGGACTTCGTCACGCCCAACGTGTCGGTGGCCCCTGCTGGAGAGGGCGAGGAATCGGAGGCTGGCCAGGAAGAGGCCGCAGTTACCCAGCGCACCAGCGTGGACTCCATGGGCGTTGTCATGGGCGTGCAGAAGCTTCAGACCAGTCTGCCGGAGAAGATGTGGGCCGAGCCGGATGCCTCGCTCTTCAGCGTGCGTGGCCACAACTACCTCAACGACAAGAAGAAGATCCCGTCGGCGCCTGCGATGTTCCACACGGTGGGCGTGGATCTGCTGTCGTTTGAGAGCGCGGCCGAGCGATACAACATCTCGTCTCGACCGGACAGCATCGGCCGCACCAGCTCCAAGTTCACGTTCGTCGTCAACATGATCATCCCGGGCCCGGAGAACGTGTGCATGGTGTTCTACTTCCAGCCCGTGCGCGACAACGTGTTCGAGGACGGCTCGCCCTTCTCCGAGCTTCTCAACGACTTCTTCGACGGCGACGACCAGTTCCGGAACTCGCGCTTCAAGCTCATCCCGACGGTCGTCGAGGGAAGCTTCATCATCAAGCAGTCGGTCGGCTCCAAGCCCACGCTGCTCGGCAACAAGCTCAAGTGCCCGTACCACAGTGTGGAGAACTACTTCGAGGTGGACATCGACATTTCGTCCAACTCGGTGGCCAACACTGTCGTCGGCATGGTGCAGTGCGTGACCAAGTCGCTGGTCGTGGACAGGGCCTTCCTGCTCGAGGCGCAGACCGACGAGGAGCTGCCGGAAATTATCCTGGGCGCCGTTCGCATGCAACACATTTCGCTGGACAACCCCCGCCGGATGCCGAGGCTTTCGCCTTGAAGCAGCAGCATACGAGAGACCCGGTCTCAAGAATTAAGATGACGGCGTTTAATGTCACGGTCGGGCCTTTCAAAGGTTGCAACGTGCATGGTCGTCTGAGGATCCCCGAGTCGAACGGATCTGCTGGACATGAGCGTGCTCTTCGGCCGATCGTGGGTTCATGCGTGTACGCAGCACATTTTATTCTGCTCGCTGCTGGTCTGCAGAGTGTCCTCTTCGGCAGCACAGCGCGGCTAATACAGTTCCTATGGTGTGTTCCTATCCTACTTACTACAAGCTAATAATTATCTTCCTATCCTACTTACCTAAGGGCCGAGAGCACGGCAAGGTTTGGTTCGCGCTTGATGGCCACCATTTGCCTGCCCTCCGAGTTCGAAACAGCCAGACGGAGCTTAACCGGCGTTCCCAGTACCTGGTAATGTTGCAAGACGCCAACGCTCGCCTCAGTGGGGATGAAGTTGGCGTGGTCCCAGACTGTGTCGCCTAGGGCGACCTGGTTCCAGAGGTGACTCACCAAGCTGGCATTGTGCAGGTCCGCGTTGTCCAGGAAGCGGAAGATTTTCGCACTGACGCCGCTCTCCAACGGGGGAAGGCTAGCTCCAAACAGCGGCAGCACAAACACCCGTTCGGCTCCGACAGAGGAACGCACCACAGCAGACAACGAAGCCTTCACGACGCTGGTTTTGCCCGCAAACGCATTCTGCTGCAACTCGCGCTCCTTGATCGTCTTCACACTGGGTGGAGCTCCTGTGTCGGCACCCCGCTGCTCTTCACCCACACCACAAACCGGCGACATGTCACGAGGCCGCTTGCTACCAACTCTCACTTGAGGGGTAGCCGGTGACGTGAACGGCACTGCTCTCACTCGTGACTTCACCGGAGTGCTGCTATTGCCGCTCGCACCGGTGGAAGCAAGCATCCTCGACTGCAGTCGCTCTGTGCGTTCACGTTCGCGCCGTGGAGAGGCCTCGAACGGTGACGAGAAGTCCTTCTTCCAAGTCTCGCGATCGATGCGCATCCGTTTCCTAACACCCCGAAGAACCGGCGACACAAAGGTCTCGTCGATCTCGTTGGCAATGCGGGCAGGAGTGCCAACGACAACAGAACCAGCGGTTGCAACACCGTTAGCATGGGCAACGCACGGTGCCTGGTTCTTGCAGTCCTGTTGAGACAAAAGTCAGAGCAGATTCGAGGTTAGAGATCGCTAGGCAGCAATGAGATCGAGGTGGCTGCAAGGTTTACGTACAATGCATCGGCAGTTTTCACCGCAAGGCACTCCAGCCTGGAAACACTCGCAGTACTTCTTTTGACACGCCGACTTCTTGCAGTGGCATCCGTGCTTGTGCATCTTCGTCGACAGCAAGCCTGCACTCAAGAGTTGATGCTGTTGCTGGAGGTTGAGCCGACCCGATGGCGACAGGAAAGTTCCCAGTGAAGCGTGACTACCTCCAGACGCACCGACGGATAAACGCCGAGCGCTACCTGGAGTCATACCAGGAGTGGCACCGATCTTGGGCTTGAACGCGTTCGGGTTTTTCTCCAGTCGCGCTGCAATAGCTTGCTGTCGTACCTCCTCCGTCGCTGTTGTATTCGAGCAGTCGAGACAATTGCAGCTCTCATCGCAGTATCCACCACTAGCAAAACATTCGCAGTACAACTTGAGGCACTTGGACTTCTTGCAGTTGCACGGAGCCTTCTTAGGCACCTGTGTTGCCATCACCACGGGTGTTGGACCGAGAGGAGCCTTCGATGCTGATTGCAGCGACATCGTCAGCGTCGATGATGATCCCAGAGGCGTCGGTGTTTTCAGCATACTGCTGTCAAATGGGGTCATGCCGCTTGGGTTGTTGGTTGAAGCCATCTGCGGCGTTAACACAGCGTAGTGGCCTTGTGGTGTAGCGATCAACTCCCGCTTGATCTGCTTCGCTGGTGTTACAGCCAGAGCTACTGCCTGTCGAATACCCAGCGGAGACTTCTGCACCTTGAGTCCTGAAATTGTGGCCATCGCGGACGGCATCGAAACACATTGCTGCGCTTTCCGCTTCCTCCTATTGATAAGCGGCGTGGATGGCGCTGCTGCGGCCGGCTCCGTTGCTGGAATCAACCTTCGCGCAACAGGGGGTGATGGAGGTGCTGTCAGCAATTCATCAGTGAGTTTCTGGCTCGGAGCTAGCTTTCGAGGTGTGGGCGTCTTGAACATGTTTCCTTGCGGGGTTTGTCCGTTCCACGGGTGCAGCGGTGACCGTGTGGTCGTGCGTGGAGATGCCGCAGCTTTTACAGGGGTCTGCAACAACTTGCGCTGAACGTTGGTGGAAGACGAAGCCTTCGTCGTTTGGCGCTCGTCAGCCTTCCGTCGCCGAAAGTGCTTCTTCTTTTTACTAATCAAGCACCAAACAGAAACAAAAGTTAGTTTGTCAGTCATGAGATGTATCATAGAGCTGCAGCCAACATACAGGCTGTTGTTGATGGCTTGAATCTCGCGCGTGGGGTGCGAGTCGAGCAACGATGGAGAGGCTCCAAACGACGTGTGAAGCTTCATCTTCATGACGCTGTGGCCACCGAGCTTAGACCGCTCGTCTCTTCCCGGTGTGGCGCTCATAGACGCCTGGATGTTGGGGAAAGATTCGCTGAAGAAGTTCGGGGATCCCAACGCAGACGCAGAACCCGGGGCTGAAATGCCACCTCCTGTCAAAGATCCCGCCGATGACAGCCCTCGGTTGGTCTTCGTTCTGTTCTTAGGAGTCTTGAGGATGGTCGGAGTGCTATCGTGCACCCCAGAGACGGTTGATCCCTCCACTTGGTCGACAGCTTGGTCCGGCTCGGGAAACGGCGGGAGTCTGTAGACGACAGCAAAAGCACCACGTCAGAATGAGGGCAACGTGGATCGCAAGACTCACGACTAGCAGTCAACATACAGTCTCGGGAGGTCGTACGAGGAGAGCGCCACCATCGGCGACAGCTTGACCGACATGAAGCTGTTCTCGAACTCCTCCGCGGGCATGAGGGGCGACAGCGAGTTGGCGAACGAGAAGAACGAGTCGTGCTCGCTCGGGCTCGTCATGAGTCCGCTCGGGACGCACTGGATGTCGTCTGCGTCCAGAAGCGAGGGCGTCGGGTCGACTCGGTGTGCCTTCTTGCCCGCTGTAGCCGGCGACTTCATCGCTCCATGTACCACCTCCCGCTCCTCATCGTCGTCCGTGCGGTCGAACACGTCCTTCAGTCGCCGCGAGAGCAGCTGCTGTCGAGACGAGGGCGACGGCGTCCGTGGAGGCGTCGACGAGGTCGAGGCCTTCCGCACCGCTCGAGCACTTCCTGCCTGCAGACTGTCCGCGTTCACAATGCCCTGCTTCACCTCCACTGCAATTGGCGCTGGGGGCTTCTCTTCCTGCTGACTGAGCGAGTCGATAGCTTCCAGCAGCCTCTTGGGGTGCCCAGTCGAATGGGGACAACGGTCCGTCGCTGGGGCGTCCTGGCCGCCGCCTTCTTGCCAGCACTTTTGCTGTCTGCACTGGCCAGTGGGGACTTGAAGAATCTGGACGGCGAGCATGCGGCGCTGGAGGCTCTGGAGGACAGAGGAGGCGACCCCAGAGGCCCCATGAGCTCCAGGTCCACGTCCATGGCGCTAGAAGAGAAGAAGCCGCGTCGGTGCGGCGACGGCGTCAGCAGCGAGAAGCCCCCGGCCGCGTCCTCCGTGCTCAGGTGGAGGTAGTCAAAGTCGCCATCGTGCAACGACGCGTCGCTCGGGAGGACGCTCCGCTGCTCGGGCGTCTGCATCTCGTTCTGCTTCTGCTCGTGCTCCTGTTCAAGCTCCTGCTCTGGCTCGGCTTCGTCTGTGTGGACCTGTAATCGTTCCAGCGTCTTGTTCTGAGCAGTTGGGGCGCTTTTTGACGCACTTTCCGGGCGACTAGAGGCTTGAGAGTCTGCATGGGCCTTAGCGTCTGTGCTGGGGTCCTGTATTGGCGCTGGGTGGGCCGCTACATCGCCCTGAACGGGGTTGGACACGGCCATGGCCTGCTCTCTTGGGCTGTCGCGCCGGCTACAGGGCGGCTGGAGACACGAGAGAGGTCGCTACGAGCGCGCCGGCGTGTGCTCTGTCGCCTGGTGACGTAGGTACTATGCAGCGGGCGTCAGAAGCTCGAGTGCGTGACGGACGAACCGGCGCCTTCACGTTGAGATGACCTGGAGGCTGCGACTGGCGCGCTTTGAAAAAATGTGGCGCCAAAATGCGTCGAAAAAGACGCGGGAAAAGTGAATATAGATTTTGCACCAATCGAAGAGAGGGTAAAGTCTTGAATCCACCAATCACAGGTGAAGACGAAACTAAACCCCTTCCCGCCATTTTGGGCTGGCTTGCACCTGGTCTCCATATTGGAGGAGGAAGTCAATGCACGGAGAGTATTTGGTGGTCCATGCTTCTGTCGTCTTGGTCATGGTCTTGCTTGGCATGGGCAACTACAGTTCCTTTAGCTCGGAGCTGCAAACTTGGTCGTGGCGTCCTGCTGGCAATACAACAGACCTGCTGGTTCGGCTGGGTTCATCAACCGATGCTCAGCTCGATGCATTAATTATAGTCCCATTAATTGTGACTCCTTTTAGTCGAAAATAGTCCAAACGCTGTTCCGATCACAAACTGACTCCCTCCATGCAGGACGCGACGCGGACGTCGGAGGCGTGGGCGGCGCTGGCCAGCTCGCTCGTCAACAGCCTGGAAGCTCGCTCTGTTGATGCGCAGCCGCACTGCAGCCTCAGTGGCGCGAGCTTGAGCGAGACCAAACCCCGCGGCCGGAAGCGCGTGCGCCGCATGCAGATCGAGTTGCCCTTCTTCCGGCACCAGGTGCGCGAGCTGGAGCTCAAGCTCAAGCGGCTCAAGCTGCAGAGCGCGTCGCCCGTGGCCGCCACCGTCAAACGTGAGCTGCAGTCGCCGCGGTCGGTGCAGAATTTGGTCGAAAAAGGTCCGGGGACGGACCGAAATTCGGTCTGGAATGGTATTGCAGAGCACCAGCTCAAGGAGCGGCTGCGCGTCGAGCATCAGCGGCAGCAACTTAAGCAGACGCACGAGGAGATGGTCGGACTGTCGGGAGAAATGCAGAAGCTGCTTCGGAAATGGGGCGAGCAGCAGGTCATCGAGCGCGCGACAACTTCAACTTTGGACCATTTTGGGACCTGCGACTGATGAAATTGTGTCGTTGTGTGTCTTGCAGCAAGAGGTGGCGGAACGAGTTGGGACTAAACCGCAGCAGCGATATCGCTACTGGGACTGCAAGAAGGACAAAGCAGAGGACATTTACGCGGACCAATTGTCCGTCGTGGCGCGGCTGCGGCTGCAGAGTCAGAGTCAACAGCGTCCAAGTAGGACGCTGTATTTTGATTCGGGTTTATCTATGGGTCCGGAACTGGTCAAGTGGGACCCGAGTATCAACGCTGGCCTTAAGCTCGGATTGCACCGCGGGACCGTGTTGCCTTTCAAGCTGGAGGTCGTATCGGAGGCGTACTGGCGGTTCTTCGTGTTCGGCTACGAGTCGGATCATGTCGTTCAGGTCGTTCGAGACGACGAATCCGATATGTCGGTAAGTCTGCTTTGGAAGCATCAACCGACCAGGGGAATAACTTGATCTGACGAGCAACGGGTGTGCAGACAGGGACAATCGTGCGGTCTTTCAAGATCCGAGCGGATTTCGAGGGCTTCACGTCCACGTTGGGCTGCAAAATGACCTCCTGTAGATACGTGGATGAGGACGGCAGCGTCACAATCGCGTGGGCTAGTATCGGAAACGTCAAAGAGATCAACGGCGTGCAGTTCCACGGCCTACAGCTCCACAAGAATGGCTGCATCAAGCTTCGGCGGGTTCCTATGCAGGGACCTGGACAGCAGTCGACCTCGACCGTTGTGGAGGTCTCGTGTGAGACGATCCCTGTGTTCCAGGAGAGTGTTGTCGACAAGGCTCAACAGACACAGGCTCTCCTCGACGAAATCGACAAAGGGCACGCTAAAGTCGACAAGTTCTTCTGCCAGCGGATGGGTACACTGCTAGTGGAGACGGACTGGAAGGCCACCTTCGGTCGCGAAACCATGATTGAAACGTAGTGGAATCGGAGCACGGGTAACCATGATTGTGTGGGATGGAAAGTAGCTTCACCCGACGAAGGCACCTTGTCTTGATGAGACCGTCGCAGCCAAAAATCCGCTTGGTTTAGCGCAACAGGTTCGCTTTGTGTGCTCGGCGGCATTTCAACTGCTTGCACTGATTCACATCCATTGGATACCGAGGGAGCGAACGCTTAACCCAGGGAGCTATGATTATCTCCTTGAGCGCTGGCTCGGTGCGACCCACAGCTCACTCCCCAATTTACCAAGTACGGCGAACCACCTCCAAGCACCTCAAAAGATGTTGAGCTCCAAGATCCTCACTGTCTGCGCACTAGCGGCTCTGACAGTCGGAACCCAAGCCGACGACTACACCTCCGACACTTACGACGAGGGCAGCAGCTACTCCGACGGCGACTACACTGCGCTGCCGGCCTTCGCCTACACGTTCAACCCCGAGTACTCGGCGGGCGTGAGCGGGACCATCAAGGTGCAGTACGCCGGCCCCTTCTCCAGCTTCGCGGTGATCAGTGCCGACCTTGACTTCAGCGACGTGAACCAGAGCGAAATTCAGGCCTTCAACGGCAACTGCACGGAGGAAGTGACGCAGTACAAGTGGCACATCCACGTCAAGTGGCCGAATGACTACGACTCCGAGTCCTTCGAGCAGTGCGCACTCCCGATCACCGGCAACCACTACGACCCGCTCAAGGCGTGCAGCCCCGACTCCGAGTTCGCTGAGACCGCCGAGTGCCAGCTCAAGTTGCCCCAGTACAACTGCAACCCGGACGACTACGCCAAGAATCCTCTCGTCTGCGAGAAGGGCGATCTGGCTGGCAAGCTCGGACTCTTCGAGCTGGATGGCGACAAGCTGGTAAGCGGCACGTGGTTCGACCCCAACTACCCCCAACCGGAGGAGAACACGCCCGAGTGGAACATCATTCTCCACGCCGTGTGCGGCAAGGTCGCCCCCCGTATCGCCTGCGCTGTGGGCAAAGCGGTGGACTCGGACTGGAGCTCGAGCTCGAACTCGGGCTCGTACTACCGCCACTGAGCTGGGCCAAGTTGCAGTCGTGCGCTCAAGTCGACAATCTGTGCGACGACGCAGCTCTCCACGTTTTGCATAAACCGTGAGTTAATTGAACTTTCTCCTGCTCTTGTTTTGCTTGCTTCGACTGCACATTGGTACAGGACGTGGTGGAGGTGTGTCCTCAGCAGTTAAAGGCAACTTCAACTTGCGACTGCTGAAAAGTGCTGTTTTGCAAAACTGTATAAATACCAGCCGGGCGTGCAACTTGCTTTGCTACCGATCGTTGATTGGTTAAAAATAGCTGACTTAGAAATGGGGAAGCACAGCAACAACGAGAGCTTAGCAGCAAGTTGCTGCTACGTGTATGCTCTGTCCGTAAGTGATACAATACACCGTGAGTGCATGCGGTGTCGTGGATCAGAACATTTGATAAGAAATCTGATACACTAAAAGTTCTTGTAAATCCTCTGTTTCCTTTTATTTTCACATGTCTTCTCATTTTTCTTGCCGTGATATATATATGCAAGCGGAGAGCCGATGGCCACAACCTCAAGTCAACCCGATGAGGGCCGTATACACGCTCCTAGCTGCAGTGTTGCCTTTATAAGTCGTCGCAGCGACCAAAAGTGCTTGGCGTCCCAGTGTTCGAGTCGCCCGGCGATCCGGCGTTGATGTTACCGCGCGGCTGCCGCTTTGTGTCAGCACCACTAGCCACAGAGCTCACGCACCACTTTGTCCTTTACCCTGCCGGCCGTTTTGGTGGCTCATGCAGGGGCCCCATTGCTGCGAATGGAGCCTGCTACGATCCCGGCGGTAGTATTACTATTAGCGCGCAGAGAAACCCAGACTATTGCACCCGGTTCGTACAAAGGCACGCGTGTAGAAGCTGCTGATGCCGTAAAGTTAGCCCTGATGCATGCAAGGCTGATACACTGTGCCGCCCTTCATTTTGATTTTTTGCAACTCATGGTACTACGTCGTTTTGCAACCTCACTTGACTTTTGTATGGCGTAGGGTTGCAAAACTGAACAGTATTTGCTACTCGGTGCGCTACGAAAGTTGTAAACGACACCCAGCTGTTTGGGCGTGGTATCAGCCAAAATCCTTGCCGATACCATGCATCTGGCCAATCACAGGCCGCAGATCGCCAGAAATACTACCCGGGTTGCAAATGGCCGGTAATGTATAAATACCAGCCGGGCGTGCAACTTGCTTTGCTACCGATCGTTGATTGGTTAAAAATAGCTGACTTAGAAATGGGGAAGCACAGCAACAACGAGAGCTTAGCAGCAAGTTGCTGCTACGTGTATGCTCTGTCCGTAAGTGATACAATACACCGTGAGTGCATGCGGTGTCGTGGATCAGAACATTTGATAAGAAATCTGATACACTAAAAGTTCTTGTAAATCCTCTGTTTCCTTTTATTTTCACATGTCTTCTCATTTTTCTTGCCGTGATATATATATGCAAGCGGAGAGCCGATGGCTACAACCTCAAGTCAACCCGATGAGGGCCGTATACACGCTCCTAGCTGCAGTGTTGCCTTTATAAGTCGTCGCAGCGACCAAAAGTGCTTGGCGTCCCAGTGTTCGAGTCGCCCGGCGATCCGGCGTTGATGTTACCGCGCGGCTGCCGCTTTGTGTCAGCACCACTAGCCACAGAGCTCACGCACCACTATGTCCTTTACCCTGCCGGCCGTTTTGGTGGCCTGGGTGCAGGGGCCCCATTGCTGCGAATGGAGCCTGCTACGATCCCGGCGGTAGTATTACTATTAGCGCGCAGAGAAACCCAGACTATTGCACCCGGTTCGTACAAAGGCACGCGTGTAGAAGCTGCTGATGCCGTAAAGTTAGCCCTGATGCATGCAAGGCTGATACACTGTGCCGCCCTTCATTTTGATTTTTTGCAACTCATGGTACTACGTCGTTTTGCAACCTCACTTGACTTTTGTATGGCGTAGGGTTGCAAAACTGAACAGTATTTGCTACTCGGTGCGCTACGAAAGTTGTAAACGACACCCAGCTGTTTGGGCGTGGTATCAGCCAAAATCCTTGCCGATACCATGCATCTGGCCAATCACAGGCCGCAGATCGCCAGAAATACTACCCGGGTTGCAAATGGCCGGTAATGTCAAAGTGCAGCATCGCTTTGAGGCGGATAGGACGGAGTTCGCTGCTGGCATTCGATGCCACGTATTAACCTTCTCCATCCCAATCACCCCGTGGTGGAAGTTCGCAATGAGGGAAGCTCGCAATGCATACTCAGCGTGTCCTTCCCAGGCAAAGCTTGGTGCAGTCGACCAAAGCAATCTCGGTTGTTTGGGTTCGCCAGCCTCTGACTGAGCTCGACGAAGACAGGTAACCCAAGAGAATCCACGCGACTTACCACTCAGGTTCACTCTGTGTGGGCCGACGTCACTTCAACTGGTTGCACCCTGATTCACATCCATGGGATAATCCAACCCAGACGAACGGCGAAAATGACGAAGTCCACTGTCTTGCCCCGATCCGACCCTTGAGCGCGCGCTCGCAGCCATCAGCTCACACGAGCTCACTCCGCAACTCGCCAAGTACCGCCGACAACCTCTTCCAAGACAAGCGACCCCTTGATCCGGAAAGATGCTGAGCTCCAAGATCTTCTTCGCCCTCTGCGCACTCGCGACCCTTGCGGTCTCCGCCCAAGCCGACGACGACTACTCCGACAGCTACGACAGCTACGACGAGGACGAGGGTAGCAGCTATTACGACGATGAAGGCAGCAGCTACTACGATGATGAAGAGTACGCCGACGGGGACTTCAGCGCGCTGCCCGCCTACACGTACACGTTCGAGCCCGAGTCGGCGGCGGGCGTGAGCGGCTCCATCAACGTGCAGTACGCCGGGCCCTTCTCCACGTTCGCGTGGATCTCCGCCGACCTCGACTTCAGCGGCGTGGACCAGAGCGAGATCCAGGCGGCCGACGGCAACTGCACCGAGGACGTGACCGCGTACAAGTGGCACATCCACGTCAAGTGGCCGCACGAGGGCGACTCCGAGTCCTTCAAGCAGTGCGGGCTGGCGCTCACGGGCAACCACTACGACCCGCTCAAGGCGTGCGGCCCCAACTCGGAGTTCGTGGGCACGGACGACTGCCTGCTGAAGACCCCAGAGTACAGCTGCAACCCGGACGACTACGCCAAGGACCCGCTGGTCTGCGAGAAGGGCGACCTGGCCGGCACGGTCGGCGACTTCACGCTGGACGGCGACAGCAAGGTCACGGGCGAGTGGTACGACCTCAACTACCCGCTGCCCGAGGAGAACACGCCCGAGTGGAACATCATCCTCCACGCCGTCTGCGGCAAGGCCACCCCTCGCATCGCGTGCGCCGTCGGCAAGCAGACCAGCGGGGGCTGGAGCTCCTCGGACTGGAGCTCCACCGACGACTCGTACTACCGGCACTGAGCAAGACTGGACCAGCATCTGCTTCCGTTGAGCTGCAGTTCCATTCGTATCCACGCATCCACACAAGCGGCGCGAACTTAAGTCAGTGTTAGCGCTCCATATTTGATGTGCATCAGATCAGGGTTCTCCACCTTGAAGCAGTCGCCAGACAACTATTCAATTCGGTTTGCCACATTTTACCTTTGCCGTCACTTTTCACACCATCTATCGTACTTCTTGCGCTCACTTCTTCATCTTCTACTGCTTCACTCCCCAGGTATTTTCATCGTTCATCTTGTACTCGTCCCACGTGCTCGTGCCGACTCTGCAAGCCAACAACGCAAGGCACAACACACACACACAGAAACGGATGTGAGCCCAGTGACCGACTACCAGACGCGCACGAACGCCAAACGCAATGCAAAACAAACAAGAAGCGAGGTCGCCTCCCTCTTATCAAAGCAATCCATGCAAAAATGTATCGCCCACTCTGCCTACCAGCTGCAATCAGGAGCGCTCGCTGTTACTGTCGTTGTGCTGTTTACAGGTTTCGCAGCGGCGCTTGGACGTCTGGAGGCCCAACTCTCAGCTCCCGCGCGTCTTGGTTGCGCGCTTTCAACCAGCGACTCTGCAGTCTACACATCACATTACACGGATAGTTTAGATACACGAGTCAGTACGGAAGGTTTTACTCAACGAAACTACACCACCTACTAGCAGTGCAGATGCATATCAGCTCACCCGCCACGTGCCACAGAGCGCACTAGGCTGCGCTGCGTTCTTGCTTGATGCGCGGACGCTCTCCATCCCTCCGGCCAGAGCGACCCGAGTCGTACTTGCCTCCTTTGCTCGTCCGCGCACTTCTCGAAGATGACGACGGGGAGGGGTCTTCGCTTCGGTAGTAGTACTGGCTGCGGTCTCGACTATGACTTCGGCTAGAGCTGCGGCTGCGACTGTCCGAGCGACCTCGGCTGCTGTAGTTTCGTTTGCGCTTCCTGCTGCTCCTAGAGGACGGCCGCGGGCTGCGAGATCGGCTCCTGCTGCGGCTGTTGCTGCGGCTGTCTCGATCGCGATGACCATTTCCACCAGATTTACGCTCTCGACGGTCGAAATACGAAGGATCGCGCCGGTAGTCGAGGTCTCGGCTATCGCGTCGGTCGTAGCTCCGGTCGTCCTTGCCGTATCCCCGTTCTTCCTTGTCGTAGCCTCGATCATCTCTGTCGTAACTCGAGTATTTGTCGCGAGAACTGTACCTGTCATCACGCCTGCTGTCACGGTACCGGTCATCGTAGTCGTCGTCGTCGTAATCGTATCTGTCGCGATCGCGACGATCTCCACGCGTTCGACTGTCGTCTCGTTCACGGCTTCGGCTACGGCTGCGACTTCGCTCTCGGTATCGATCACGGCCCCGACCTCGGTCCTCAGAGTGGCGATAGTCGTTGTCTTGGACGCCGCCTTGATACCGGATTTCCTCCTTAATCCGCGGTTCATCGTCTCGGTACCTTCGTGACGAAGTAGAGGCAGAGCTTCGGTCGTCACGTCGAGAAGGTTTTTGTCCATTTGATCGGTATCGATCACCACCGCTGGTTTTGCTGGTTTTAGCCCACTCCTTCGAGTCCTCCTCCGTCTTCTTCGTGAATTCAGCCTCGTCCCGAACTTCCGACGGATCCAGACGTAGACCGCCCAGCTGAGACTTGAAAGCCTCCTTTAGCTTGGCCGCCTCGTCACCTTCAAACGCGCTCGACGACTTGACCAAGGCATCAAATTCCGCTTGTTGGCTTTTCTTCCACCGCTGTAGTGATCTGTAACTTCGGAGCGCGTCCTCTGCAAAATCACACGGGAGCACGCGTTAGCAAGGGCTTGACTTGATGGGTACCTAGTATGGAGACGTACTCGCTGTTCGCTCGTTGAAGACGTTGCCCTCAGGACTGGGGCTGCACCACTTAAACTTAAAATCTTTGCCCTTGTTCCAAGTTGCAATGTAGGCAGCTGCTTCTCCGAGTAGCTGCGGAGAGATATCCACGCACACTGGCAAAAAGAACCTACATATCATACATAGCATCGTTAAATATCCCTGCAAGCTGGAACAATGCTTCAGTAAGACGTACAACTCTTCAAGGACAGTCTGCGCGTCGTCGCTAATGGTTTCACGAACTGGAGTCACAAACAATACGAACATCCAGTCAGTATATCGTCACCTAACGTGCAGCATTTGCAAGTACGCACACTTTTCCGGCATCTTCTCCAGCACGCGACGCAAGTAGAAGAATGGCATCTCGGTGGTGAGCTCGAAGTTAATGCCCTGCAAGACCTCCATCTCGTAATACAGCAGTTGCAGGCGCTCAATCTCGAGCAACTCCTCGTCACCAGCAAACAGTGGGGTCTCCAAGATGTCGTACATAACGCGCACCATGCGCAACAGCTTCATGCGCTTACTGGACGCCTTAGCCGACAGGAAGAGGCAGGCTGCCGCAAACTTGTACCGCTCCCGCGCGTAAATACCGCGGTCAAACACGCGATGAAAGAAAATGCACGCCGTGAGCGCGATATCGCTGCTCAGCCCGAGACACCGCGACAAGACGTCGATGAAGGCGATCGCCGTGTAGCGCCAATGCTGCTTCTCCTCCGGTTTGCTGTCAAAGTCCCGGCGTTCGAAAACCAGTGGGCAGTTGGATCGGTCCAGCTGCAGCTGAGGCGTGCTAGGCGGCGGTAGCTCGAACTGCTGAAGCTGGTCAGGAGCCTCAGCTTGTCGTTCCGCCTCGCCGCGCGGTAACGGTACCGGGGCTCTACGAGGCTTGCACTCTCCCATGACGAGGCCCTTCCAGGCCTTGATCTTTCTCGGGTACAGCTTCAGTTCTTCCCAACGAGCAAGCGTCTGCACAAACGGCAAAGGTATCAGATGTACAATAGTCAGGGTCAAGATCATCATCTTCTCAAGTCAAGCAGGCATCCATCACAGCACCTTGAACACGCGCTTCCGGTTCTCCTCGGAGTTGCGCTTGTCGCCGTAGCGGATCTCCCGCGCACAGGCATTGAGCACTTCGTCCACGGTCTGAAACCACTCGCGCTGCACCTGCTGCAGTCGCTCCCCCTCGAAGGACTTGAGGAACTCGTGCAGCACGTAGAACAGCATCAGCTTGGCCTGGAACCCGCGCGCTCCCTCCGCGTACGCTCGCTGCAGGCAGCACAACAGACAGACAGGTGACGTTAGTACGTTTTGTTCAACAAGCTCAGATAACAACAAGGGAAACGCAGGCAGGACTCGACTACTGAGGTCTTTCTATTAGGCGCGCCGCCACCACTGCACAGCCAGCCAGCCTCAGCAAGTAATAAATGAATAAATAAAATAAATAATATACACTCCACTTCACGTGGTGATAGTGCTGGTGGGTGGTGGGCCTCGGAGTTGCGGCTTTTTAGCATACTGGCGGCGGCGATTTAACGGAAAGCGGCGTGGTTTTAGTCTGATATTGGGTGGTACCTGCTTCATCTTGATCTGGAAGCGCAGCGCGTGCTGCGGGAACGTGGCCATGTACTCGGCCGTCTTGGCCACGAGGTCGCGGTTGGTCACGCAGTGTAGCACGTCGTTGAGCACCGTGCCGAAGCCCGCGATCTCCCGCTCCCACTGCGACTCGGACAGCAGCGGCCGCTCGGGCTCCGGCGCGGGCACCTCGGGCGGCGTCTGCAGCGGCGTTTTGCCACCGCTCTTGCGCCGCTTGGCCGCGCTGCTAGTGGGTGGCGTGGCCGACGGCTTGCGCGTCTTCTCCGGCCGCGGTGGTCGCTGCAGCGCTGCGGAGTCGGACGCGTCGGCGTTCGCGGCCTCTTCTGAAGCTTGTAGAGACCCGTTGGAGTCGGTGTGCGCCTCAGTCGACGCGCAAGACGCAGGTGCATCTACTGGTGTGCGCTGGTCGGCGGGCGGGGCGGCCGCGGCCTGCGCCTTGCCGCCCGAAGACGACGGTCGAGCGCGCGCATTGTCCCCCATCGAGCTTCCCCTTCTTTCGCCTCTGCAGGTCCAAGCACTGAAGTCTAAAATCGGACTTAGTCGAGAGCATATGGATTTCCGTTTCGAAAAAAAAAAGTTTGTTAGAAGTGCGATGGCTACATACATGTACACTTTTTATTGCTAAGCTTATTGCATCATGGCCAGCTCCATCTCCGTGGCGATCGAGATGTTGTGCGTGGGGCGGTTCCAGTCCGACTCGACTGTCTCCGTGTTGTATTGACCAGGACCCTGCAAGCGCAATTCCAATGGTTAGTCGCTACTAAGATACTAAGATAATCGATTGTCGAGCCAGCGAGACCTACCAGCACTGGCGCCTTCGGTCGCTGGTCCTTGAATCGAGGTTCCTGGGAGCGGAGAAAAGAAGACGACGGTGAGTGCAGCGATGGAGAAGCGTACAATCGTGGCGTTACGCACCGCAGCATAGAACACGTTGGGTCGCGCCTTGTGCAGCGGCTTCTGCTCCAACCGCTGCGTCGAATACGACCCCGGCCCCTGATTCCATGCATCAATGTGTCAATGAACAAAGTCTACCCGCGATGTAGCCTCGAGAAGTTGATACTTACTGGAACGAACACGGTTGGACTCGGTTTGTCCTTCATTCGATCGATGCCGGACTTGAACGCGCCTTGTGCGCCCGACGCGTTCCACGAGCGTTGTATCTGTAAGAAAAAAATACAAGCTGACGTCAGATAGAAAAAGTCAAATTGAAAATTGTATCGTCACCAACCTCATAGTCGCCTGGTGACGGCCCCGTAGCCTTTTGAATCTGGTGCGGACGACTTGTTGACGACGCGAACATCGACGAAGCTTTGGGCTGTTGGCGTTTCTTGGAAGTTTGACCTTGTTGCCGTCGCTCGGATTCTTGGGCTTTCATGTCACGCTCTAGCTGAGACTCCAGACTCTCACGGCCGTATTGGCCGCCCGATGAAATAGTGTCGAAGCGTCTTGTGGTGCTGCCGAAGTTGGTTACTCGACTTGTCTGCGTGACGACACAAACAGGTGCGCATCGTTAGAGTGAGCGTGACAACACCGTCGTCAGACGACCAGTACTTACCACTTTGTTCAGTACTTCCGATACTGCTGACGGGACTTCATAAGAACCTGGTGCTGCGAGGCACTGATCTCTGTGTTTGAGCTCTTCGAAACGCTCTTTCTTGGAGCTGAACGGCGCCTTTTTCCTGCTGGGAACTGAGCGTGGCTGCTGCGTGTTGCCTGATGGTGGGTAATAGTACGCACCAGGGCCTGGAACAAATGCATCCCTAGACAAGTGGTTATCCATGTTAGTAGGCAGCAACCACAACCTTGCTTTGAGCAAGACCGACGTGCTCACCGTTGGGAGCCCTCGAATCGATTGGACGTACTACCGAAGAACTGAAGATGCTCGGGTTTCGTCTCGGTCGGAAAACCGTGTGTTTGATTCGGATGGTAGGCCCCTGGTCCTGGAACATTTTTGGTCATGGCGATCGGGGCAGCCTGCTCCCGCGTCAAAGCGGACTTGAACACCGCATTCACCCGCGCAGGATCTTTCGGTACGGTGGTGTCTCCGGTGTTTTTGTATTCGCCTGGACCGGGCACCTCTGCTTTTGACCGTACTTCTTTTTCAATGAATCGTGTCACTTTTCCCTTCGAAAAGTCGGTCGTGCGGGTCTTGTTCATGTTCTTCAGGCCCCTCATCGGCTCGTACTCGCCTGGCCCGAGCGTATCGCTCCCACAACCAGTGTGACCAACTTTTGCGGGCTCGTGACGAACCAGTTTGCCGTAAGCCCCCTGCTCGTAGCCAAAACTTTGGGAAACAGTTGGGATTGACGGAGCGGTGGGAAGCCTTGTCCACCTGATCTTGTTATTGGATGGGGGAGTCCTCACGAGCGGGTTGCCGAGGCTCGTGTGTCTATCAGTCGGTAATAGTGTCAGTAGCAGCAGCTCATACAACACAACAGCATCTAGCCCACCACTCACCCCTTCGACTTTTGTGCGAACGGATCTTCCTTGGAGTACGCCCCTGGCCCTGGGGTGCTGAAGCCACGACGGAGTTTGACCTCCCCGAGTCGCTGGGACTTGGACTGAAAGATGGACGTGGCAGGCGCCTTGCTCTTCGTGGGGGAATCCCAGGTCGTTTGGTTGTTTGTAGCGTATGACCCAGGGCCCGGTGTGATCATCGTCAGCCCTTTGGTGGAGCCGGCATTGGCACCGCGCACGAGCTTCTCGCCGGAGCCGAAGCCCGTAGCATTCGGGCGCAGCTTGCGGGTCGGGGACGTTTCGTAGCAGCCAGGCCCGAGGCTCGCAGACGTGCCCGCTTTCACTTGCAGGCCGCCCGGACAATTGTCTCGCGTCGTGCGGTTCACCCACGCCATGCCTTCTTCCACGAGTGATGCGCGCGTATCAACGCGAAGCTCCTGACCCGCAGCGCGCCTTTGCGTATAAATAGTAGCCCTGTCCAGGCGATCGAGTTGGAATTAGCCTTTAGGTATGTGATTCAGTAGTGGGTCAATGAATAGCTATGGCCTGCTTGATAGCTGGCGACCACCGCAAAAAGTTGCAGTCACGGCGGCATACAAACCGCAAGTGGTTTTGGTCACTAAAGCGCGACTTCCAGTTGAAGTTGAAGAGTGTTGGTCCCTCGTTCGAGTGCCCACGTATCGAAACTTTCCGTGCGTCATTCTTCAATCCGCACTGGTGTCGCCATGGCGTCAACTGCCACGATCGTCGACCCGCAGAGCCACTGCAGCGGCAGCGCCGAGCTCTACCGCGTAGGTTTATCTGCTAGCATAGCAGGCAGAGGTGTGTGTACTGACCCTTCTCGGCCTGGCAGGATGCGGACGGGGTGCGCTGGAGCTTCATGCTGAATCTGACGGACATCTCCTACGGAACTTACGGGTAAGATACGACCTTGTACTGCGCTACTGCGCTATACAGTGTGGAGGCTTAAGACTTGTGTGCCCAATTGACAGCAACAACAAGTTCTACATGGGGCAGCTCATCGTGGACCGCGGGCGGTTCGTGGTCTTCCGCAAGTGGGGCCGCGTGGGCGCCAAGACGCCGCAGTCCAAGACGGAGTTCTACAGCTCCGTGGAGGCAGCCGAGAAGGCCTTCCAGAAGGTCTTCCGGGCCAAGAGCGGCAACAAGTGGCCGCTCGCGGAGCCCTTTGTGCGCAAGAAAGGCAAATACTTCCTCGTCGGTGAGCTCCTGGGCATCTGAAATGGAGGGCTAGCTGCCGACGGTTGACTGACGTGATGTGATGTGACTATGCTACATTGTAGAACTGGATGACGGCGAACCAGAAGCAGCTAGTGCTGATGCTGCCCAGAAGGTGGAGCAGAATGAGGAGGAAGCAGTCTCCAAGCTCCCAGAGGAGGTGCAGTACATCATCCAGGTGAGAATGTGTCTCGGTTGTTACCCACCGTACTCAACTCTAATGGCAATTATCTTTTTTGTGGCAGCTTATCTGTGACCCAGAGGTGGTGAAGCGAGAGATGGTCAGCCTGAATGTTGACTTGAATCGCTTCCCACTTGGTACGTGGCTGTCAATTCCCATGACCCCCTGTATGGGGTCTTGTACAACGCTAACTGACGTCGTAATGTTTTTGCAGGTAAGCTGTCGAAGGCGCAGATTTCGCAGGGCTACGACATTCTACAGCGCATCTCGACCACCCTGGAGGAATTGGAAGAGCTCACGAAGACACCTGCTGCGCCGCCGAAGACGACGAAAGCTGGCGCGAAAAGCAGACGACAGGCAAAGGCGAAGGCAAAGGGGCCAGCTGCAGCGACAACTAAAAGCGCAGCAAGTTTTCGTGACGATCTCAAGTCGCTATCGAGTGAGTTCTACTCGCTGATCCCGCACGACTTTGGTCGTTCCCTGCCTCCAGTCATCGCCAGTATGACGGACCTCAAGCTAAAACTTGAGCTGCTGGAGGTGCTGTCGAATCTGGAAATCTCGCAGATGCTGCAGAAGCAGGAAGCTGAGAAGCCAAAAGGACCAGCTGTTCACCCGCTCGATCTTCACTATGATATGCTGAACACGAACATGGAACCTCTGAACAAGAGCGGCAAGGAGTACAAGATCATTGAAAAGTATGCGGTAAATCTGTCACGATTGCTGGCGTGCAGTTTGTTGACAAACAACTTTTTTGTTTGCTGTGCTAGGTTTATCAGGAAGACGAACGGTGGAAGCAAGCTCAATATTAACACGGTTCTCAAGATCGCCCGACCAGACGAAGAGAGCCACAAGGGTGTATTGGGATCGTTGGATAACCATAAGGTGTGTAGTGCATTGATTATTCCAGGGTGACGCTTTCGGGCTATGACTTAGGCGTGGCTTCGTGTCCTAGTTGCTATGGCACGGCTCCCGGCTGTCGAACTTTGTTGGCATTCTGTCTCAAGGACTGCGAATCGCGCCGCCCGAGGCCCCCAAGAACGGTTACCAGTTCGGCAAAGGCGTAAGGATTATGCATGCACACAGATGCATTGGAACAGTTTATGGTGCTGACGTTGTGAATGCCATGTCATTAGCTTTATTTTGCGGATGCTCTAGCGAAGTCGGCGAACTATTGCTGCGCGTCAACTCGAAACCCAACCGTATGTGTGCCTTGTTGAGGGTGAACAAGAGGTGACACCGGCAAGTCTAAACAAAATATTATTGCTTATGTTTGCTGTTGATCGGTAGGCGGTGCTTCTGCTTGCCGATGTCGCTCTGGGCAAGCCGTACAAGACGCCGAATGGTGAGTTCCTGGATTACAGCATGGTGAAGGACCAGCGCGGGTGCGACAGCACGCACGGCCTAGGCCGAATGGCGCCTTCGGAGGACGAGTTCGAGACTCTACCGGATGGTGTCGTGGTTCCGGCGGGCACGCTGAAGCCCGTGGCAGGTGACCAGTACTTGCTGTACAACGAGTTCATCGTGTACCGTCGCGAACAAGTCCAGCTACGCTATCTCGTGGCTCTGGACTTCCAAAACGTGGCTTGTGCCTGGTGAGTTAAAGCGCTCCACCATGCAAGAGGCCTGCCACCACGCAGCGGGTCAAGGTCGCGCAGCTATTATTTTATGAGATCGACTTCAAGTAGAGAACGTGTAGCCATGTCTTTGATATGGCTACAGTCGTCCTCACGATTAATTGGTCAATATCTATTTCAGCTAACCAACCAGCGTTGGGTCAGTTGACATGCAATTTGGCGGGAGCTCGCTTGCGATGCCGCCAACGACTCCGGCGAATCGCGTGGACCCACTCAGCGGCTGCGCCAGTTCTGCTGTGGTTTACCAGGTACCTAGCGCTAACGGTCCGCTATAATTGATACTGTGGGTCTAACTACTATTACCTTTTATGGTGTTCGAGCAGGACGCCAATGGCGTCGCCTGGAGCTTCATGCTCAACTACACCAACATCTCGTTCGGAACTTACGGGTGCGTGCTCGTAGCGATCGGTTGGTGATGGTGCAATAGATCTGCAGTTGTTAAGTGACGGCTGGCGATGCAGCAACAACAAGTTCTACATGGTGCAGCTGATCCAGGACGGAGACCGGTATATGGTCTTCCGCAAGTGGGGACGCGTCGGCGCCAAGAACCCGCAGGTGTGTAGAGTTGCAACGGGAACAATGCAGCCCTGGTATTGACACTTCAAGGTTTGACGACTGGGCAGCGAGCTCTGGAGCGCTACAACTCGTCGTTGGAGAAGGCGCAGGCCTCGTTCACCAAGAAGTTCCTCGACAAGAGCGGCAACGAGTGGCCGCTGACTGGGCCTTTCGAGAAAGTGGAAGGCAAATACGTGCTTGTTGGTAAGTGGCTGAACTGGTTGGTCGATGTCAAGCAGCAGATGACTTATTCGTGCTTGATGGGGACTGCAGAGCTTGACGATGAGGTGCCGGAAGAGGAGGCGGATGAGAGCGAAGTCGAGCAGGAAGAGGAGGTGCTGTCGGCTTTGCACGAGACTGTTCAAGATGTCTTGAAGGTACGTCACCCGTTCGTCGATGATACAGAATAGTGAATCCGGTGAACGCCCTGACCTGTTGCGTCTTCAGCTTGTCTGTGATGCCGACCTGATCGCACGAGAAGTAGCAAACATGAACCTGGACTTGAAGCGGCTCCCTCTAGGTTTGTGACGGCGTCACAAGGCCTTGTGAGAGCTTTATGTTCTCACTACTTTATGCTTTTCAACCAGGCAAACTGTCGAAAGCCCAAATTTCCCAGGGGTATGCTTTGTTACAGCAGCTCTCTGAAGCCCTCAAGGAGATTGAAGACCTGAATAAGGCTGTCATGGACAAGAAGGATACGCCTGCGCAGAAACGAGCTGGGACTCGTCGCTCCACTCGCGTGAAGCGAACGGCCAACCCGAATGCCGCCCAAATCCGTCGCTTAAAGAACAGCTTGAAGACTCTGACGAGTGATTTCTACACGCTGATCCCGCATGACTTCGGAAGAAACTTGCCGCCGCCGATTGATTCCATGGACGAGGTGAAACTGAAAATCGACTTGCTAGAAGTGCTGGCGAATATCGAGATTTCGCAGAAGCTGCAAGCGGAGAAGAAGAAGAACGCAAAGAAGAAGTCTGGCACCGACGAGCAGAAATTGAACTCCCTCGATGTGCAGTACAATCTGCTCAATGTCAAGATGGAGCCTCTGCCTGAGTCGACCGACGAGTACAAGATCATTGAAAGGTACGGCGTTATGATAAAATGATGCGGTGTTTTGTGTTATACTAACACCGAACGGTACAGATACGTGGAAACGACGCATGCCCCAACCCACGTGCAGTATAAACTGCGCATCAAGTCAATTCTCAAGATTTCTCGGCCGGATGAAGAGAAGTTCAAGGACATTTTCCAGTCTGTGGACAACCACAGGGTTCGTTTGCTTATTGCTTAGTTGCAAGCAACTTTATGCGCGTGATCTCACGACTCTTCCTTTGCCCAGCTGCTGTGGCACGGATCCCGACTTTCGAACGTCGTCGGCATTCTGTCCAAGGGACTTCGCGTGGCTCCCCCCGAGGCGCCCAACAACGGATACATGTTCGGCAAAGGTGTACGTGCTTCTTTCGCGGGAATTCATGGATTGGTTTATGAGGCTTACTGCCGGGTGCTTTGTTGCTTGCCTCGAGTAGATCTACTTTGCAGACTCGGTGTCCAAGTCCGCCAACTACTGCTGGACAACACCGCAGAACCCGAAGGTTTGTGTGCCATTATTTGCCTCCTGTGAGATGACTTTGAATCGTACAATATGCTGATCGACGCTATCGCAGGGCGTTTTGATTCTCGCTGAAGTGGCTCTGGGAACCCCCTACAAGGCCGAGGAAGCGGAAGACCTGACGTACACGAGCTTGAAGAAGACCAAGGGATGCGACAGCACCCACGGCGTGGGGCGCATGGCTGCCCCCAAGGAGGACTACGAGACCATGTACGTTACTCTCCTTCGTCTTCAGTTGTGGAACTCTTGTCATGGTTGCTGACGTATCTTGCAGGGACGATGGCGTGGTGGTCCCCGTCGGCGAGTTCATGCCGTCGGATGGCAACGGATCGCTGCTCTACAACGAGTTTATCGTGTACCGCCAGGAGCAAGTCAAGCTGCGCTATCTGGTCAACCTCGACTTTCTCTACGAAGAGGAGGACGAAGCGTAGAGGAACGTAGGATAGAGGACAACGTCCGTTGCATTAATACACGACGATATGCACGTTGAAGTTGCGATTAATCTACGTGAATGATGATTACCGTCACACCATACAAAATCCAAGTGAAAATGTCACTAAAGCGAAGCTCCAGTTGAAGTTGATGAGTGATGGTCCTTCACGCGATGCCCTTCAGTTCGCTCATTGTTCAATTCGCACTATCCATGACGTCCACTGCCTCCATCGTCGACCCGCAGAGCTACTGCAGCCCCTACGCCGAACTCTATCGCGTACGCCACACCGCCCCTATGAAGGTGCTCAGGCTGCAGAAACACTAACACTGATTGTATGACGCAGGACGCGGATGGGGTGCGCTGGAGCTTCATGCTCAACCTGACGGACATCTCCTACGGCACCTACGGGTAAGAGACGACGGCCTTGTACGGCGCTATACAGTGTGGAGGCTTACGTACTTGCCCCCATTGACAGCAACAACAAGTTCTACATGGGGCAGCTCATCATTGACGGCGGGCGGTTCGTGGTCTTCCGCAAGTGGGGCCGCGTGGGCGCCAAGACGCCGCAGTCCAAGACGGAGTACTACAGCTTCTTGGAGACGGCGCAGGAGTCCTTCGCTAAGACCTTCCAGTCCAAGAGCGGGAACGCGTGGCCGCTCACGAAGCCGTTCACGCGCAAGAAAGGCAAATACTTCCTCGTCGGTAAGCCCCCCCCCATCCGATAGCTTCTTCGAGCAATGTTTGGATGTATCTTCATCGCTTCTCTGTCAATTCCACACACTGCAGAGCTGGACGATGGCGAACCGGAACCAGCCGATGCTGTTGCGGTTGATGAGAAGGCGGAGATGAAGGAGGAAGTGGCCTCCAAGCTCCCACAAGAGGTGCAGAAGATCGTCCAGGTAAGAGAGTCGACATCTAGCAGTTTTCGCTCATAGTTGAGATCTAATGGTGCCCATTATCCGCCATGACAGCTTATCTGCGACCCGGATGTGGTTAAGCGGGAGATGGCGAGCTTGAACGTTGACTTGAAGCGCTTCCCGCTAGGTAAACGGGCTATCTGAAATTCAATGCAGCAGTGTTCTGGCTGAATTAACGAGAGCACTGTGCCATTTTTTGCAGGAAAACTGTCGAAGGCGCAGATTTCGCAGGGCTACAGCATCCTGCAGCGCATTTCAACAACCCTCCAAACACTCGAAGAGATGGCGAATACACCAGCAACGACGACGAAAGCCGGCGCCAAGGGGAGACGAAAGGCCAAAGCCAAGGCGAAGGGGCCAGCAGCAGCCGCCACCAAGAGCGTGGCCAGCTACCGCAAGGACCTGCAGACGCTGTCGAGCGAGTTCTACTCGCTTATCCCTCACGACTTCGGTCGTTCGTTGCCGCCGGTGATCGGGACGAACGAAGATCTCAAGGTGAAGCTCGATCTGCTGGAAGTGCTGTCGAATCTGGAGATCTCGCAGGCCTTACAGAAGAAGGAGGCTGAGAAGCCGAAGGGTCCGGCCATCCACCCGCTCGACCTTCAGTACGGCATGCTGAACACGAACATGGAGCCTATGGACAAGGGCAGCAACGAGTACAAGCTCATCGAGAAGTTCATCGACAAGACGAGCAGCGGGTGGAAGCTCAACATCAACACGATTCTCAAGATTGGACGCCCCGACGAAGAAGCCCACAAGGACGTCCTCGGATCGCTCGACAACCACAAGGTACACGAACGATACGAAGACTTGGTTCACTTGATCGGAGCGCTCAACATGCTGACTATTCTGTGATTTTGTCGATTGCAGTTGCTGTGGCACGGCTCCCGACTGTCAAACTTTGTTGGCATTCTGTCACAAGGACTGCGTATTGCTCCGCCCGAAGCTCCGTGCAATGGCTACTACTTTGGCAAAGGAGTAAGCACTACACGTACGCATGCGGTACTACTTGAAGGGAGGCTCTGACGTTAACGTCGTGTTGCGCTTAGTTGTACTTTGCGGATGTCCTGGCGAAGTCGGCGGCCTACTGCTGCGCGTCAAGTCGAAACCCAATCGTGAGTCCACGTTTGCTGCGGTATCTTGGGAAGAAGGACCCAGAGTCTGACTGCAGTTGTTTCTTGTTGTGCAGGCGGTGCTTCTGCTAGCCGATGTCGGTTTGGGGACGCCGTACAAGATCGCGAGCGGCGAGTTTCTCGACTACAAGAAGGTCAAGGGCCAGGACGGATGTGACAGCACGCACGGTCTCGGTCGAATGGCGCCGGCGGAGGAAGAGTTCGAGACGCTACCGGACGGTGTGGTGGTTCCTGCCGGTACGCCGAAGCCTGTGAACGGCGGCGATCCGCACTTGCTCTACAACGAGTTTATCGTGTATCGCCGCGAGCAAGTCCAGTTGCGCTACCTCGTGGCTCTGAATCTCCACAACGTGGGCTTCGGCTGGTAGCCCGAAGCAACGCTGGGAAGTGTAGATCGACGTGCCGGAGGGAAAGTGTAGATAGCCTGTTGGCCGCAGTACATAAGCGCATAAATGCATATAGCGAGCGTCCATATCGATGTTGTCCTGTCTTCTAACTTTATCCCTAATGTGCATCGCCGACTGCTTCGATAGCTCAAGACACTACTATCGCCTACGCTCGAGATCTCGAGTCGAGCAAGGGGGGTGAGCGAGCTCTTTACCGCAAGCCGCTGTACCAAAAAAGAGTGTGAACCACAACTGCGCGCAACAGACTACAAAAGCATTGGGGGGAGTGCATTCATCACAACACGCACACCCCACTAGCTCTCGCGGTACACCTGCGTCACTAAATAGGCGATCACGTCTTGCGCGTAGCGGTCGATGTCGCCGTCCCCATCGAAGCTGCGCTGCAGCTCCTCGCGACACTCGGCCAGCGGCAGGCTGAAGAGCGGGATGACCTTGTCTGCTAGTTCCTGGAAGTACCTGCACACCTGCTTCTCGCCCCGGATGAAGAACAGCGCCTGGATGCGGTTCGAGAAGAGCGGGTACTGCTTTGAGGCCAGCAGCTCGTTGTCCTCCTCGATGGTCGTGTCGTAGAGACTCAGCTGGTGGGTCATGAGGTCGCGCAGGTACTGCAGCGCGCGGATCTCGTTGTCAAACGAGATGGGCGGCGACGAGTGCGCGGGGCTCTTCATCTTCATGCTCGAGAACTCGTCCTCGGTTGCCACGATGAGGCGCGCGAAGCTGAAGCCTTCGCGCGTGTTGGCGTCCGAGTGCGAGCAGCTGAGCCGCGCGTCCATGGTGTAGATGCCGCTCTCGTGCAGGTATGCGCGCTTGTCGTAGAAAAGCTGTCCGTCCGCCTGGGAGAGCTGGAAGTCGATGAGCACCTCGTTCGGGTTGCGTCCGTCCTCCTCCGTGTTGTCCTCGACCGCGAAGCCGTAGTTAAGCAGGAAGCGGTGGTTGCACTTCTTGCCGTACGAGTCGTAGACCTGCGCGCCCGTGCCGATGGTGCCGAGCGACGTAATGGTGAAGGCGTCGATGCTCTGGTCGAACGTCCAGCTCGTCTCGCGCGGCCGGTAGTGGTTGAGCATGTCAGCGAAGGGCACGAGCGCCGCCGTCTTGACGCCGTCGATCGTGAGCCCGAAGTTGCGGCTGCACACGATCATGCGCGCCCAGCTGAAGCGGTCCAGCGAGAAGCGCGCGAAGGCCGGGTCGACCCTGCAGATGACGTCGTAGTCCTTGCGGATGGCGGCCTTGCGCTCCTGGATCTGCTGGATGATGTACGAGCCCTTGAGCCAGCCGAGCTCCTCGTCCGACCAGAAGATGGGCATGTTGCTCAGCGTGGAGGGCAGCGTGCTGTAGTAGTTGCGGAAGAAGGACGTCTCGGCGCGCTCCATGTCTGTGAGCAGGAACATCATGAGGAAGATGTGCTTGGGCGCCACGAAGTCCACGTTGCGCGCCAGCAGCTTGCGCCCGATGTCTGTCTGCTTGCCCATTTCCACTGTGATGAGGCACTTCTTGGGGATCACCAGGATGCGCTCGCCCGGCGCCAGCACCTTGCGACTGTGCACGCCGCGCACCTCGGGCGCGTACTCCTGCAGCGCCAGCTTCTTCGTGTCGGCGCCGTTGCCCTCGAGCCACTGGATCAGCTCCTGCCCCACCACGTCCACGCCCTGCTCGCGCATCACGCCGTTGCGCTGCTGCTGCGTGGTCGACTCCTTGGCGGCGACGGGCGCGCTCGGAGGCGCCGCGCCGCCCGCGGACGGCGGCGAAGGAGCGCTCATGACCAAGCGTATAATTAATTACCTACGGCTGGGTGAGTCTGAGTGGCGGCTCCGCTTGGGTTTGGTAAGGATTCGAAAACGGCACGTGATTGGACGAAAAGACGAGGAATTACACGATCGTAAATGATTGCAGCCTCGATGTTCACCGTGAAAAATACATTTCGGGTAATTTATTCCGAGCCTATCTTACGGCATATCGACATTGGGATCCTCCTCCCAAGCTGAAGCGAGCGACATCGACCTGAAGTGAGCTCCCCCGCTCTGCCTGCGCCCTCTTCCTCCTGACGCCATGAGCGCGCAGTCCACGTTCTCCCAGACGCCCGCGTACAGGGCGCACGTGTCCAGCGCCAAGCAGATGGCGACCGAGGAAGCGCTGGTCTACGAAGGTAAACAAACGCTCAAGACGCGATCTTTTTCTCTCCTCGGACAGGAACTATAACGCCGTACTCAACGAGCGACTGACTGACTGACTCGCTCTTTGCATGCAGAGATCAAGCGCACCGTTTCCCTGCTCGAGACGGCCGTGAAGACCAACGCCAAGGAGAAGATCCCGCGCGTGCTCCGCGCCACCAGCAAGCTGCGCAAGACGCTGTCGGTGGCGCAGCTGCAGCAGGCCGTGGAGCAGCTGCTGCCCTCGCAGAACGCGTCCAAGCCCGCGCTGCTGGCGCTGCTGGCCAAGATCGACGCCAAGGCGCAGGCGGCCGCTGCTGACGCCCGCGCGGCTGCCGCGAAGGACCAGGATGTGGAGATGACGGATGCTTCGCCTGAGGCGGAGACTGCGGCGTCCCCCGTCGCGACGGTGGTGCTGCCCGTCGTAGACCTCATTGAGGTGGAGATCTACCTGTTCCTGTACGTGCTGGCGGCGCTGGTCAAGTACAAGCTGGCACAGGAGGCTCTGGATACGGTGGACAAGGTGGTGGCGCGCTGCCAGCAGTTCAACCGCCGCACGCTCGACCTGCTGCAGGCCAAGGTGTTCACGTACTACTCCAACATCCACGAGCAGTTCGGCCACGACCTCCCGGCCATCCGCGCCACGCTGCTGGGCGCGCACCGCACGTCGTGTCTGCGCTATGACGAGGCCGGGCAGGCGACGCTGATCAACCTGCTGCTGCGCAACTACCTCAAGGACAACCTGTACGAGCAGGCGTACAAGTTCGTGAGCAAGACGACGTTCCCCGAGACGGTGTCGAACAACCAGTTCGTGCGCTACCTGTACTACGTGGGCAAGATCCAGGCGGTGCAGCTCGAGTACACCGAGTCGTACACGAAGCTCATGCAGTCGATCCGCAAGGCCCCAGCCAACACGGCGTTCGGCTTCCGGCGCACAGTGTACAAGCTGGCGATCATCGTGCAGCTGCTCATGGGCGAGGTGCCCGAGCGCAACGTCTTCAACCAGGACGAGCTCCGCAAGGCGCTCGCGCCGTACCTACAGCTCACCAATGTACGTGGTCGATGATGAGTTCCGACGGTAGAAGGTTGTGGTGTGCTGGTGCTTAGTTGCTGACTCGCACTGCTGTGTATCTTTTGGACATATCCAGGCTGTTCGCGTGGGTAACTTGGAGGACTTCAACGTGGTTTTGGCGCAGCACGGAGCCGTCTTCAAGGCGGACAACACGTACACGCTGATCCTTCGGTGAGCATGACGAGGTTTGAGCAGCGTCACCGAGTTTCTTCTTCTGTTTGACCGATCGATCTGTCGCTGTGTACTATGTTAGTCTGCGGCACAACGTCATCAAGACGGGTCTGCGCAAGATCAGCACCTCGTACTCGCGCATCCTGTTCACGGACATTTGCGAGAAGCTGGCGCTGGAGAACGCCCAGAACGCCGAGTTCGTGTGCGCCAAGGCGATCCGGGACGGCGTCATCGACGCAGTGATCGACCACGAGAACGGCTGGCTGCAGCTCAAGGAGACGGTGAACGTGTACACGACGAACGACCCGCAGACCGCCTTCCAGAGGCGCATCACCTTTGCCTGGACGTGCACAACGAAGCTGTCAAGGCCATGCGCTACCCGCCGGATGCGTACAAGAAGGACCTGGAGAGCGCCGAGGAGCGTCTCGAGCGCGAAAAGCAGGAGGAGGAGCTCGCCAAGGAAATCGAAGACGAGATGGACGAGGGTCTGTAAGCGGCAGCAGTCTTGCGTGAATGTTTGAGACTGGTAAGCGGTCGAAACCAAAAGAAACGTCTTATCAACACTTACACGTGACTGAACAGCAAGCAGGCAGCTCGCAGATAGATATTTCATGGCCACCCACACACAAGGTGACAATTTGGACTCGAGCGCGCGAGTGCACGTGTGTATTTCCCTTGACATTGGTCTTGTTACAGTTTCTGTCTCCTCTCGGCTCGTGGGCTGGTGGTGCTGCTGCTACTGTGCTTACTTCTTCTGGGCCCAGAGCGGCGCCTGGTAGCGGTCCGAGTGGAAGGGCGACTGGCCAGCCACCCAGCCGGGCACGTTCTTCATGACCTGGCGCTCCTTCTCCAAGATGTGCTTCTCCTGCTCGAGGTACTCCACGTCGGCCTCCGCCTGCAGGAACGGCAGCAGCGCGATGCGGTTCTCGCGCTCCTCGCGCGCCACCTCGCGGTGGTGCTTGTTGTGCTGGCCCACGAGGTAGTAGCCGAAGGACGTGACGAGGAACGTGCCGAGGAAGAGCGACCATCCCGGTGGTCCGCGCGTGGCCGGGCCGTTCTTGACGAACTTGACGGGCTTGAAGCCGCCCGGCGGCGGCATCTCCTGGTTGGGCGCGTGGAAGTTGGGCGTGGCCATGGCTGCGGGCGGGAGGTCAGGCGGTCGGGGCGCGGCGGCTCGCGGGCAGTGGCGGGGCTGGCAGCTTCGCTTCTCGGCCTCAAGTTGTGCGGCGCAGGGAGCAGGAGCGACTGGTCTGTGTGGCAGACACCACCAAGTGTGGCAGCAGCCAGCAGCTACTTGGCCCAATATGTACCTCTTATGGCACCGACCGTCGCCGCGCGATTTGATTGGTGTGGTCTGGCGGAATAAATTGTTCACCACCAACTTGGGCTTGGACCGGCAGGCAGCAGACAGTAAGTAGGCCCTCTTCGCTCGTCTCTCTCCTTGCTCGCGCGCAGCCATGGCCAGCGGTATCTGCCCCACGTGCTCGTGCACGGAGATCGACGTGGTGGACGTGAGCGGCGAGGCCGTGTGCGTGAGCTGCGGCACCATCCTCGAGGAGAACAACATCGTGTCGTCCATCGAGTTCCAGGAGTCGGGCGGCGGCGCGCACTCGGTCGTGGGGCAGTTTGTGTCGGCTTCGGCCTCCAAGTCGTACGGCAACATCGGCACCTCCGGCCGCAACTACGGGCTCGAGTCGCGCGCCAACACGCTGGCCAACGGCAAGAAGAAGATCCGCCAGATCGCGGGCATGCTGCGCCTGGGCGACCACTACGTGGACTCGGCCTTCCGCCTCTTCGCGCTGGCGCTGCAGCGCAACTTCACACACGGCCGCAAGACGCAGACGGTCATCGCTGCCTGCCTCTACATCGTGTGCCGCCGCGAGCGCTCGCCGCACCTGCTCATCGACTTCTCGGACAAGCTGCAGATCAATGTCTACGTGCTGGGTGGCGTGTTTCTCAAGTTCTGCAAGCTGCTGCAGATCCACCTGCCGCTCATCGACCCGTCGCTCTACATCCACCGCTTCGCCTCGCAGCTCAACTTCGCCGGCAAGACGCACAGCATCGCCACCACGGCGCTGCGGCTCGTGGCCACCATGAAGCGCGACTGGATCGAGACGGGCCGCCGTCCGTCGGGTATCTGCGGCGCGGCGCTGCTCATCGCCGCGCGTTCGCAGTCGGTCATGTGCAGTCTGCACGACGTCATGGACGTGGTCAACATCGGCGAGCGCACGCTCAAGCAGCGCCTGTACGAGTTCTCGCTCACCCCGACGGCGCAGCTCACGTACGACCAGGTCGGCAAGCTCGAGATGTCGCGCGTCGAGTGCGACCCGCCCAGTTTCCAGCGCCACCGCGAGAAGGAGGTCATGGAGATGCTGCTCATTGAGTCAGAGAAGCTGCCGCTGGAGCAGAAGACGCGCAAGCGGCTGACCAGAGGACGGCGGGACGAGTCAGAGGACGAGAGCGACGACGACGAGGAGGAGGAGGAGGACGGCGCCTTGGCCAAGGGCATGCTCAACAAGAAGGCGCAGCGCATGAAGGACGAGGAGATGTCCCGCTTTTTGAGCGGCGACGCCTACTACAAGAAGAAGCAGTCCGAGGCGCTTCTCGGCAGCGATGGAGCGATTGTAGGAACGAAGGGCGGCGCAGTCGCCGACAAGGGAGAAGATGGAGAGGACGACGACGAAGAGATTGACTATGGGTTCGACAACGCCAACGACCAGATTGTTAACCGCGCGAGTCGCCTGGCGGCGCAGGAAGTGCTGCTGCGCGTGCGGAAGAAATCGGCGCGCTACATTATGCGCAAGCGTGAAGAGGCAAACTTCTACAAGACGATCGAGCGGGACCTTACCATGGCCCTCGAGGAGGATAGTTCGACTGCGAAGCCTAGTCGCGCCGCGGCGAAAGAGCAGGAGGAGGATGTTAACGGTGAAACAGAGCACAGCACGAGTCCTACAACATCAGCAGACGATGAGGAAGGCTCCACCCTGACAAGAAGACGAAGGTCACGTGACTTTGTGGATAGCAGTAATGGGCATGAGAAGAGGAGGAGAACAAGGTCAAGCGACGAGATACAGGAAGAAGAGGAGGAGGAAGAAGATGTGGAGGACCCAGAGGACGAGGACAAAGTGGCGCAGAACGAGGGTGACGACGAGAAAGGAGATGCAGAGGAAGCTGTGGATACGTTCTCGGACTTGGATGACGATGAAATCAACTCATTACTGCTGACACGAGAGGAGGCGGAGAAGAAGAAGCTGCTGTGGGAGAAGATGAACAAGGACTTTATCCAGGAGCAGGTGCGACCAGTCTGCACTTTGGCCTTCCTGTTGACATGCATTGACATTGACATTGTTGGTATTTTGTTCGACATTTCAGGAGCAAAAGCGGCTACTTGGCTTGTCAGCGCCCGACGCCCCGAAGAAGAAGAGAAGAAAGAAAACCCCCGACGTGAACGCGCCACCTCCGGACACGGCCCAGCACGCAATCTATGTAAGAACCGTCTCGCCCAACACCCCCGCCTATCCGCTTCCGATGTCTGACCCACCACTCACTTTGACGCTGAGCAGAAATTAAAGAGCCGAAGAATCAACTACGAAGTTATCGACGAACTCTTTGGCGAAGCGGCAAGCAACGGTTTCTAGGCAGGCGATTGTCCGCTGAGAGGAGGCTGTGTCTTTGATGGCTTCTCTCTCGTTGGCTTTCTCGGCGCCGTGGGAAAATGACAGAATATCAAGATGATACCAAGCGGCCCGAACCAGTAAATGCAGAACGATTCCCCGCTCATTATTCTTCATTCTGTACGTTTGTCATGATGGGTTTATTACTTGAAAAAAAATACTTAGTTCTAGCCCTTTGAAAGGGAGGGGGTGCCGAAGCAAATATGTACAATACGAGCTCAACAAAAAAAACTCGGTGCTGTTAGTACAGCAGCGTCTCGAGGTCTTCGAGCGGCAGGTGTGCGACCTCACCGAACTCTTTGGCGCTGTACTTCGTCGCGATCGCGGCGAGATCGCTCGGCTCAATCAAAACTGACCATAGGTCTTGTGCACAGGGGACAATCGCCTCCACTGCGTAGCCCGTGAGCTCTTCGAGGCGGTAGTTCCACACAAGGGCCGGCGTTTGGTTCTCGACGTAGCAGTATGCAGCTAGCAAGCACGCGCAGGCAATGACTGAAGGCTCGTACTTGGCCCCGAAGGCGAAGTCCAGCAGCGAGCACTCTGCGAAGTAGCTGGCTAGCTGGCCGATCACCTCGTCCTCCTCTTCCGAGTACTCGAGGTAGTAGCCCAGGAAGCTGCTGACACTCGGCACCGCTAGATTGAACTTGTAGACGTTGAGCAGGTCTCTCTCGCAGTCGACCAGGTCAGCCTTGGAGTACGACCGCTCGCAAATGTAGAGCAGGTCGTCCATATCGCATGGGTAGATCTCCTCAAACTTGGACGCGATCAGCAACACCGCCACGCCCACGAGCTGGAAACGCTGGGACTTCACTGGCACTTGCGCCAGGTACCGGTCGATGTAGTTCACGGTCAGGAACAGCGTCTGCGACTCCAGCTCGAAGCGCTGGTGCACTTCCACGAGCCAATCCACGAGGACGGCGCGCATCTTGGGCCGCACGCCCTCCTGCTTGGCAAAAATGTCCTCAGTCACGTGATACCGGTGCTCTCTCGCGCGCAGGCTCTCGTAGATGGAGCACGCGTACTCGTCCACCGACCCAGGCGCGTAAACGCCAGGCTCCGACGACTGCTGAGCCACAGGCAGGAAACTTGTCTGCTGGCCAAACATATCTTCCTCCGGCTGCTCAACCTCGTGAATGATTACTTCCTCCACGACTTCCACCACCTCTGCGATCCCCCCGTTCATATCCACTTCAACTTCCGTCACCTCTTCCTCTACGACCTCGATGATCTCCATCTCTTCGTCAGACTCGGACTCGGACGGTTCTTCCTCTTCGGACAGCTCGCTCTCGAGATCAAGTGGCTGGGCAGCCTCCAGCACCTCAAGGTGGTCCATTGGTGGCTGCTTTGTCTCAAGCTCACGTTCTTCCGAGTCACTGGACTCCGCGTTGTTGTTCGTCGTACGGATCGCGGCCTTTTCCTCGCTCTCAATCCCCGCGTCCTGCTCCGCCTCGACGTTGGTCTCGACAACTTCAAGTGCAGCGGTCTCAGGGAGGCCGTCGCACTCGTGTTCGGCGATAAACAGGTCCTGGTCCTGCGCGTCCGCCTCGTCGAAGGTGCTGTAGCCGTCGAAGGCCTCGCTGTCCCTCAGATCCACCTCGTCGTCTTCGGGCTCCGTCTCCACGAACTCGGAGGAGCGCGAGAGCGACTTTGGCCGAGGTTTCTTGGCGGATCCAGTGGAGGCAGCAGGGGGCGCATCAGCAGCGGCCTGTTCCTGCTCGTCGTCGTCGTCCTCCTCCTGCTCTGGAGCCTCGGGCACGTTGAAGAAGGTCGTCTTCTCGGCCGTCTGCGCGGCCTTCTTGACGACGCCCACGACCGTCCACTTTGGGGGCAGCTTGGCGTCGCTGGCTCGCCGCAGCAGCTCGTGCAGCTCGTCTTCTTCCTCGTCCACGGTGCTGTAGCCGCCCAGCGAGTCGTAGAACTCGCGCTGCTTCTGCTCGAGCTGCGCCTCGATCTCGAGTGCCAGCTCCACGGGCATCTGCGCCGCGGCGCCGACGGCCTGGGCCACGTCTGCCACGGCGACAGGTTCTGGACTTGTGGCCTGTCGATCCCCACTGTTGAAAAAACCCGCGCTATCATTTGCGCCGGCCACATCCGTCAGGGCCTCGGCCGTGCGCGCCCAGGCCAGGCCGCTGCCGGCCTCGGGCTGCTCGGCACTGGAAGTGGAAGTGTTGCTTTCTGGCCGCTCCTCGTCGTCCGTCGGCTCGCCCACGGCCGTGGGGACAGCAGCGAGCGGCGCTGCTTGCGCTGGGCCCGGCGGGCCTCGCGCGCGGCTCGGCGCGCCGCCTTGCGCTGCTGCTTGGCCTGCTTCTTCTCCTGGCGGAGCTGCACGCGGCGCTCGTGGCCCTCGGCGTCGAACACGCCGCGCAGCGCGTGCCACTGCGACTGGACCAGCGCCGAGATCTCGGTGAACACCATGGCGGCCGAAAGTGGAAATGGATCGGCCCGGGATGGCGAGGCTGGCAGGCAGGGCGTGGGAAGTTCCGTTACAACGAGAAGGGTTCTCTCGCTTTATTTCTTAGTCCCCAGCCAGATTTTGCTCTGCTCCTCCCAGGGCCCTGCAGGGCTGAGAGTTGCGAGTTCGCGCTCGACGCTGCAGTTTCCTCGCAAATGCCGCAGTGGCGCGGGCCTTGATGCGGTTCCCTCGAGCCTGGATCATCTTCCCAGCTCGAGTGCGGCTCTTTTTGAAGTCCACAGTGGCACGGGTCAAAAGACTCGCGCTTTGTATGGGAGCGAACCCACTTGCAGGAGACATGTGCCACATGGCTCCAACGAGCGCACGCCCCCGCCAGGGATCTGTTAGCCATGTGGAAGGAAGGCGCTCGAGTCGAGACGCGTACAGGGCGAGCAGCAGCAACACACTCGCGCCGCCGCCGCTGGAAGCTCGCCATGGACTCGAGAGTGAATCTGGTGCTCATTTAAGGAGAGCGCACATCTCTGCGACTCGCCTGTTGTTCCATTTTCAAAAAGTGCCCTTTCGCCCAGCGAGGATGGGCGCAGACCAGCAACGTTGCGGGCTCGTTCCTGAGAACCGGCGTATAATAAACTCGAATGACGGCGTTTTTACAAACTTTTCACGGATAAAACACAAACAAGATGATAAATACACTGTAACCGACACCAAAATGAACGTTTTGCTCGGACATGGGTACATACCAGCGCTGCACTGTATTGTACAGTAGGGGAAAATGCTCTGGAGTTGAGAATCTCAACAGGTTTGGGCCACTTTTCAGCACGTTCGCTAGCGAAGGACGCAGTTTCCAGCGATCTGCCAGTACTTACATGTAATTCCAACAAGCGACATCGCTTGCCTTGAGCTGCGAAGTGGATAATAACGTTTACCCACTTGTAAATCGTGATAGAAGTACATATTGCTGCAGTAGCGAAAGGGTTTTGCCAGTCGCCTGGAGCTCTTTGCTGCAAGTTTACAACCATAGTTGTAAGTTAACAAATCATTTGTATAATTTGCAAGTTTATGGAGACCATCTGGTGCAACTTCGAGGAACAAGCGGCGCAGAATCGCGCACGGGGGTCATTTTTCAAGGGACACTTTTGGACCCATACAAAAAAGCAGACAAAAATACATTGAGTTGAAGTGGTGCCTGGGTCTCAGGCAAGGTACCTGTCGCCGCCGCTGCTAAGCCGATACAGTAGCTGCAGGCCTGCTAAGTGAGCAGTGCTAATGCAGCATCGCTCATACATGCAGCTACAGTAGCAGCGGGGCAAGTCTCCACTGGCCTCCCCGACTGGCTAAGCCTCATTCCTCTGGAGCTCGAATGATAAATCCAATGCAGGCGACGGCGGACTAATGCCTGCGACACCATCGCCGACAGTACGCCGCAGCCCAAGGCACGACTGCAGCAGCAGCTTTTAATAGACAGACGGTGGCGTGCTGCGAGCGGCGCTGCCGACGACGACTTCGCCGCCGAAAGAGCCCTCACTTGTCTCGCCAAGACGCCTCGGGGATACAACGTACACTGTACCTTCAAATCAGGTCGCTCGATCCATATCATGACGGTTCCGACAGCGGCCTACACCTGCCGACACGATCTATAATTGGTGGAAATAGGTAAATTGCTTGATTGGTCTAAACGGCCTACCCATAACACTTTACGCATACGCATTTCATTTGCGCGGCGTGCAACTGCGTCGTGAACCGCGTCGTGACCTGCGCAGCGCCTCCTCTCCTCCAGACCTCGCGTGCGTGGCATGCGGCGGGCTGAGCCTCCGGCAGCCTGCTCACTTCAAGATCTCGCCAAGCGTTAGGGCGCGCAGCATGTGCCCTCCGAGCTAGACGAGGATCCGGAGGGCGAGGGACAGCGGACGACGGGGGCAGGGGGCACCAAGAGCGAGGACGACAGCAGACTGACCAAACGCACGAAAAACGCCCCCTCGCTGGAACGTACACGGCCGTCACGGACACGGACGCGTCAGGCCAGTGCTCCCACCACGCGCGGATGGCGCCCGTCATGGCACTAGCGCTCAAGTCGCACGCCCCGAAGGCTGCGACCACCACGGGCTCGACAGACGCCGAAGGCATCAAGCGCGTGGAGGGCGGTGAGGAGACCAAGAGCGCGAAGGACGGCGGGCTGACGAAGGCTCCAGGACAGAGACGCCCGATTGCACGACGGACGGGCGGCAGCGATGGAGGTGGAGGAGGAGGAAGAGAGTGCAAGGCGGGCCGCAATAAAGCCTGTGGCGGTGAACGCACAAGAGTCGAACGTAGAGCGCGCGGCAGTGGAGAAGGAGGTCGCGTGTGGGGCGAGAAGCGCGGCGGCCACCGCTGGGGTATCAGTGGAGGAGAGAGGGCACGGCGGAACGGCTGTTTGCGGGCGTGAAGGTGAAGGTGGAGAACGCGCAGCGGAGCGGAGACAAAGGACGCACCGCGGAAAATTCGCGCGGTGTGGGATTGCGTCGGAGGAGAGGATGTGGCGGCGAAACAGCTCGGCGGCACCGAGCTCGTGGTTGCAAGGGGGGCGGCAAGGATGAAGAAGACTTTGAGCGACAGGAACTTGTCCGTCCAGGACAGACTGTAGCAGTGAAGGCGTGCGTTTGCGGCGACGAAGGACAAGGCGCTAGCTTGAGCTCTGTGTGAGTAAAGTTTGTAGATGCTCTAACAAGCATCATAAATATTATTTACTTAGTAGTTATTTTATTCAAGTGTTATAATAGGGGGGGTCAAGATTAGCTTTTTGGCCGACATTTTTTGGCCAAAATCGCCGCCATAAGAAATATGGTCAGCCGACATAACATTTCGCGAAATGGTTCACCTGTTTGGCCGAACCATTTCTGAAATGGTCGGACATTTCTCGAAATGGTTAACCATATTTCCGCGACTTCAATGACCTTCACTCTTTTTATCTTGCTAAATGTATGCATACACATTTTTACACAATTGTCTGAGCGGGCCATGTGCGTCGCCAGCCCGCGGCAGCGCGCCAGCGGTAGCGCTCTTCTGAACGCCCCGGCGCCACGCTCATTGCGGCTAGGAGCTGCTGCGAGCTCACGCGCATGCACCGTGGTGCTGCTAGGTGCGGCACCATGCCCTGCTGCCAAGCAGCGCCGCAACGGATGGGGTGCCACCTTCCTGGCCTCCGCGGTCTGCTGCGCCTCTGGGCAGGAGCTAACAGGCAGCTAAGGTTCCTACGTTCCTACAGTTCATTCTCTACGTAGCCTGCTGTTGCTGAGGCGCCCATCGGCTACAGCTTGCTGCCCGAGCCGTTAGGCACGCGCAGCAAGCTGCAGCCTTGCATGTCTACATGTAGTCTACATGAGGTAGATAAGCATTCTAAGAAATGACCGGTCATTTCATATCTGACCGGGGTGATATTTTGGAAATGGTTTGGTCATTATGTGGGCTCCCGAGTGGTGATATTTTTTGCACCATTTGCCAATTCTGACCCCCCCTAATGCGTCTTGTGCGTTGCCTCTTCCAGGAAGAGTGAGAGTCTTCCTACGTGTTTAGTGGCATTGTCCATGATCAAAAACTTACACATGCATGCAAGCTACTCGCTCATGCCCCGTCGTCACGTAGTTGTGCGACTTAGTTAGTAGTTAAGTTCATGAGAGGGCATCTCTCAGGAAACTTGCTTGAGTTCGTGACGCTGGCCGAAGCGCCACTACAAACGCGTGAAGCAGTCGAATACAAGCAATACAAACTATAAGTAAAGAGTCGGCTGCGTGCAAAATATACGTATAATCACCTAGATACTTGCCCTCACTATACGAGGATAACATATCTCGCCAGCCTTGCCGACATTATACGTCGGCAGGAGTGTCGGCGGCTCATAAACCTACCCCTAATGTTGTGATTGGATAAAATACGATCCCTCGGCCTCCTCATTCGACAATAATCGCTCATAGCGATTTGATTGGACCATGACGACCATACCATGGCTAAGTACAAAATCATATGTGTCGGCACCTTCACGATATTCATCCGTATCGACTAAGATCGGTTTCTTTGGGGCCGTCGCGCGTGGCGCGGCCAAACGGCGCGAAAATGGACAAGCAGAGCCTCGAGCCGGCGGCGCAGGTGCTGCCGGCCGACAGCGCGGCCAAGCTGCTGCGCGTGTTCTGCTTCCTGCGGCAGCACGAGCGCAAGGCGCGCCTCGCGCGGAAGACGGCCGAGCTGAACGCGTTGACAGCACCGCCACCGCCGACTGCGACGACGACCGACGCGTGCCCTGCCGAGGACGAGCTGCAGCAACCTTCGCCGACCGAGGCGCTGGACAGAAGCAGCTCGTGGCCGAGCTGAACCTGCTCGCCGCCAGCGAGGAACCAGACGGTGCGGCGGCCGTCGCAGGCAGGGGCAAGAGCGCGGGCGAACGAGGCCGCAATGCGGCGAGCGCCTCGGCAATCGAGGAGCTGCGACGCGAGATCAAGGAGCTGCAGAAGGGGTCGTCACGAGCAACAGCGACACGTCCGGCGTCATTACGGCCGCGGACTTGGCCTCGTGCATGAAGAGCCTCAACCGCGCGTCGTCCAAGGTGCGTCAGCGCGTCCGCTAAGTGTCGTTTCTGCTGTCTTCTGGTGGTGGTCTGAGCCTGCCGCGCGCGCTGGCACTGCAGAGCGAGGTCCAGTGGATGATCTGGGAGGTCGACAACGACTTGGACGGCTGCGTGAGCTGGGAGGAGTTCAAGGGCTGCTACGTCCGCACGCTGCTGGACTCGCACGGGCTCGAGCTCAACCAGCTCTACTACCTCATCCAGTTCCTCCTGTGCGATACGGACGGCAGTCAGACCGTATCAGGTGAGAGGACCCTGCGGTTCCTTCCTGCGGACACTTTCGTCAACTGAATCCGTCCGTTGGTTGATTCGTGTGTTTGTCCCACTGAAGCGGACGAGATCACAGCCGAGCTGCAGCGCATCGGGGACACCGAGCACCTGACGGCCAAGTTGTGGTCCGTGCTCGACGGCGAAAGCGAGGAGCAGCAGTTCTTGCGCAAACTGACGCTGTCCGAGTTCCTGGACGCCATGCTCGCCGACCTGCCGACGAGCTTCAACTTTCACTAAACGAGTGTACCAACAACATGGTACATGTTGAAGTGGATGTGTATGCACTTCAACACAACATCCACAAGTGCTGTCGACAAGCCCGCACTACAACGAGAACTTCCGCGTACTAAAGCATCGGTACCATTATGATTCTATCTCATATTACTGAAAATATTTTCGCCAAGTAGCAGAGCGTGCGTACGGCGGCAGCGATACCTCGATGCTAGCCAGGATGCCGTGAGGGTTACAGGCCCTCCTCGTCCATCTCGTCTTCGATTTCCTTGGCGAGCTCCTCCTCCTGCTTTTCGCGCTCGAGACGCTCCTCGGCGCTCTCCAGGTCCTTCTTGTACGCATCCGGCGGGTAGCGCATGGCCTTGACAGCTTCGTTGTGCACGTCCAGGCAAAGGTGATGCGCCTCTGGAAGGCGGTCTGCGGGTCGTTCGTCGTGTACACGTTCACCGTCTCCTTAAGCTGCAGCCAGCCGTTCTCGTGGTCGATCACTGCGTCGATGACGCCGTCCCGGATCGCCTTGGCGCACACGAACTCGGCGTTCTGGGCGTTCTCCAGCGCCAGCTTCTCGCAAATGTCCGTGAACAGGATGCGCGAGTACGAGGTGCTGATCTTGCGCAGACCCGTCTTGATGACGTTGTGCCGCAGACTAACATAGTACACAGCGACAGATCGATCGGTCAAACAGAAGAAGAAACTCGGTGACGCTGCTCAAACCTCGTCATGCTCACCGAAGGATCAGCGTGTACGTGTTGTCCGCCTTGAAGACGGCTCCGTGCTGCGCCAAAACCACGTTGAAGTCCTCCAAGTTACCCACGCGAACAGCCTGGATATGTCCAAAAGATACACAGCAGTGCGAGTCAGCAACTAAGCACCAGCACACCACAACCTTCTACCGTCGGAACTCATCATCGACCACGTACATTGGTGAGCTGTAGGTACGGCGCGAGCGCCTTGCGGAGCTCGTCCTGGTTGAAGACGTTGCGCTCGGGCACCTCGCCCATGAGCAGCTGCACGATGATCGCCAGCTTGTACACTGTGCGCCGGAAGCCGAACGCCGTGTTGGCTGGGGCCTTGCGGATCGACTGCATGAGCTTCGTGTACGACTCGGTGTACTCGAGCTGCACCGCCTGGATCTTGCCCACGTAGTACAGGTAGCGCACGAACTGGTTGTTCGACACCGTCTCGGGGAACGTCGTCTTGCTCACGAACTTGTACGCCTGCTCGTACAGGTTGTCCTTGAGGTAGTTGCGCAGCAGCAGGTTGATCAGCGCCGCCTGCCCGGCCTCGTCATAGCGCAGACACGACGTGCGGTGCGCGCCCAGCAGCGTGGCGCGGATGGCCGGGAGGTCGTGGCCGAACTGCTCGTGGATGTTGGAGTAGTACGTGAACACCTTGGCCTGCAGCAGGTCGAGCGTGCGGCGGTTGAACTGCTGGCAGCGCGCCACCACCTTGTCCACCGTATCCAGAGCCTCCTGTGCCAGCTTGTACTTGACCAGCGCCGCCAGCACGTACAGGAACAGGTAGATCTCCACCTCAATGAGGTCTACGACGGGCAGCACCACCGTCGCGACGGGGGACGCCGCAGTCTCCGCCTCAGGCGAAGCGTCCGTCATCTCCACATCCTGGTCCTTCGCGGCAGCCGCGCGGGCGTCAGCAGCGGCCGCCTGCGCCTTGGCGTCGATCTTGGCCAGCAGCGCCAGCAGCGCGGGCTTGGACGCGTTCTGCGAGGGCAGCAGCTGCTCCACGGCCTGCTGCAGCTGCCCCACCGACAGCGTCTTGCGCAGCTTGCTGGTGGCGCGGAGCACGCGCGGGATCTTCTCCTTGGCGTTGGTCTTCACGGCCGTCTCGAGCAGGGAAACGGTGCGCTTGAGCTCTGCATGCAAAGAGCGAGTCAGTCAGTCAGTCGCTCGTTGAGTACGGCGTTATAGTTCCTGTCCGAGGAGAGAAAAAGATCGCGTCTTGAGCGTTTGTTTACCTTCGTAGACGAGCGCTTCCTCGGTCGCCATCTGCTTGGCGCTGGACACGTGCGCCCTGTACGCGGGCGTCTGGGAGAACGTGGACTGCGCGCTCATGGCGTCAGGAGGAAGAGGGCGCAGGCAGAGCGGGGGAGCTCACTTCAGGTCGATGTCGCTCGCTTCAGCTTGGGAGGAGGATCCCAATGTCGATATGCCGTAAGATAGGCTCGAAATAAATTACCCGAAATGTATTTTTCACGGTGAACATCGAGGCTGCAATCATTTACGATCGTGTAATTCCTCGTCTTTTTGGGCCGGCCGGACTCTCAAAAATGCAAGAAGAAGCAGAACTCTGTACGTACTCGACTATACCATGGGGACACCGATTCCCACGGCTATTTCAGACACCTCGACTGGGGTCACTCTTATCGAAGCGGGGTACAACAGTGACCGCTTCCGATTGCAGTACAACCGCCACCAGAATGACATTTCCTACAGCCGAAAAGCAAGCCGTCGCGCAAATACGTCGAGGACGACTTGCGCGATGCACGATGGACGCAACGTCCACGTTGATCTGGTAATATTGACCAGCTGACTCCAAATCCAATTGGGCCACGTGCGTGAGTAGCTTGTCTTTCCAAGTATGAGCAAAAGCCTTGTCGTGCTCTGCAGCTGCTTGCAACCGACCACCTGAACTGTCAAATTTCGTCGAGTATTTCAGCCCGCTTCGTGCTGTGAGGACGGTCATCGATGCCAGGTGGTGTGTCATGCAATCGATAGCCTGCAGACATCACGTGTGCTGAGGACAGATGAAGAACGAGAAGAAACCGATGAGTGCTACCGGTGCATACTTTCCTCAAAAACCTACACATCAAGGTGAGCCTCGCCAATTCGATCGCAGTTTTGAGAGGGGAGAGAGACCATCATTTGAGTACAGCAAAACTGATTCTGTGTATGCTCCATGTTAAAGGGGTTATAGCCGGGACCTGCTGCAACGTTGGCCAAACTTCGAGCCAAATTGAAATGCGTCAATCAATCAGCAGCATTATTGTCGTCAGGACAGGGCTGTGTCTTCACGGCCACTGCGTTGTTGGCAGCACAGCGTCTCCGCCAAGTCACACCACGCGCTCAACGCGGTCGGCGTGCGGAAGTTGGTGGCTCGCCTCATAACACGCCCAGGGTGAAGCCTTTCCCGATCTCTATCGATGAACGGACCGAACGTCGGCCTTTACCGGATCCACCTCGGGAGCGTGAAGCGAAGGGGAGCAGCACCGCCACGCTGAACCCGACTGCGATTAATGTGCCGCAGAGCTCCGACAAGTTGAGCTCGTTGAAAGTGGACGCTTGCAGGCAGCGGTCTACTAAACGTGGGCTCTTCGACCAGGTGGATAACTCAAGGCTAGGTTGAGGTTGGCCTGCCCGTACGATGATACAATACATGCCGCGGCTCTGGTCTTCTCGCTCTCTTGTTCTTCAAGTGAGCGGGTCCCCGCCAACTCGGCCAAGCGCTGCACTGCAGCGGCACTCGACATCCAGTGGGGAGTCCTCGCCAGCAGCGAGCGCAGCCCGAGCTGGCAAGCCGCGTTACTGCTCTAAAGGCGCGACGATTTCTCGTCAACTGCCCTCGTGTGTACAGAGACGGGCCTATGCAACCCTCAATTAGTGCATGGAATTAGCACGTACTCGCGTGCCCGTCTGCCAACAAATACAAATTCGCCCATTGAGTCGGTCACGATAGCCACACGTTCGTCCTCAAATCCCGCGCTAAAACTGGGAAGGCACACCGCAACCAAACAGCAAACAGGCAGGCAGGCAGGCCGTCGCCATGCGAATGCTGGCGATGAACCCGCTGATGCACGACGCCGAGCGCCGGCGGGAGGAGCACGACCACGAGCGCGCGGGCCCGCGCAGTCCGCTGGCCAACGGAGCGTCCGACAAGGCCGGCGGGCTGGACGACGACGACGAGCTGGACGACGACGAGGAGGACGGAGACGTGCGCGAGCTCGACCCGTGGACGGCTTCCCGAGCCCGCCCACGCGCGCGCGCTCGCGCCGGCGCTTCGTCAAGCCCGCGCAGACGACGTACGCGCTGTCCTTCTCCCGGCGTCACGCGCTGGCGCGCCGCGGCCGCGTCAAGTCCCAGAGCGACGACGCGCACGACCGCGGCGGCCGCAACGAGTGCCGGCCGGCGCTGCCCGGCGGCGCCGCGTCCGTGTCGTCACTCTCGAGCGTGCTGACCGAGGTCATGACCGGCAAGACCACGGCGCTCAACAACATCGTGGACACGACGCCGCCGCAGCCCGACGTGTCGTACGTGGTGCGCACGGCGGCGGACGGCACTCCCTACGTGGCCGCGTCCGACGGCTCCAAGTACTTCGAGAACTCGACCATCGGCCAGATCTTCCTCAAGCCGGCGCCCAACCAGGCGGGCGCGAGCTCGCGCGGCCGGCGCTCGGACCTGGACTTCCTGCAGTCCGGCGGCTGGCGTCATCATCATCATCAGCAGCAGCAACAGCAGCCGACGCGGCGCTCGGACTTTGTAGGCGCTGAAGCTACTAGCTCAACGTCAGCTCAGGGCTCGGAACAGGGCGCGGACAAGAAGAGCTCAAGCCGCTGCTCGGATTCAAGGGCTTCCACATCGGCAAGAAGAAGGAGAAGAAGGGCTCGGCCAGCGACTTGAACGCGGTGCGCGAACAGGAACAGGAGCAGATGCAGGCACAGGAGCAGCACGTCGACAACGAGTTCCCGATGCTGGACCCAGACCAGGTGGACCGAAGCCGCGGGGACTCGAGCTGGGAGGCGCCAGCGGTGAAGATCAATGTGCGGCAGGAGACTCAAGCGCAGGAGGCGTCGGCAATGAAGCTGCTGGACTCGACCGGCATGCACGCTGCCCATCAAGCGAACGCAGGCATGCACGCTGGCTCGGCTTCCAGCAGCAGCGACAGCGGCAGCAACTCGCTCAGTTCGTCTAGCTCAACAAGTTCAGGTGCTGCAGCGGCCACAACGTCGAAGCTGCCTCGACTGCAGCCGAAGAAGGACCTGCCGGCACCGCCGCTGGCGTTTGACGCGTACGATGAAGAGGACAACCCGCTGTGTCGGTCGTTCCAGAACGTGCGCGACGTGGATTTGATCAGGTCAAAGTCGGATGAGTTCGAAGACGATGAAGATCACGAGCAGGCTCACGACGAAGAGCACGGAGAAGCAGCGGCGGCGGCTGCTGGTGTGGAGGAAGACTTCCCTGATGTGGACTCGCCTGACTTCGCCGGCCGTGTACGTGTGTCATCGGGCGCAACCAGCGTGGCGGAGTTTGTGGGTGGATTCAAGGGACAGCTCTCCCGGCGGTCTGGCTCCAGTGGCCTGGTGAATCGCAAGCGCGCTGTGCGGCATGCACGCTTGACGGCGGAGGAGCAGAAGGCGGCGGATCTTGCGCGGAAAATCCGCGACGCTCGCAACCGAATCCCGCTTGAGTTCAGGGACGAGTACATGTCCCTCGCAGCGCTGCACGAGCTTCAGAAGAAGAAGAAGAAGCGAGATCTCGGTCGGCACGTCCGCTTTAACCCGGAAGTGCAGTGCCGAGAGTTTGAGGTCGAGTCGGAGGATGAGGACGACGGCTACGATAGTCCGGATGAGATTGTGGATGCTGTGCAACTGGTGAGCAAGCGCGACGTGGTTCACGCGGAGGACGTCGTTGCAGACAGCGTGGAGGCCATGGCCTACGGCTTCGATGCTCCGGCACTGTCAACTCTCGACACAGACGACGATGGGAACGGAAGTTTCTCGAGCAGTCCGATGGCGTTCTCACAGCGTAGCAAGGACACGAGGATGTCGTTCTCCGATCTGTGATAGAGTTGGAGTCGAGATGAGGTGGCACCCGCCTGTGAGCGGGTAGTAAGTAGCGTATCTATTTGGAGGAGAGCAGGGCGGACGATCGACAGTCCCGGTTCCGCTCGCTTCGCCGCACGTTAATTGAACCATTGGCTTTTTGTATTCCCTTCGGTCTCGTGGAGCTGCGCGACGAACAGGTACGTCACGAGTGTGTACAAGCAAAGCGCTGTCAAAGTGCAGCGGGTTTACTCGTTGACGTTGTGGTGAATCTGGTTCACGTCCTCGTCGTCGTTGAGAGCGTCGATGAGCTTGTCAAAGGTCTCACGCTGCTCGCCCTCCAGATCGAGGAACTCCTTGGGGTTGTAGATGAGCTCAGAGATGGCCGGCTCCAGGCCGGCCTCAGTGAAGCCCTTGCGCACAGCGGCCAGCTCACTGGGATCGCACGTGACTTGTGCCAAGTCCTCACGCATCTCCACATCATCCGCCCCGGCCTCCAGCTAGACGCATTTGAATAACGACAGCTCAGTCAGAACCAACACCAGGGCTCACACTACCAGGACAAAGAGGCTTCGGCATCGTACCGCAATCTCCATGAGCGAGTCCTCGTCGATCTTGTCCTCGTCACCAGCGGGCAATTCAATCTGCCGACCAACCACACAAGCTGTCAAGCCCACACAGGCACTCCTCCGTCGTGCGAAGATCTGAAGGCCGCACCTCGAGGTAGCCCTTGCGCTCGAACATCCAAGCCACCGAGCCGTTAGTGCCAAGAGCGCCGCTGTACTTGCCCAGGATGTGACGCAGAGCGGGAGCCGTTCGGCGCTTGTTGTCCGTCAGCGTTTCAATCTTCCAGTAACAGCCACCACCAGAGTCAGCAACACTGACCATAAACTGTAGCACTCAATCCATTTTGACTCACCATCAGCGCGCTGCCGGCAGGACCCGAGGCCTCGTACAGCACCGCCTCCGCGTTGCTGCCTGCATTTTTACACCACCCACCCTTCCATCAGTAAGAACTATCTTTTCACCTCTGCCAAGACGAGCACTAACCGTCCTTGCCCTCCACTCCGCGCTTGATGGCCGCCTCGATCTTGTCCTTGGGCATGTTGGCGGCCTTGGCCTTGTTCACCGCCGCCACAAGTCGCTGTCATCAATACAAAAGCCAATAATATTAGCAACACCGGCAACACAATACACACACAACAGCGTCTCCAACTGCCACGCACCACATTGTTCACGTCTCCTCCCACCGCTGCACCAGATACAAAAAGGCAACATTTTAGTGACTATCCAGCCCACCCACCGAACTTCTACCAGAGCTTCCTCACACTTGGAGATGACCATAATCTCCCGCGCCAACTTGGCATTGGTCGCCGTGCGCTTCTACAGTCATTGCATTGCATCGGCAATAATAAAAAATTATATAACGAGAGGGCCAGCATTGCGATCTGCAGTTGAAGGAGACGCACCGCGTCGGTGGCGTTTTTCTTGCCCTGGATGGTGGGGCCGCGGCCCATCCAGCGCACGCTCTGGCTGCCGACGAACGCGGGCAGAGGCGCGTGGAGCGAGGAGCCCTGGAGGGCGGCGGCGCAGCGGCGAGCGAGCATCATGGCGGTCACGTGTGGCTCAGATAGGGCAATGCAGTTAGCGAGCAATTGCATACGGTTAGAGAGCGGGTTGCACGCAAGAGCGGAGTCGTGATTGGCTGCTTTGATCTCACTTCAACTTGCCTTTTTAGGGACCAACTCCCCTCGCATTGGGTAGCTACCCACTGAATGGTTTCACTTCCACACTCGCCCGTCTACTTGCAGGCCTCCAGGTCCATGCGACAACACAATTCGTGCAGGAACGAGGGCGTCCACTTGTGGCTGTTGCCCCGCGACTTGACGAAGTTGCTTAACGTCGCTTCTCGTCGGACCAAGGGGCCAAGTAACTCACGGAACACAGGCTCCACTGCATCCCGCTGCTCCCTCGGCACCACCGTCCCCGCCATTAAACCCAAGGTTCGCAACCATCTACACTAACGGGAACTCACCGACGAAGCTGGGCCCGAGCGCCAAATAAACGTCACGAAGCTTCGCTCGAGCTCCAACGCGTCCAATACTTTTCGCGCGTGAAGGCGAGATTCACAAACCGAAAGGGGGGGGGGGGGGGGTGACCACATGTGTCCCAGGATATGGTCGGCCTCGCACTCGGACACCAGCAGAACTTGACCGTTGTTGAATACCCGCAACACATCGACCACTCGCATAAACTTAGCCACGCTCGTTGCCTGCGTCTTGCGGTAGTGAATGCCGTTGCTTGCCCACTCCAGCATTCCACGTACAGACCCCTCTTTCGTGTTATCAACGACCCAGTTCAGCACGTCGGTCACAGTCACACCCGATACATCGCTCCTTTTACTGCTGTGTGTTATACTTTGAGCGACCTCATAAAAGCTCACGATCCACAGCGTTTGGCTGCATCCGAGCTGCCGCATCCGACCCGCACCTTGCATCAGTTTGTCCTTTGTGAGCTTCGGGCCCAGAGTCAGTAAGGCCGAGGCTTGGTGCGGCAACTTCATGTCGGACCCTCGCGATCGCGCCTCGTCGAAGATCACGAACGTCTCCTTCTCCTGCATCGACGCGCTCTTTACCGGCATCACAAGGCGTCGATGCTTCTCCACAACCATCCAGCAGTTGAACGCCTCGCGACTGTCGTAGTAGGTCACACCCTCGAATTCAAAGTCCGGCTGCTGTAGGAGAAATTTAGCCGCGTCATGGTTTGCCACGCCGACCAGCAGCGCCCCAGTGTCAATCAGAGCTTGAACGCCCTTGTCCATGACATAAAGAAGAACACTTTGCCATGGAATATGCGTGCGCTCTGGATCACGTCGTATCTGTGTGCCACCTGCAGAATCCTGTCGATCATTTTCCCATTCGTCCCCAGCAGCGACGGCTCGTTCGACCCCCGCTGCGTTACTGAGAGCGGCAGCAAACGGTGGTTGTCGTTGGTACCCGAGAACCCAATGTTGTTGTCACCTGCCGCGAGGTTCCAAGCCGTCCGTGAGAGTCGCTGCGGGTACTGCTGCGTGTCCTTGGGGAAGACGCACATGTTCAGATAAAAGTTGATCGCTTCCATACAAAGTCTGTAAACTCTGCACAACGTCTTGAACTGCCGGGTATCACAAAGACTGATATGACGCACGTCGCGCAGAGTCTTTTCGTCCTCCGCGCTCAACCCACTCTCAACGGTAGCAAACCACTGGCAGTACTTCTGACATTGCTCAGATAAATCCAAGCGCAGCAGCACCCGGAACAGCTAATAGTTGCGATTTGTAGGGAGCCAACATCTTGATGTGGTCACCAAGAGCTTCTTCCAGACTCAGACGGGAGTCAACTACCGCCTTAATCAGTGATTCTCGAGCAATTCCACACCCGAAAGTCTTTAACCACATGAACTCGAACGGAGCGTTATCAATGAGATCCAATACCATTGCAGTGTTCAGCTCCCGTCTCAATACTTCCGAGCTGTTTGTGACAGCATTTAGTCGGGTTCCCGCCCCCAGGCGCGTGGCGTAGTCGGGTGCCATACACGACACACGCGGGAATATAATACTACTACCCTACGAACTCTGGATTCGGGGTCTTTGCTAGCCATCACTCGCAGTAAAGCTTCCGCAGCTTGCCACCGCTCAATCCCGCAACAAAGGTCAGCAGGGTCACCCACTGCATACATGACGTGATATCTATGGTGCAATAGCGCGTCGCACTCGTCAAGCACGTTCACGTAGTGGTCGTTGTCTAGGATTTCGACCAGAGTATCGGCAGTGGGGCCGTCGTAGTCGAGCTCCATGCGTTTAAGCTCCAGCGGCATCCGATGCTCGGGAGCGACAAGCTGGATCCCTCGGAAAAGTTTCAATTCTTGCAGAGCGTCTCGAATCATCTCAATCTTCTCGATATCCAGGCCAATCTGCCGGTGAAATAGCTGCTCGAGCACGCCCAGACGCGCATTGGATGCCGACAAGAAGCGATGCAGGAACTGGCGAGCTTCACTCAATAGAGGACTCAAAAACTGCGCGCGCACGACGCGCGTGCAGCGGCTTCGGGTGAAGTGCAAGAACAGCATCGGCAGGATCACGCCCGCCTTTCCGCAGCCCATATTGAGCTGACATACCGTCCCAGGCTGGATGATGAGGTGGTGCGCGACCACGAACTGTTCGGGTCGGATCTGCAGCCTTCCTTCCACCTCGAACGCCAACCAGTCGGGAAAGTCCGCCGACTTCCATCTGCGTACGTTGCTCAACTCTTGCACAAGTTGAGAGTCTGATAGCCCAGCACTGTGCTTCGTCATCCGAACGATTCCGTGCACCTTGTCTTCCAGCACGCAGAGCTCCATGAACTGAAGGACATATCCCATGAACTCCTCTCTTGATCTCGCGCTGAGTGCTGGCACCAGAGCATGCAGCGTTTCATCGTCGAGCGCACACCGCACAAGGTCGCTCATTGTGAGTGCAGAGACGAAGTTGATAATCGATAAAAGCCTGTCACGCTTGCTGCTGGTGGCCTTCGTGACACTCCTCCACAAAAACCGCTTCATCTCGTGTAGTCGGTCGGCATCTTCCAGCAATGCTGTAGCTAAGATCTTCACTGCTGGTTCACGGTGGCAAAGTGTGCGTATCGAAACGAAAGTATCCCTCTCAAGCGCAGATTACGGTCTACTAGACCGACAAGCTCTTAGCATCTGCAACGCCATCTCTGCACCCGTCATTTGCAGCCGCTTGCACGGTATATTCGTCTCTCCGCATGCACAGATTGCTGCTAGTTGCAGCCTCGCACTGATGATTTCCGTCTCAAACACTTTCAAACGTCGGTGCTCGTCAAAACACGCAATGTCGATCCTCAAAAGGGTTCACCGACAACGCCGTCGAGTCTTTCCATGCCATAGTGGTGCCGGCCACGGTTGGGTCCCAGATACACTGCTCCGCCTACTGCGACAAACTTTCGAGTTCATCCACGCTTCTTGGTCCGTGCCATCTCGGCAGGCTGAAAGAACCGGGACTTATTGTGAATACCGACGCTAAGGCAGCGAAAGCCTTGGACGGCGCGCCCTCGGAGTGAAATGCTGCCCATGTCGAGGAATTGAGCCGACATTTCGGGTGGAGCAAGAGCTCGCTGCGCGGTTAGACACAAGTTACCCAGAATCTCGAGATTTTGCGGCATGTTCAGCATAACAATTACCTGGAGAGCGTCGCATACGACGGAACAACCAGCGTCGAGCCCAGCACTGTAGTATGAACGCTTTGTACGACCGCGACGTTGAGTGCTGGGACGCGCACATGCAGAGCAAGTGGCGCCAAATCCAGCACAAGAGGCAAGAAGCAGTTCGGCTTCGGGCCGAAATTCGCGGTCAACACCGAAATTTGCACTCAAAGCAGAGCGAGCTGGAAGACGAAGAAGAGCGCTTGCGCATCGAACACCCGCACACTTACAACTACGGGAGCCGTCTCAGACGGAGTTTGAAGAAACAGATCCGTCAGATTTCGGTAGAAATTGATCGGACGAAGGCACCCGTAGGCTCGAGCGAGCTCGAACGTTGGAGCTTGATCAGCCAAATGGAATAGTGTGGCGCCAAGAGTTTTGGTATTCCACGCGTGGATGTACGTGGCTACTTTCTGAAGAGCGGAAATGGCACCTCGCTCGCTGAGAACCGCCACCTTCAGCTCCTTCCAGTTGAGCGCGATGTTGTACTCTCGACACAGAGGTTCTCCAGCTTCACATGTTCGGTGGACGAGGCAAAATGCAATCCAAACCACCAGCATCTCGCGACTGCGCTGCTCCACAGCCAAAATGGGCGTCTTTCGGAGAAGCTTTGTGCCATTTCCTAGCAACGTTTTGGTATTCTGTGACCAGCGCTTGCACTAGCTCCGAGTCATATTCACCGTCGTCGTCCTCGGCCAAAACGAATGATGGGGAGCTCAGCAAACGAGAAGTTGAGAACATAAAAGGCTTCAAGTGTCTGCAAGACGAGGTTGAGCTTCTGAGCTTTTGCAGCTGCGGTAGCTTTCACCCATTGAAGCAGCTCCGCACGGAGCATTTGCCGACATCGATATACTGAGATCCCGCCAGGTTTTCCAACGCCCGAAGACGACGACGTCACTCACAACTTTCGTCTCCTTTCGAGTCCTTGCACAGTAGGTCTGCGGTGAAACCATCTCCGCATCGCATTTCAGTTGATTTAGCTGCTGTGAAGTGTCCGCGTCCGGCAGACGGTAGCGCGTCGCCGTTTGATGGTTCAATTTGTCTACAAACCCGTCCATTTTGAACCTCACAGCGGCGCACTGGTCCTGCACGGCTTCAACGTCGTATCCGCTCTCCGACATCTCCACAGCGCCCTGAACCACAACTTGCAGCATGAAGAAAACGTTGTCTACAGCATTGCATCCAGTTCCCACGGCCACGGTACCCCGACGAAATACGCGCTCAGCATCGCGCACTGCTGACTGAAGCAAACCCAGCTGAAACATCGCCGTCACCGGAAAAGCCCCCTGGCGACAGCAGAGATTGTGCGCGATTGCAGCCTGAACGAGGGCCTAGCACGTAGCTCGAGGTTGACCTCCAGTGTGCTGGCCCACGTCAGTCGTACCCTTTTGGGAGCGACGGGCATTCTTCGGCGACTCCGGTCACGGAAGCAACCGCTCGACGCACCACCGCCGCAATAAACTGCGGGGTCTACTGGTGGCCCAGCTCGTTTTTCGCTGCGCTCCGTTGAGATCGTTCACACTGCTGAGCCCCACGCAGTTTGGACGCGAAGTTCGTCCCGAAACTTTGCAGCCAGTTACGTCTTTAGATCCACGCAATGCAAGCCATAATGCGATCTCGGGACGGAGCTGTGGACGCACTCTCCAGTCGGCAAAAAGGGCAGCGTGCGCTCACTTAGCGCTAGTAGTCGATGGCAAACCCGCTGCAAGCCTGGGACCTCATGAGCTACAAAGGTGCCAACTGGAACACCTCGGTCGTCTGCCAGAGGGTCCTTACGTCCGCACAGGTATCCATCCCTATACATCAACCCCCTCCAGAGTCGCCACGAACGCGGCGAACAGTTTGACCACAGCTCGCCACGTTTCCTCGTCCTGAGACACATCGGGCGTCTAGCGAAACACCGCCCGCCATTCTCGTCCGCCATTTCGTTCTTTCCCAGCCGAAGCAGAACGAAAACTGCCCCCTCGGTCGAAACCTGTCATCCTGGTCTACCTGCACGTGTTAAATCGCATCCGAGCGATGTTATCCCTCTTCTTATTAAAAAAAGGAAAGAAAGGAAAAGCACCGGTCGGGTTACCAAATATTTTTTTTTGCTCACTCACTTGCAGTCGTCCAGGTCCATGCGGCAGCAGAGTTCGTGCAGGAACGAGCGCGTCCACTTGTGGCTGTTGCCACGCGACTTGACAAAGTTGCTCAGAGCTGCCTCTCGCTGAGCCAGAGGCCGGAGAAACTCTCGGAATGCGGGCTCCACAACATCTTGCTGATGCTTCGCCAACACCGTCTCACCATTGTAGATCTGGCACGCAGTGACCGGCAGCAGCGGTAGCTCCAGACCCAAACCGGAGCCAAGGGCCAGGTGAGCAGCTCGAACCTTGGTGCGCTCCCCAACGCGATCGACACTTTCGCAAGCGAACGAGAGGTTCACGAAGCTGAAGCTGCAGGCCTTCGAGTTGTCAAGTCTCGCCCACAGCAGCTCCAAAATGTGGTCTGCCTCACACTCGGACACCAGGAGGACCTGCCCATTCTTGAAAATCAAGACGACATCAGCGACACGAAGGAATTCGTTCATCCGATCTAGCCCCTGCCTCGCTGTGATAGTCGCGAAGAAGTTCTCGGTCCCGAAGACTTGCGCATTGCTCCAGGCTAGAGTTGCCAACTCTTTCGGGTAAATCCATTGACGAATGTATCTCGTCAAGTCCAAAACTTGCACGACGCCGTTGAGGTCTTGGACTGATTGGGCGCGTAGAATCTTCCGGTACGGCCACTCCTTCTCTCTTGCTGGTGCACATCTCATCACTTGGACTTCTCGTTCCTGCTGCACCTCCTCCTCCACTTGCAGCTCTCGCTCGCACTCGTCCGTGTGTGAAGTGACGCAAACTTCATCGTCCAGACCGTATGCAAACCCTCTCCTGCAGATTTTAGCCACTAATGCGTCGACCGAGTCTTTAAATTCAGCTTGGGCCTTGAGCTTGATCACTTGAGCGATCTTGTCAGCGTGCAGGTTCCCTTGGTACAGCTCTTCTAGCGACCAGTTTTCGTCGACCAGCTCCTTGTCTGCGCTTAGCTGCGTCTTCCGGAAGTGAATCCCATTGCCAGCCCACTCGAGCAGACCACGAATGGCCTCTGTCTTGGTGTTGTCCATGACCCAGTTGAGCACGTCGACGGCAGACACGCGAGAGAGCGCGCGCTGGCCGCTGGTCTGCAGAATACTCTGCGCCACCTCGTCAAAGCTCACGATCCAGAGGGTTTGGTTACAGCCGAGCTGCCGCATCCTACCGGCTCCCTGCATGAACTTGTCCTTGGTGAGCTTTGGTCCAAGCGTCAGCACTGCGGCGGCGTCAGGCAGCAGCTTCATGTCAGATCCACGCGAGCGAGCTTCGTCAAAGATCACGAATGTTTCCTTCTCTAGCATGGACGCTTTCTTCAAGGGGACTTGAATTCGGCGGGCCTTGTCTGCAATCATCCAGCAGTTGTGCTCTTCACGACTGTCATAGTAAGTCACGCCTGCGAAGCGGAAGCGAGTTTGTTGGAGAAGAAACTCGGCCGCATCGTTGTTCGTCACGCCAGCAAGCAGCGCCCCTGTATCAATGAGAGCCTGTGTGCCCCTGTCCATTGCGAACAGGAGAACGCTCTGCCACGGGAGCGTTGCGCGCTGAGGACAAGGACGCACCACCTCGTAGCTGTGTGTCACCTGCAGAATCTTGTCAATCATTTTCCCATTCGTCCCAAGCAGAGACGGCTCATTCGGCTCTTGCTGAGTCACTGAAAGCGGAAGCAGGCGGTGATTATCGTTTGTACCGGAGAATCCAATGTTGTTGTCGCCTGCCGCCAGGTTCCAGGCCGTTCGTGAGAGTCGTTGCGGATACTGCTGGGTGTCTTTGGGGAACACGCACGTGTTCAGGTAGAAATTGATCGCCTCCATGCAGAACTGGTAAACTCTGCACAGTGTCTCGAATTGTCGAGCATCTGCGAGACTGACATGGCGTACATCACACAGAGTCTTTTGATCCTCAGCATTCAACCTGGACTTGACGCTGGTGTACCAACGTCCGTACTGGTGTTCCTGCTCAGAGATGTCCAAGCGGAGCAGCATCCGGAAGGCACTCCGAACCTCGTCTTTAGTAAGACCCCCGTGATGATATCCCAGCAAAGTGAGCAGGATGCAGACGTCAGGATGGCTGAATTCCGACCTCTCGGACGGGACATCTGCCGCTCGGAAGGGGATTGCGATTTTCTTTGGCCGAGTGCCTGGACTTGGCAGCCCGAAGTTCACCCGGTAGCGTTTCTCCAAACAGTGCTCAAAAACCCCGAACGCTATCAGTCCCCGCAACGCTAGTAACTGGGTTGTGTAAGGTAAGAGCTTCCCCGTGTAATCGCCGAGAGCGTCCTCCAGGCTTGACTCCGAATCCGTGATGGCCAGGACTAGCGAGTCACGGGCACCAGCATCACCAAACGTCTTGAGCCACATCAACTCGAAAGGTGCGTTGTCAATCAGGTCCAGCACCAGCGCTTTCTTCAACTCGTCTCGCAGTGGTTCAGTGCTTTCGACGATTGTGTTGAGCCGAGTACCCTCGAAGGCACCGAAGCGCGACGCATAGTCGGGTGACGAGCACGAAACATGGGGCGCTTGCAGTACTTTAGTAACGCGAGAACTCGGAGACTTGTCGACCAAGACTCGCAGTAAAGCTTCTGCTGCCATCCAGCGCTCGACGCCACTACAAAGCGGGATTGGCCTGCCCACCGCATACACCAAGTGATACTTGTGGTGGAGTAGCGCGTCGCATTCGTCCAATACGTCAACAAATTGATCACTTTCGAGAATCGCGTCAAGCGTCTTCACTGTGGGATCTCCATTGCCTAGCTCTAGACGCTTCAGCTCTAGTGACATCCGATGCTCGGGAGCAACGATTTGGATGCCGCCAAAGAGTTTCAGCTCCTCCAAAATATCGCGAATAAATTCCAGTCTGCGAGCATTCAGATCAATCTGCCTGTGAAAAGGTTGCTCAAAGACACTCAAGCGAGCGCTGGATGCCGAAAGATATCGGTGCATGAATTGTCGCGCTTCACTAAGTAACGGACTGAGGAAATGCGCACGAACAACTCGGGGGCAGCGGCTTCGGGTGAAATACAGGAACAACATTGGCAGAATCACTCGAGTCTTTCCACGGCCCATATTCAGCTGACAAACGGTTCCAGGGCGATCAATGAGGTGGCGGGCGACCACAAACTGCTCGTGCCGAATCTGAAGTCGGCCCTCTACCTCAAACGCCAACCAGTACGGGAACTCACTCGATTCCCACTGACGAACGTTCACGAGCTCTTCAATCAACTGAGCATCCGACAACTCGCCAGTACGGTTCGCTTTCCAGACGAGCCTCTCCATTTTGTCTTCTAGGACGCAAATTTCCAGATACCGAAGCACCCCTCTCTTGAACTTCTGTCTTGATTCCTCGCTTAGCTTTGGTGCCAGCGTGCGCAACGTTTCGTCGTCGAAAGCACATCGCAGTATATCACTCACGGTCAGCACTGGCACGAAGTTGGCGAGGGCAAGAAGTTGATCGCGCATACTGCTTGTTGCTGTTGCAAACACATTCCACAAGTGTCCTTCCATTTCAGTTCGACGAGATGACACGTCTCTCAGCAGCGCCGTGAAGGAATCAAGCAGCATTGCTGGTGAAGTCTTCAGCTCAACCTGGGCTTGTGAATGGTAACTTTCCCAGCTTACTTGAAGTTCGTCCAGCATAGCTCTCCCCATAGCATTAGAAGTATTGCTGTCTAGAGGTAGCGGTGGGACTTCCATCACTGAGCTAGCCTCGGCCCGAAGGCAAAGCTGAAGTTCCGTCTCGATAGCCTCCACGTAGTTGTCAGCAATCGGGAGTGGCCCGCATGACACAGCATCTTTGGCTGATAGAGATAATGAGGCGTGACTCACGTGCCCGAGAATCGCGTTCTCCTCACTAAATCGGAATTGCGACCGCAAGGGGTTCCGCTGCGCTCGCCTAGCACACATGTCCCGATACTCTGTCTGTTCATCAGTGCCTCCCATTGCTGTGTCAACCTTCTGGTTTTGCCCGAAGAGAAACGCTAAACGGTCCGCCTCTTGGAGCAGCGTCACTGCTAATATCCTGACGGCCGGTTCGCGGTAACTCAACTTGTATATCGACAACAAAGTTTCTCGTTCAAAGCTTGAAAATGGTCGACTTGATCGGCACGCTCGTAGTAGTTCCACTGCTGTTTCGGCTCCGGTCATTTGCAAGCGCTTACTCGGAACATTTGTTCCAGCACGTGAACAAACAGCAGCCAGCTGCAGTCTTGCGCTGATCGCCTCAGTCTCAAACGTTTTCAGCCGGCGGTGGATATCGTAGCACGCCACATCCACATGGGTATCCGCTTGAGTAGGAGTACTGATAACCACCATACCTTCAGCGGATTCTTCAACGGGGCCAACCGGAAGAAGTATGCGGTATACCGGTCTCGACGTGTCGGATTTGTCCTTTAGCTCCAGTAGCAGATACTGACTAAAGCGGGGCAAGAAGTCCTCGAACTGCTGGTGCGTAGACAAAACGTATCCTTTGTGCTCCTCCGACTCGAACTGCGCGTTGTCGTTGAGGCTGAACGTCAGCTTGAACCGCGGTAGCTCAATCTTCATAACTCCAATCGAAGACTTAAACGGATGAAGAAATGCTTCACTCTCGAACTTCGTCAGCACATTGAACACATCGCGCAGTTTGTCGTCCACGCTAACAAATCGGTCGTAGTCTTCTACACGGCTTCGAAGCACTTCGTATGGGCCCTTCGTGTCGCTGAAGGGCACTTTGTAGCATATCAACGACCCTCCCGCACCGAACGTCGCAACAAAAGACGATTCTCGATACTTGGCCTCTTTCGGTCGAAACAGAACGCAGTTCCCCTCCACCCAGTACCAGTGAGAATATAGCTTCCACAGTTGAGCTGGGAACAGTTCACTTAGCGCTGTCGTCCAGCCGGCCGAGCACAGTTGAACTGTCCTGGTAATTCCTCCTGTAGCGTCTGTAGTCAGTTCCTGAACGAAGAGGTCTCCGTCGTCTTCTAGAGCAAAATCATATAGTCGATCGCAATACTTCCGCTCTGTTCGGAGAATTCCACTTGTAGAGAACACTTCAAAGTTGCAGCATCCAAACAAAGCCTGGAATCGTTTGTGATTGCGAATTTCGATCGGGAGACCTCCAGGAGCGTAGCCATCTGTCAGGACCAAACCCGTGAACAGGTTAATGGAGTAGTGCACGTCCATCGACGTGTCGATAGCTTCGAAGCAACTTCCAAAGCGTCCATCAACCAACGGTAGCTCATCAACCTGCTTCCATTGCAGCCGTTCCGGAGAAGTCGCACTTACCAGACGCAACAGACCAGTAAGCACGGAGTTCTTTCCGCTATTGTGCACATAGCGAATGAGATCTGCAATCCGACGTGACATCATTTCAGCAATTGTGCTTTCGGTACGAAGCATTTGGTCGGTGGCTCTCAGGTTTATGCTTGCACAAAGGAACGAAGTCCGGAACAGCACGATCAACTCGCAAACTTCCTGAGCGGATTCATTGTCCCATGGTCCGAGAGAGTAGGCTAGCAGCGCGATGCCATACAAAATGCACTCCTTTCGACGAATATGTCCAATTCGTTCAGGCGATGCCTCCTCCTTATACTCGGATCGCGCGTTCCCCGCCCAGCGCCTCGCCATTCCCGCAAACAGTTTCACGATTGCTCTTGCTTCGTCCGAGTATTGCAGCGCGAAACCCGCTAGCTCGCTTAAAAGCGGAACAAATTCAAAGTTGCGTGGGGTCTGCTCCAGCTTGCTAGCAACACGCCAAAGCGTAGCGCAGAAAGTTTCCAGTCCTTTGTCGCCATGCATGTCAAGTTTCCATAGCAGCTGCGGAGTGGCTTCATCGGTTAAAACGCCAGTTTGGTAGAGCGACTGCCGCACGATCGTTTCTACGCAAGGGTGTGACCACGGTAGAACATCATCAAGCAGAGCCCACAGCAGTTTCCGATACTGCTGGTTCGGGAATGCACGCAATGATCCAAGGGAAATGAATGATACTTTCTCGAAGTCGTCGGGTTGCTTGTGCAAATTCGCGTACACCAGGTTTCCTCGAGTGTTTCCTTCACCAGGCCAAGCATTCATCCACTGAAACTTTCGAAGTGACGCTGGCATATTCTCAATAAAGCCGTTGATCACATCTGACTGCGCAGCACGAAAAGGATCGCACTTCGAGCCGAATGCGTCCCTCCATGTCAGCGCCGTTCCATGTAAGGTTGGATTCCAAACGCATTCAGACCTGTACTGGGCCAGCGAGTACAACTCGTCAATGGTTTGGGGTCCCCACGTTCTTGGGGAAGTGAACGGAGCAGGGTTGGCTGTAAACACCGTGCTTGTTTCCTGGAATGCTTGAGATGGCGCGTACTTGGTGTAAAACGCCTGCCACGTTGTGGGGCTCAAGGAAGGTACAGTCGTCATATCTGACGTGATAGCAGTAGGTACCAAAGCTCGCTGCGCAGTTAAGCACACGCTACCCAGAATCTCAACATTGCGCGGCATGGTCAACATGAAAATCACTTGAATGGCGTCGCTCTTTTCCGGTGGTAGTGGCCGTGTTAAATATGGGAGAACAGCAAGAGTTGCTCGGAGTGTTGACTCTTTCCGCTGGATGGTTGAACGAATCTGCTGGATCTCCCTGTTCAACTGCACTTTGAGTCCGCTGTCGTAGTAACGGAAACGTCTAATTGAAAGAGATTCCAGGCGAAGACGTTCCTCCTCTGCTGCAAGCGAGCGCTGTTTCTCCTGCAGGTTTTGATTTTGACCATAAATCTCATCTCGAAGTTCAGCTGCCTTCCTTTTTTTCGCTTCAACCTCTCTCCACTTACACTGGACGTGTTCTTCCCAAATCGCGACTTCGCGGTTGCACGCATCGGTCATACTGCTGTTGTTTAGACCAAACCTCTGTCCGAAATCAAAAGTCGGCCCCTGGTTGGTCAAGTGGAAAAGTGGTGGCCCTCCGGTGTTCGTATTCCACGTGCGAATGTACTTCGCGACGTGCTGAAGCGCAGTAATGGCAGCTCGATCACTTAAGACGGCGACCTTGAGGTCTTTCCAGTCCAGCGCAATATTGTATTCGGCGCACAAAGGAACTTCGACGACGCATCTCCCGTGAACAAGGCAAAACGCAATCCACATCACCAACATTTCTCGGCTGCGCTGCTCCACGTTTAGAACCGATGTCATCTGTGGGCGTCCTCTCCAACGTTTTACAACTTGCTGATACTGAGTAACTAACGTTTGGATGCGCTCCAACCGAACCACGTTGCCGACGTCAGCATTGTTGAGCAGCAGTGCTTTCTTGAACATCAACGCTTCAATTGTTCGTAACTCCAATATGAACCGGTAGGATGCCGGAAACTCGTCCAATTCACGCCATCGCAGAAGTCGGGGCAACGTGCATGTCGCTCCATCCAAGAAGCAGCACCCTTCAAGATTTATCCATGCGCGTTGGTGGCGCTCCTGGCTGCTTTCTCTGTTTTGGGAATCTCTGGTCCTCTTTGGCGAGACCATCTCGTTATCACAGCCCAGCTTATTTAGTTGTTGCATCGCCTCTTCCGGTAAAACGTATCGCTCTGCAGTCTGGCGGTTCAAAGCGTCAACAAAGCCATCGATGGTGGAGCGCAGAGCAGCACATTGGTTCTTGAGTTCCGACACCTCATACCCGCCCTCCAGGAACTCCACAATGTCTTGAATAATCATTTGAAGCATGTAAAACATGTCATCCACCGAGGCGCATCCATCTCCCACATCGATGCTGTCTTGACTGAACGCAGTCTCGGCCTCGTGCACAGCTAATTGGAGCGATTTCAACTTAATCACGATCATCGTCTTCCGAAAGAGACCAGCCCCACAGCAGAGATTGTGCGCAATGGCCGCTTGGACGATCGGCCAGCAGGTGTCCCTCGCCCTCCCTCCAGTGTGTAGCCCCACGTCGGTCGTGCCTCCTCTAGCTGCAGCGTATACGGTGCCAACACTCGGACCTTTCGGCGTTAACTCTCTCACAGCACGTCTCACCACCGCAGCAATAAACTGCGGCGTCTTCTGGTGCCCCAGTGCGTTGGTGGCCGCACTTCTCTCGGGTCCTTTGCTCGCCTGAGCTTTACGTAGCTCGGAATTGAATGTACCAGAAAACCTCGCCTCCAACTCCGTGTCCAGGTCGGCGCAGTGCAGGATGTGATGCGTGGTAGGAACTGAGCTGTGCTCGCACTCTCCGGTCTGCAAGAAGTGCAGCGTGCGCTCCCACCCGTCGACGAAAAGGACCTCAATCTTGACCAGCGTCGCGTTCAGCTTGGTGCGCTGTACGACGCACCCGTACTCGGGCAGCCACGGATCGTACCAGACGTCGCCCCGTGCGCGTCTCCTCCCGAGGCTGTAAGGCGTTGGACCACTCGTTGCAGTGTCTCAACCTCGTGCGCAGCAAAGCAGGAGGCTGGGACGACTCGGTCATCTGCATGCGGCTCCACACGACCGCACTTGAACTCTGCAACGTCCGTCGCCTCCAAGTCCGCGACAAAATCAGCAAACCACTTGGCCAAAGCAACGCACAGCGCCGCGTCTTGGCGGGAGCTTGGCGCTTTGTGCTTGAAGCGAAACATCACGTTCAGCAACTCTTCATCGTTCATCTTTCTCTCTCCAGCTGCGTCTTGAGACCGAGGAGTGCGCGATCCAAAGCAAACTGGAGTGTGGCACGGCCGAAAACTCGCTGCGTGGGCTTCGTCTTTTTTTCCAGTCGAGACCAACGGCCGCATCGTGATTAGCCGCCGTTGGATCCACGGAGATTTCTCGCTCGCCCTCCGAGTTTCAACTGTTGCAGTCGGCGCCGTTAGCTGACTGACTGACTGACTGACAGGCCGTTGGCGTTCATGTAGCGGTGCATGGCCGCATGATGAGGGACAGGGAGCAGCCACCAACGTCTGCCTCAGCGGGGTGCAACAGCAGTTGCCGCGTGGGCCAGCGTCGCTGGGTCTAACGAAGGCTGCGCCGAGTGCGCACAAGAGAAGAATGATGATCCACATCCAGGCAAAGCTGAAGTGATGGATCTAACCAATCAGAACGGTTCTCGTGGTTGGAACGAGAAAGCATTGGTCAAAATTTGCCGCAGATGCCCCCCTGCGTTTTTCGTTCCGCATTATTTGATCGAAACGTGAAAAATGGCACCAGGTGAGAGAGTGAGCTGAAGGGGGATCTATCCATTCGCTACCGCTATGAGCGGGGGAAGGAGGGGTGTATTAATCTGTATGTTTATCTATCTATGGGTATCACTACCGTCTGCTGCTGCTGTAGGAGGCCGCGTGCGCAAGGAGCTGGAGGAGTGCCAGAAGGACTCGCACCTGTCGGGCGTCACGGCCGTGCCCGTCAACGCCGCGTCGCTCTCGGAGCTGCGAGGTGCGGCCAGCATCGTACAGCGTGTATCACTCTCGCGCAGGTTCTAATGCTACTTTGTGCACGCACCACTATTGCTGCTGCTATGCAGGCACGATTCAGGGACCGGAGGCGACGCCGTACGAGGGCGGCCACTTTGAGCTCGAGATCGTCATCCCTCCCAAGTAATAATACACGCGATGCGACCATGCGGTGTGAAGCGTTCAACTACTAACGCATTAATTGCTATACTACTGGCAGATACCCGTTCGAGCCGCCGCAGATGCGCTTCATCACCAAGATCTGGCACCCCAACATCTCGTCGCAGACTGGGGCCATCTGCCTGGACATCCTCAAGGACGCGTGGTCGCCGGCGCTGACCATCAAGACGGCGCTGCTGTCCATCCAGGCGCTGCTCTCGGCGGCGGAGCCCACGGACCCGCAGGACGCCGAGGTGGCCAAGATGTACCTGCACGACCACGAGCAGTTCCTCAGCACGGCGCGCTTCTGGACCGAGAGCTACGCCAAGCAGACGGACACAGGCGACGACGCCGCGCTCTCCAGGCTCATCGACATGGGCTTTCCCGCGGTACGGCCTTAATGCTGCTGCTATTGTGTTGTGCTGGCGGCAGCCAATGCTGACTGTTTTGTGGTGCTGTACTCAGGACCAGGCGAAGGCTGCGTTGCTGGCAGCTAACGGCGACGAGAACGCTGCAATTGAGAAATTGGTCAGCAGCATGTAGCTCCGTCTTGTAGCCAGCCTACTTCTGCCCTCGTGGGAGGTGCGGCTCGCGGAATGTACAAATTACTAGCTTGCCTATGACGTGTTGTGTTGTTACTGTGGTCTAAATGTCTACCCGCGCAGGAACTTATTTCTTCTTGGACTGGGCTTTTCGCTGCTGTCGTGCGGTTTGCTGTCGTTGCTGACAGCTTTTGTTTCGGGCTTCGCTTTCGAGCCAAATGGGCGACGAGCATCTGAACGCGGCATTCCGCTTCAAGCACAAGCCGCCGAGTGATCGTCAAGACGCATCGTTCTGCTGCTGGACTTTGATCGAGCGCTTCGATACATTCGTGAAGAATGTCAAGGCGACGGAGCGTGGCAACCTTAGCTGTGGTCGTTTGGACCCGCTCGCGGACGATCGAGTCGTTGCTGCTGCAGCCTTTAGCGTTCATGAGCTTGATGTGTTGAGGGAAGTCAGTCGGCGTCTCACAGCGTCGCCGACAGAGAACCATCGACCGGGGGATGTGTGGTACGATCCGTGGCTGCCCATGTACGGCTGTGCCATTCAACGCACCAACCTGAGTTCTACTCGCGTGAAGCTGCAAGTGGTTTTTTGTCGACGGATGGGACCGCGCTTTGCACTTCTTGCCCACCGGAGAATGCATCCACAGCTCCGTTCCTAAGACGCATCGTGTCTAGCACTGTGAAGAGATTGGGCACGCAATTGGAGGAGAAATTTGCGGAAACGTTCGCGTTCGAGCTGCAAGAAGCTCAAAAGCGCTCGAAGTCGGGACGGAGCGGGGCACCGAACGCGTTGGGACATCAGAAGACGCCGCAGTTCAGTGCTGCGGTGGTGCATCGCCCCGTTGCGTTGGTCAGCGGCCAAGGACATGAAGATTCTTTTGCCCCGAATGGAGGCACAACGGACGTGGGGCAGCACGCAGGCGTAACACTTGCTGCAACGTGACATCCAGAGAATGACCACTGCGCTTCAGCAAATGGAGGCGACGCTGGAGCAGACCATTGCAATGCTTCACTATCTGGTCCGGCCGCTCGAGATTTTAGGCAACTTGTGTCTGACTGCCCAGACCACCCAGGCCGACCGGCGAGATGAAGGAGTTACCAAAGGTGAGCTCCGCTACATGGCAGCACTTCCACCGTCAGCGTACGCAGTCTCAAGCTTTTCTGGATGACAAGGTGTTCACTGCGAGTCCAAGCGAATTCAACCTCCCAAGCTCCTACGGCCCCAGAGCGTAGTGAGCGCCGAGGGTTAAACTGGCGTCGACTCACGTTCCGTTCTCCACTTCAGGATCAATGGACACGTCTCGCTCACAAGACGAACCAAACCAGTTAGAACTGCATCTACGTCCCTCCTTTCCACATAGGAAACCATCTCCTCAATCCGACGCGCCATCATCTCAGTCACCCTGCTTTCCGCGCGAAGCATGTCTGGCGTAGCCGTCTCGTCGATGCTTGCGCACAGGAGCGACTTGCATTCAACTCGCACACTTCTCGAGCCGCTTCATCGTCCCATGGGCCCAACGAGTACCCAAAAGCGCATTGCCATACAGCACGCGCTCCTTTTCTCGAGCCTCAGCGATTCGCTTCAGCTCAGATTCCTTCTCGTTGCCTTCTTGCGCATCTGCCGCCCAGCCCTGCGAAAGTTTTCACGATCGGTAGAGCGTCGTCGGAGAACTACGTAGAGTGCGTATCCCGCCAACTCGCTGAGAAGGGGGGCGCTCTCGCAACTGCGTGGGGTGTGCTTTGACCTGTTGGCAGCCTGGTCGAGTACGGAGCCAAACGTCTCTATCCGTTCTCCAATGTACACTAGTATCTGCGGCTCGGTCTCATCCGTGAGGTCTCCGACTTGGTAAAGCGACTGCCGAGCGATTGTTCCAACGCTAACGTTTGACCAGGAGAAGACGTCGTTAATGAAGCAACGCCATCAGCAGCTTCCGATACTGCTCGTTTGGGTATGCCCGCAGAGACCCAAGCGCAATGAACGCGGCCTTGTCGAAAGATTCACAAGAGCTCAGCTGGTGTTCCACCAGGCCAGGCATTCATCCAAGAGTAAGGCTCAGACACTTGCTCAATGAAGCTGTGCGCCACACTCGTCGGAGTAGCGGCGAAGGGATTTCCACAAACTCCCCCGATTCAAGTGCCGTCTCGCTCTCGTACGACTCGAATTTAGACAATCTCGACGGCTACGATCGGTTTGTTCAGAGAGAAGACTCCCTTCTCAGCGTATTGAAAGCGCTGGCAAAGTTTGAGAGTGAAGAGTTCCTGCACCCGCTCAAGTCTTGCGATGGTGTGGTGAAGATCGAGCTTCCGAGATTCAAGCTGAGCTTTTGTCTGAATGATGAGATGGAGCTGGAGTCTGTGGAGCACAAGGGGTACAGATTGGCCACAAGCCAGCAGTTCGATGACTTTTTACCCCGATTCAGTCGGTATCTGGTGCTCGAGCTGCAGGATAAATCCGACACGTCACGTCCGGAGGTGCGCATGCTGCTACCAGTTGGCCCCGTGGTTGAAGCCCCTCAAGGCCTCGTTGATATCGATGTTCCCGACGAAGCAGACAGCCTTGTGGGTGTATTTTAGTTGATGATGATGATGATCACAGTTGTCTATTTAACTTTAGTTAATAGCGTCGTGAAAAATCCTAAGCCACTTCACAATCGGAGGCTTGTTGCGTGGTTTCTCTGCTTTTGGCATGTGTGTTTCTCCTTGTTGAGGATCATTGTATTCGAAGCAGTCGAGTACTTGTCGTAGTCGCAATCCGAACATTCGGTTTTCGATACTCCTGGAATCGCGGTGCGCTACTGCCCGAAGTTGACGTAACGCGGCCTTCCAGATTTCGGTCTTTCCTTGCTGCACCGTGACTAGTTCCTGCCGATGAACTTTTCTGTTGCGTGTCATCCACAGTGATGCCGTTGCAATGCTGCAGAAGGCCCACCATAGACAGCGCGCTGCTTTCGCATGATCTGATGTTAGCTCGCCGTATAGGGCGATAATGCGTTGCTTGAACCGAGCTGTGAGGGCTGGTGGCGTTCGCGAAGCAACAAAGTACTGATACTTCGCCAGCTCCACTTGCGTTACCGTTGATCCAGTCCAATGCTCCACTAGGATCGTCCATACAGCCTCTGCATACGGACATGCCCATAGTAGGTGCTCCAATGTCTCTTTGTGACCTTCGCATCGTTGGGTCATCCTGCAGTGAGCACTATGCTCGCGTCTTGGAAAATACAAATTAAGCTGACTCACAGCAACCCTGTACGCTGTCCAGACTTGAAATTCGGTCAGAGCATCCTGTCGAGCCCACAGTTCTGTCGGTGTCTGATCTTGCGTCGCCTTCACCCACTCGGACTGACATCCTCGACTGTGTAGTTTGGCCACAAGCGGGGCTAGATGCTTTCCGAGCACCAAGCGGAACTGCCTGAATGGTTGTTTCTTGAGCGCTTGTAGAACTCGTTTGTTCTTTACCTTCTCAGGAACTAACCAGGGAAAGCCGTGCAAAAGCGGCGTTGCTTCGATCACTATGCTCGCTTGCAGCATACTCGGCCATATCGGCTCCGTCCTGTTGTACTTCACGATTGCCATGCACGCTAGCGATTGTCCAGTTAATCCCGTCGGGTTCCTGTAGTAACGTAATTGCTCCCTCCGCCGTCGCTCCAATGCATGGGATCCCCTGCACTGTTTCCGGTGCAGTCTTCTTCCATTCATACGGTGCCGATAGATTTGGTTCATGGCGCAGAGTTACTGAAACGCTGCTGGTCCCGAACGTGTCTCGTACCGACATTGGTGTAGCTACAAGAATCGATAGGAACCATTTGCGGTTGTGGGTGTATTTTACTACGACACCCACCGTCGCCTGAAGACGCTTGAAACTGAGACGGTCGGCGCGAGACTGCAGTTGGCCGCGGTTTGTGCTCGGGATGGGACGAGTGTATCGAGCAAGCGGCTGCAGATGACGGGAGCGGAGGCAGCTCTGCAAATGCTACGAGGGTGTCGATCCAGCCAGCCGTATTCAGCTTTCGAGAGGGAGACGTTGGAGACCATTTGCAAGCTGAGCTACCGCGAGCCAGCGGTGAAGATTCTAGCAGCAGCCTTGCTTTCAGAAGCCGATCGTCTAGCGTTTCTGTTTGTGCAGACGCAGACGAGCGACTTTTCGATGAACAGCGTCGACGAGCAGACCGAGTACAGCGATCTGTGTACTGGACGCGTCGCGCGGCATCTGCTGCGCACGAAGTTCCGCAGTGACGAAGAGGAGAAGATCTTTGGATACATACGCGCAGTATGTGCCAGTGACCGTCCTCGACCACGAGCGTGTTTCGCTGGACCCCATCCCTGTGGTCGATCACTATGTGGAGACTACCGAGGCGAAGCTTGGTTGTCTTGTCCAACTAACTCCCGCAACGAGAGAAGTACCGCCCCTGCCCCTGCGAAGCCGCTCTACCGACGCTATGGGCAAAGGGATGCTGGACGAACTCGAACTAAGCTGGAGTAACTACGACGCCCAACCCAAGCTGCAGCTCAAGGTCTCTCCGGATGCGCTTCTCAGTTCATTGACGACGTTGCTGGCTGATGGTTCGTCTCGCCGAGCAGAGATGGAGAACTATCTGTGGGGTGCCTATGCGAAGGCTACGAGTGGAAAGCGAGATCGCCTGCTGGCTCTTGTGAACTTCTTGCCTTTGCTGACCGTAAGCGACATCGTTCGGTGCGCTTTCGACCATGAAACTCTGTACGCGGTGACTCTAAAGCTGCACGAGCAAGCGAGGGAGGAGTTCAAGAAGGGGGTGATCCTCTATATGGAAATCTGCGTGCTGGAGGACAAGCTGGAGCGACTGATCTGGAAGGCGAAGCGTAGTGGCGAGTTGTCGGACACTCAACTGATAGACGAGTTGGTCAACGTGCGCGAGTGGGAGTCGACGGAATTCCCGTACTGGCTGGCGCTCGAGGTGGAGGGGAGACTCCAGATCCGCTCCGCTACGAACAGTATGTGATCGCGCAGCACCTGATGAACGACCGGGGGCGGTCTGTCAGCTGAATATGGGTCGAGGCAAGACCCGCGTGATCCTGCCCATGCTGTTCCTGCACTTCACGCCAAGCCGCTGTCCGCGCATGGTGCGCGCGCACTTCTTGGGCCCGCTACTGAGCGAGGCTCGCTCCTTTATGCATCGCTTCTTGTCGGCGTCGAGCGCTCAGCTGTGGATCTCGGAGATGCCTTTCCACCGACAAATCGACTTGGACGAGCATAGATTGGAGCTCATGCGAGATTCGCTACAGGAGCTCCAATTGTTTGGCGGGATTCAAGTGGTGTCGCCTGCTCATCGCATGTCCCTGGAGCTCAAGCGTCTGGAAGTGGGCGACGACGAGCGCCTCACCAAATCGCTGGACGAAATGCTCGATAACGACCAGTTTGTGGACGTTTTGGACGAGAGTGACGCCCTACTTGACCACAAGTACCATTTGATCTAGGCGGTGGGGACTCCGATCCCGCTTTGCAGTGGAACTGAGCGGTGGACAATAGCCGAAGCCCTACTGCGCGTAGCAGCGGACAAATCCCCTCGCTCTCGAGTCGCTAAAATCCTCCGAGCTTCTCACGTCGCGTGCTCTTCGCCAGACTACGCGACGCGCCTCGGCGCGTTTGAAGGAACTCGACTGAACGCTGTCGTGGGAAGCACTGAGCCACTCCGGGACGAACTGAAGAGGGCGCTGGTGCTGGACCTGGTGGACAACGCCCCGTTTGAGCTGATGTGGCTGAATACTCTGGCGGGTAAGGATGTCCGTGAGCCGCTACTCACTGCACCCACCAGCTCCGATGTGAGCTTGCAAGACGCGCTGCGAGACCATATTCACAGGTTTTCAGCGTACTGAAGTCAACTGTTAGCTCTGAGAGGGCTCATAGCGTTCGGTGTACTGGAGCACTGCATGGAGAAACGCTATCGAGTGCGATTCCCTTCCGAGCGGCGGACGTTCCTTCCGAGCGATCGGAGCTCAGCCACCCCGATGTTTGTATCGTGCTCACTCTGCTTGGATATTACCACAACGGCCTCACGGACAAGGACGTTGGAATCACGTTCCAGATGCTGCTGCGCTTGGACATATCGGAACAATGCCAACAGTACAGTCAATGGTTTGCTAGCGTCGAGGATGGCTTGAGCGCGGAGGACGCGCCATGTCAGTCTAAGTGACACCAGGCAGTTCAGAACACTATGCAGGGTCTACCAGTTCTGCATGGAGGCCATCAACTTCTACCTGAACACGCGCGTGTTTCCGAGGGATACGCAGCAATATCCGCAGCGGTTGTCGCGAACGGCCTGGAATCTCGCGGCTGGAGACAACAACATTGGCTTCTCGGGCACGAACGCCAACCACCGCCTGCTCCCGATTTCCGTGACGCAGCGAGAGCCGAACGAGTCAGGGACAAATGGCAAAATGATCGACAAGATCGTGAATGTGACGGAAGGATACGAGGTCATCCGTCCGAGGCCTCACAATGTTCCGATTCCGTGGCAGACAGTTCTCCGATACTGCATGGAGAAGCATGTCCAAGCGCTCATTGACACGGGAGCGCTGCTGGCCGGCTGGCAAACCATGACACGGCTGAATTTCTGCTCCTGCAATCGGACTTCCAGTTCGCGGGCGTGACGTACTACGACAGTCGTGAGGCGTTCAACTGCTGGGTGGTCGTGGAGAAGCATCGACGCCTTGTGGTGCCGCTCAAGAGCGCGTCGATGCACGAGAAGAAGACGCTCGTGATCTTCGACGAGGCGCGATCGCGAGGGTCCGACATGAAATTACCCCACGTAGCCTCGGCCTTGCTGACTCTGGGCCCGAAGCTCACGAAGGACAAACTGATGCAAGGCGCGGGAAGGATGCGGCAGCTCGGATGCAACCAAACGCTGTGGATCGTGCGCTGCGATGAGGTAGCGCAGAGTGTCGTGGAAACGAGTGGCCATGGCCAAATCTCGGATCTGGGCCGCTGTCGATGTGCTGAACTGGGTCGTCGAAGGCAGAGTCTGTGCGTGGATTACTGGGAATTGGACGACGCGCTGATTGCTCGAATCCGTGAGCGAGGCGCCACGTACGGATCGTCAACATGGAGAGAAGAGCTTCATTCGCAGGTGGGTTCGGCCGGAGGCAGTCGCGGGTTTGGCTTGGACCTGCGCTCGCATCTTCGTTGAAAGTCGTACCAGACCCCATTTTGGAATCAAAGGGTTAGTCCTTTCGTGCAACAAAGCGGGCAATCAATCCGAGGGAAGTCCGCCAGGGGCGTTGCCATTCGTCAATACGATGCCCGAGAACAAGTTGATCGCGTAGCGGGAGTCGCAAGTCTCAAAGCAGCTTCCAAACAGACTACCGCTTTCCGAAAACTCATCAACGCGCTTCCACTGTAGCCGACTGGGCGACGTCGCACTCACCAAACCCACTCAAACCCACTAACGCAGTCAGCACAGCATCTGTACCTCCTCTCTCCGCGAACGCTGTTATCTCCGTGATCCGACGTGTCATCATCTCGGTAACCTTGCTCTCAATCCGCACCATTTGCTCAGTAGAGGGGGTGTTGATGCTGGCACACAAGAACGAAGTCCGAAACAATACAATCAACTCACAGACTTCCCGAGCTGCTGCATCATCCAGCGGTCCAAGCTTGAACGCCAGCAGAGCGTATCCATACAAAACGCACTCATTCTGACGCACTGCGGTAACTCGATCTGGTGAGCGCTGTCCCTCGAGTTTCAATCGCAAATCTGCCGCCCACCACCTCGCAATTCTTGCGAATAACTTCACAATAGAGCTCGCCTTCGTCGTAAACTGATTCGCATACCCCGCCAACTCACTCAGCAGCGGGACATTCTCAAAAGACCGAGGCGTTTGCTCTAATTTGACGGCGGTCGTCTCCAACGTAGCGCAAAACGTCTTCAAACCCTCGTCACCTCGCAGCATGTCTGTCTTCCAGAGCAGTCTCGGCTCAGCTTCGTCGGCGAGGTCGCCAATTTGGTAGAGCGCTTGGCGCACGATCGTCTCCACGCCCGCGTTAGACCACGGCAAGACGTCGTCTAGCAGAGCCCATTGCAGTTTGCGGAACTGTTGATTCGGGAACGCGCGCAGAGACCCCAGCGCTATGAACGCCGCCTTCTCAAAGTCTTCCGGCTGCTCTCGAGCTTTTGAGTAGACGGCATTCCCTCGCGTGTCGTCTTGACCAGGCCACGCGTTCATCCACTGAAAGTGTGGGAATGGCTCGGGGATTCTCTCGGTGAAGCTGTCGATCACGCTTGTCGGAGCGACGTCGAACGGGTTGAGGACCTCTCCACTTGAGTCCTTCCACGTTAACATGGTGCCGCGAAGTAGCGGGCTCACGACGCATTTTGCTTTGTACTGCAATATGGTCTCCAAGCTGTCGACAGTACTGGGTCCGCCGCATGCAGGGAGGTAGAAGCTGCCTGGAATCGTAGTGAACAGCGTTGTCGTCGCAGAAATCGCTCGGAGCGGCGCATACCCATAGTAAAACTGCTGCCAGGTTGTGGAGCTCAACTGGGGCAGCGCTTTCATTGTGGTCGTCGCCTCCGCTGGGCCAAGCGCTCGCTGTGCGGTAAGACACAAGTTGCCTAAGATCTCCAGCTCCCGCGGCATCGTCAGCATGAAGATGACTTGGATTGCGTCGTCTTTCGCTGCAGGAAGCGGCCGGGTTAATGGGTGGCGGAGTCTCGAGTGCTCTCTTCAGCGACTGCTTCTTCTTCTTGACCTCGGCCTTCATCTTCTTGATGCCCGCCTGAAGCTTCAGCTGCAGCGTGACCCCACTCTCTCGAACTCTGTTGCTTAATTGACGGAGGGGAGGATCCAGGCGGTTGTTCTCGTCTGCGAGCTCGCGCTTTTTGGACGCAATCTCCTCTTGCAGACGCGAGATCTCTGCGCAGATCTCGGCCGCCAAGCTCTTCTTCCGCTCGACCTCGCCCCACGACTTTTGAACGTGGTTCTCGCAGCTTTCGACTTCGCGGTCGTATGCAGCCATCATGCTGCTGCTGGCCAGAGCGAATCTCCGCGCGAAGCCAAAGGTTGGGCCTTGGTTCGTCAAGTGGAAGAGCTGGAGGCCCCAGTGCTATTATTCGACGTGCGAACGTACCCTGCAACGATCTGGAGGGCGGAGACGGCAGCTCGCTCGCTCAGAACCGCCACCTTCAGGTCCTTCCAATCGAGAGCAATGCTGTATTCAGAGCATAGCGGCACGTCGACAACGCATCGCCTGTGAACGAGACAAAACGCAATCCACAGCACGAGCAGTTCACGACTGCGCTGCTCCACGTCCAAGACGGACCTATCCCGAGGAAGCTGGCGCCACGTAGCCGCGGCATCTTGGTAGGCGGTGACGAGTGACTGCATCTGCGCGACGAATTGTCCGCCATTGTCGTCGTCAGCTGCTTGATCATCACCCACCAGGTCGTAGGATCTCGTGAACATGAACGTTTCCACCGTCCGCAGCACCAAGACGGCGCTCGATGCACCGGTGGCTTTCTCCCATTCGAGCAGATCTTGGAGACTGCACGTCGCTCCGTCAAGAAACCAGCACCCATCCAGATCCCCCAACGCACGACGGCGACGCTCCTCCATGTCCTCATCGCCGTTCAACTCTTTGACTCACTTAGGTGAGTCAATCTGCACTGCGGAGCTCAGTGCGTTGAGTTGCTGCAACGCTGTGGACTCTGGTAGATGGCACTGCGACGCGGTCTGGAGATTTAATTCGCCGACTACTTCGTCGATATGGGCCCGGAGCGCAGCGCATTCACGTTGCAGAGCGGAGACGTCGTAGCCGCCGTCCACAAGCTCAACGAGGCTTTGGACAACGACTTGCAGCACGGCAATCAAGTCGTCCACCGAGTCGCACCCGCTTGTCACGTCGATTCAGCGTCGAAAAGCTCCTCGAGTCTAGGTCATCGCCTTCTGGAGCAGACTCAAGTGAAACATTGTCACAGTCTTCCGGAACACACCTTGACCACACCAGAGGTTGCGCGATATCGCCGCGTGTACTAGCGGCCAGCAGGTGTCCCGAGGTCGACCCCCAGTGTGTTGCCCAACATCCGTCGTCCCGCCGTGGGGGGAAAACCGCTTGTCGTCGTCGAATTCCTCTTCATCGTCCTCTTCCTTTCCCTACGTGACGGCTGCAACAGCGCGACGCACCAGAGCCGCAATAAACTGCGGCGTCTTCTGATGCCCCAAGTCGTTGATCGCTGCACTGCGCTTCGAGCCTTTGCCCTGCCGCGCTTTCTGCAGCTTCGAGCCGAACGTTTTGGTGAACTTCTGCTCCAGCGCCGAGTCCAAGTCGGCGCAATGCAGCGCGTGATACGTCTTGGGGACCGCGCTATAAACGCACTCGCCCGTGGGCAGGAAGTGCAGCGTGTGCTCCCACCCGTCGACGAAAAGCAGCTCCAGCTTCACCACCGCCGCGTTCACCTTCGTCTTCTGCAGCGCGCAGCCGTACGCCGGCAGCCACGGGTCGTACCAAACGTCTCCGCACTTGTGGACATCGTCGGCCGCAGCTTCCAGCCGTCGACGAACCTCTCGCAGTTGATCGACCTCGTGCTCGCTGAAGACCGAGATCGGAACGATGCGATCGCCCGTGACGGGGTCACTCGGCCACAACTGTGCTCTGGCACCGCCACCGGGCTTAAGCCAGCCACGAACTCTGCGAAATGTTCCACCAACGCTGCGCACAGAGCTCCGTCTTGGCGGTCGCTGGAGGTATTGTGCTTGAAGCGGAAGACCACGGTTTGACCGGTTTTCCTCCTTCGGGCTTCACGGCTAGGGGCAAGTTGACTTGATTAGCTCAAAGAGTTAGACTCCCTGGAGTTCCTACCCTTTAAGTCCTACCACGGGACAAAACCTTATTAAAGGTGGAAAACCCGTCCTATAAGGACTTCCTACTTGCTAATCAAGCTTGAAGAAGAGAGAAAAAAAATCTCGTTGACGGCAGCCTGGCTGCTTCTTCTTCTCGAGGGCTCTGAGCTCTTGCAGCGATCCGAGCGACGGAGAGCTGAACGGCGAATGCATCCGGTTCGGAAACCCCCCTTAAGTACTTCGTACTTAACAGTACACTTTCCTCCTTCGGGCTTCACGGCTAGGGGCAAGTTGACTTGATTAGCTCAAAGAGTTAGACTCCCTGGAGTTCCCCTCTCGAGTGTCGCGAGCTTTGGCTTGGTACGATGCCTGGTTCGTGGCATTCCCAGGTAGAGGCCTTGATCATACAACTTGCCGCATCGCGAATCATTCCCGGTCGCAGCCGAGTGTACACGGAAAAGCACCAGCTCGACCACCGTCCCATGAGGCGGATGACCAGGTCACCCTTGCCGGCTGCTAGAAGCGCGCAAGCGCCTCCAATGCGTAGCGAATGAGCGGAGTAGTCACCCTGCCGTAATCCCATGCTGGCGGCCGCTGCCTTGATAACATCAGCAACGCGCGTTTTCTTGATCGTCCGAGTGGTCGATATCGAGGTCAGAAATGGTCCCAGCTTCCGCCCCGTCGATAGCCAGTGGGCTCTCACTCTCAGGCATTCTCGGGCTGCTTTCACTGGACATAGGTCCTCATGATCCGACCGGTAGTGCCGCACAGTGGTTCCTTGGGCGACCCGGTCGCCTTTGTGGGATTCGAAGATCACTTCAACTGAAGCTGGTTCCGAATCGTCGGGTCCAACTTGGTCTCCGTGCTTGTTTCGTAGAATCACGTTGGCGGCCTTTATGCAGTGCATTCGGTGAGTCCCTGCGGATCGGTCGATGGCTACTGGGTCCCACAGCTCTGAGCTTCGGTCGAGGAAGAAGAAGGCAAGTACGACTGACCCCCACAGCAGTTCGCTCTCCAAGTCTTGTCTCGCTATGAGTTCCCGCATCTTGAGCAACATCGGTGTAGTAACTGGCTGTTTCCTTTCCACGTCGCCATGGGCGCGTTTGTATCCTTGAGCGATGAGCTCAAATTCCGGATCACGGTAATTGAGCTTGGCGTTCCGAACTGCCTTGTGTGCGAATACCACCGCTGCCATTTTCCCGTCAAATGTCTGATACTTGTTTCCTTTCCTCGCCTTGTTGTGCCCTTCGGACGCGCACAACGCTGCGAAAAGTCCAACCATCCTTGCTTGTTGTGCCCTGGGCAGTTCGTCAATCCACACAGGAAACCCGAAGTCATTGCAGAAGGACTCCCAATACTTGAAGTTTCTGCTGTAGCTTCCGAGCGTTCCATCTGATACGGAGGCCTGCTTGAGCTCGTCTCGCTTCTTTGCGAGGCGCCGGAGCCGCTCTGAATCTGGTGAATATCACAATAGTTAGTACTCGCGTGTACGTCGCACTTCGAGGTCTGCTCCGGCTTCCGTCCCAACGTGTGCGTCGTGAAGTTCAGTCTGTGACGAGCCTGGCTCAAAGCGCATTTCCGGAATGCCTCTTGTCCTTCGCTAGTCCGGCAGTTCATCTTGTCGATCATCTTCGTTATCCACCTCTCTCCGTGAATGATAACTTGGCACCAGGTGCCCTCCTTCTCTAGTCTCTGGCCCCAGGTATAAGTGACTTCTTCGACCGCTCGGGCAACACCGCTCTCGTCCCGGACCAGGTCCCGGCCCTTGAGTATGAACCGCTCCTGGAGCCACATGCTCGTGACGCAAACGTAGCTCCTGCCTACGATCAGTAGCCATACGTCGTCGAAGGATCCGTTCCTCTCAAACAAGCCCATTGGCATGCCAGCAAATTCGCTCTGGAAGACGAGTGCGCTCCACCACTGAAGATCCTTCCGAATGAACTCCGACATCGGAACTCCGGTTTTGTTGTGACTTCGACAGCGATTCTGAACCGCTGTCAGCCGCTGGATGAATGGTTTCGTGATCGGGATGAAGCTGATCACGTGCCTCAAAACTCCGATCACACTGTCCAATTTCTTCCGTGATAGAAATGCCTTCTTCAGCACCTCAGCGAGAGCGGATCTCAACTTATCGACCTTCCGTTGAGGTATCGTGATGGCGTTGTTGGTAATGTCCCAATCGATGCCCACCGCGTGGAAGACGCGCGACCAGGTCGTGAACTTGCCTTCGTGCCATCCTGCGGATCCAAACACGAGTTTGACGCCGTCTCTGAGACGTTTCTCAGCCCGCTGAAGCCGATCACAGATATCCACTTCAATGAGGACGATGTCGTCTACCCATTGAAACGCCCAAAAGGGCTCGGCATGCCCAAACACGACAGACTGTCCACTTCGTTGGTAGTGGCGGACGGCTTTTCCAAACACGGCAAAGAACCCTGGTCAAGATGTCCACCCGAAGACGGCCATACCAGAGACAATGCCATGGGAGGAGCGAGGAAAGCGCCCCCCAAAAGCCGACGCATGATCCGCATGGACCGGAACGTGGTGAAACGCGTCGGCGATATCTGCGATCATGGCATACATACTGCACCCAGGAAAACGTCGGCGGAGGTCGCAAATACGCCGTGCAATCGAGACAAAGGGGTCCCACGTCGCATCGGGGGACGCCTCTGAGGCGGTCAAGGCATTGACGGACTGTCCGTCAGGCGCCGAGAGGTCGTGAATGATGCGACCATCCAAATGCAAAGGCTTGTCCTTCTTCGGCACGAGAGCAAACGCACTGGAGTGAAACCGAGGGTCCCGCTCCAGCGTCGACATGGTGGCGATAATGGCACGGCCCTTGTAATAATCAGCCAACAGTTTGTCCGTCACGACCGCCGCGCCGGTATGAGCGCCCGGATAGTTGGTGGGTGTGGGACGAACGCCACACCGAGAGGCGGGGTCCTTCCAGGGCGGAACGACCCCGTCGAGAGCGATGGCGCACAGGAGATCCAGATGGGGGTAAGAGTCAAGATGGACCCGATACAGCCATGGGCGAAGGTCCTTGTTGGGTCGGGGATCTTCAGGAGTTTGACCTCGAAACATTGCGAGGGTCCCTGAAATCCCGTACCGATCGTCGGCCACCAGAGCATCCAGGATGCAGAGATCACCAGCTGGAACTGTATGGGGACCTGGTCCAGGGGCCAAGAAGGCTGAGTCCACAGGAAACGGAACACCCACCTCGGAAGCAGCGGCGCGGAGAGCGTTGAAGACGGATCGAGGTACGCACCGGACGTGGCCACACACGCGGTCTGACCGAGCTGGAGGCGTGTCGAACCAGGACGGAAGAGATGCAGCTGTCGTCGAAATCTGTGGAGGTGGGTCCGGACACGCGACCGCTGGGTGGCAGGGTAGATCCGTCGTCAGCGGAACGAAGCGGGACTGAATAAGATGTGCGAGCTGTCTGAGGTCGTGCAACACCAGGGACCACGCTACTGCAACCTGGGCTGAGTGATCAGTGAGCGTCGACGTAGGTAATCGCGGAAGTTGGAGCGTGGTCGCGGGGCTTAGCGCCGCGGCATACGACGGTGGGCATGGCCATCGGGTACCTGACAAGGTCAGGTTTGCCGCCGGAAACGAATCCATAATCCAATTGCACAGCGCATCAGCCGCACCGTTCGACGCCCGGCGAACATGGTGTAAGTAGATCAGAGACCCGATTGTGCCCTGGGCGCGTATCCGCGCAATCCATGGGATCAAATGGGGCGCCCGACAGGCATACTGGCAGAGGGCGTGAGATATGATGACACGTGAGTCGCCATAGACGTCAACTGGGTTGGAGGAGAACTCGGACCGGAGACAAAGCAGACACGCGAGAAGTCCCTGGGACTCCATCGAGTTGTTGGAGTGGGCATCCGCAAACGTAGTGGCCCCCCACCGGAGGAGACGATGATCACTGGACCAAACACACCACGCAAATCCACAACGTCCGCTGGACGTACGGAATCCGCCGTCGAAGGAAGCGGAGATGGCAGCGCGAGGGGTGCCCCCATGAACCCCGGATACGGCCAACCCCGAGGTGGGTCCACGCAAGGCGTTGGGAGCGGTGATCGATAACGGGACGTTGGGGCTAGACGCGGCAGTGGCCCGCTGGCCCGCTGGCGTCGTTGGGCGTGAGCCGGACTGCCCATCGATGATAACGGCCGCCGTCGAAGCGCAGGCTCCAAACGCGTCTGAGGCCTCGTCACCGCTGTCTGACACACGGGCCGAGACCAAATCACCCTTCGCGGGAACGACCATGACCGACGACGACCCAAGGGTACCAGGCACCGCGAAGGTTTGGTGATCAGCACCTGGCGTTGACATGCGCGTGACTGGGGAACTCTGTGCGGAGCCAGCCGCGCGAGAACCCGAGGACGGCGTGCCTGGCACGACGTCGCCGGACAGCGTACTACCCGACTCCGATCCGCCTCTAGAGAATGCGTCAGACGCAGTAACAGACACGGGAGGAGACAGAATAGAAATAGTCATGTTACGGTTGGACGACCTGGCCGCCCTTCGTACACCTCCCCAACGTCTTCACTCGCGCTGCGGATGTGCTGCTTTCAATCCAGTGTGCATATCCGTCACCCATTTCAACACGTCTGGTGGAAGCCGATGGAGTTCATGATGGTGCTTGCAGGACGGAAAAGTGCAGCCCTTCACCGACTGATACCGGACGCACACCTGAGTGCCGTCGACCACCGGGATTTGCTCTCGAATATTACGAGGAATAACCGGTGTTCCCGCCTCAGGCTGGGCACGAGTTGGGCGTGCAGCGCGCCGGCGACCTTGGCCCTTTGGAGACGCTCCCCGCGGACGTCGGGAGTCCGGCAATCCGAGTGATGCCGTGTGGAATACAGAGTGAACAACTGCGTCGTTCATCACTCGAGCGACGTATCGTTGGTAAGCTGGAGAGTCACGGCGTAGTGAGCGTAGCGCTCGCGAGCAGACCTCACGGAGATCAGTGCCATGAAGAATGTCGTCGAAGAGATCGGAGAACACGGCTTGATACAGATTGCACATGGCAAACAGGAGCTGCGACGGCGCCGAATGTGCAAGTGATGTGACCGCGTCTCCATGCACAGCGCGGAAAACTGCCGCCAAGTCGGCCGGATACCATGTAATGGGCCTACCTTGGCTCACTACAACAGCTTACACGTGTGCGCTCGTGTATGAGGAAGCGTAGCTTAGTTTAAACTAGAGTTAATTATACTCGGGCCTCCGAGTATAGATTAATCTAAATAAACGATCCAAATAATGTTTTTGGGTTAAAATGAGAACTGTTATTTGTGTCTTATGTTTCTGACTTCCTCTAAATGTAATATTCTAAGTTGGGAATCTGCCAACGGCTGGTTGGCAGAATTCCTTTGCTATGCATGTCGCTCATTGGTTAAAAGATGCTGCTTTCAACCAATAGGAATCCTAAATGTCTATGGACCACCCGTCGTGGTGGTCGTAAATGAATGTGGCACTTGATGTAACGTACATCAAGGCCGAGGAAGTGTTTGAACCTTTAACAGACATCGCGTCTGTTAGAGTTGCAAGTGGCTGTAGCCACTTGTGCGTGTAACCCCGTTACACCATCCCCCCGTCAAGGTTAGACGTGCCGGTCTCGGCACGTCAACCACCATTGACTGTTTGGTCAATGCATGACGTTTAGAAGAGAGCGTGCTCGTGATAGAACGAGCACGTTGAAGTTGAAGACCTTTGGCGCAGCAGCGGAGGACCTCTCTGCTGCTGAGTATCATGCGCGGCAGTGTGCGAAGCGCTTCGCTGCCGCGGGGCAGGCACCACGGCCTGCCCTCGAAGTGTCTTCGGGCGCTGTTGTTAACAACAGCGTTCGCATTACTGTCCAGTGTGTAGTGCATGGTGGGCTTCGTAAGCCTCCACCATGTCCGGAACGTCTTCGAGCAAGACGTTCCGCGGCTCCCATGTATCTTGGTTGGGAGGAAATCCTCTCCAACGAATACGAAAACGAACTGGTTCTAAGTTCGTTCTCGGGATACTGTGGTCAACAATCCGCTCAACTATCCATCGAGTTGAGCCGTGTGCGTCACGAATTGGTGGCGGCGGTGGTGGGAACACGCCCCGTGTGTGGTCAACTTGGTGTTGACCCTGATCTCGCTTCTCCCCACGACCGAGTTCCGGTCGTGGAGTAGCTACAGAGCGCTGCGCTCGGTGCTCTTGAGTATCCTTACTTTGCGACGGTCTCCTAGACCGCCTCGATCGTCCCGGCCGGGCTGGATCTCCAGCTCGACCTGCTGCTCCAGCGCGACTTCGCGCTGGAGAAGATGATGGCTTCCGCCGAGTCTTCTGCTTCGGTTCAGCCGAGCTAGGTAGCTCGTGCTGCAGGTATGGCTTCAACCGTCCGACGTAGAACGTCAGATGGAGGCGCATGCTAGACGGGATGTCTAGCGTGTGTAAGCGTTGCCATGCCGTTCCAACACTGTGAACGGCCCGATGAAGCGCGGAGCGAGCTTACTCGCTCCGAAGTCGGAAACCGCATGTTTAGGCAGGTTTTGAGTAGCTAACAAAACCAATGAACCCTTCTTGAATTCAGTTGTGTTGCCCTGCCAACATTGTCTGCGTTCAGCTTCTGTCGATCGACAGAAGCTGCAATAGCGTCCTGGACAAACCGAATGACGGCTTGTCTGCGCTGCACGAAGTTCATTGCGTCCGAGCTGAACTCGTTCAGCTCGCTTCCAGCAGTAGGCCCGGCCTCTGCGTTCGTAGATGTGGTGTCTGTGCCTCGCACAGACACGTTCTTCTTCTGCTTGTGTGCGTCTGTGCCCTGCACAGACGCGGTCTTCTTCTTCTTGGTTGCGTCTGTGCCCTGCACAGACGCGGTCTTCGTCTTCTTTCGCGTTGTTGCGGCTGACACCGTGCAGGTGTCAGCGGCATTCTGCGGCTGCTGTGTTGCAGTCGTAGATCCTCCCCACTTAAGGAAGGAGCCAGCATCCCGAGTAAACTCGGGAGGCGTGGGTGCCTCAAGACATTCACGTAGAACGGTGTATGCCCGGTCGAGGCATGCACCGAGTTGTTGATGGCGAACTCCGCCATCGGCAGACACTCGCTCCAGTGTTGGAACGAGTGGGCGTAGCTCTTGAGCACATCCACGAGCACGCGATTCACGCGCTCGGTCTGTCCGTCCGTCTGCGGATGATCCGCAGTCGACATCGAGAGCTGACTGCCAAGAAGTGTGAACACTTCTTGCCACAGGTGCGCGGTGAAGCGCGGGTCTCGATCGGACACGATGTCCATCGGCATGCCATGGTGTCTGAACACCATGTCAACGAACAGACGTGCCGTCTGTTTCGCAGTCACTTCGGCGGGTACTGCAGCAAGATGTACCATCTTGCTGAAGCGGTCAACAAAGACCACAACGCCCGTGTTCCCCTGGCTATCCGGGGGAAGACCAAACACAAAGTCCAAAGACATGGACTGCCAACACTCCGACGGAGTCGGTAGTGACTGCAAAGGAGCCTGCGCGAACGGCGCAGGCTTCATACGTTGACACACCTCGCAAGCACGGACGTACTTGCGCACCCACTTGTACTGGTGGGCCCAGTAGAAGTCCCTCGTGAGAAGAAGATACGTCTTCTCACGGCCCGGATGCCCCGCAGCCGGTGCATCATGATACTCGTACATGATCCTGAGTCGCAGGTCATGATCATTGGGAACGACAACGCGGTCCGCGTTGTCGTTGACTGCGCTGTAGAGTAGCAACCCCTCGTGCACCCGGTAACGGTGTGCACGAGCACGAAGATGTCTTGGCAACTTCTGACGAGCTTCGTCAGAAGGCACTGAGCCATAGGCCAGCAAGAGCTTCGCGTCGGCGTCGTGCGCGTACGCGGCCTTCACGTCGTCGAGGATCGACGACGTGGGAGTGCTCGATCGCATGGCGTCAATGGCATTGACGTCGACTTCATTCGTAGCGTAGTCAGGTCGACGCGATAACGCGTCGGCCACCACATTGAGTCTTCCGGGTTTGTACTCAACCCGGAAGTTATACTCCGCGAAGAAGGATAGCCATCTCGCCATCCTTTGCGAGATGTGCGGCGACTTGATAGCCGTCCGCAGCGACGCGTGGTCTGTATAGACCACGAACGGTTTACTTCCGAGTAGATACACTCGGAACTTCGCAAGTGCATACTTCATGGCAAGGAGCTCCTTGTCATGCACCGGGTAATTGCGCTCAGCTGGCTTCAGCTGACGCGACTGATAGTAGACGACACGATCACGGCCCTCGTGATCGTGCTGCATCAACGCACATCCGATCGCGAAATCGGATGCGTCACACACAACGTGGAATGGGTGATCTTGGTCGGCCACCGCCAAGATCGGAGCCTCAGTCAAGCCCTGCTTGACCGCATCGAATGCCTGCTGACATTCAGCAGACCAAATCCACTCGGCGTCCTTCTTCAGGAGCTGTGACAGCGGGCGTATCACGCCCGCGTAGTCCTTCACGTACTTGCACAAGTACGTGGCCAGCCAAGGAACTGCCGCAGTTCCTTGACGCTCGTCGGCGTCGGCCACTCATTGATCACTCTGACCTTTCAGGGTCAGGGCGGACACCGTTCTTCCCAACGAGACACCCGAGCACGGGTATCTCGCTCGCCCCGAAGATGCACTTCTTCAGGTTCGCGTAGAGCTTGTGCTTGCGCATGAGCGCAAGCAGTTTCCGGAGATGCACCTTGTGCATCTCAACGTCGCTCATCCCGTCCGCAGCACGGCTGTGGACGAACACGTCATCGAAGTAGCTCGGTGCGAAGTCGCGCACCGAGCGCAACAAGTGCGTCACGCACCTGTTGAAGGTCACAGGGGCGTTCTTCAGACCCTGCGGCATCACTAGCCACTCCCAGAGCATGCCACTCGGCGTGCTCACAGCCGTGAGAGGGATATCGCTCTCACGCATTAGGATCTGATAGAACTCATCGCGCAGATCAAGAGCACTGTAGACAGTGCTCCTGGCCATCGAATCGATGATAACATCTTTTCGCGGTATCGGTGTCTGCGCCGGTATCGTCGCATCGTTCAGCTTATTGTACGCATGAACGATGCGCCAGCCGCCCTGTGGCTTCTTGACACAGAACGTCGGAGCACTGTGCGGGGACTTCGATTCCCGCACTTGTCCAGCTTTGCGACGACTTTCGAAGAAGTCGTCGATCGCCTTGACCTGCTCTCGCGGCAGTGGCCACTGCCGCGTGACACAGTATTTCGTGCCCGGCACGAGATCAATCTCGTGCTGAATGCCCTTGTCCTGCGGAAGCTCCGCAGGGATCTCTTCCGGAAGTACGTCCGCGTACTCCCGTAGAATCTCATAGTAGGGACTCGCCTTCAGCGAGTCCCAGCTCTGTTCTTCAAAGCGTTCTTTCTTCGTCTTGGCACTGAGAGTGTCTTCACTCTCAGTGGTGCTCTCCATGAAGAACTGCCTCAGTTCCTCATTCTCGCTCTTCGTTCTTTCGACGTCCGAGAGAATGCATATTTGCTCGATGCGTCCATCGTGCAAGTCACGCGCGAAGCGCTTCCAGCTCAGGACTGGAAGCGAAGTCAACTCTGACGCTTGCGTCGGAGGATTAGCGAGGGTCATCTCCCTGTGCCGGAACCCGGCACAGGTACGCGTCAAGACGTTCAACGTCTCGACGTTCGGCTTTTCAGCCTTCGTCTGCCCGGCAGACATCTTCTTGTAGCGTCTCGGCCCCGGGCCGAGACTTGCGCAGCGACCTTCGCATGCGTCGTCTTCTTGACTTGCGGAGCCCGGCTCCGCATGGTCCTTGACCTCGTCCAGGCCCAGCCATGGACGGGTGTTCTTTCTTAATACCGCCGGCGGGTTCATCCCGCGGGCGAGCGACTTCAAGCCCGGCTTGGTCGCCCGGCGCTTCGTGGTGAAGCCCGGCTGCACTACAGCATGCATGTTTTTCCGGTGGGGAACGTTTGCAACCGTCCGCACCGCCTGCAGCGTCGGTTCCCGGAACCGACACGCCATCTTCACCTCGACGCCTGTTATTGGCGGAGCCCTTCATTGCAAAGGGTGCGTCGACTCCCGGAGTCGACGCGAAATGTCTTCGCCGCGTCGGTTCCCGGAACCGACGTGACTTCAATACCTCGACGCCTTCCATTGGCGGAGACCCCATTACGGAGGGTGCGTCGGCTCCCCGAGCCGACGAATCAAATCCATCAAAGTCATCGACTCCCGGAGTCGACGACGTTCCATCACCTTGGCCCTTATTATTGGCCAAGACTGATCCAATCACATTCGCGTCAGCCTCCACGGCTGAGGCGTGTGACATGATTACGTCATCCGCGTCCCTTCGGACCGGAGACACGTCCACAATCAGATTCGCGTCAGCCTCCACGGCTGAGGCGTGTGACACATGTTCGTCATCCGGGCCTCTTGAGGCCGGAGACTCATTCTGATTCGCTGAAATGTTTGTGTCGATTTCCGAAATCGACACATTTTCTCCTTCAGCCGTCGGCGGCGACGCCGACGCTACTTGTCTCGCGCGCGCTCGCGCGCGTCCAGGGCGTTCCGGGACAGCGGCATTAGGCGCTGTCTCGACTAGAGATTCGCGCGCACCTGCTGGTGCGTGTGTGGTGGTAACAGGGCCATCGCTCTCTGTTCCACCGTCGCGACCGAAGCGCACCAAAGTGCGCTTCTCCCAATCGATTACCGGATCATGCCGTGCAAGCCACGGCATGCCCAACACAATGTCAAACTTATCGTCCAGGTCTAGGACGATAAAGGTTTCGACAAACTCTTGACCTTTATACATGAAGCGCACGCGTACCATGCGCTTCTCGGTCCTGACGACGACACCCGTCGCCAGTCGTACCTCCAACATACTTCGAGGTATCTTTAAATCCTCGAAGTCAAGCCTTGATAGACTTCGCAGTCGAACAAAGTTATTCGACGCGCCCGAATCAACCAAAGCACGAAAAGAGTTGCTCTCACTTTTCGACGACACGTTCAAGATGACAAGACTTGGTTTGTCATCATGCATTTTACAGTGAGAAGGGTCCTCACTGGGGGCTGCAGTCCTCAGTGTCGCATGTCCGAGTTGGACACGCGTGACTGCTTCACCAGTAGGGCGCCCCGCGCCTACTGGGTTCCAGCGTTTTGTTTCTCCGCGACGATGCCCAGCATCGCCGCGTCGACCACGATGGTGCACGGGTGCTGTGCACTCTCGGGCATAGTGACCGATCCTTCCGCAACGGAAGCATCGTACATTGCTTCCTTGTTGGCGTTGATAGTCAACACCCGTTGCATTCGAGAGGTCCATTGGTTCCGGACCTCCCGCCATCGCGACCGGAGGTGGTTGCAGCCTCGGCGCATTCACATGCAGTTTAGCCTGCCTCAGACTAAACTCCTCCTGCATCGCAAGAGTGATCGCAGCTTCGAGAGTATTCGGATACTCACGGAAGAGATAGGTCTTCACAGGCCCATCTCTCAATCCCTTCATGAACGTGACGACCTTGGTCGCCTCGTCAATCGGGTTGGTCACGATGTTCGAGACCAAGTACCGTGCTCTCTGGGCGTAAGCATGGACATCATGCTTACCTTGCTGCAGGTCGAGGAACTCCGCCCTCGACCGGAACTCATTTTGTGGGGCTCAAACGCTTGTCTGAGCTCCTCCTTGAACGCTTCGTACGTGCTGAAGCACGTAGGATCTGAGAGTCGGCGTCCGTACGCCCAACTCCTCGCTCGTCCGCCAAGACAGGACATGGCGAACGCGACCTTCGACAACGGGTCGACGATACGTCGAGCCGCAATGGCAGTGTCGAGTTCGACAAGCCAACGGAGAAGAGGCTCGCCCTCTCTTCCTACATAGTTGCTCACGTTGAGTTTCAACGATTGCATGCGTGGTGTCGTCCCCGACGGCACCGCGGTAGAGGCAGCAGCGTCGCGCTGCTCCTTCAGGATGAAACCCAGAGCAACACCATGTTGCTCTGTCGGCGATAACGTACGCAGCATCGCAGCAACTGCCGCCTCCCCAATGAGTGTTGACAGTCGTTGGAGTGCCTCCCACTCTGGATCCGACAGGTGGAGGCAGTCAGCGCGTGCAACATGAGTTGCAGGCGTAGCGGAGCTTTCCATGAGCACCTCCGTGTTCATGAAAGGTTCTCAGCTCCCCGTCCGTACAGTCCCGTACGAACGTTCAGGTAGTCGGTCGTTGGACGGACTACAAAGTGCTACCAGGTGTAATGGGCCTACCTTGGCTCACTACAACAGCTTACACGTGTGCGCTCGTGTATGAGGAAGCGTAGCTTAGTTTAAACTAGAGTTAATTATACTCGGGCCTCCGAGTATAGATTAATCTAAATAAACGATCCAAATAATGTTTTTGGGTTAAAATGAGAACTGTTATTTGTGTCTTATGTTTCTGACTTCCTCTAAATGTAATATTCTAAGTTGGGAATCTGCCAACGGCTGGTTGGCAGAATTCCTTTGCTATGCATGTCGCTCATTGGTTAAAAGATGCTGCTTTCAACCAATAGGAATCCTAAATGTCTATGGACCACCCGTCGTGGTGGTCGTAAATGAATGTGGCACTTGATGTAACGTACATCAAGGCCGAGGAAGTGTTTGAACCTTTAACAGGCATCGCGTCTGTTAGAGTTGCAAGTGGCTGTAGCCACTTGTGCGTGTAACCCCGTTACATACCAGATGACCGCCGCCTCCTGGATGACGTGAAGCACCTGGTGCAAGTGATCCGCCCGGCGGAGTTGAAAAGCAGGGGCGGGTTCGGGCCCACCCCACTGAGAGTCTTCATGGACAACATTGCGATCTTGTCGATAGCCTCCGGCCGAGTCGGACGACAGAAAATGATCGAGAGGCCGACTGAAGAAATCCACCGAAAACAGCATTTTTGCCGTCACCTTGGTGACGCGATAGACACCGCGGAAACGTTCGTGGCGATGGATAGAGCAGACTCTGTCGTGCGGGGACATGTTAGCAAAGCGAGAGAAGAACTCCTCCGTACCTGATGTCGGATCTTGCGCGCGTGGTCCAACTCGTGCAGCGTCATGCACCGCCACTTCACTGGTCGAAGGCCGAAATAGATTGTTGCCGGTGGGCTGGTGTCCTTGGACCCCGCGAACAGGAGTACGGGAGCGCCGAAGCCGTCTCACTGGCGAGGACCGACGGCCAGACGGGCTCCGCCGGGGAGTGCGAACCGTGATGGCGGAAGCGCAGCCGCCGAGCGGGGAGCGTCCTGCAGAACGCGAGCGCCGGGCAGAGCGTGAACGCCGTGGAGATCGCGAGCGTCCTCGAGAAGGCGAACGCCGTGGAGATCGCGAGTGCCGTGGAGAACGCGAGCGCCGAGCCGAATACGAACGCCGGACCGAACGCGAACGCCGAGCAGAACGCGAGCGACGGCGAGAGCGTGAACGCCGAGGCGAGTGTGGACAGCGGGAACGACTGCGTGCCCGAGAACGCAGCGCCTGGCGCTGTGATCGGGAGTGCTCGCGGACGTGGTGCCTGGAGGGCTGCCACTGTGGTGCCGGGCCGATCTCGGTGATCGCAGCGGAGAACCGTCACCACGCGTGAGCATGGGGTCTGAATGGCCATGGGCCCGAACGGGGTCCCCGGGGATCGGATCGGTTGCTGCGAAGGTCGGTGCGAGAGCCCCGCCTGGTCGGCGTTACCAAGCACCCGTGAGTGACGGGGCTGTCGAAGGTGTTGGGGCGGAGGGGAGTCGTGCGCAGGCGCCAGCACCTGGTGCGACGAAGAACCATCCATCCGCTGCTGGAGTGAACCAACCGACGCAGCTAATGCAGACAACTGGGTACAGAGAGCTTGTGTTGTCGCGCGTTGCTCCAGGAGCAGCGCCTTCACAAGTGCCTCACCTGCGAGGTTCTCCACGGCTGAGGCTGGAGGTGGTACCGATGACCCAACTGCAACCGTCGATGTCGATGGCACCGAGGTCGAAGTATGGAGTGCAGGACCCGACGCTGCGGCCGTTCGACCCGGTCGAATGAGTGAGAAGATGTCGCCTGGCGTCAGCATCGCCTCCTCCCGGGTTAGCAACGGGAGCGCCAAGTCATCGGGCTGATGCATGGTATCAGCGTCAGGTGACCCATGGCCCTCCTCCAAAGCCATCAACGATTGGGAGCCCGCACGCTATTCCACGCGTACTCCGCCGGCACGACAGACTGCTTTGTGCCGCGAGGGGTGACGTACGTGACGGCACGTGCACCGATGTCGACCGTAATCTCTCCATTCGTGCCAGGCAACGAGAATACACTAGCCAGTAGTGGCCGCACCGAACTGATGCCATCGATCGTGGAAGTGCAAAATGACTGCCAGGCAGTATCACTTGGCGGGGCTGGAGCGCCGACGGGAGGCAGTGGTAATATCCCATAATGAACTCCAGTTGCGAGATGGCCTGGGCGCGAACAGCGACCAGAGGAACAGCGACGACTTGACGTTGCTCGTCGGCATAGCAGCGGATGGCTACCAAGCAAATGTAGCCACAACCTGGCTCGTGAATGACGTCAATGTCATCCACGAGGGCAATAGAAGAGGCCCGTTGGTATGTCAGCACTTGGCCGCAGAGAAACACCTCAGAGGTGTGCTTGGTTAACTTAGTGTCGCATCGTGGGGATGCGACAAAGAACTCGGTGAACCGGTGAAACCGGAAGACAGACAGCAACGGCCGCTCCTGGAGATCGTCCGCGAGGTCAAGATGAGGCTGCGTCAGGCGCCAGTGTGGGATCCAGTACGCCGTGCCGACGTGGGGGCGCATGGCACGCTCGACATCGGCGGAGCTCTGGTCGGGACCCAGGAATGTCAGCTCGGCCTGCCAAGCAGGCCGCTTGTACTCGTCGGCATCGTCGAAGAAAGGGCTGTCGGCGTTCGCCAGTAGCCGCGGTGCACGACTCAGCGTTGCGTACACGGGGCCGCTCCACGTGCCACGAAGCTCGTCAGGGGCCTCGATGCGGACCGTGCGCCCGCCCAGGTTGACGTATGACGTCCGCGTTGGGTTCCTGGCAGGCATCATCGGTTTGGAGGCAACGACGCGCATAAATCTCATTGACGGCAGCCTGGCTGCTTCTTCTTCTCGAGGGCTCTGAGCTCTTGCAGCGATCCGAGCGACGGAGAGCTGAACGGCGAATGGCTGGGCTTCGCCGTTTGCATCCGGTTCGGAAACCCCCCTTAAGTGCTTCGTACTTCACAGTACACTTTAGGCCGCTTATAATAATAATAATAATAATAATAATAATAATAATAATAATAATAATAATAGCTGTCATTTAACAAGCGGGATGGCTGAGTTCGAGGCCGGTGTACCACCACACAACGTCCGGGGAAGACCACCCTTACAATCAGGAGGCAACACACAGCCCTTGGGTTGCAGGCACACAAACTATCAAAACAAGATGTCCACTCAAACAGAGGGGTTCACCATAGTGAAGGTAGCGAAGAACCACACAACGTTCGACTATTCCACACATTTTTCAACTATACATATCGTTATGGAGCATGTACTGGAGCTATAGGATCGCTACGGTATCTTCTATTCCCGATTCAACACTGGTGATGCTCGTAATGCATTGTTTTGTTGCTGTGCGTGAAAATCAGGGCGCAGTACGGTAAACGGAGTGGTCGCTACAGTGTATCAGAAGCTAGGCTGACGATTAACATCGTCAAAAGACCAATAATACTAGGCAACCCGTTATCGATGGACGTGGACGCGAATCTACATGTTATTTTTTAGAGAATCAAGAAGCCGAGCGCTCAGATTCCCTTCTCTGGGATGCCAAACTGTGTCAACTTCTCTGCGATCGTCCGTAGTGTATCATTGCCTTGCCACGTTGTAGTGCAGCTTGCGAATATTAGTGTTCCCTCGCTACGGTATCATCAACGAGGACTGACTCATGATCAAGGGTGCCATCGTCGGCACCAAGAAGCGTGCTCTGACCCTGCGCAAGTCGCTCCTGGTGCACACTACGAGTCCAGCATCATGCCGAGCGTTTTGGTCACGCGCCGCTTCTGCATTGGTTCGAGGTAGCAGCGAGCGGAATCTCCCGTAGTTGCGCCCCCTTACGTGCGTGCTGGTCATCCATGGTGGAGAGATCCACGATGAGGTTCTTGTACTCCCTCCTTGTGGATGGTCTGTATGTGTGTTCGAACGCGTTGTACACCGCGTTGAAGTCCGACCCTAGGGTGCGGTACTTGGTCTTGCACTTACTGCACGGGATACAGCAGCCGCGTCTTGGCATTGCGCGGCGAGAGCTTGGGCTGCTGCTCGTCCTTGAGGGATCGCGCCGTGATGATATCCTAGTCCTGCAGACGCGTCTTGATCACCTCGATCGGCGTCACAATGAGGACAGCTTCCGTAGCGCGAGTAAGCGCACCGGCAACGTACTCGATGGCGCCGCTGCAGGGGAAGATGGTGTAGAAGTAGAAGCACGTGCGATTCTTGTCTGACAGCATGCAGCGGAAGATGGTGTAGAAGTAGAAGCGCGTGCCGTGATGTGCACGGCCCAGGGCGTCATACCCCCCAACAGGCCTTTGAAGCCCTCGACAGTCCTTCTTGGCAGTCAGGGGGGGGGGGGTCGCAGACCGCCCTCCCCCATCTCGACGAAGTCAACCACTTGCTGCTCGAAGGGCGCTGGGCCATCCATGTCCCCTGCGTGCACCATGGCACTGATAGTGCTAAAAAGCTTTGTAGCCGTTGTCTTCTCACCAGCACTTTGACTAGCAGTAATATAGTCTTTCATTGCCACCGACAATTGACGCTTCACCGGAGTAGGAGGGTCGTTTCTGTCCATTACGTGACTGCCCTGTTGAAATACCTCTCGCGCACCCGAGATTAAGCAGATCTTGAACTTGTAGAGGCATGGGCATTTGGGCTTCGTGTCATCATCTTCGTCGTCACTTTCAACGCCTAGCTGTCTTTTACACCGCTTGGATCGACACAGCATAGTCCGGACACGCATTTTATGCCCACAACGCGCAAGATCGTAGTCGCGATCGAACAAATGATCCACAGTACAACCCACTTGATTACTTTTGTCGGTGCTATGTGATGGTAGGGACTGTCGAAACACTGCTAAACCTTCATCTCCCGCAGTAGACTTCCAAATCTTGGTCCATGGACGACGCGGTTGTCGCCCAGGGCCGCTCTCAGCCTCGGAATCCGACATTCCGAGCTGTAAATCGCTGTCTTCGTGCTCAACTTCCTCGTCCATCGACGCTAGTGTAGAACTAATAGGGGCGCTAGTTGTAATGTGCAAAGTACATCTATATAAATATCTGTTGATGCTGCGAGCTCCTTGAAGCGCTATTTTAGTGTTTGTATTTTAAGTTTGTGTGGTCCTGCTTTCTTTTTGGGCTGTGGTCCCTTTTTTATGTGTGTGTGGTACCAACTTTTCTTTGTGTGGAGCAACACCTTTTTTGGACAGTTTTTTTTTTCATGTTGTGTGCCAGAACCCCGCACTCGCTGAGTTCCTGTACGGCGGCGGCAACTTGGCCAAGACACCGATCCGCAGGCTATCCCCGCCCTGGCGTAGGCGGCCAGATTCTTAGACCAGCCCCTGCGTGGATACGTCCCCGGCCTAACCGCGACTGGAACGAGGAGAACGCACCAGTGCCGTCGACGGGTAAAGCAACGACGGCCGCTGGAGTTCCGAGTACAACATCGCTATCGGGACAGCGAGGGATGAGAGGTTGACTTCCCATCATCTTGACCTGCCGTACCTCTCGCGCTAGGCGATGAGGCACTTGAGTAGGCCAGAGTAGATTGGAAACTGAGTAGATTGGGGAGCAGTTAGGTGACTAGCTACTCGATATGTAGGTGCCTCAAGGAGGCTACAGAGGGCACGGCGGCCTCGAGTGTCAACTAAACAAACTTGAACTTGATCTTGATCTGGACCTTGCAGTACGGTGTGTGCGCGTAAACCTGCAGGATATGACATCCTCGTCCCGTTAAGCTTGATCGGTCTCGAAGAAGGGCTTCACGCGTCGCTGGTTGATCGTTTCTTCGTAGCGCCCGCGGTTGATGGTTAACGTACCGTTCGAGTGAACTGCAGTTACCGCGTACGGGCCTTCAGTCGGTTGCGCTAGCTTCGGCAGGTTCTTGATGTCCTTCACGACGAGTACCTTGGTGCCGATGCGATACTCGTGGTCGTACCGACTCCTATTTTCACGTTCGTTGTCTCGGCGCGTCTGGCGTTGCCTGCGTGAGTAGATCGTCGCCCAGTTAGCCGTGAAGAGACTGTCCGTGATCATGTCTCGCTGGAATACGAGCTGAGCCGGAGAAGCCTTGAGAGTTGTGTGCACCGTAGCCCTGATTGCGAAGGCTACACTTGGCAGAATTTCGGTCCATTGCTGCTGGTCGAGCCGGGTAGTGCGGATCATGTTTCCCACGACTTGATGCACCCGTTCTAACACCGCATTCGCCTGCGGGTTCTTCACGGTGGTGGGCTTCGACTGCACTCCGTAGGACTCCAGCATCTCCTGAAACTCTTTTCCGACGAACTCCTTGCCTTGATCATGGATTACCCTCAGTGGCCGGGGGTACCTGCAGAACCAAAACTCATCTAGGGCGAGGGACGCTGTCTTCGCGCCTTGATCCTTGACTGGTGCAATCTCGATCCAGTTGGTGGTGAGCTCGATCATGGTCAGGGCGTACAGCTTCGGCGCGTTGGGCTCGTCCGAGTAGGAATACGGGCCGATCTCGTCCACGGCGATGTCCGACCACGGCTCTCGTCCATGGATCTTCTCAGGTATCAGTCCGTACTGCTTTGGGGACCGCTTCCACATTTGACACGTGGGGCATACTCGGACGTAGCTCTCGACAGCGCGACGCATTCCTGGCCAGTACACCGAGTTGGACATCGTAAGGTACATGCGATTCATTCCTGGGTGTAGCAGCGCCGTGTGGTAAAGTCCAATACTGCGGTGCGCAGCGGGGATGGGATGATAACTTGCCCAGCCTTGGATAGCAGTACCTTGTGCACACCGAGCGTCTTCGTCTGGAACTTGCGTGGATACTGCACGGCGGCCGCTTGCAAGGTTTCGTCCTCGCTCTGGTACTGGGCAATCTGACTGTAGTTGAGCGGGTACATTTCTTCCGTCAGCACGTTGCATTCCGCGTCGTCGTTGCCTTCTTGAGGCAGCCGTGACAGCGCATCAGCTGCCGTGTTGTCAGCCCCTTTGATGTACTTGATTGTGGGGCCGAACTCTTCGATGATGAGTCGCCAGCGCATGACCCGACCGGAGGAGAAGTTCGAACAGGACAGGTTCTTGTGGTCGGTGTACACTGTGATCCTTTGGCCGAAGAGCATCGTACGAAACTCTTTCAGTATCTCCACGATGCTGAGAAGCTCTTGTTCCATCACGCTGTAGTTCTTCTGAGCTGGCGTGAGTTTGCGGCTGTAGAAGGCTAGCGGTTTGCCCGCCTGCGATACGATTCCGCCAAGCTGATAGCTCGATGCATCCGTAAAGATCTCGAACGGCTGGTCGTAGTCAGGATAGTGCAGCAGCGTGGAGCGCTGCATAGAGGCTTTCAGCTTGTTGAAGGCGGCTTGGTGCTCAGCCGTCCATGTCCAGGGAACGAGTTTAGACGTGAGGCGAGTCAATGGCGCCATGAGGTGGGCACGTTGGGGCCACACATCACGGTAGTAGTTGACGAGTCCAATGAAGCGGCGGAGCTTCTTCTTGTTCGACGGAGCACTCAGACGCTGGATCGCGGCGACTTTCTCGGGCTGCGGCGCAATACCTTCGGTCGTGAGGCGGTAGCCGAGGAAATTGGCCTCCTTCGCGGCAAATTTGCATTTTTGACATTGATAGTGAGCCCGGCGTCCTCGAGACGGCGCAACACAACCTCCAGCTGCTGCAGGTGCCCGGCAAAGTTGGTTTCCGTGATGATGAGGACGTCATCGAGGTAGCAGCGAACGAAGGAGGTCTCAAGTAAACGATCGATGCGTGCTTGAAAGTGGTCGGGGGCGGTGGAAATTCCCATGGGAGGCGTAGCCATCTGTACTTCCCAAACGGCAGTATGAACGCCGTCAGTAGCGAGGATCGATACGTGAGGTGAATTGCGTAGTAGCCCATATTCAAGTCCAGCACGGTCACGAAGACAAAGCGCGGGATACTGCGAAATAGCTCGGTAATTTTGGGCATGGGCCACGGGTGGCGAACCAGTTGCTTGTTGAGACGGCGCGAGTCGCAAAGCAGGCGAACGGTCCGGTTTGCCTTAGGTAGAACAAATGCCGGTGAGGCCCACGGGCTGCTCTCGTCGCGAGCAATGATCTTCAGACTCTCCAGTCGGTCGACTTCACGCTTGGTCAGCCCTAGTAGGCTGTGAGCTATGGGGTACGGCTTCGCATGGTACGGCACCAGGTTTGGGACGGTGGGGATGTCGTATGGCTCGCCCGTCCACGAGCCGACGGTGCCACTAAGCAGCTTCTTGTCGAACTTCTCAAGCAACGTAAGGAGATCACGCTGTTCATCCGTGCTCAGGTAGTCGGGGATCTGTTCGTCCAGCGGCTCCTTCTTGTAGTCCGCGTCCAGAATCTCGACTTGACGAGCCTCCGCTTGAGCAATGGTAGAAAGTGGCGGCGAGGGGGAGCTGGCCAGCAGTGTCTGGATCTGCGTGTCCGTGGATTGAGAACTGATTGAGCGCATGGGCACGGTGACCCCATCCCACGTGATTTCGCCCGCATTGAAGTCCAGTACAAAGCCGAGGTGTTGTATCAGATCTCGGCCAATGATCATGGCGTACGGCAACTGGTCAGCTACCGCACAGCTCCACTGGACCCTGCGGTTCTCTCCAAACTCTGTGAGCTGCATCTTCACTGCGATGTCTCCGCGAGACTTCATAGCGCCTTGGGGTAGTCGAAAGGGGCTGCCATGACCATGCACTCGCTTCAGTTGTTCACGGTCGAGCACTGCAGGGTCGATGAGAGTTCTACTAGCACCAGTGTCGATCAAGGCGCTGAAGAGCCGACTTGCGCCTGTACCACGCAATCGGATGATAGTCTCGCACTTGTGCTTTGGAGCGGGCACCACCTCGCGGGGATCCTCCGGATCGGCAATCTCGCGTACTGCATTGAGCTCCTCGAAGTCTCCATCAGGCAGCTCGCAGTAGTTGAACTCGGCAGTGCGCTTCTTCTGCTGGTAATGACACTCTTCGTCCGAGTGAGTGTTAGTGCGATGGTGACTGCACCACTTGCCCGTCGCAGGTTTGGCCGGCTTCTCATGCTTGGCTGGCTTCCTTGTCTCCTTGCTAGATTTGCGCTTGGGCGGATTCGAGGGTCGCGGGGTTTCTCTTTGCATTTGCGATCGCGGGTCCTTCCGCTCAGCGTTCATCTCCAGTCTTGTGAAGTACCGAGCGAGCTCAGTGAGCGTCGAGGCCTCGCGACCGCTCTCCTCGTACTTAGTCTGCCAGTCAAGGGGCATGCTCTTCCTGAAGTAGTACATGAGCGTTTTCTCGGAGACTGGCGCGTCGTTTTCAGGTAGAGTCGTGATTAGCGTTGAAAGTTGGCGCATCGTTGCGAGGTGCTCGGTGACGGTGATGTCCCGCGTCTTGCGACGGTTGCGAATCATGTCGATAAGATGTTCCCGTGCGTCTTGCACGAGGAACTCTCGCGCCACTTGCATCATGACGGTGTTGAAGTTCTGGGGCGTGGCTCCCTCAACCTCAGCGGCGGCGGCGTTGAAGATGTCGAGGGCCATGTCGCGCAGCACGATGCGCGCGTTCAGAATAGCGTGTGCCCATCCTGGCCCCAGCCTTTGAGGCGAATGAGTCTCTCAAAGGACTTGAGCCAGGTTAGCCACTCCACCGTGTCTCCAGAGCTGAAGGTTTTGATAGAGACCTTCACACGATCCTCCGTGTTGTCGTCGTTGCCGATGGGGACGTAGTAGGTCAGCGTGACGGCGTCGGGCTTGAGACGATCAACCATGGCGGGTCTGGAAACCGGAGAACTGTTTGAAATTTCAAAATGCCGTACCTCTCGCGCTAGGCGATGAGGCACTTGAGTAGGCCAGAGTAGATTGGAAACTGAGTAGATTGGGGAGCAGTTAGGTGACTAGCTACTCGATATGTAGGTGCCTCAAGGAGGCTACAGAGGGCACGGCGGCCTCGAGTGTCAACTAAACAAACTTGAACTTGATCTTGATCTGGACCTTGCAGTACGGTGTGTGCGCGTAAACCTGCAGGATATGACATGACCCATCAATACTAACGTTAAGATGATTATCAGAAAGTCACCAGCAAAAGCGACACACCCCGGCAAAGCGCATTCACCCTTTTCCCCGCCGCCATGAAGCGACGTTGGGAGCCTGGCGACCTCAGCGACGTCTTCTGGTGTCTGGGCATTAGTAAGTTAAAGATTTACTTATATGCGGGAGAGCTCCCGCTTAAGTACGTGTTAACTTATAATTGTTAATGTAATCCCGCTTAAGTAAAATCGCTCTTAAACTGTCGTCAAATGATGGCATGTGACCCAAAAATCGTGTAGGAAAGACCGCGCGTTTTTTGCAAAATGGACAGACCAAAGGGCGCGACCTTTTCCGCACGGGTTCTTAAGTTCGTGGGCGCTTTTTCGGCCACAGTTTAAAAGCAATTTGTACCATACATTTGGCACACTTGAAGTGCGCGTACTTAGGTATAGTTACTCAAGCGGGAACATCAACTTAAACGAGGGTTGCTTTTTTTTCGCAATCATAATCTATGACACTGCTTACTTCCGCATCGGGAGCACGTCCGTGTGGTATTTCTTGCGGAAGTACGAGCGCACGGGGCCGAGCACCACAAAGTACTCGAAGAGGATGCTCGTCAAGAGGTTGCCCATGATGATGCCGAAGTACTTGAGGCGAAAGCTCATGGGCATGGCCACGTCCGGCAGTCCCACGACGTTCGTGCTGCTCGAGATGCGGAACCGGTCCGTGACGATGCTGGGCTCGCCCAGAACCAGGTACAGATCCAGGACCCCCACCACGGCGAAGAACGCCAACAGCACGTAGTTGCGCCAGATCGGTTGTCGGTAGATGGAGCCGAAGCTGAAGGTCCACGCCGCCGTGTGCTGCTGGAAGATGATGGAGAAGAAGAGGATTGTGGCCATGTGGTTGTCCGAGAGCAGCCACCACTTGGCCACGTCGACGTCGTCGGGCGAGAACGGGCAATACCAGACCTCGTGCGTCAGCATGTGGACGCCGCAGCACAAGTAAATGACGTTGATGGCCTCCTGCCCGAAGATCGACACCAGCGTCGTGGGTCCGATAAGGCTGGAGGTTGGGCGGGTGCTCTTGAGCTCCTTCAGCGGCTTCGACAGCGTGATGACGTACGAGCAACCGACGAGCGTGAAGCCGTCGGCCAGGATCCAGCACCACTGCGACATAATGACAGCGTGGTAGTACTGGAAGAGGCGAAGCACCGACTCAATGAGGCCGTACACGATGAGGAACTTGACCGACGCGAAGGACGTGGCCAGACTGCAGCGGCCCTCGCGGCACAGATCCACCACCGACTGAATCGTCTTCTCCCGGCTCGTGAACGGCGAGACCACCGACGCCTCCGCGTCACTGAGAGCCACACCCGCGTGCGCGAACCGCAGCGCACCGCAGTCGTTGCCGCCGTCGCCACACATGCCCGTGACCGCTCCCGTCTCCATGTGCAGCTTGACGCACTCCACCTTGCCGTCGGGCGTCATGCGGCTGAAGATGCGGATGTTGAGCAGCAGGCCCTTGATCTCGCCCATGGCCACCAGGTAGTCGAACGCCACGCCCGTGACGGCCAGCTCCACGTCCTCGCCCTGCGCGACCAGGTGCTTAACACCGGGCAGGTCGTACTCCTCCTCTGAGTCCACGTCGCGCCAGACCAGCTTCTTGGCCTCCTTGGTCGACACCATCTCGCCCAGGATCACGCGCGAGCTCGAGTCCACCATGCCGCTCTGGCGCGCGATGTAGCAGCCGCACATGGCGTTGTCGCCCGTGATCATGACGGTGCGGATGTCGCCGCCCTTGAGCTTGGCGATGGCGTCGGCCGTGTCGTCCTTGAGCTCGTTGCGGAACAGGATGAGCCCCAGCAGCGACAGGTTCTCGTCCACGGCCTCGCGGTTGCCCGCAAACGCCACCACTTGCTCGTGCGTCCAGTCGCTCGGCAGCTCGCGGTAGGCCAGACCCAGCACGTAGCACCCGTCCTTGGCGAGGCGGTCGGCCACGCTCTTGTAGTCGCCGGGCACGCTGGCCGCCGAGCTCAGCTGCTGCATGCGCTCGTACGAGCCCTTGCAGAACACGTAGTACTTGCCGCTCCTGCGGTTGCGCACCACCACGCTCATGGACATGCGGTGGTGGTCAAAGTCGTAGCGCTTGACGAACTCGAGCTCGAGACCCGGGTCCGCCTTGACCGGACGCACGGCTGCTCGCCCTCCTTCTCCACCAGCTCCCAGCCCGTCGCCGTGAACATGCGCACCTCCACCTCGTTGCCCACGAGGCGGTCCTCGAGCGACCCGACCGAGTGGCACGTCGACAGCGCGTACAGCAGCTCTTCGGCCGACGGCGCGTCCTTGACGTCGTTCACGATCGGCGTGAACCTGCAGTCCTTAACGGGCTGCACGCCGAGGAAGTCGAGGCCCTGCTTGGTCAGCGTGCCGGTCTTGTCAAAGCAGAAGATGCGCACTTTGCCGCAGAGCGTGATCCGCTGGACGTTGAGAGAGAAGATGCCTTGCTTCTCGAGGCGCTGCGAGGCGTTCACTTGGCCCACCGTGATGACCACGGGCAGAAGCGGGCTGATGACACACGAAAGCATGAAGATCGCGTAGCAGAATGCTGCGAATCGGTTGCTGAGGTTACCATTGCTCAACAAGAAGTTGACAATCAGGATGCAAGCAATCACCGCGTACACGAACAACGCCGAGATCAAGACCTTGAGGTGCTCGTTATACTTGAAGCGCATCGGGATGGGGAACAGGATGGACTGGATCAACTGGCCCTTGGTCGTGTGAGCTCCCGTCGTCTGCACAATGGCCAGGATCTCCTCGTTGCGGCCCGAGGACAGCACGCGCGTGCCGGCGAACAGCGTGTGCTTCTTGCTCCCCTTCTCCGGGTCGTACACCTCCGTGCTGCGCTCCGGGATCGGGACCTTCTGCACGGGCATCGACTCGCCCGTCAGCATCGACTCGTCACACACCGTCGTGCCCTTGACGATGGCCATATCGCACGGCACCACCCAGTTCTCCGACACCTTGACAAGGTCGCCCGGAGCGATGTCGGGCGAAGACAACTCGCGCCACTGGCCGTCGCGGAACACCGTCACGTCCGTGCGGTAGCGGGTCATCTGCACGATGGACGATTGGATCTGCCGCTGCGTGTAGATGTTGACCACGGCCGCGCCCAGCACCACGACCGTCATGACGATGCCCATGTTCCAGTACGTGAAGTAGTACCAGACGTAGTAGCACATGATCTGGTAGATGTAGAAGAGCGTGAAGAACTCGTGCGCCATGGACACCGGCAGCGACGGCATCTCGACGTCCACCGAGTTGTGGCCGACCGTGTTGATGCGGTGCTTGGCCTCCGAGTCCGACAGGCCGCTGGCCTCTTGCAGTAGATCCTCATATGTGTTGCCAAGCGCGACAGCTCCGGGGATGAAGCGCTGCTCAGTCTCCTCGTACACGTAACGCAGGTGCTGGAACTCGACGATGCGCAGTCCATCCACTTCAACCACGGGGACCGTCGTGCGGTAGCCGCTGATCTTGCCCTTGGACGCGAAGAAGCCCTCGATTTTAGCCACGAAGTCAGACACACCCGAGCGATCAGCCAGCAGGACCTCCGTGTCGTCACGCTTGAGCATGTAGACGTACTGACACTCGTCGAGCGGCACACGAAGACGGAAGAAGTTGTAGATCCGATCCTGTAGCGCAACGATGACCACGAACCAAACGGATGTGATGATCCACACCACAATGAACACGACAGCGTTATCCTCTGACGCATCGAAGAGCGGTGGGTCGAAGCGGCCGTAGTAGTCGGCGATGATGATGATGAGAAGCACGTTCAACGCGAGGGACGCCACCACCACGCAACCTAACACGAACGTGCCCAGGTACGAGTTGGAGAACCCGGTCTGCAGGATTCCTTCAGCGGCCTCGATCTGCATACGGGTGTCAGACGCGCGGACTCCCGTGTGACGGCCGTGCGGGTTGCCAGCAACAGCCCTCGACGGCGTCTGCGGCGTCGCGATCAGCTTCTTGTTCATCTCGTTCACCGACTCGTTGGTGTTCTGCATGTAGTTCTTGTAGACTGTCCATCCACCGAGCACAATGAAGAAGGCCAAGTAGAGCAGGTAGATGACGATCAACGGCGTCTCCGTGTACGCGGTGAAGCGAGGCGTTGTGGACGCCGAGGTCGAGGTGCAGGCATTCTTAAGGTCGGTATCAACAGTACCATCCCTCAGCATGAGACTGTAGCAGTTAGCACCCACAGGGAACGACGCGTTGTTGTTGCGCACATTGGCAGCGTACGTCCAGAAGACGGTGGCGTCCTGCGAGTCCTCGGCAGCGACGAGTTCGTGTCGGCGCACTGCAACTGCTCCGTCAGCTCCCCGTCTCCGTGTTGGCCACAGCCTGCACGCGGCACACGGAGCTCGGCTCGTTGTAGTAGAACTCCTGCGTCGTCGGGTGGTACATGGTGTACGGGTAGTTGACTTGGCGCTGCTTGTTCCAGCCGTCCACGTAGTACGACTCGTAGTCTCCGCCCGACGGCCGGTTGTACTTGGTGTAGAGCACCTTGGTGGTCTCCGAGTACTCGCAGCAGTGGTATTCAGGGCTGTGGCGGACCGGGCAGGCAGCGAAGTCCATTTGGTCGGCACTGGCAGCGCGCACTTGCGTGGGAGCAAGCGTGGCTAGTGCCAGCGTTGGTAGGAGCACGGACCTCCAGCGAGGCATCTTGGGGCGACAGTTGATCGGGTACGTAGCGGTCTGTGCGAGGATACTGCGGGACGTAGGTGGTTGGCTCTGGGGCCGCTGATGCTAATTGCCGAATGAGTTGGGCGGCAGGTCGAGGCACATGAAGTGCGTCACCAAGTCGGTTAGCTCCGCAAATCCTCTTAGCGCCCACGGCGAGCTGCGGTTGGGGCAGCCTGGTCACGTTTCCGCATCCTAACACAACGAAGGACAACCCGAAAAAAGCGCTCAACGACTTGGAACGGTTGGCTCGCGAGCCATGAGCGGCGCTGGTGGCGGTGCTTTGATGTGTTGGCGCTCGTAGCGCCGAGCGAGCGGGTTTCGTGGATCGTGATTGCATGCACGCCTCCTTGAATGCTGCAATTTGCAAAAGGGGACTTTCACCAGGCAACGCTTTTCGCTGCTTGGCTGAAGCCATAGACAGGCATACCGACCGTGTATCTCTTCGGTAAATTGAAATCTAATGCAGGAGGATTGGCGTGGTGCTGCGTTGCTTGGAGCATTGCAAGAGTTACTGGTGATGGTTGTTTTGATGGGCTCCGTCGATGATAATGGTGGTGGTGGTGGACTGCGCTCCTGCAGTGCAATCTTCTGTCGAGCTGAGGCCATCGTATCTTCTCTCGCCTGCTCTCTATACAAAACCTAAGCTAATTATCGCTGCTCGCATTATTTTCTAATATGCCAATTGTTGAATGTATCCTGTCAAAATAGGGTACCCTTCAAATTTATTCCAAGATAATATTTGTGAAGTGGTACACATAGTAGCATTTTCTGTCAAATACATGTCACAAATGGCTCGTTTTTGGGCTTCATTCCCTTGATTGTTCCTGTGCATTGTTTAGTCGGGACCTGCCGGCCGAGCCAAGCTTGGAGAGCAACGAACCAGCTCCGGCTTGCCTACTATTGTACATCGCGCGACCTGGTTGTTATCTCGATGGCGGCGGTGATTGCACTTCCGCCGTCCATTCCGCCCCGTTTCGGTTCGAGCACTGAGGTCTTCGCATTGCTGAGCGCGTCGCGCGCGCAGGGCGGTCGGGACTCGCGGCCTCGTGCGATCGCTGCACTTTGCATTCTGACTGCGGCCGCGGCATCGCAGTCTGCGATTCGCAGATGCAACCACGTCGGGCAAAGATGCAGAGTGACACGGTTCATGCACAGCCGGAGGTCACAATTCACACCCGCGCCCATTAACCTCCGCTTCCTGCGCGCGGAAGCTCATGCGCCCGCCGCATCTATACCAGTTCATGCTCGAAGCGCTCGCGTCTTCCGCAGCTGCTGCCCCATCCATCGTGGGATGGGACCGCGGAGTCTCCGCACCAAGGCGCCGCGCCGCGAGCTGGTCGAGCCGCTCGAGTCCCCAGTCCTCGGACGCAGGCGGAGAACTCTTCCGCTCGTCCGGACCGAGCGTGTTCAGGATGTTGTATTCAGCGACGGGGAACACGCCGTTCGTCGTCGACAGCGAACACGCGGTGATCTGATTGGTCGACGGGGAACACGCCGTGATGTGATTGGCCAAAATTATCACGGTCTCACACGCACAGACACGTGAGCCAAGATCCTGCTTGCAAAGGAGGCACTGCTTCCTCGGTCGGCTGCGAGTCTGGGCAACATTATTGATGTCCGTATCCTGTTGCGCGCACCCGCGTCGCGCAGGTTCAACGCGGCGCAGGAAACGAGGGATCCACAACAATCCTCGACCTTCGTCGTCCGGTGCAATAGAGCCAGAAAAGAATCGACGTCTCTTGCATGGCGCGCGCCTTGGTACGTACAGTCTTGCCAGGACGAGTCTTGTCAGCGCCATGTTCTCGGCAGGTGGCTCCGCGCGCGCGCTGCCTGCATGCACGCAGCAGTGAACGAAGGGTTTGAAGCGAACGAGGCGGTACTGTAGTAAGGCAGCGTACGGCACCTGGTGATATGCAGGTGCCTCCGATTTCTAGAGGCAACGACTACAGAAAGCAGCTATGACCGGTAGTGTAGGGCGTGAAGGGCGTGGCGATATCGCTACAGCGCGGTGTGTCTCGACGGTAAGCGTCGACCACTGGGGCCCATCTCCAGGATACTTTTCCTATCTTCGTTGAATTTTTACGATGCACAAGCTAAATTTTGCGGATGGAAGTGAAATTGGGCAAGCACGCCGAGGCGAGGTGAGGCGAGCGACTCACCTCGGCGAGAGCAGAGAACAAGGCAGAGCTTGGAGCCGCGCAGAAGTTGCCGCCGCAGCTTTCCACCTGCTGCTTTTGACCCACGCTGCACCTTCTTGCAGACAGCGAGTGAACTCGCTCGCTGGCTCGACCGCAGGAAAAATCCCATTCCGCCGTACTACAGGTAGTACTGTACGTGTATTTCTAGTCATACTACGTAGTAGACTTTTTCCGAGACAAGCAAGTCCGGGCAAGCAGTTGCACCGGTCCGAATATATCCACATTCACGTGCAAGTACATAAAGAATGTCGCCGAAGCCTGTCTGCTATTAGCTATTTTAATACATGTAATACATGTAGTTCGCTTCGTTCTCAGCGTGGGTGTCCAGACCCGAAAGCAACGCTGCCGATCGGTGTTGTCTTATCAGTATGCGATGATACATCCATTCTGCTCGTGCATTGCATGTACTACATGTAATTAGACCCAGCCGAGAGCCCAGACGTTGGAGAACCGCAACAGGGGATCGAGGTGCCATGGCCTGCGGCTGGGACAATGAATGACATGTCTCGTGACCATTGCATTGACCCCAATTAGGTGATCTACCACTGCAACTACTGTACAGCCAGACCTTGAGAAGTAAGGCAACTCCAGCTGCATGCACCGCAAATACCGGCTGCGGCGGGACTTTGTGGGTTTGCCCCGCCAAGATCTTGCTGTGTACCAGCTCTTGCCATCTGGGGCTCACTTTTCGTGATTGTGTTGTGAGGCATAGGAACACGCTGCACGACCCCACGGATTTGTTGGCCTCCTGTAGAGGTCGACGCTGGCAAAAACTGCGCGAGCCGCGACTTTCATGTACTGTACATGTAGCAACATGCCACTCAATTGTTGCGACTTTGGGCGATGCCTATCGGTCTCAACAAGTGAGCTCTGCGGCCGCCAGGGCCGCCAAGGGGGAAACCAATGCTGCGGTCAAAGCGACTGTGTGTAAACTTCATGGACCCGAACGCTCCCTCAAACAGCAGATCGCCTGGCCCATCCACGAGGCTCTGCATAAAAGGCTTGGATCAGTGAAGTAAGCTGCAGTATTTATTTGAGTGATGATGGACACTCAAGTTTTCGCTACGAGCGCGCCCGCCGAGATGCAAATTCCACCGGCAGCGCGGACCGAGTGACCATCTTTCCCCGCGTTTGATGCAGCACCTTCGGTTGAGCTTCTAATAGCTATAATAGAAGATGGCTCAGCTCAACTCGAAGCAGCCCCGTACTCTTTACAACACCCAACTCAGACAGAGACCTTATTCACGGACACCCAAGTCAAGCAGCGAAACCTGGCTTTTCTATGATTAACCAAGAGCGTGTTCAGAGACGGTGGTGCCGAGCGTCCATCTGGTTTAGGTTGGTGTCGGCGCTCCCCATGAGGCTGAGCTCGGTGTCCGCAGCGGAAGCCGCAGGAAGCGCAGCCACCTCGACACTCAGTGTACACGGCCGCCTCAAGCGGAAGACGATTCATTCGGCAATTTGCCTCGGCGCGCTCACATCAAGTCAATCCCAAGTCACCCACCCGCACACCATCAAGTGGCTGCACGCGTCCGACTTAGACCGATTTGTCATCAACCATGCCTCGCTGGAGTCACGTGCTCGCGTCAACGCTGGCGCTCGCCACGTTTGCCCCCACGCAAGTGCGCGCTGCTGCCGCCGACCAAATGGACTTCGCTGCCTGCCCGGTCCGCCACAGCCCTGAATACCACTGCTGCGAGTACTCGGAGACCACCAAGGTGCTCTACACCAAGTACAACCGGCCGTCGGGCGGAAACTACGAGTCGTACTACGTGGACGGCTGGAACAAGCAGCGCCAAGTCAACTACCCGTACACCATGTACCACCCGACGACGCAGGAGTTCTACTACAACGAGCCGAGCTCCGTGTGCCGCGTGCAGGCTGTGGCCAACACGGCGACGGGGAGCTGACGGAGCAGTTGCAGTGCGCCGACACGAACTCGTCGCTGGCCGAGGACTCGCAGGACGCCACCGTCTTCTGGACGTACGCTGCCAATGTGCGCAACAACAACGCGTCGTTCCCTGCGGGGGCCAAGTGCTACAGCATCATGCTGCGTGACGGCACCGTTGACGAGGACCTGAAGGCGGCGTGCACGGTTACTTCCTCGACGTCAACCCCTCGGTTCACGACCTTCACGGAGACCCCGCTCGTGATCATCTACCTGCTCTACCTGGCGTTCTTCATCATCCTCGGAGGCTGGGCGTTCTTCAAGAGTATCAAGCAGAAGTCCAACAACTCGGTGAACGAGATGAACAAGAAGCTGATCGCAACGCCGCAGACGCCGTCGAGAGCCGTCGCCGGAAACGCCCACGGCCGTCACACCAGCGTTCGCGCTTCCGACACTCGCATGCAGATCGAGGCGGCCGAGGGAATTCTCCAGACCGGATTCTCCGACTCGCGCCTGGGATCGTTCGTCTTCGGCTGCGTTGTCGTGGCTTCACTCGCTTTGAACGTGCTTCTCATCATCATCATCGCCGACTACTACGGCAACTTCGACCCTCCGCTCTTTGACATCACGGAGAAGAACGCGCTCGTGTTCATCATTGTCTGGGTCATCACGTCTATTTGGTTCGTGATCATCGTGTCGATGCAGGACAGCATCTTCAACTTCTTCCGTCTTCGTGTGCCGCTCGACAAGTGTCAGTACGTCTATATGCTCAAGCGTGACGACACGGAGGTCCTGCTCGCCGATCGTTCGGGTGTGTCGGACTTCGTGGCCAAGGTCGAGAGCTTCTTCGCGTCCAAGGGAAAGATCAGCGGCTACCGCACCACTGTTCCGGTGATGGAGGTGGACGGTCTCCGCATCGTGGAGTTCCAGCATCTGCGCTACGTGTACGAGGAGACTGAGCAGCGCTTCGTGCCTGGAGCTGTCGCGCTCGGACGCACATACAACGACATGCTGCAAGAGGCCAGCGGCCTGTCGGAGTCGGAGGCCAAGCACCGCATCAACACGGTCGGCCGCAACTCGGTGGACGTCGAGATGCCGTCGCTGCCGGTGTCCATGGCGCACGAGTTCTTCACGCTCTTCTACATCTACCAGATCATGTGCTACTACGTCTGGTACTACTTCACGTACTGGAACATGGGCATCGTCATGACGGTCGTGGTGCTGGGCGCGGCCGTGGTCAACATCTACACGCAGCGGCAGATCCAATCGTCCATCGTGCAGATGACCCGCTACCGCACGGACGTGACGGTGTTCCGCGACGGCCAGTGGCGCGAGTTGTCTTCGCCCGACATCGCTCCGGGCGACCTCGTGAAGGTGTCGGAGAACTGGGTGGTGCCGTGCGATATGGCCATCGTCAAGGGCACGACGGTGTGTGACGAGTCGATGCTGACGGGCGAGTCGATGCCCGTGCAGAAGTTCCCGATCCCGGAGCGCAGCACGGAGGTGTACGACCCGGAGAAGGGGAGCAAGAAGCACACGCTGTTCGCCGGCACGCGCGTGCTGTCCTCGGGCCGCAACGAGGAGATCCTGGCCATTGTGCAGACGACGGGAGCTCACACGACCAAGGGCCAGTTGATCCAGTCCATCCTGTTCCCCATCCCGATGCGCTTCAAGTATAACGAGCACCTCAAGGTCTTGATCGCGTTGCTGCTGGTCTACGCCGTCGTCGCCTGTATTCTTGTGATCAACTTCCTGCTGAGCAACGGCAAGCTTAGCAACCGCTATGCTGCTTTCTGCTATGCCATTTTCGTTCTTTCGTGCGTCATCAGTCCGCTGCTGCCCGTGGTCATCACGGTGGGCCAAGTGAACGCCTCGCAGCGCCTCGAGAAGCAAGGCATCTTCTCTCTCAACGTCCAGCGGATCACGCTCTGCGGCAAGGTGCGGATCTTCTGCTTCGACAAGACCGGCACGCTGACCAAGCAAGGCCTCGACTTCCTCGGCGTGCAGCCCGTTAAGGACTGCAGGTTCACGCCGATCGTGAACGACGTCAAGGACGCGCCGTCGGCCGAAGAGCTGCTGTACGCGCTGTCGACGTGCCACTCGGTCGGGTCGCTCGAGGACCGCCTCGTGGGCAACGAGGTGGAGGTGCGCATGTTCACGGCGACGGGCTGGGAGCTGGTGGAGAAGGAGGGCGAGCAGCCGTGCGTTCGGTCCAAGGCGGACCCGGGTCTCGAGCTCGAGTTCGTCAAGCGCTACGACTTCGACCACCACCGCATGTCCATGAGCGTGGTGGTGCGCAACCGCAGGAGCGGCAAGTACTACGTGTTCTGCAAGGGCTCGTACGAGCGCATGCAGCAGCTGAGCTCGGCGGCCAGCGTGCCCGGCGACTACAAGAGCGTGGCCGACCGCCTCGCCAAGGACGGGTGCTACGTGCTGGGTCTGGCCTACCGCGAGCTGCCGAGCGACTGGACGCACGAGCAAGTGGTGGCGTTTGCGGGCAACCGCGAGGCCGTGGACGAGAACCTGTCGCTGCTGGGCTTGATCCTGTTCCGCAACGAGCTCAAGGACGACACGGCCGACGCCATCGCCAAGCTCAAGGGCGGCGACATCCGCACCGTCATGATCACGGGCGACAACGCCATGTGCGGCTGCTACATCGCGCGCCAGAGCGGCATGGTGGACTCGAGCTCGCGCGTGATCCTGGGCGAGATGGTGTCGACCAAGGAGGCCAAGAAGTTGATCTGGCGCGACGTGGACTCGGAGGAGGAGTACGACCTGCCCGGTGTTAAGCACCTGGTCGCGCAGGGCGAGGACGTGGAGCTGGCCGTCACGGGCGTGGCGTTCGACTACCTGGTGGCCATGGGCGAGATCAAGGGCCTGCTGCTCAACATCCGCATCTTCAGCCGCATGACGCCCGACGGCAAGGTGGAGTGCGTCAAGCTGCACATGGAGACGGGAGCGGTCACGGGCATGTGTGGCGACGGCGGCAACGACTGCGGTGCGCTGCGGTTCGCGCACGCGGGTGTGGCTCTCAGTGACGCAGAGGCGTCGGTGGTGTCGCCGTTCACGAGCCGGGAGAAGACAATTCAGTCGGTGGTGGATCTGTGCCGCGAGGGCCGCTGCAGTCTGGCCACGTCCTTCGCGTCGGTCAAGTTCCTCGTCATGTACGGCCTCATCGGTTCCGTGCTGCGTTTGTTCATGTACTACCACGCGATCAACCTGTCGCAGTGGTGCTGGATCCTGGTCGAGGGCTTTATGCTGGTGGGCTGCTCGTACGTCATCACGCTGTCGAAGCCTCTGGAGGAGCTGAAGGACATGCGCCCGACGTCCAGCCTTATCGGACCCACGACGTTGGTGTCGATCCTCGGACAGGAGGCCATCAACATCATCTACTTGGCCTGCAGCATCCACATGCTCTCAAGTGAAGTCTGGTACTGCCCGTTCTCGCCCGACAACGTGGATGTGGCCAAGTGGTGGCTCATGTCCGACAACCACCTGGCGACGGTGCTCTTCTTCGCTGTCATCTTCCAGCAGCACATTGCGGCTTGGGTGTTCAGCTTCGGCTCGCAATACCGTCAGCCGATCTGGAAGAACTACCTGCTCCTGGCGTTCTTCGCGGCGGTCATGGCTCTCGACCTGTACCTACTTCTAGGCGAGCCCAGCATCGTCACGGACCGGTTCCGCATCTCAAGCAGCACGAACGTCGTGGGCCTCCCCGACATCCCCATGCCTATGAGCTTCCGGTTCAAGTACCTCGGCATGCTTCTGGGCAACATCTTCACCTGCATCCTGTTCGAGTACGTCGTGGTTCTCGGTCCCGTGCGTTCGTACTTCCGCAACAAGTACCACACGGACTTGATCCCGATGAAGAAGTAGGCTGGGGGTGCTTAGAGACCTGATCTGCGGGTAGTCTTCATGTATCATGTCGTAGAATCTGCGAGGCTTCGAGGCAGGAAGTCACGCTGTTGATAAAGAATACAGAATTCATTTTTATACGATTACAGTAATCTGCTTCCTCAGCGAACAGGCAGAACCTTATACTTTTTGAGAAAGCATCTTTCCCGAATTGTACCACACTTAAAGCGATGTATTGTTTTAGTGAACAGTGGAGTCCCACTGAGGATTCCAGTGGGACTGTAAACTACGATTCCACCAATCATCTATCGTAAAGCGGGAATATATCCGGGCCTAACTTCAAGGATGCGCAGTAAATGCAGTCAACGCCGTGCAAGTGGCTCAAAACAAGGAGATCGGTTGTCCCAGTGCGGCTACCTAACGAAGCTATAAGAGCTACAGATCTCCGCGAGGTAGATACACATGGAGCTCTGTCTCGCAGTGTTTCGTGCCCATTGGGAACTCCCCAGGCAAGCCAGCGACTACCTTGGGCTGCAGTCGAAACTCAAGACGTGTGCATGTATCCATCCATCACGGAGCACGGAGTCTCCGTACTTCAGTGGCTAAGTCAGTACATTGGATCAATAGGGGCTGTTTACACATTCCTTTCATAACGTATAAACCTGAGGTGTCTTATACATATCAGGTGTTCGCTGAGGAAGCAGATTACTGTAACCGATCTCAACTTGTTACCGCCAAATGGCGTCTCGAGTAGCACCGCCGATAACTCCTGATTTTATGTCAGCGGCAGCTAACATGGTTCTAGATTGGTCACAAGAGCAAGGTGAAGCTATGCCAGCACTATGGTTGATCTGGACGGCGTGTACCCAGTGCATGCTCTGGAGGATCCGCAACAAAGAAATATTTGAAAACGTGCGCGTTCACCAAAAACAAGCGGAGCAAATAGTTTGGAAGGCTGCGGATTTTCAAACGGCGGCTGTGATCAGGTCAAATGCGGCCACGTATGAACAAGGGTACAGACTAGCGCACTGCTGTGGTGTTTTCAATGGAGTGCCGCCGATGGAGGGACCACTATTTTCAGACTTGGACCATCCGAATACATGAGGTTAAGCACACAAATGAGTGCCGAGCGGCTTGGATTCTACTAGGACCCAGCCAAGTGCATGCATTTGATGTCGAAGTCATTGGGGTACATGTCAAACAAGGACCCTGCGAGACTCGAGCCTGGGATCAAGAATCACTAAAAAAAATCACTGGAGGCAGCCACCAAAACTCTCCGTCAAGTCGCCATTCCGAGCACGGTGCATGTCATTGTGCAAGGAGCATTGTCGGCGAAACAACGCCCGCTAGGACCAGTTCTCTTCGACCAATTCAATTCGTACACGTGGGAGAAAATCAAGATACAAAAGATGTCTGGAGCAGCGAAGCTGATTAAAATGTCGCCATCGCCCCAGGGACATTCGCTTTTAGTACCCTCTCTCTAGAGTTTTTGTGTAGACGTTGTATTCGAGATACTAGCCCACGAAGGCCAACCGGACCGTATCAATTAGGCTCAGCCTGCAGAACAAACGTCAGGACTCTGTAGTTACCGCTTGACATGAATAGAGTTTCTCTGACCCCCCCCGTTGAGAAACTGGATGGCGACCGTGTATGATACAATGTATGATACAAAAACGGATGGGTGCCTTGTGCAAATCAATTAAAGCATGAATGCCTCGTGTAGGCCCATTACAGACAAGCTGCGCTCACTGATACAAAGGCTTTGGATGCCATTTTGCTTGCACCATGTGTAAGACTTCATTGTGACCCGCAGGGCTTCCACCGAAGCCATTTATCACGGCGGTGGTCTCCCTAAGAGACTTTAACCTGGGGGATCTCGCAGGGCGAAATTATTGAGCTAGACGCTGGAACCAGCTAACGTTAGAGGAAAAGGCTGTCAGCTCTCCTAAGAAGGCAATTGGTGTATTGGAAGAAAAGCGATGCATTCGCTTGCATTTCGTGTGCCCTAAGGCCCATTTGGCTTCATCACTAAGCGCTCAATAAAATGCACGTAAAAAACACTAAGCAAGTCATCCCTCGTCATAAAAATCACACGAAAGTCCACCGTTTGAAGGTCCGCTTGCTTCTTGCGTCTCCTGCGCAGAGTGCCAGTGCTCCTCCAGCATTTTTCCTCACCGTGCGCCTCCGTCTCACGGCTGCCTTCGCTCGATTGGATCTCCTCAGGTCTTGAGTTGCAATCCTCCACATCCGGTCGAATTCTTTTCAGAACAAGACACTGCTCGGATATAGAAGCTCGTTAAGGTTAATACTTACACCGCTGTGGTAAAATGCGGGTTTTACTCGTACCAATCGGGCCGCTGAGAACTCAAAGTTGTGTCACCAGCATCCCGCTATTCGTCCAGTTTTGCGAGCCATGGATCAGAATCTGGAACAACCCACATTTTCGTAAGTGTTATAAAACCAAGCAATCACAGCATTTTTACAGAAGACAAACCCGGCCGTCGAAGATAGGAGGTGCTGTGACACACTTGGGTGCCAGCCCGGTTGAGGTCCGCAACACACTCGATACTTTTCCCCCGAGCCTTATGTAGGTTGGCGCGATTTCACCGTCATTTAGATAAATGGTATCTCTAAACTAAACTGTTTCCTTAGTTTCCTTGGTTGAAGAAAACTCGACCTCTGCTTTACGGGAGTACAGGTGCGACTACACAAATAGTGTAGTCCACAAATTACTAAGTAAAGAATACAGGTTGAAATGGAGTTCATCCACTTACACTTTTAAATAACTACACATTCACCTTGTTCATCGAATTGGGCTTAAAAAAAAGCAAACGTATCGATGAATCTCTTACAACGTACTAGAAGTAGTACTTGTCTACATGTACCGGAAAAGTCGTATTGATAGAGCACCCGGAATGGTAGAGCACTTCAAGTGCTCTACCAGTTGTCGAGTTTCTGTCTAGCACATCGGAAGTGAACGTGTACAATATGTTGCTACCAACACATATCACGCAAGTTTCGTTGGCGGTAGCAAGTTGGGGTGCGGATTAAAATCTAGTGTGCAAGGCTGACGTCCTAGTGTGGCAGCAAGCGCGAACGGGCGAGGAAGAGAACGTTGCTCAACCGTAAAGAAAAGTCCTATATAAAATGTGGTTTCGCGTGATCACGTTTGTTTAAACCTGATAACAGCAGTTTTTTTCAAGGCAGCGGCAATGGTGTACGCTATCCAAGTGTAGTTAAGCTGCGGTTGATGGGGGCTCTGAACCAATTGAATCGGCGAAAGATTTCGCATGCCGTGTGGTAAGTGGTAAACTTTCTGACGATTTTGCCAATTAGCAGCTCGTTCAGTGCCTCGCAGGAGGTGTCAGTGCTGACTCAAACTCACCGCTGTGGCACAGCGTGGCCTCGATCATCACCTGTTGCCGGCTTTACCACAAGCACGCACCTTAACCCAACCAAGACGTGTATACATGTACTGCTCACGCTTTGGACAGTCAGATTGGTCAGATCCCGTGATCATGAGGTGCCGGCTGGTTCGGCGACGATTATTGCCGACTGAATAATACACAGCGCGATCATGTTCTCTGCCGGACGCTTATCACTCACAGCGCACCCACTCAGCAGTACACTCACGAATCGACCCCGCGCGCGGAAAGACCCACGCCAACCGCTTCTTAGGCGTGATGACGCCTCGCTGGAGTCACGTGCTCGCGTCAACTCTGGCACTAGCCACGCTTGCACCCACGCAAGTGCGCGCTGCTGCCGCCGACCAAATGGACTTCGCTGCCTGCCCGGTCCGCCACAGCCCCGAATACCACTGCTGCGAGTACTCGGACACCACCAAGGTGCTCTACACCAAGTACAACCGGCCGTCGGGCGGAGGCTACGAGTCGTACTACGTGGACGGCTGGAACAAGCAGCGCCAAGTCAACTACCCGTTCACCATGTACCACCCAACGACGCAGGAGTTCTACTACAACGAGCCGAGCTCCGTGTGTCGGGTGCAGGCTGTGGCCAACACGGCGACGGGGAGCTGACGGAGCAGTTGCAGTGCGCCGACACGAACTCGTCGCTGGCCGAGGACTCGCAGGACGCCACCGTCTTCTGGACATACGATGGCAACTCGCGCAACAACAACGCGTCGTTCCCTGTGGGGGCTAAGTGCTACAGCATCATGCTGCGTGACGGCACTTTTGACGAGGACTTGAAGAAATCCTGTTCGTCCACGCCCATCGCTCCAGGGGAAGTACCGGCGAGGTTCACCACCTTCATGGAGACGCCACTGGTTCTGGTTTACCTGTCATTCTTGGCATTCTTCGTGATGCTGGGCGCCTGGGAAGTCTACAGAGAGTACATCACGAAACATGAACACTCAGTGGGTGAAATCGGCAAGAAACTGCTGGACACGCCGTTGCTGAAGCCGGCTTCGGAAAATACTGGTGGCCGCCGCACGAGCATTCGAGCGTCAGATGTGATAATGCAAGCTTCGGCTAGCGAGGAGATCGTGCAGACCGGATACTCCGATTCGTACGCGGGGACTTTCGCATTTGGCGTGTTGGTGGTGGCGTCACTATATCTACACGTCATGCTTATCGTGATCATCCTCGACTTCTACCAAATATTCGATCCGCCTTTGTTCGATGCGACGGAGGACAATACGGCCTTCTTCTTCGTGGTTTGGATCGTTGCGTTTGCGTGGTTCGTCTCGATCTTGACGAAGCAAGACCGCATCTTAAACTACTTCCGCCTCCGCGTGCCGCTCGACGAGTGCCAGTACGTCTACATGCTCAAGCCTGACGACACGGAGGTCCTGCTCGCCGATCGTTCGGGTGTGTCGGACTTCGTGGCCAAGGTCGAGAGCTTCTTCGCATCCAAGGGAAAGATCAGCGGCTACCGCACCACTGTTCCGGTGATGGAGGTGGACGGTCTCCGCATCGTGGAGTTCCAGCATCTGCGCTACGTGTACGAGGAGACTGAGCAGCGCTTCGTGCCTGGAGCTGTCGCGCTCGGACGCACATACAACGACATGCTGCAAGAGGCCAGCGGCCTGTCGGACTCGGAGGCCAAGCACCGCATCAACACGGTCGGCCGCAACTCGGTGGACGTCGAGATGCCGTCGCTGCCGGTGTCCATGGCGCACGAGTTCTTCACGCTCTTCTACATCTACCAGATCATGTGCTACTACGTCTGGTACTACTTCACGTACTGGAACATGGGCATCGTCATGACGGTCGTGGTGCTGGGCGCGGCCGTGGTCAACATCTACACGCAGCGGCAGATCCAATCGTCCATCGTGCAGATGACCCGCTACCGCACGGACGTGACGGTGTTCCGCGACGGCCAGTGGCGCGAGTTGTCTTCGCCCGACATTGCTCCGGGCGACCTCGTGAAGGTGTCGGAGAACTGGGTGGTGCCGTGCGATATGGCCATCGTCAAGGGCACGACGGTGTGTGACGAGTCGATGCTGACGGGCGAGTCGATGCCCGTGCAGAAGTTCCCGATCCCGGAGCGCAGCACGGAGGTGTACGACCCGGAGAAGGGGAGCAAGAAGCACACGCTGTTCGCCGGCACGCGCGTGCTGCCCTCGGGCCGCAACGAGGAGATCCTGGCCATTGTGCAGACGACGGGAGCTCACACGACCAAGGGCCAGTTGATCCAGTCCATCCTGTTCCCCATCCCGATGCGCTTCAAGTATAACGAGCACCTCAAGGTCTTGATCGCGTTGCTGTTCGTGTACACCTTGATCGCCTGTGTAGTTTCCACCTACTTCGTCATGGCCACCAGCATGATCCAGAATCGTTATGCGACCTTTTTCACAAGTATCTTCATGCTGTCGGCGGTGGTGAGTCCGCTGCTGCCCGTGGTCATCACGGTGGGCCAAGTGAACGCCTCGCAGCGCCTCGAGAAGCAAGGCATCTTCTCTCTCAACGTCCAGCGGATCACGCTCTGCGGCAAGGTGCGCATCTTCTGCTTCGACAAGACCGGCACGCTGACCAAGCAGGGCCTCGACTTCCTCGGCGTGCAGCCCGTCAAGGACTGCAGGTTCACGCCGATCGTGAACGACGTCAAGTGACGCGCCGTCGGCCGAAGAGCTGCTGTACGCGCTGTCGACGTGCCACTCGGTCGGGTCGCTCGAGGACCGCCTCGTGGGCAACGAGGTGGAGGTGCGCATGTTCACGGCGACGGGCTGGGAGCTGGTGGAGAAGGAGGGCGAGCAGCCGTGCGTTCGGTCCAAGGCGGACCCGGGTCTCGAGCTCGAGTTCGTCAAGCGCTACGACTTCGACCACCACCGCATGTCCATGAGCGTGGTGGTGCGTAACCGCAGGAGCGGCAAGTACTACGTGTTCTGCAAGGGCTCGTACGAGCGCATGCAGCAGCTGAGCTCGGCGGCCAGCGTGCCCGGCGACTACAAGAGCGTGGCCGACCGCCTCGCCAAGGACGGGTGCTACGTGCTGGGTCTGGCCTACCGCGAGCTGCCGAGCGACTGGACGCACGAGCAAGTGGTGGCGTTTGTGGGCAACCGCGAGGCCGTGGACGAGAACCTGTCGCTGCTGGGCTTGATCCTGTTCCGCAACGAGCTCAAGGACGACACGGCCGACGCCATCGCCAAGCTCAAGGGTGGCGACATCCGCACCGTCATGATCACGGGCGACAACGCCATGTGCGGCTGCTACATCGCGCGCCAGAGCGGCATGGTGGACTCGAGCTCGCGCGTGATCCTGGGCGAGATGGTGTCGACCAAGGAGGCCAAGAAGTTGATCTGGCGCGACGTGGACTCGGAGGAGGAGTACGACCTGCCCGGTGTTAAGCACCTGGTCGCGCAGGGCGAGGACGTGGAGCTGGCCGTCACGGGCGTGGCGTTCGACTACCTGGTGGCCATGGGCGAGATCAAGGGCCTGCTGCTCAACATCCGCATCTTCAGCCGCATGACGCCCGACGGCAAGGTGGAGTGCGTCAAGCTGCACATGGAGACGGGAGCGGTCACGGGCATGTGTGGCGACGGCGGCAACGACTGCGGTGCGCTGCGGTTCGCGCACGCGGGTGTGGTTTCAGTGACGCGGAGGCGTCGGTGGTGTCGCCGTTCACGAGCCGGGAGAAGACGATTCAGTCGGTGGTGGATCTGTGCCGCGAGGGCCGTTGCAGCGTGGCGACCTCGTTCGCGTCGGTCAAGTTCCTCATCGTGTACGGCTTGATCGGGTCGGTCATGTGGTGTTTCCAGGCGTTCCACAACGTTGTTATCTCTCAATGGTGCTGGATTCTATCGGACGGGGTTTCGCTGCTGGGGTGCTCGTACGTGATGACACTGTCGAAGCCGCTTGATGAACTGAAGGCTGTGCGTCCGACGTCCAGCTTGATTGGCCCCACTACCCTGTTCTCTCTATTCGGCCAAGAGGTTATCAACGTCATCTTCCTGTCCTGTGGCGTCCACATGCTTTCCAGCGAGGTTTGGTACTGCCCGTTCTCGCCTGAGAACATCGATATGGCCAAGTGGTGGCTGCTGGGGGACAACCACCTGTCCACACTCTTCTTCTTCACGTCCATCTTCCAGCAGCACACGGCCGGGTGGGTCTTTAGCTTCGGCTCGCGCTATCGCCAAGCGATCTGGAAGAACTACCTGCTCATGGCTTTCTTCGCGGCTGTCACGACGCTTGATCTCTACCTGCTACTCGGCGAACCCAGCGCCGTCATGGATCAGTTCCGCATCTCGAGCAGTCCCAACGTCGTGGGGCTTCCGGACATCCCCATGCCCAAGAGCTTCCGTCTCAAGTACCTCGGTATCCTCTTGGGCAACGTCGCTGCCGCCATCGTGTTTGAGCACTTTGTCGTTCTCGGCCCCGTGCGCTCGTTCTTCCGCAAGAAGTACCACACTGATGCAATCCCGATGCGGAGGTGAGGTGGAGATTGTACACAGGTTGCCGAATATTGCATTTTTATCTTTTGCGACCAGATCAAACCAATAGATAATCTTATTGGTAGAGAAAACCAGGTAAATAAATTATTGTTTGCCCTTTTTCTGGTGACTAATTACAAGTGCACTTGGCGTTTGTATGCGAGAATCGAACCAAGAAATAGATTATTGGTACGGGTCTTCGAAAACAGGTCAATAAATATATTGGAAATATTTATTGCAATTATTTCAGCATCAATTTATTTTTCGGCATCTCTGATTGTACCAGTAGTAGTGTAGACGATCTCCCGACCAGGTCGAAAGCGCACAGGTAGACAGGTAGACAGGATCCCAACAGAAGTACCAGTACACTAGTTTGTATGAAAATTGAGTGATAGCGGGCTCCCCTCACACGAAGCTATAGCATCGATAGCCAAAGGGACAAGCATAACGTAGGCAGACATCATAAATTAGCTTGGTGGAGCACTCGGTCCAACTCACGCAGGACTACCTCCGGCGTAGGTAAGCGCTTCATTCTACGCTGCGCCGATAGCAGCACTGTATCGCCAAAAACCTAGCTTTCGTTTGAGCATTGTTGGATGTAGTTGACACAATCTCAGCCGGGTCAAATTCATTGGTCTGGGCGCCCACTCCAAGCTTGACACTGCAGCAGCATAAACGTTGGATGGCGAGTGCGGTGGTGGGGGGAAGTGGCGATCGCTGAAGGTGACGGAGAACGACTTTGGCCGAAATGACGTTGAAGTTGTCGTGACCAATCACAGCGCGGTGATTTACGTTCGCTGTAATTGGTTGAAACTCCGCATCTTCACTATGATTGGCTGAAACGATCGTGGGGCCTACGAGCGGCTCACTTTGACAAGCTCCAGCAGCTCCAGCACCTTCCTCATCGCCATGGTCTTCGCGTCTCTGACTCGCTGCGCGCGCCCCGCGCCACTGCGCCTGGCTCGCCGCCTGAGCACCTACAAGCCGGACATCGAGGCTGTGAAGAAGCTGCGAGCCGAGTCGCAGGCGCCG